>JAJJWW010003672.1:0-600000 GCA_023531295.1 Papaver armeniacum
TAGGAGTTGAAGAAGGAAGATTCAGTAGCTGTATATGCGTGGAAGAGCTAAAAGTGGAAGAAAATATTCGCGAGAAGATATTATTCACTGTCGAGCAATGGCAGAATTTTGAGGAGTTATTGTCGTGATTTCTTGCCCCTGTCGAGTATAAAAGAAGCTATTGGAGGTCAGAGAAGATATACAGAGAGTTTGGGAGAGTTTGGAGCAACCACAGAGCAATAAAAATCGAGTTGGGAATTTCGCTGCCACGCCATTGAAGAACACGTAAGAACATTCAACGCACGCCGGACTGATCGTCGCGTTTTACTACAGTGACAACGACGCACAAACGTGGGTCGTAGTCCATAGGCAGTCTTAAAGCAAAAGTGACAACGACACTCTCATTTTATCGTTCTCTGTAACAGATCGGTTTGTAACAAATATAACTGTTACAAACCCGGTTTCATTATTTTTCTCCATTTCATCATTTGTACACCTCCTTTGAGCAATAAAAATGAAATTTGAGCGTGTTTCCAACATGATGAGCGGCTAATTCTCTCACAACCAAGGCAATGAGGAAGCTATTTACGCATGAATAATTGGTAATCACTTATTTTCTCTAATTTATAATTTTTAATTCACTCAATTACTGCTTTTGCAGAGTTTATAATTGTTTGCAAAAATTTTCTTCATTAGTTGTGATTCAATTAGATAGGTTATGCTTTGTTTAGATAATCTATGCTTATGGGATACAATTAATTTATGAGAATCTACCTGATTATTTGTGGATTAAGAAATAAAGACTTAAAAAGATAATTAGAGTTTTGTGTTATTCACCATAAGTTATTCATGTGTAATAGTGGGAATCGAGTGTCTTGGTTATTTTCTCATATCTTGAATCAATTTTGAGCTAAGTTTTGTTTGTTTTTAAGTTTTATAAGTCTAAAATCTTTTGCTTTCACAAGTCTCAACGAACCTTTTTACTACAACATTATTGAGTCACATCATATATGTAATAATTGAGATGCCAGAGATGTCTGTGGTGCCATTGATGCCTGAGATGCCTGTGGTGCCTGTGAAGTTTGAGGTGTCTGTGATATTTGAGATGTCATTAGACTTTGAGTGATTGGTGTGATTCATGGTGAGATTGAGGCAGTTACAGGTGCAGTTGTGAGAATGCATCATGAAGGATAATAGAAATCAGAAAAGGAGGAGCAAGGAAGAAGAAATACGGGGAAGATTATGACTCGGCATGAGAATCGGTTGATGTCGCGTAAACTAGCCGTTGAAAGACTAGCAAACAAAGCTAACGGCTAGAAATGACCGAGAGAGAAGGAGCGGATTGAGAGAAAATCAGGCGGTGGAGAGAGAAGGAGTCGTACATAGGTGAGAGAAATATTATAGTAGCGTAGCAAATAAATCTCGAATGACCTATGTGGCACTAGTTTATGATGATTGAATTTGATTGGGATGTGGAGCATTCTTATGTAATGGTGATAACTTTATGGGATTTATTTTACTTTGTATCCAATGGTTTGGTGCGACATCTAAATTTGTTTTGCGGTTACTAGTTTTTTCTAGCACAATGGTAATTCATTAGCATATAATCGGTATGTCTTGATATGTTAGGGCAATTCCTATGGCAATCAACAAACTTATTGTGTTGTTGAGCCACATGAATGAACAAACTGTGTTTTCCACTATGGTAAAGGAATGGGCGTTAGATAACTAAGCGCACGACCGTAATGGAATCGCTAGCGTTGGTAGGTAAATTTCTAGCGTTGGTTGAACAAACGCTGGCGCTTGTAGAAGAAACGCTGGCGTTTGAACCGAGGTCTCCAACGACTACTTTTCAACGGTCACCAGAACGACTAGTTTCTACCGGCTAGTTTTTTCCTCCATAAATACGGCTCGAGTTTGATCTTATAAATTCACAACAATCTTTCACCCGATCAATATTTTCTTTCAATTGCTTTCAATTTTCAACCATGAATTTCGATTTTGATTCTTCCGAGGAAGATATGGAGATGGTATTCGAAATGTTGTATGAAGAAGAGGAAGAAATGTGTATGGAGTTTTATATCAAATGGATGAAGATGTAAATCAATATAGAAGAAGGCGACATTTTATGTTGCAATTACAATCCCAGGATCATACCAAATCCTTTAGAGCCATATGAAGTTGCGACTAGAAGATGGACGTGGTGAGATCGACATTTTTACCACGAAAAGATGATGCATGATTATTTTTATCATGATTGTGTCTATTCCGATGAGGATTTTCAGCGACGATTCCGCACGGGATGCAACTTGACGCAAAGGATTATTGCCGAGATTTGTCAGGTACATCCTTTATTTAATTATCAGTATGATGCACGACATGTACGAGGCTTTAGTCCCGAGCAAAAAGGTCATCGCGGCCCCCGTATACTATGTTACGGTACTAGTGCATTCCACCGATGACTACATCGGTATGGGAAAAACAACCGCCTTTAGGTATCTCAAATTGTTTTGCTAAACAATAGTCGAGCATTTTGGTCCAACCTTTTTTAAAAAGCCTACTCGTGAAGATGTTCAAAGAATAAGCTGCGAGAAAACACCGCAAGGGGTTTTCCAGGAATGCTAGGTAGTCTAGATTGTATGCACTGGACGTGGCATGCGTGTCTGGTTGAATGGGCAGGCCAATATAAGGGTCATTATCCAAAACCAACTGTAATTTTGGAAGCTTCAACTACTTATGATTGTTGGTTTTGGCATGCCTTTTTGGACTCCGAGGGTTCAAATAACGATCTCAATGTTTTATATAAGTTACAATTGTTTGAAGATCTTAAGAATGGGGTCGCGCCGCACTGTAATTTCACCATCAAAGATCATCACTACACTCAGGGTTATTATCTGGCAGACGGAATCTACCCAGAATGGTCAACTATGGTTCAAGCTTATAAACAGGTAGGTTTTGGTCCGACGACTTCGAAGGATATGAAGTACTTTAACAACCAACAAATGAAATGCAGAAAGGATGTTGAACGTGCTTTTGGCATACTGAAAAGGAAGTTTGCCATCGTAGATGGGCCGGCACGCTTTTTTGATATTCAAGAATGCACAAAATTATGTTGACTATATTGAATTAAATTAAACTTAACTAGACAATAATAAAAATCAGTTAGCTAGTAAGACTGTATTCATCTTCTTTGTCTTCTGAGGCATCATCTTCGTCTTCTTCCACATTCACATGCGCGCTTTGTTGAGGGGGGACTTTAGTTTGTTGGGGGGGGGACTTGTTGTTTTCCATACAACATATTGTCGTTCATTAATTTTGCCAACGTCCGAGGAGAGTAACTTGTTTAGCTTACAATCCCTGTAGTATTGTTCTCGCGAAAGACGACTTTTCTGTTGATTATTTAAAGCAATGGCACGGTCCCTGACTCTATCTGCATCTTCATTTCCTTGTGATCAGCATAGTTGAACTCGCTTTAACCTCCTTCTGCTGCTCGTTGGGCTGCGTCTCTCGCTGCTTTTGTATCTTTCTGACCACCTCATCTTCTTCTCTTGGAGTTGGTTTTAACGTTTAGATTACTATTGTGTAGATCCTGACTACCTGGAGTTCCATCAGGTGAGGAAGCAGGCCCTCCATTCTGAAAATCCTGCGAGATCAAACCATGTGGTGATCTTGCAGGCACTTGATGACCTTTGAGCAAGTATGGATTAAACTTGTTAATAACCCTCAAAATGGAGAAACAAGTTTCATGTTGGAAGCTGCAACCTTTGTGGGCTCTTTGCCACTCTTCCCGACATCTTCGTTCCACATCCGGTTCTCCTTCACCACTTTTTCTGTTGTTCCACATTTGTGTGATCAAAGCTACATATTCAGAAACAGATGATGAAATTGTGTGAAAATGATGACACAACCCATCGACATCACGTCTATTGGGGTTACCTGTTTCTTCACTAGATTTTACTAAAATCTTACCATAAAAAGTTTTTTTTCTTGATAAATACCATTGATTTCATCTAATGTAAATAATACATAATTTCTGCAAAGTGACTCGTCTTCATCCATCGTATACTTGGGACCATGAATTCTTGTGTTCCTTTGTTGTGATAGTTGTGTTTCTTGTTGTGTTTGTTGTGGTGTTTGTTGTTGTGTTTGTTGTTGTGATCGTTGTTGTGATCATTGTTGTGATCGTTGTTGTGAGGATTCCATATTTGTTAAAGATGCAATATATGGAGATGAAATTTTTCTGAAACATTGAATTGATATGAATAGAAAAGTTTGTTGAAAAGAATAAGAAAAGTTACAGACGGTATGGACAATCCAGAAAATTTAGAAAGTTTGTTCAAAATTTGTTGTATGATCAAATTTTTCTTAGTTTTGTTTGAAAAGAATAAGAAAAGTTAGAGACGGTATGGAAATTGTGTAATGTTAAGGTAGTGTTGAAGAAGGTGTGAGTTTAAGTATGTAGACGAAGTGAATTTATAGGGAAAGGAAATAAATAATGGTGGTGGGATGGAAAAAGCAGTTGGCGCTCTTAGAAAGAACGCGGCGTGTTTACCAAAAACGCTAGCGTTATAACAGACGACGCACATTGAATGTACAAGCGTTGGCGTTTTTACTTCAAACACCAGCGTTCGTAGGAAGCTCGCCTGTCCTTACCACAGGCGCGCGCTGGATGTTCCATCTCGATGTTCTAATCAACAAATATATTGAGTTGAACATCCATTTTTCATGTTTGTTCATTCCATAGTGGGAGCAAAATGAACAAACTCCAAGTTTGTTCATTCCATAGGAACTGCTCTTAGTTCACTTCTACGTAGTCTATATTCCTCCCCCAACAAATCTTTGTTTATGAATTTTGTTTTTTGCAGCTTCGAAAAGTGTCCAACAGTTTAATCAACCCTTAAGTTGACGTGAGGTGGAGAAATTGTTCTTTCTTTCGCCTAGCAACTTGGGCTTGCTAAAAAAAAAAAAAAAAAAAAAAAAAAAATTGTAACAAATAAAGAACCCTGTTTTAGGGCATACGTAAAACTTTCAGGCATACTGAATAAAGACAAAATAGGGATGTAAATATCAAAATCAATAACCCCTTAGCCAAATATTTTTAGTAATGGCAAATCTTCCCTTTTATGGTTAGTGTTAATTAATGATTAGTGATTAAGATAATTTAGTTATATATGTTTGAGTAGATGAAAAATTTTGAAGGAGAAAAAAAAAGTTAGGTTTTTTTTTTTTTTTGAGGGAGAAGGGGAAAGTGAGAAAAAAGCTTGTATTTTGATTCAATGGATGAGGTCAATCTTCACCAAACTCAAACTCAAACTCAAGCACAAACTCAAGGTGATGATTTTTATGAGCCAAATCCAGATGATGAATTAATACATATATGAGAAACCCAATGCTTATAATACACAGGTACACTTCTATCTTAAACAATCTCACTTTTGTAGCTTAAAATCATCAAAAGTTTGTGTTTTTTCACTAAGGTTCGGCGAGTCTGGATGAACAGTTCGGCTAGCTGAAAGTGTTATAATTATGGGACGAACCTACTTTGAAGACATAGTTCGGCTAGTTTAAATTTTTTATAAGGAGCCGAACCATACACTGGAACTTCTGGAAGAAAGTTCGCTAAAGGTTCGGCTCATATTGTAAAAATCGTAAGAGCCGAACCTTTTGATAATACATGATTCGGCACTTATTGTGAATATCGTAATAGCCGGACCTCGTAAATGTGCTAGGTTCGGAACGTATTTAGATTATAGTACTAGCCGAACCTCTCCATTAATTTTTCATTGTATTATCTTACCTTGTGTTATTCTTTGTAGATCGTGCTTGATGGACATGTACCGATGGAAAATCAACCTGATCCCGTAGACATAATTCACGAAATGTAAGAGATAACGTTTGAAATGTAATAATATTTGTTTAGTTTAGTGCATTTTCTTCATGTTTGTCGTGCGATTTTGGAATTTATCAACCGACAAAGATGAAGAAAAATGCACAACACTAAACAAAGTCATTATATGTCAACACTAACCAATTATATCACTACCAAAGAACAATTTCCGAAGTAAATCAAGAGGTTCGGCTAGCCGAAAAAAGAAAATATGTTTTAACTCAACAACTATCGGTTGATTCTTAAACACAATGAGTTGTTCGGCTTATAATTCAAAAATTCTTTCAGGCCGAACCCTACCACCATTAGTTGATTTTTAAACACAGTGACATGTTCGGATTCTATTACCAAAACGCTTTCAAGCCGAACTCATATACTTATACGATTTGTGAAAATTAAAACAACATATGTTCGGCGTAAAATAGTTTTATCGGATACGCCGAACCCTCTATGCATCTCTATCTGTGACTAGGTTCGGCTTGAAATTTCATGTCGAACTGTTCATATACACTTACAGGAAGCTTTTGCGAAGAACAGTTCGGCTAAAAACGCAACTCAATTTTGAGCCGAACCCAGCACTGTAACCGTCAAAAACACTATTTATTTATTTTTGGAATTAAACCCATTTAATCGATAAAAAACAATAAGAGATTGGGTTTGTAAAAGTTACTTTCTTATCCTCATTTCCGAAGTTGGAGATGCAGTTGGCTCAATTTCTGGTTCAATTGGTGGTTGATTTTCAGTTTCTACACCTTCA
Organism: Papaver armeniacum; assembly: GCA_023531295.1. NCBI lineage: Eukaryota > Viridiplantae > Streptophyta > Magnoliopsida > Ranunculales > Papaveraceae > Papaver > Papaver armeniacum. Next base: position 6,624 of record JAJJWW010003672.1, read on the forward strand.
TCTTCAATTGATGGATTAGAAGACGATTTGGTTTGCCTAGTCTCTGCTTTTTTTGTTGTACGAGTCATTATGTAGTTGAGTTTAATTGACGATCAATTTTTTACGAATCGACGATTAATCACGGTAATGAAAAAAAAAATCGCGGGAAGGGGAAAGTTCGGCTAGAGGAGGAAGAAGAAGAGATGTTAAGGGAAACTGATTTTAGGTTTTTTGTATTAAGGGTAAGGATAGATAGGTAATTGAACTACCCATAGGGTACCCCTTATAAAGTCGCCCGAGATGGGAATATTGTTTTGTATGCCCTAAAACAGGGTTCCAAAAAATGAGAGAAGAAAAGAGTGGTTAATGTCGCATCTTGATGTCGTGTGGCCACCCCTCGGTTTGGTGACTTTGTGAGAAAAGCATAAAGAAACTTCGTACTGGTCTTTGTTTTCAATTACTCTTTTGCTTATTAATTTTCTTTTTTTCTTTTTTCTTGGTGATCAGAAACTCAATATACATTTTCTTTATAACTTTCATTAGCCAATCTGGTTAAGGGGTGGCTTGGTTTTACTTCAAAATGACCAGATTTTGTCTTATTGGGTATACCCCAATTAGTTTGGGTATACCCCAATCTCGCCAGGCTAGCAAATGTCTTGATGGAAATATTGGTTTTAAAACATAAAAATCGGTTTCTCATGATTCTTTATTTAATCGCCCAAAGAGGAAATTTATCGAAGAAAACAGATTATTAGGAGGATCTCAATTCTCAACCCAATGAATATAATCCACGTAAAAAAGAAAGCGAGAGAACCAAAAAAACTTATTGAGGCTAGTATACTGTATCCCAAATAAAAAAGAAAGAAAAGAAAAAACATAACAAATTCATTGGGGTCAGTATAAGGAATCACATAATGCAATTTGTCTTTCGCTCAAACATGATAGTGTTCGTTCTGCCCAAAAAAATGCTTATAATTTGATATCTCTAATTAGGCGTATTTGAGTTTTCTTTTTGTTTTCGAAGATTTTTACATTTTGCTTTTTCCATATGCACCACCATACTGTAGCTGAGATATTATTCTATGTTCAACTAAGTCTTTCATCTCCTCAATCAAATTTCCAAGCCTTTACAGATGTAGTGACATTAATATCAGAAGTCTTCAGAAAATGACACCCTTTAACAAGGTAATCCCATATCCTTCTGTCTCTCCAATATTCGGTGCGAGCTCGATTCATTATGTTCCTCACATAGACATCCATACCCCTTTTTAAAAATACATATACAGATGGACCTTGAGCAAAGCAGATTAAACCATTGTAAGAACCGATAAACTCAGCATCACTAATCGGAGATGTCAAATTAATCCTTTTAATTCTCAGAATGGAGTTCCTTGACTCATCATATTCAACATAGTAAAACTTGCCAGTGAGAGCAAGAAAACCCAACTTACCATAATTAGAAGAATTTTCAAGATGATGGAAGTGCATCTTGGAGAATGATGGATGTCGAACAAGATTTTTCCAGGTTTTGCATACTAATTTACACTCCAAAACTGATTCAGTTGGTACTCGACTTAGAATATCTAACGTAATCTCTTCTGGTAGAAAACTGAAATACTCCATGAAACCTTTTTACTATTTTCTTCTTTTAGCCATTATATTCTACAAAATCCAAAATTAACCAGTTCTAGTTGGAATCAGTACAAAATAAAAGAAACCCAGAAGCTCAATTTCAATCAACAACCACTCTAGAGATGCAACAGGGGGACATGGAAACAGAAACAAACAAAGAGAAAGGGCAAGAGAAAGAGAGATTATCAAAACCTTGCATTTCTCGGCAAATGTTAAAGCTAGATCCTTAGAAGCCTTCATCTTTTCCACCAGAATTAATCGAATAAAATCACTGATGATTTCAATTTGGACGAGGAGCAGGAGGAAAAGTGAAAGGGGTTTTACAACTTCTAGTTGAGGTTTAGGAAAACTTGTTAATAGAAAGGCAAGAATAATAAAAAAAAAAACTGCTTTTCCTTACACTTGTTATACACCGATTCATCGTTAAGAGTTAACCCGGGTTTTAAACCGACTCAATGTCATAAATACCATGGCGAGATTGGGGTATACCCAATTTTAAAGGGACACTTTTTCTGGGTTTTACGGGGAGTCCTAATGGGTAAGTTACAAAACTACCCTTACCCATTATTAATAAATCTTAATTACCCTAAATCGGTTTTTATTCTCTTCATTTCATCTTCTTCTCTTCTTCTTCATCTTCATCTCCATCTTCCATCAACCAAAGCCATATAAAAATCTTCAACTTTGATTTTCCAAAAAAATGGTTGACTCTACCAGCGAAAAGAAGACTATAAATGATGTTTAAACTCAAACCCATCATTGTGTTGTGTGATTGATTGTTATGTTAGGTTGGAAATCGAAAATTATGATTTCGTGTTTTTGGTCAGCAAAGGTCGTAACATTCATATCTTGCCGACTTTTCATAACATCCATGGCGACGACTGTAAATTTTTTCTACAGCCGGCAGGGAATTTTTTGAAGACCTTGCCGACTTATACCGCCGGCGGGGGTTTTCAACCTCCGGCGGGGTATTTTTCTCAACAGCCGGCGGGTTTTTTTGTAGACCTTGCCGACTAATATTTTTCAATAGCCCTCTCATGTGTGTCAAAAAAAATAAAGTCGGCATGTTCTTCATTTAAATACCTTGCCGACTTATACCGCCGGCGGTTTTTTTTTTGTAGACCTTTCCGGCTAATATTTTTCAATAGCGATCTCCTATGTGTCAAAAAAAAATAAAGTCGGCATGTTCTTCATTTAAATACCTTGCCGGCTAAAATTGTTCGGCATTTTATTCAAACAAAGACCATGCCGGCCATATATAGTCGGCACCTTATTCAAACCTCTACCTTGCCGACCTTTGACATTTTTGAAAACCAAATTTTTTGATCTTAATCGAACTCATAAGACGGATTAAAGGTTTAATCTACTGAATTTTCATTTTCAAAATTTTTATCTAAACTCAATTAATTAGCCTAATCAGTTTTTTAGTGTTAATTATAAAAGAGCATTTTTGCCATCTAGAAAATACAAGGTTAAGGGGTGGCTTGGTTTTACTTCAAAATGACCAGATTTTGTCTTATTGGGTATACCCCAATTAGTTTGGGTATACCCCAATCTCGCCAGGCTAGCAAATGTCTTGATGGAAATATAGTTTTTAAAACATAAAAATCGGTTTCTCATGATTCTTTATTTAATCGTCCAAAGAGGAAATTTATCGAAGAAAACAGATTATTAGGAGCATCTCAATTCTCAACCCAATGAATATAATCCACGTAAAAAAGAAAGCGAGAGAACCAAAAAAACTTATTGAGGCTAGTATACTGTATCCCAAATAAAAAAGAAAGAAAAGAAAAAACATAACAAATTCATTGGGGTCAGTATAAGGAATCACATAATGCAATTTGTCTTTCGCTCAAACATGATTGTGTTCGTTCTGCCCAAACAAAATGCTTATAATTTGATATCTCTAATTAGGCGTATTTGAGTTTTCTTTTTGTTTTCGAAGATTTTTACATTTTTCTTTTTCCATATGCACCACCATACTGTAGCTGAGATATTATTCTATGTTCAACTAAGTCTTTCATCTCCTCAATCAAACTTCCAAGCCTTTACAGATGTAGTGACATTAATATCAGAAGTCTTCAGAAAATGACACCCTTTAACAAGGTAATCCCATATCCTTCTGGCTCTCCAATATTCGGTGCGAGCTCGATTCATTATGTTCCTCACATAGACATCCATACCCCTTTTTAAAAATTCATCCGTCGTCATTGTCTGAAAGAAATTTAGTACTTCAACTCCAAACAACGTCGGGCTTGATAAATCATCTCACCTTGATCACCTCCGTTTATTTCCACCTTCCACCTTTAACCGTATCTTGACCATGATCACTTCCTACCTACTAAATTTGACTATCAACCACAACTTCTTGTATGGATGTTGAAAAGAGAAAGTTTGATACATATAAGACTTCACTTCAAATTTTTTTAGTATCTTTGTCTAGATATAAGCATCCATCATATTTATACCACCTTCCCAAAATTCATACATATTAGCCACCACAAACTCTTTGGTTAGCTTTGTACGTCAATCGAAACATATATATCACATATGTAATTTTTTATCAACGAACAAATATCTTCCCAAAATCTAGTTTCATTTTCTCCGCCCAATATGTAATCATATATTTTTGTTGAAGTCTTCAAGTTCTTTATGAAACATTAAACCACAAGTTACCACATTTTGATCATTTGGTTTGGGGAGATTCCCTACCGATAGATGTTTCACCACATTTCCCGATTATTTTTTATCCTTTTGGTCCTTCATTCCCTTCGTAACTATGTCATTGTTGGATTTTTTTTTTATAGATAAGAAAAGAGTTACTGACAAAGTTGTGAAAGATACGGTGCCTCCCACAAGTGAGGACTTTGAGAACTTCCTCCAATAGTAGATAGTCTTAGGAGGTCAGGCATAGAGCCTTTCTTAAAGGTTTTACAATATACTATTTCAAAGTTGTTTAAACACAAAATAAGGTTTTCCAATTTAGCATTGGTCCTCCAACTGGTGCTTCTAGTTCTACCCTGCAGAGCCTTAATGATATCTTGATTGCTTCCTAGAAGATTGATCGACTTGCAGTGTAGTTGGGAAGCCCAGTCTAAAGCATCTTGAGCTGTTGTGCATTCGCCTTCTTCCCTTCCATGGTTTCTAGTTCCTCTTGCTCTTCTGCCATTGGTTTCCCCTGTTGGTCCTAGAATACACACACCAATTCCTGTTAGACCTGTAATATCATTATACAAGGACAAGAAAGCAAAGGAAACTTTCTCTCTTAGTGTTTGTTCAATAGTTTCAGAACCACCAACATGCATTCTATTTCTTTCGATTTGGGAGAGTCTCATGGTTTCTGTTAAGTGACTTATAATTAAGTTGCATGTTTGCCTAGGTGTTTATGGGTAAAAATTGTTTCCGACGATTTGTAAATTCGGTAGGTGAGTGAGAAACTGGTTTAAACCCTAAACAAATGTGCCGCACGTGAGCACTTTATAGATTCGAGAGATCAATCTGCACAAGTCCGGCCTAAACCAAGAAATGGTCGTTCCCAGACTTGCTTCGGTCACAAAGTGGAGGAGAAGGGTTGATTTGGGGGAGGGAAGCAAAGAAAGTGTTGAGACCAGAATAGTTCGGGGAGAGTAGTGTCTCGACTTGTATCGTAAAGTGAAAGCCGGAAGCTTGCAAGATATGAAAGCTTTTGGAGAGCTTGCAAAGTTGCCTTTTACGAGAGTGTTGTGTTTTTCTCCGACCGAGACTTGTTGTCGCGGTGGAAATAGGTAAGACCTATTTATACAAGTTGAGATTGAAACGTACCTCGGCCTCATGAAGGAAGAGAGTAAAGGGTGAAATAATGGGAGGAGGTGGTAAAGCATGGTGTTTATGGGTGAAAACGTTTTCACCATTATTTCCTCATTTATTTGACCGCTTTATTCCTATTCACGCTTTCTTAATGTGAGCGTAGTGTACGCTGCATGTTGTGACCGCCAAACCAAAACCCTAGAAAGCATCCCCCAGTTTGTGTTGATGTCTCGAGTGTTGGTTGCACCTTGAGTGCAAGTGGCAATGCCAGAGCTGCTAGTGGCATGTGTGGCATGTGCCAATGGCATGTGCGGAATGCCTTGGTGGTAGGTTGCACGGTTTGCAAGTTAGGCTACCAGCAAGAGTGTTGGCGTGTGCCAATGGAATGCTCGGCCATTAGGATCACGGCCTGGTAAGAAGAGCTACCAGCGATGCGTGTTGGCATGTGCCAATGGAATGCTCGGCCATTAGGGCCATGGCCTGGTAAGAAAAGCTACCAGTGATGCATGTTAGCATGTGCCAATGGCATGCGTGGCCAATTTGTGTCACGGCCTGGTAGGAAAAGCTACCATCGATGCGTGTTGGCATGTGCCAATGGCATGCTCGGTCATTAGGGCCATGGCCTGGTAAGAAAAGCTACCAGAGAGGGTGTTGGCATGTGCCAATGGTATGCGTGGACAATTTGGGTCACGGCCTGGTAAAAAAAGCTACCAGTGATGTGTGTTGGCATGTGCCAATGGCATGCTCGGCCATTAGGGCCATGTCCTGGTAAGAAAAGCTACCAGCGAGCGTGTTGGCATGTGCCAATGGCATGCGTGGCCAATTTGGGTCACGGCACAGTAGGAAAAGCTACCAGCGAGCGTGTTGGCATGTGCCAATGGCATGCCCGGCCATTAGGGCCATGGCCTGGTAAGAAAAGCTACCAGCAAGCGTGTTGGCATGTGCCAATAGCATGCGTGGCCAATTTGGGTCTCGTCCTGGTAAGAAAAGCTACCAGTGATGCGTGTTGGCATGTGCCAATGGCATGCTCGTCCATTAGGGCCATGGCCTGGTAAGAAAAGCTACCAGAGCGTGTTGGCATGTGCCAATGGCATGCGTGGCCAATTTGGGTCGCGTACTGGTAGGAAAAGCTACCAGCGAGCGTGTTGGCATGTGCCAATGGCATGCGTGGCCAATTTGGCCTAGGTTGCATGGTTTGCAAACCTAGGCGCGGGCGCCATTTTGGCATGGCGTGGCTAGGGCCAAGGTAAGGGTGCTTGGCTTAGCGTGGCGTGACTAGCGTAGCTAGGGCCAAGGCAGAGTGCGTTTGGCATGGCCTAGGTTCCGTGTTCATACCCAAAGCAATTGTACCGTCTCCCTTATTTGTGAAAAGGTTCTTCTTGTTGAGTTTCTTTTTTTGCCTAGAGACGAATCATCCTTTAAACAGCCAGATTCTCCAAGTGAAGGCGCGAGGTCTGACTCTTGCAAAAGCACCCTGACTAGGGTTATTCGGGCTAAGAAGATCATACTTGGTATGTTTTCTTCTTCTTTCTCATGTTATCCTCTTTTTATATGTGTATAGATAGGGTGTAACTTGATCATTTTCCCATTTTTTGCATTGTATGATGGGACCCTCCAGGGATGGCCGCGCCTTTAACTCTTCGGAGAAGGACTTTGAATTAGCGGAGATCGATCTTCTTATCTTGAGGAGGCATTGGTTGGGATTGAATCTCTGTTCCATGAAGCTAGTGAGATCATTAAGGACCTCCCTTCCATCTATCCCCATGAAGAACAGGTGCATGTTCGGACTTTCTTGGGTTCAGTGAGCATGGAGGAGGGGCGAGAGAACGAGGAAGAGTCTTGGCCTATTGAGAAGATTCAGTGCGGCAAAACCTTTCTTCGGTCCGGGTATGGTGCAGATCGGACTGTTTCTAGGTCGAAGCGACGGAAAAGCGAACGTGTGAGTCTCTTGGAGGAGAGCGCCATGATTCTTGATTTTGATGCGGATGAATCAAAAAGCTTTCTTCGAAGTGTCAATGAGAAAACCTTCGAAGGAGCATATGACGGAAACGAAATAGCCTTTGAAGTTTATGCCAAAGGTGTCGTTGGTGATACCGGACCGGTCATCGGGGAGGACACTGCTGCTGTTGTGGTTGCTTCGGGATGGGATGTTGAGGTTGCTGCTGCTAACACCGTTGAATAGAACCTTTGTTGACCGAGGGATTGCTGGGGGAAGTGCTTAAAGATAGCCTTTCCCGAGGGGACTTGTGCTCCATCCTTCGAGGGCTAGTTCCTCCCTTTTGTTATTTCTGTTAGCTGCTTAGTTCCCCTGATGTGTTTTTTTTTCGTAAACTCATCTTTACCTTCTTCTTCATCATTCAACATTTTGCTTCATATATATTTTTTGAAAGAGGTTGTGGTATGATGGCTCTTCAATGGTTTTCTGGGTTTATCTGATGTATTTCTCTCGATATCCGGAGAATTTGCTTGAAAAGAGATGTATTTATGCTATTTTATTTTATTTTGACGGAAAAGGGAATCCCAGGGAAAAATACAAACGGTGTATTCATCTTGGGGGAGTACAACTACTAAGAGGAATTGTTAAAGGAAATACTAAAGGGGGAGTGATTGGGAGGTACAGTGTTTTAGGGGTTGGAGACCTTGAGCCATCGTGAGTGAATTATCACGCCTTCTGTGTGTGTCCGCATTGATGAGATTGCAATATCCTCCCAAAAGGGTATCCACAACCAGATCTGACTTATCTTCTCTTTCATCGGGCGAATCAGTTTGAATAACCATTTTTCCGTCATCCTCCCAACTTGAAACGAGCTTTCCTTGACAACTACATCTCCGATTGAAAACGGGTTTGACGTCGTGTAACCGTTTGAGTCTTGGTTTCGTTGGTTTCAATAGAAGTTTCCAAGCTTCTTGCAAAGTATTTAAATGGTCCAGCTCCCCATTCACAGCTTCTTGACAACGTTCGTGCGATGTCGCCAGAGTCCCCATGAAGGAATGGGGGAAGGAAAGATCTGGTTACGTAAAAGGTTGCTCGATCGAGACTTACTTGCATTTGAAAACCATGAGCTAGCGCCAACGGGTCCCTCTGGATGTGCAGGTTCCTTCAATAGTTCGTTGATGCGATAAACCGGTGGGATGATTTGTTGGAAATTCCTTCGGGCGTAGACGTCGGCAGAGGGTGCACATCAATTTCGCTTTGTTGTCGAGCACCCATAAGCATCCCAATATCATGTCATGATCTAGTTCTTTGACAATGTGGAATTTGCTATGCGTTATAGCGTCTCCCATCTTGATCTCTAGGTTGATGTAGCCATGCGCGTTCAAAGTTTCTCCTCTCAAGTTCTTAATCACGGACGGGGAATAGGTAGTGTCTTATTTTGTAAATCCTGCTGCCTTTAGTGTCTTGAAAGTAATGATGTTGTGGTCAGAGGCCGTGTCGATGAGCGTGTCGTAAAATTCGTTACCTCTTAAATGGGACGTGGTCAGCAGTCCCCAGTTCTCCTTTTTGGTTTTGCCTGTTTGGGAAGCTTGGGCCCCTGGCGTGGTTTTCGGAGAGAGAAAAAGTCGTTTGCCGGATACAACATGATTGAGAGCTGCGAAAATATCTTGGCGTTGCATCTTGGAAATATAGAGAATTTCGCATACATGTTGCATCATGGATTGTACATTCTCGTCCACGGAGTCCCCAGAGGACCCGCAGTTTCTTATCGGGAGTGGGTCTCGATGCACTCTTTCGTCTCCTGGTTGGAGTCCTCCCGCTTCTATCCTTTCTTTGAAAATATGCTTTAGTCTGTTGCAATCGCTGGTCGGGTGGTGAACGAACCTGTGGTAATGGCGGTATTTTGGGGTTCGCCATCTCGGCCTCGGTTGGTGGACGTCCGGGAGGTGGCGGTCGATAACATCATCTTGAACCCATGCTTCTAGGAGGTCAATCACCTCCTCGATGGGAAACGGAAATCAAGGGTATCTCCTTCGATCTTATGATGATGCATGGGAGTTTTAGTGACGGTCTTTCGTGGCGGGGTTCCGCGTTCTGCGCCGGGCTTCACGTTTTGGCTGGTGGGTCGTAGTTGGGGCTTTCCTTTTTCCCCTTTCGTTTACTATGTTCACGGAGGATGAGCCGGCATTAAATTGCTTGTTGATGAGGCGTCTACTCCCGCGAGTTTCACGCGTGTCTTCGGTTCGAATTGGCCTAGCTCTTTCTAGTAATCTTTGGTCTTGTTGTTGCGGATCGTCTGGCGGTTTTATGGAGTTCGGAGAACGTTTGGAAGCATAAGTTTTCCAGCAGAGCGCGGTAAATAAGAACCAGACCATTGATGCACGCGTTCACCAGCTGTTGCTCGGTCACGTTTGGATCGTGATATCGAGTGATTGAACCCCGAACCTTTTGACGAAATCATTCGGATGTTCATTATCCCATTTGGTACATTCTTCCGAGGTCTGAGAAAGTAACTTGTTCAGACACGAAGAAGTATTTCTTGTAAAACGCAGTGACCATGCTACTCCAGTTGGGAATGTTGTTCGGTGGGATGCTGTTGTACCATGTATACGCCCTTCCAGTATGTGACTTTGAGAATTCCCTTAAACGAAGAACGTGATTATATTCATATTCACCTAGGGATTCCAGGAAACGGGAGACATGCTCATGTGCACTCCCGGTACCATCATACAGGGTAAATTGAGGAAAAGAGTACCCCATTGGGAGAGGGATTCTCTGCATTTCGGATGGGTAAGGGGGTTGGTGATGATGCACGTCCAATTCATCATTCTTGATTCGGTTGCGGAGAAGTTGTTCCAGATCTTCTCGCGTGACGAAGTTGGGCGATGGTGACATAAGGACGACTTCCTCTGGTCCCTCCGGTCTCTCGTCCTGTCGGCGTGGTAGTTGGAACCTTAGTTGTGGTCGGAGGCGCCATGCTAAACGAAGCATTTGGGGCCGTAGAGGCGGCTCGTCCCCGGTGATCGGTGGCGTGACACTCGAAGAGATATTTTTGTTGACATGATTAGAGGGTTGTGCAGAGACACTAGAGGAGGCAGCGGCTCTGGCCCTGGTGATTGGCGGTGTTACGCTTGAGGGAGTGCATTCGATGTTACCGTAGTCGGCGGGTGATGCAACAACGTTATTGGGAGAGACGCTAACATCGGGGATACGTTCTCGTGTTTGGTGTTTTCGGCAGCCGCTCCAGGCCTGAGTTCCACCATGTTGGGATTTGACGTTCGGGAAACGAAATCAGGAGTCGGAGTTGGTATTGTAACCGATAGATCAATCCTCCCGCTGTGGTCGCCAATTGTTTATGGGTAAAAATCGTTTCCGCCGATTTCGGTAAATTCGGTAGGTGACTGAGAAACTGGTTTAAACCCTAAAAAAATGTGCTTTATAGATTCGAGAGATGAATCTGTACAAGTCCGGCCTAAACCAAGAAATGGTCGTTCCAGACTTGCTTCGGTCACAAAGTGGAGGAGAAGGGTTGATTTGGGGAGGGAAGCAAAGAAAGGTGTTGAGACCGGAATAGTGCAGGAGAGTAGTGTCTCGACTTGTATCGTAAAGTGAAAGCTTCAAAATCTTGCAAGAGATGAAAGCTTTTTTGGAGAGCTTGCAAAGTTGCCTTTTCTCGAGAGTGTTGTGTTTTTCTCCACCGAGACTTGTTTTTCGGGTGGAAATAGGTAAGACCTATTTATACAAGTCGAGATTGAAACGTACCGGCCTCATGAAGGAAGGGAGTAAAGGGTGAAATAATGGGAGGAGGTGGTAACCGCATGGTGTTTATGGGTGAAAACATTTTCACCATTATTTCCTCATTTATTTGACCGCTTTATTCCTATTCACGCTTTCTTAATATGAGCGTAGTGTACGCCGCGCATCTTTGTGACCGCCAAACCAAAACCCTAGAAAGCATCCCCGGTTTGTGTTGATGTCTCGAATGTTGGTTGCACCTTGAGTGCAAGTGGCGCTGCTAGTGGCGCGTGTGGCATGTGCCAATGGCATGTGCGGAATGCCTTTGTTACGGGTTGCACCTTGAGTTCAAGTGGCAATGCCAGAGTCGCTAGTGGCATGTGGCATGTGCCAATGGCATGTGCGGAATGCCTTGGTGGTAGGTTGCACGGTTGCAAGTTAGGCTACCAAAGCAAGAGTGTTGGCGTGTGCCAATGGCATGCTCGGCCATTAGGTCCACGGCCTCGGTAAGAAGAGCTACCGACGATGCGTGTTGGCATGTGCCAATGGCATGCTCGGCCATTAGGGCCATGGCACAGTAAGAAAATCTACCGGTGATGCGTGTTGGCATGTGCCAATGGCATGCGTGGCCAATTTGGGTCACTACCTGGTAGGAAAAGCTACCGCCCGATGCGTGTTGGCATATGCCAATGGCATGCTTGGCCATTAGGGCCATGGCACAGTAAGAAAAAGCTACCAATGAGCGTGTTGGCATGTGCCAATGGTACGCGTGGCCAATTTGGGTCACGGCCTGGTAAGAAAAGCTACCAGTGATGTGTGTTGGCATGTGCCAATGGCATGCTCGGCCATTAGGGCCATGGCTTGGTAAGAAAAGCTACCAGCGAGCGTGTTGGCATGTGCCAATGGCATGCGTGGCCAATTTGGGTCACGACCTGGTAGGAAAAGCTACCAGCGAGCGTGTTGGCATGCTCGGCCATTAGGGCCATGGCCTGGTAAGAAAAGCTACCAGCGAGCGTGTTGGCATGTGCCAATGGCATGTGTGGCCAATTTGGGTCGCGTCCTGGTAGGAAAAGCTACCAGCGAGCGTGTTGGCATGTGCCAATGGCATGCGTGGCCAATTTGGCCTAGGTTGCATGGTTTGCAAGCCTAGGCGCGGGCGCCATTTTGGCATGGCGTGGCTAGGGCCAAGGTAAGGGTGCTTGGCTTGGCGTGGCGTGACTAGCGTAGCTAGGGCCAAGGCAGAGTGCGTTTGGCATGGCGCGGCTAGCTCGGGCTAAGTGTGGCTGGCATGGAGGTGCGGCTAGCATGGTTGGCATGCTTTGACGCGTTTGGTGTGACTAGCATAGTTAGGGCCAAGGCAGAGTGTGTTTGGCATGGCGCGGCTAGCTTGGGCTAGGTGTGGCTAGCATGGTTTTCCATTGGCACGGAGGTGCGGCTAGCATGGTTGGCATGCTTTGGCGCGTTTGGTGTGGCTGGCATGATTTGCCATTGGCACAGAGGTGCGGCTAGGGCCAAGGCAAGGATGTTTGGCTTGGCGTGGTGTGACTAGCGTAGTTAGGGCCAAGGAAGAGTGCGTTTGGCATGGCGCGGCTAGCTTGGGCTAAGTGTGGCTGGCATGATTTTCCATTGGCACAGAGGTGCGGCTAGCATGGTTGGCATGCTTTGGCGCGTTTGGTGTGATTAGCATAGCTAGGGCCAAGGCAGAGTGCGTGTGGCATGGCGCGACTAGCTTGGGCTAGGTGTGGTCGGCATGATTTGCCATTGGCGAGAGGTGCGGCTAGCATGGTTGGCATGCTTTGGCGCGTTTGGTGTGACTAGCATAGCTAGGGCCAAGGGCGAGAGTGCGTTTGGCATGGCGCGGCTAGCTTGGGCTAGGTGTGGTCGGCATGATTTGCCATTGGCACGAGAGGGGGAATTAGGGTTTTGTTCGTTGTAACCCTAATTTGAAAAAATACCCCCTATTAATTACTGACTACATGCATTGAATGTTCTAATAAATGTGTCGCCGGTGACATTAGGTTATTCGGGGTTTTACGATTTTACCCTTTGTCTAAAAACCACCATCAACACTAGGATATGGTATAATTTATTTGAACACCATACCACACCTGGCTTTCCAAATAAACCAGCGGATGGTAGCACAGATTTCATCCCAAGATCCCCATTGTGTCCTACTATTATCTCTGGAAAACCAGCTAAAGCATCAGTCAGCTAGCCTATTGTAACTTGAGCTAGAATTGTCGAGATTCAGAGAACAATGTGCCCAAACAGCTTTGGAAAATTTACATCTCATAAGAGCATGTTCACCAGTTTCAGGATGCTCTTTGCATAGTTGGCATATTGGCTCAATATGTATGGAAAATTTGGCCTGGTGAGCACTGTAAGGCAGAATGTTTTTCTTCATCTTCCAGATAAAAAATTTGATTCTAGGGATGACACTCAGATCCCAAATTTTCCGAGCTAGCTGGTCACTCAGCTGAGAGCTTTTCTTGTCCAGCAAATCATATAAGGATTTACTAAGTAAAGTTTCCTTAAGGATTGTCTAACCATCTCAGAGTGTCTTCAATGTCTCTGTTAGAGGTTATCATGAGGATTTGGCAGACAATATCCCAATCAAATAGATCATTAAGCACATCAATATTCCAGGCCGTTTCTGTCATTAATTCATGCACTATACTATGGTTGTTCTCCCTATCAGTATTTTCTTAGTGTAAAGGATTTCCTGAGTTGTCCGTAATCTACTCATCCTTCCAAATGTGAACTGATTTACCATTACATATTTGCCAGACACTATAATCTTTAAGAATCATCAAGCCCTGGTGGACTCCTTTCCATGCCCAAGAAGAACCATCATTGCAAGTAGCATGGAAAGGGTTAGAATTCGGGAAGTACTTCCCTTTCATAGTCTTCGTAAATATAGAGTTAGGCTGGTGGAATAATCTCCAGCCATTTTTTGCAATCAAAGAGAGATTCATTAAGTCAAGTTTTTTTAGCTCATTTCTTCCTTTTTCTTTACTCTTACATAGACCCCTCCACCCTTTAGGGTAAAAACTTTTCTTAGGTCCAAGTTCCCCCCTCCAGAAGTCTCTTATGATGCTAGTGATCCTATTGATAGTAGTTTTAGGAAGAATGAAAGTGGACATGGTGTAAACAAGAAGGGATTCTAGCACAGATTTAGACATAACTTCTCTACCAGGAGGTGCCATAGATTCACACTTCTATCCTTTGAGCCTATTTCCCATGTTCTCAGACAGATTATCAAAGCATTGAATTTTAGATTTATTGGTAAAGAGAGGACCTCCTAGGTATCTATCATTCAATCTAATTTTTTTAACTTTAAGAATGTCTATGATTTCTCTGCACAAGATGTTTTGTATATGAGGAGTAAAGAAAATACCAGACTTAAAATAATTAATCATTTGACCAGAAGTATTCCCATAGTCTTCTAACACAACTCAAAAGGTTCCTATTATTACCGATGGTGGCTTTCGAAAATGAGACAGCTCATCCGCAAAAAGGAGATGACTGATAGATGGGCAATTTTTGTTAATCTTAAAACCAGTAATAAGACCTTTCTGTTCAACATTGGACAAAGTTATCGAGAAAGATTTCATACATAATATGAACAAATAGGGAGACAGAGGGTCTCCTTGTCTTAACCCTCTAGTAGGTTTAAAAGGTTTACAAGGGACCCTATTCACAAGAATAGAGGATTGGATAGTACTTATACATTGGAAGATGAGTGAACACCAGGATTCACAGAAGCCCATTTTACGAAGAATGGCAATGAGGAAGTCTCATTCAACCCTATCAAATGCTTTGGACATGTCTATTTTTAGGCTCATAAAATCCTTCGGGCCTTTTCTTTTATTTCTTATAACATGAATTATTTCATAAGCAACAAGAATGTTGTCTGAGATAAGTCTTTGCTTGACAAAAGCAGGTTGATAGGGAGAAATCAATCTATCCAGGAAGGGCTTAATACTATTAGAAATCACTTTAGAGATAATTTTACAAACAATGTTACACAAACTAATAGGTCTAAAGTCACTTGGGCCCTGTGGGTGATGGATTTTAGGGATAAGAGAGATGTGGGTCTGGTTTAATTGAGATAACATATGACCACCATTAAAAAAAGCTTTGACAGTCGCAATGACATCTTTCTTAATAGTTCTCCAGTTCTTTTGGAAAAAGCAAGCGGGAAATCCATTAGACCCTGGGCTAGAGTTGGGAAGCATCCCAAAGAGGGCATCATGGATTTCAGACTCAGTGGGAGACTCCATGAGTTTCAGATTTTCAGAGTCAGTTATAGAAGTGGGCACTAAGTTAACCATATCATAATTTATGACATGCCTAGAGGTTGTAAGAAGAGATTCAAAGTAAGTATTAAGGCAGTTAGTTATCTTATCTCTACCTTCCACCCATAGGTTATTATGGTCATATAGACCCATTATCATGTTTCTTCTTTGTCTAATTATGGCATTTTGATGGAAATAGTGAGTGTTTTTATCACCTAGCAGAATAGTGTTTTCTCTACCTTTGACCTTCCAAAGTTCTTCTTCATAGTCATGAAGCTTTTGGATTTCAGCCTTGGTATCTAGAAGATTTTGATCATTTAGTCTAACCCCAGGGTTGGACATGATTTGATCTAATTTCTTATTCATATTATTCGGGTTGTTTTTAATATTACCAAAGTCAACCCTATTCCAGCGGCTAACTTCTCTTGTAACAATGGCAAGTCTATTCACTAAAACAAAAGCTTTAGAGCCACTTATATTGGTTTCCCAAGAGGAAGCAATTATATCCCTACAGGATTGTTGTTCCTGAAATAGCCCAAAAAACTTAAAGGGTCTGTGACCATCCTGACAAGGAATGCTAGTATCCAGAAGGATTGAGCAATGGTCAGAGCCCCCATGATTAAGATGTATCAGACTAGCATTGGGAAATTGAGATATCCAAGATCCAATGGCCATTCCCCTGTCTAGTCTTTCCTCAATGAGATTTTCACCTTCTTGGTGATTGGATCAAGTGAAGGGAAATCCTATAAATCCTATGTCCTTTAGACCAATGTTATTGAACATAGAGGAAAATTTTCTAATTTCAATGTCACTAACAGAATTTCCTCCCCTTTTTTCATTATGGTTTAGAATACCATTTAGTTTCCTAGAATCAGCCAAGGAAGATCCATGGAAATGCACATCTATTTAACAAGGTTCTAAGAATCTTCCTTCCTATGGTCATTGTATGGGCTTCCATACATACAAGTGAGAATCCATTCAGAGTTAGTCTTATCATCCCGCATACACTACAGCTTTATCCGATTATTATCCTTATGAAACACCTTAAGTTTAACATTCTTATCCCAAGCAAGCACACGACCCCCTGCTCTACCTATAGGATCTTGACAGATGTGATTATAATACATGGATGAATGCATGGTTTATTCTACAAAAGTATGAAAATTCTTTATTTCTGATACAAATAAAATGTTTGGGACCTGAGAATGGATGAGTTTTTTCAATTGTTGTCTAGTATGTGGAGGACCTAGACCTTGGCAATTCCATGCCAAGATTTTAACAAATTGCCAAAAATATGAGACATTAGGATAAGATAAATTCATTAAGTTATTTGTTCTAATAGTAAATTCGAGATATGCACTCAAAGTTGTGAATTTGTAATCTAGAGCATGATAAAAAAGGTCTGTTTTTTAGGATTTTCGGACTAACCCGACTAGCAACAATCCCTAGATCCTTTGGACGAAGAGCCATCACGTTCAACCACTTTAACCTGCATCTCTCGACAAGTCTCTTTCCCTTAGCATCCTTAGTCGCCTTCTGAGACTTAATGGATTTGTTGTTGTTGCTCTTAGAGAGGGTTTTGCCTAAAGAGCCATTTTGGAAAGTTAAAGGAAGGTTTTCTGGGAAATTAGGTTTAGGAGACATTTCATCAATTGGGTTGGGAGTTGAAATCGAAGATTGCTTTGGCTTTTTTTGAGAGGGTTTAGGGTTTTGCTCATCCTTTCTCTTGAGAGTATCGTAGAGGGAGTGGGATCGATTTTCGTGATGGCATCGATGAGAGTTTCGAGTTTTGGTTCTAATCCATTTTCCGATTTGACGAACTGAACTGGGATTTGACAAGGAAGGGTTTTTGGGTATTTAGGGTATGGGCCAAAACCCGGAGGATAAACCGGATCTAAACCGGGTAGCTGTGAACGGGTCGGTCTTGAAAGGGGTTATAGGAATAGTTTTCAAAGTTTTGTTTTGGCTGTTACACTGTGAATGTTCTCCAGATAAATTTTCGATGTAGATTTTGGACCAGGGATAATATCCTTTGAGAGAGTGATCTTATTATCAGAGTTTTGAGGTAATAATCTCTTAGTGTGCATAGTCTTCTCAGAGGTAGGAGCCATATCTTCATCCGACTGTTCAAGAGCAACAAAGGAGTTTACCATGGGAGTTGTTTGATTTTCGCTTGTATAAGGTTTTCTACCATTGAGGTTGAAACCTAGAGAATTGAAGGCTGGATTGACTAGATGAGAAGTCGATAGAGCTCTCTTGGCTGCTAGAATTTCTCTTCTCTTTGGAGTGCAGCTAGTTTTGGAGTGATCAAGAGATCGACAAAATTGACAGATTTTGAAGGGGTGAAGAGCATAAGAGAACTCGATCCACATTTTAACTCCATCCACCAAGAAATCAGAGACAAAGGGGAGTATTTTTGTTACTTTTACTTCCACCATTATTTCCACATTTTTCTCATAGAAGTCTCTACCATAAGGATTCTTGAACAACATCATTTGACCAGCAGATGTAGCAATCCCTTCCAAAGCACTGAATGTGATGTAGTAATTTGGAACTCTTTTCATGGTGATGTTTAATCTGACCTTTTCAAACTCTTCTTCTTTGATTTTATGAACACCTTCAAAGGGTATTTGGATCATTGCCAGAATGGAGTCATAAACCATCCAGGGTTTTGGATAGTTCACTGATAAGATGTCTATTGCATGATTGAATCTAAAGTGGAAGAAGTTTTTTTTTTTTTTCGAAAAGGAGTGGACGTTACTTCTTTCTTTAACTCCCAAGATTTCCTTTCATATGTTTGAGCTTCTTGATAATTAACATTGGTATTACTATGTAGTTTACCCACAACACACCAGTTATCATCTTGTGGCGGTTTTGGTTTAAGTAAATCTTTGTTGAGGATCACAACTGGTCTCAAAGGATCATGCATAATTTGACTGGATTGTAGAGATTCAGTGAGTTCATCTACCGAAGAGAGGTCAAGAGAGATAGACATGCTTAGAAACCCAATGATAATTGATCGAGATTTAGTAGTGGACAGAGATAAGAAAAATTTGAAGTTTTTGTTGTTCAGATCTTAGAGACAACACAAAGTTTGATATCCAGAGAGGTTGTTTTTTTCTAAGTGTTGGTGGGTTTTAGGAGATAAGAGAGAGTGACTCCCAAGTAATTGCTCGTGACTTCTGTGGTGCCAAGTACAAAGATTCTCTGTAACCCCTTCACATGCTAAGCTAGTTCTGCCTTCATATTGTCTTGTGCGCCATCGATGAGTAGGTGAGAATGTGCTCGGGGAAAAAGCTTGTAGGTGTATTTAATGCTCTTGGATTGATGTGGGGAGAATTTGGTCAAGGGGTGGAGCAATGAAGTGGTATTGTATTGAGTTTGGCAGAAGGGTTTGTTTTACTAGATATAGAATGGTACATGGGTAATATGGATGGTTGTCTGACGGGGCAAAAGAGACACCAGCTTGTCCATATCTCAAGGTCCAATCCCAAGGTGGTTCTGAGGAGGTGAGAACACGGGTCCCGGAGAAAACTGGTTTTCGTTGATGGTTCAACGCCTGAAAGAAAAAAGAAATCAACAGTCAGGTGACAATGTTGGAATTCAAACCATTTCAAAAATTCATCATTTGAAGATGGGAATGCAAACCGTTTGAAAGTAAAAAGACTAGATTATAATTGCAAAGAGATTAATGAGCATGGAGAATGCATTTGTTCTTTAGATAATTCATCATTTAAAGAGAGAAATGCAAAAAGTTTGCAAGTAAATAGGCTCGATTCTAAATGCAAAAGAAATTAGAGGAAATAGGAATGCATTTGTTCATTAGTGTGCCTATAAAAACTAAAGAAAATCAGAGAAATCAATAGGAACCAAAAACCCGAAAAGAACATAATGCATAGGAATCGATATAGAAGTAAATTCCAATACTCAGTTCCAATATACAAGACATGGGTGCTAGCCGAAGAGATAGATATGATTGATCGTATGAATGGTATGGTGATTCTTGTTCCATGACCTACGTATATCACTTCGATAGTAGGAAGACAGGAGGTGATAGATGTTGATAAAGAGCCAATCAATCTGAGAGAAGAGGAGGAGGTTAAGAAGAGAGCCAGATAAGCGGATGGAGAAGCAAGCGGAGCAGGGATAAAGAGAAGGAAGGGAGGGGCTAAGCTTAGGCCAAAGCATAAGAAGTGATGGTGATTTTGGAGATTCTTAAATCGTACATTGATCTTTTTGTTTGTAGGAATGTTTGGGGAGATATATGTTTGGTTTGAATCACGATTTATGTAGGTTGTTTGGGTAATTTTATTTTGGATATCAGATTAGAAAGAAGTATGTGGGTTATTGTTTTTGAATTCATGGTTGTTTGATCTTGCAGATCTGTGATTTGTAAGATTTTGGTGAGGATAGTTGTTCATGTTTGTGTTGTTTTGGTGTTCTTAATCTTGAAACGTTATTTATGTACGGCTGCTTCTCTCTCTTCATGTTTTCTTTTCGTTTTGTGCAGTTGGTCTTTGAAGGTGGTTTACATGTCATTGGTGGATGGCACCCTTCAACCGGTAGATGATCTTTTAGACCCTTTATTTTTAATTTAGTCATTTTTTTTGGTATTAAAATAAATTACTTTCCTATAATTGTTTTCAATAACCCTTTCGTATTTTGTGACGTAATGGTGTTCATTATACGATAATAATATTTTATTCAACCTGTTGAAAATCTTGGTTGTACAAAAAGAACTTGGCTTCGGTCATGGATGTTTCTTATTTACTGAGAGTAACTCCAATGGGATGACCATTCCCTTTAAAATGGGTGAGTGGTGAATCCACCACCCAATCTACTCCCATTTTTTTTCTCATCTCCCTCAAACAGTGTCAGCACCTTGTTCCTTTTTTTTTCGACACGCTCCTTGCATCAAATTAAGAGGCACTTCCTCGTCCATTAAGTGTTTTATATATCCAAGATGTGCAAAGACCAAAAAATTGGATACCATCATTGAAGTCATTAACATATGCAACTAAGGCCGGTTTCTATGGGGGTGGCTAACCCACTCATTTGCCATGTCAGCTGGCCTGACAAACTGGCCGAGCCACTATGGGAAAAGATTTAAGCGATCGAGTCTCAACCGAATGGTAAAGACTGCACGGTAGCGGTCGAGTCTCTACCGTTCGGTTGATTTTAAACCTCCAACAGCTATTTCTCCATCACTATAAAAATGTGACATTCACACACAAAAATTACACCAATTTTTTTATGTACAAAAATTATATCTTTTAATTTCTATATTTTGTTACAAAATGGCAAAGTTTGAATCCCAACTTGACTTGGCTACCCAACTTGATTTTTCGGAGTGGTGCTTGAAGTCGTTGTTAGTAATATATGTGACATTTATAAAGAAATAGGTAAAAACCAAATAAGTCTACAAGTTTTGGATATTTGAAGACAAAGAAAAGTTCAAGGCAAGGAAAATTTGAAGGCAAAGAAGAAGATAAACAAAGGAAACTCCGTTCATGAGCGCATTGATTGGAAGTTTGGTGAAATAAAGAAGGTAAACAAGATGAAGAACATTGTCCCAAATTTTTATTTTTAAAGTCTTTATTATAGGTTATGTCTAGTTTATATCTTATTATCTAGATTAATGAAAGAGGCACTAATGTAAATTAAAATTCGAAAATTAGATTATCAAACTTAATGAAAGATGCTCTAGTTTATATTAATATCTTAAAATTAAACTTTGATAATAACTTTAAATCTTGATTACATCTAAATGAATCATACAAACGAAAGATGCATCATACAAATGTTATTCTAAATAAACGCATCATATTTGGGCAAAACCATCAAGATAAGGTAACAAGTAACAACTATCGAATTGAAAATATTTCCCACTCTGTTGCGCCATTCACCCCGATATATTTGCTCCACATCAAATTCGTTTTGAACATTTACTCGGTTTAGATTGCCTTCAATAAGCGCAACAACAAACAAGATCACATCCTTGATGATTACTCCTAAGCGACGACACAAAGTATTTGTATCTCGATTATTGTGGTTCAATGATTCTTCTTGAAATATATGAAATATGTTTTGCCATAACGTATCTTGTTATTGGTGTGCACCACTGATTTGATCTCGTGTAACAAGAACATAATTCCTACAAATGCATTCATCTTCAGCTAAGCTAAATTTGCGAACTCGATTTGGCATATTAGATTTTTGGAGTGAAAGAATGAAGATTGAAGAAATGGTGTTATTTGAAATAAAATTTGATGTTGTATTTATAGGGTGATGAATTGTTGATTGTTGGATGAGATGCAGTGGGCGGACGAATTTACACCGCTAGCGATCTACTCTTGATTGTCCAGTCTATATTACATCGAGCGGTCGAGACTAGACTGCTAGGTAGGGACTCGACCTGGCTTGGCAAAGTGGAAAATTTGCCACTTTGCCATGCCCATAGTGGGTGCAAAAGTGGCAAACTCATTGCTTTGCCATGCCCATAGGAACCGGTTAAGAACCTCATAAACTTTGAAAAGCCATCAACTTATGACATAACTTAAATGTTTTACTGATTTCTTTTGATTAAAAATGGAGTATGTGGATAGAGTGTTATACTGTGATGTGTCACTGACATGACTTCTAAAAAGTTAGATTTTTTTCCCTGGATAAAATTTTGGATTTTTGGCCTAGGAAAAAATGAGCGCTGGCGTGGAGGCAAAAAATAGGTCTTGTTCTTTGCACTTTCATGGAGGGAGGATCTTCATCACCTTCGTTGGATATCTCAAACTCAAATCTTGAGGATTTTGTTAAATTTATTTTGGTACAAAGAAATTTGGAAATAAAATCGAAAAATTTCCCCCTTTGTCATCTTTAATCTTTTCGAAAAACATTTTAGGTTAGTGAACCTGTTAGAGCACTGCTCAGTCGAACTCTCATGCGTTGCTATCTCAAGCATGTTTGTCAATGTTAGTGATCAAAACTATAAGTCTTGATTTCTAGCCTATTTATAGATGTCTCGGACTAGGACATAGATTGTGTAGTTGAGCTTATACTTCACGACGTTCATCATTTGAAGACGAAGAATTACTAAGGGGAGCTTGTGGAACTTCATCAACAAAAGGTATGTGGAGACTGAAACTTATCTATCACTTAGAAAGTCTATTTCTACTTTATCTCCTATATTGAGACATAAGTCGTATTACGATATAGTATTCTATATACACATTTGAGATTTCGAGCTGAGTTTATCTCGCTTACATATTTCTCGAAATATATGTTGGCAAGCTTTCGCTTCGACCAAGTTCATCTTATATCATGTGAAAATATCCGAGTAAAATCTTACATGGTTTGTGTGGTAAAATCATTTGGTGTAGTCTTGGAATGTTTCGCTATGATTATTTCAATATCTTGAAAATTGCTTTGATGCTAATAGTGTGTGAAAACGGCTGTTGTCATCCTCTAAGAAAGTTTCAATGATTGAAATAAAGAGCTTAAATCATGTAACCATGTTTGGATATAAACATAGTGTGTTATCACATTTGTGTGCAAGTCCAAAACCGGGAACCTGAAGTATGCGTACCCGTACGCGTACTGGCGGTTGTTGGATGTCTGGGCAAGTATGCGTCCCGTACGCATACTGGCGAAAGTCTCACGTCCGTGTATTTCTGCTGGAGTTTGGAATGTAAATTGGTAAGCGCACCCGTACACGTACTGGCATAACCAAACTCGGTCCGGCTACATAAGTATGCGTACACTTTTGCATACTTGAGTTGGTTACTTTCTAAAATCGGTTATGTACATGAACTTAAACATTTATAAAATAAGGAATGCAATCTCTGCAAACCGTGGCTATAATGTTCATGAATTGATTCGAGTGAATCAAACCGATTTTGCTTCAATTGTATTCTTATATACTTCTACGAGAATATAGCAATTGAACGACTCTTTAACTAGTTTCATTTGAGTCATTTGATCTAGTTATGGTTAAGATGAATATGGTTGATATGAGAGTAATCATATGGATAACTTCGGTTAACTATTTGTGAGCCAACATGGTGTACACGTTTGGGTACAGTTACATAAACCTAAATGAGGGTACATTTCATTTGTGTGTAACAAGCTAAGTTCGATCTAACGGTTGAAAGATGTTAGCTTGGTTGAATCAGGTTTTTCATCTAACGGTGAATATTGAAAGCTTTGTTACCAAGGTAACTTGGATTGCAAACCCTGATTTGAAAACTATATAAAGGAGAACTCTAGCAACTGGGAAACCTAATCCCCACACCTCATGTGTGTTACTAGTTGCATAAACTAGAGTCGATTCTCCTTTAACCTTAGGTTTCTTCGAGACCCTGTAGGTTAACGACTTCAAAGACTTCACTGGGATTGTGAATCTAGCCGCAACTATTTTCTTTGTAGTTGTGTGTTCTGATCTTGCCCGATTCTATCGTTTGAGTGCTATCTTCTCCGGACACGGAAGTTCTCGACTACCGGATTCTATTTACCAAACCACCTAGTAATAGCTCACTCTAGATGTAATTTAAATAAACGCATTAAGATTCATGAACTTATTAGGTTAATATTAGTAGTTAGACTCTTAGATCAAGGTCTACTTGCTAACGTTGTTTCTACACACAATTGCTCCACTAATCCCTCCGCAAGGTCTCGTGTTTGCTACTTATGTAAAGAGTCAAGAAACGATTACTTATCTCCTAACTTTCACTAGCTTTAGATCGAATTAACAAATCAATTTAGCGTGCACTCCAAACAATCTATCAATCAATCATGAATGTCTTTAAGATCACTCCTATTAGTAAAAACAAACGATAATTATGTGAAAAACTTCAAGATAGAATTGAAAACAAAAACTTAAATCATATGTTAAGAACTAGGAATTCATCCTCAATCAAATTAACTACTCATGTTAAAGAGTTCACACAAAGAATAAGAAAAGAAAAGTGTTGTGTGTGTAGAGATGTGTATAGAAGTTGTAGAAAACTTCTCTATTTATAGGCTTCAAAATTCTCCAAATCTTCTAAGGATTAGAATCCTTTTCCTTTTGCAATTCAATTTCCAAATCCAAGCTCTTCTCAACTCTTCCACCTTCTCTTTCCAAATTTGAGTCCAATTCTCCATCCAATTCCTAGCCCAAGTCTTCACACCCATGAGAGAAGTCCATAGAAAATTTGGAAATTTTGGCTCGCCTGGAAAATCGGGATTGTGGTCGGAATCCGATAGGAATTATCGCCGCCGGCCGCTTTGAAAGTCGTCGTCGGTGATAGAATATTCCGTCCAAGATTCTCGTTATACTTAATCGTTGACTAACGGTCGTTAGCTCGTTGACCGGGTCAAAGTCTAAGTCATCGAGTTAGCCATCTAACTCAAGGCGAGTCGGGCCGATCGGGTCACTAGGCCAAAGTTGCACAAGCCATCTTGTTAAAGCACCATCCTTATGCATCACGGCTGCATTGCCGGCCATGATGGCCCCGCACAACCATAACTCCCAAAGACACCAATAGTGCATATGTAGCTTAACCGCAACCTGCAGCTTCTTGCAAAATCCTTCACCGCCGCCTCATACCACCACCATACTATCAACTCGGGGCATCCGTATCTCAAAGCACACAAACACAATGCTCAACACCGCAATTGCCTAAAGCTATTCATCCATTCATGGCATCTACACACGCCATTGCAACTTGAGCTCCACCACCTTCTTCATAACTCTTGGCTCATCGCCGGACATCCTCCATCTCAAGACACACTTGACCCCATGAAACTCAACAAGACGACAAGACTCAGAACTCAGGCCCTATCTAGACCAAAGCATCACCACTGCCAGATTCATACTCCACCTGCACCTTCAACTCACTTCTGGGCTGCAAAACCACCTGCCAGCATCAACTTCTCCTCAAACTTCAATCAACAGTACCCATCTGGTTTGAACTAATCCAATTACTCGCACCGTTACAAACCCGGCAACACAGATCCTCGGTTCAGGTTCAAGCTCCAGCTCATTCCACTCGCCATGATACTACAATCTCAATATTAATCCACCAGTCACCGCCACCATTCTCGCAAAAACCGCAATTGGGCCACGCCAGACTTCCAAATTTGCTCGCAATCCGACCGCACTACCGCAATGCCATTGTCGCATCTCCATCTGTTATTCCTCCAGTTCTTCCATTCATTGCCAGCATCTCGGGCTCATCCCTGTGACATTCCTAACACATTCATCTAAAGCCATTTCAAATACTCCCTGTTCAGCAGCAAGTCTTTCCCCCAATTTTAGTTCAATTTCCTTCTCAGACTAACGCTCAAACCCATTTTTCACTGATTCAACGGTAACAACACATTCTTGATCCGGACCTTCTCTCAACAGCATCAGGTCTTCATCTCTGTTCTCATCCCCAAAACCATCATCGATTACTCCCTCTGCCTCACAAATTTAACAATACCTAAATCATAAGACCCATTTCTTCATCTTAATTCTTGATTCCACAAAGATCTCACTCTTCACGACACTAACAACATCTCGCTTCTCTCGATTCGAACCTCGGATGTCACCCATCTTCATTCTCTATCAATTCAACAGAGTCGAGAACCAAATTCTACCATCAAAACCCTAACTCAATTTTGAAAGCCTTCTGCCAAATCTCAATTCAATTCACCCGCTTGATCTCGGCTTCATCATCTTCTCGATTCGTCAAAGAGACTTCTCAATCGAACCCTAGTTCGACTAATTTCTTCATCACAGAAAGTTAATCGAAACCCACAAATCAGTTTCTTCCCTGAGCTTTCTCTTTTCTGTATTTACAACGTCCTTCGATTTGGCTCAACAACTGAGATGTTGCTTCTTCTTTATCTCATCAACTTCATTTACATCTCTGTTTTCAAACGCGCACTGTTCTTCTCCTCGATCTCTCACAAAGCAGTTAGAATCGTTTTAATTCAGTGAAAGTGAATGTGAAAAATCAATTTTAGGGTTGAATCGATTTGGGTGGATATTTACACCCTGGGATAGGTACCACCCTCTAAAATGATAAGGGCCATCCTACTTGGAAACCCCCTTAACCTCTGCGGCCTGGCTTTAGTACTCCTCCAAATTGGGTCGCCCCTTAACCTCAACTGGGCTCCATATATCAATCGCCCGTAAAATGACCTTTTTGCCCTTTTGGCTCAAATTGGGTGATTTCTTCTTCTTTTCCTCCGTGCGACTCCAAAGTAGCTATAAAACTCAAAACAAGAGTAAAATACATAATTTACAAGAAAAATAGCAAAGAAAGCATAAACTACTAGATAGTAAATTAGGTGTATTCTACACCTATCAAATACATCATCTGTTTCAGCTCTACTAACATGACCCTCTCCACTACAATTTCAACAAACTCCAGATCCATTCCATCAGCACAAAAACCATCTGAGTTGCTCCAAACCACCACTGCTTCCTCTATCAATCAACTCTGCAACCACCACTTTGCTTCAAAATCCAGCCACTTTGCTCAAATCCCAGCTGTGACCTCCAACAGTTCCGAACCTTGACCATTCTGCAACAACCCCTGCTAAATCTTATTTTGCTCCACATCTGTAGTTTCTCATACACAACGCCAATCCATTCATTTATCACTTCCTTGTACCTCCACCAGTCTCTGGCTGATTACCTAAGCTCAACTGCCATAGCCATACTCAAATCACTCGACTCTTCACCCCGCAATCCATTGCACATTCGGGCCACAACTCGCACCCGAGCCGCATTCACCGCCATTCTTGCTCAATCCCTGCTGATGGCAACAGCCATCATTATCCACCATCTCAACCCTTCATAATCGCATCACCACTCCTCTTCCCCGTTAAATTGGAAGCAACAAGCTCATGGCAACACCAGCAGTCAAATTCGCAATTACAACTCAGAGCAACTACCACTCCCAGCTGACCAGACTTAGCCTCAGCTTCACCCATTTCATGCCTGTCTTAATTTCCTCCATAAATATCACATCACAGACCCATATACTTCCACCACCAGCAGAAGCTCTCAATTACTCCTTTGCACCTGCAGCTTAACTAGCACGGGTTACTTCTTGCGCTCTTGCAATGCCATCTCAAAGCCATGAATCGCACTTTCACCATTTCGGCGTCACTCAAGCCACCACGCTCTAGCACCAATCGAGCCACCGCATTGCCCCCGCCATCACCATTCTGGCTCCGCCCGAGACCCGCAATCCCCTCCTCGCAGCTTAAGACCTCCAACCGAGCTTCAATCGCATCCGCACTTCATGTGTAACTCCATCTCAAGCTCAAATTGCCAATCTCTCTCATTCCTTGTCTCCATTCCATTCACCTGCAATGAGTGCACTGCCAGAATTTCCATATACATCCAACACTCGAACCACCTATCAACTGCAACATACCCCCAGCTGTGGCTTCAATTTCCTGTACAGACTCTCACTGTGAACATCACCTTGCTACTACAGCTTCAGTTCAGCTCAACCTGCTTCCACAAAAACTTCAATTCTCATTTTGCAACTTCATCTTCTTCATCTGATGAGCATCTCACAACACCTACACCTCTACCACTGCAGCACCAACATCAGCTCCACCTCTTTGCCTTCAAAACCAGCCCCTCTCTGCAACTTCTTGTATCTCCAGTAATTGACCTTAACCAACAATCTCACAATTCATATCTTCACTAACAATTGAGAGCAACCCATGTTCAACACAAAGCTGCACCCATTTCCATCTTCTCATAATGGCTCAGGGAACACAACAACCCTTAATTCTTCATCACTGTTCCTCCCAATCGAACCAACAACAAAAACCCATTTACCAGACCATCACAGACTGCAGCTTTCCTTCAATTTCAGAGGCAAATCGAAACCCTACCACTCACGGCAGAAACCCATGAAAATCCTCTCAATCTCTCTAACAACTCGTACCCTATGTGAGATCTACAACAACCTTACTTCTGCCGTGGATTTCATCTTCATTCTCGTTGATTTGCCTGGCCAATTCCATATTCAGATCGAAATCTATCTCCCAACAAAACTCATTTATACATCTCAGATTCAACAGCTGCCATCCTTTGAAATCAACCACAGTAACTTCAATTCACCCTGCTAATCCCTTCTTGATCTCCTTTCACAATACTGCTCGATTTCTCATCATTTATTCTCAATTTCGTCTCAACCTCTCTGGACAGAACAACGACAGCAGTAATTCTTCTCTCTCGGTTTCAGGTGGGTGTGGAAATAAAGAGATAATAAATTCTCGATTTAGGGCATAGGAATAAAGGTGGATACATCCACCCAAGTCCAGCAGATAAGGGGTAACCAGCTCATTTGTGTGGCTTGTCGGTTTCAGATAACCGACAGCCTAATTCTCTGTTCAACTGTCGGTTTAGGAGATCGACCGGCTTAAATTCGGCTTAACTCCTCTTGTGCAACCTAGCATGCTCCAAATATCGTCCGCGAGTTGACCTTTTTGCCTTTTCCGCTCCAAATGGTTATTTTCTCCTTCTTTTGCTTCATATGACTCCAAAACACCTATGAAACTCAAAAGCGAATGTAAGATACATAATTCACATGAAAAATAGCAAAGAAAGCATAAACTCTAGATAGTAAATACGGTGTATTCTACACCTATCAGTAACAAGTCCGCTTAGTTATCAGATTCTATTCAAAAGAACCACCTTGAGGTTCGCTTACAAGATGTAATTCCCCGAATGCATTAAGATCTATGAATTTAGGTTTAGTACTAGTAGTTAAACTCGGTTCACTTGGTCCACTTTCTAGCGTTGTTTTTACACACAATTGCTCCACGGAATCCCTCCGCAAGGTCTCGTGTTTTCTACTTGTGTAAAGTGTCGAGAACGATTACTTATTCCCTAACTTATACTAGATTTAGATCAAATTAACAAATCAATTTAGCGTGCACTCTAAACAATCTATCAATCAATCATGAATGAATAAACATTCCTATTAGTAAAAACAAACGATAATCATGTGAAAAACTTCAAGATAGAATTGAAACAAAACTCAAATCATGTATTAAGAACTAGGAATTCATCCTCAATCAATAATAAAATTAGCTACTCATGTTTTTGAAATTCACACAAATAATAATTAAAAGGAGAATTTTCAAGTTCACACAAATAATTAAGAAGAAGAATTGAAAGCAAAAACACAAGTGTTGTGTGTGTAGAGATGTGTAAAAGATGTGTAAAACTTCTCTATTTATAGGCTTCAATATTCTCCAAATCTTCCAAGGAATAGAATCCTTTTCCTTTAGCAATTCAATTTCCAAATTCAAGTCTTTCTCTTCTTCCATCTTCTCTTTCCAAATTTGAGCCCAATTCTCCATCCAATTCCAAGTCCAAGTCTTCACACCCATGAGAGAAGTCCATAGAAAATTCTGGATTTTTTGGCTTGCCGGAAAACTGGTATTATGGCCGGAATTTGACCGGAATCCGTCACCGCCGGCCACCTGAAAATTTCACCGTCACTAGTATATTCGACAGAATATTCCGTCAGTCCACCGTTAGGAATAACGGTCAAACGGGTCAACCATCAGTCAACGGTCAAGGCAGAAGAGGGAGTTAGCTACCGAGTCAGCTTATGATTCGGCTTACTGGTCTGGCTGGGCTGGGTTGGGTCGTGGATGGATCGGTCCTCTGAATCGATGAGTTGACTCGCCAGAACCAGAGTCCGGCCGAGTTCTGTTTGTTTATAGGACTTCCCGGCCAAGTTCAGGCCTCAATCTTCAGTCTTCCCCTGCTAAGAACCTACACATACATCTAAGCATTTCATTCCCAGCTATTCATTGCATCAAACACTTCCTCATGTGTAGAATTATAGCTCAAGAACGAGCTTAATTCATCATTCCCATGTCTTGTCTGCAGCACCACCTGACACCACCTGCATCTGCATTACTGCAACTCCAATCCCAGCTGCTCAATCATCTCCATTTCCCTGAATCGATTGCAACAGCAGCATCGATTTACTTCCTATCAATCCAAGACTCCACCATTTCTTCAAATCTACCAGCTCAATCGATTGCTAAAAGCATCAACACCTCAGACCACCACAAACCCATTTTACTTCGAATCTGTAGCAATCTCAGCTTCAATTGAATCAGCAACAACTCGTCTCAAGCCACATTCCGTCCTATAGAGACCACTAACCTCATTTCCAGTGAACACCCAACTCCGTAATTCAATTTCTCCAACATCAGGTTCATCTTCTCCCTATCATCTCCATAGCTCCTGTTCATGACATAAACCGAGTCATACCTACTACCTCTCAGATTCTTATAATCATCCAGCCACTGATTTCTTCTTTTATTCCTAACAAAACCCATCTCTCTCAATCGCTGCTCCACCTCAGACTTTGAACCATTTCGTCCTTCTGAGTCTGTCTCTGAACATCAAACTCCATTACATATCCAACTCAACCCATTCTTTATAGTCATCCACAGAATCGATTTTCTCATCTCTCTGTGTTGAATAAATGACTCAAGAACAAGCTTGATTTCCTTTGATTCTTTTCTGCATCTCATCGAATTACATGAGATTTAGCGACTTTTCTTTTAACATTCAATCTCTTAATTTCTCGATTGACATCACCATCGCCTTGTTTATCAGTTGCAGAGACGAACCCTAATTTCTCCAATTTCAATTTCTCTTCTTTCTTCGATTCCAATTTAGTTCTCTCGGTTTTAATAAAGAACAATGCTTTCGCAGCTTTTAGTTTTAGGTGAATGAATGTATGAAAGGCAAGCTCCTCTCGATTTTAGGGTATAGTCATTAGGGTTGGACGACTACACCCCAGTTGGGTGCTAACAGCACACACATTTTCTGGATAAGGGCTACCCAGATGGTAACCCCTTAACAACATACGAACAAAAGGACCAACCTTTGGAGACTTTTGATGACGCTAGTGTAGATTACTCGAGCCTTGATCTTAATAATGATCAATCACCTATTCAAAAGGAAGAGCTTGAGGAAGATGCATTTATTGCTTGGCAAAACTTTCTTAAGGAAAGATGGGAGTCCGCGGAAGTGTATGAGTGTTGCAACAATGAGGAAGTTATTCCAACTCCGGATCATAATAACGATCTTTCACCTATTCAAAAGGAGGAGTTTGGATATCACTTGCCTATTGTTGTAAACGGTGTAACACCCGCACAAGAAGATCTTACAATCTATACCGATGAAAATCATTTTAGTGAATGGCCCGATTCCGATGATGAGAATGTTGAAGAGATGATGCTAGAGGATGAAACCACATTCATTAATTTTGTGGAAGACCCAATTGAACTTGCTAATGATTTTAATGATGCCGAGACTTTGGTTAAGGTAGAAAACGACGAAGAATGGTTGCAAGGTTTAATAGAGGACCACGATATACAAGAGGTAAGTAATTCACTTGAATTTTTTAAGGATGAAGAGGATTCTATAATACAAGAAATTGTGCAAGGTTTGTCTAACCCTTTGCATATTGATTCTTCTCCTTTACCTCTTATTGGTTTGAATGTATGTGCTTCGAAAGTATTTTTGGATGATTTTGTTTCTAAATATCCACCATTGGAAACACTTGATGCTAACACTATGCAGGTTTGCCAAGAGGAATACGTGGAAATTCCCAAATTCTATGTTCTTTATACACTTCCGAGTGTGGACGAGAATAAGTGTGGGAGAAATTTCTATCGAGCGATAATTTCACTATTGTTTTCTTGTGCTAATATTTGTATGGAGTTATTGTTTTCAAAACAGGTATTATGGGTGGATCCTCAAATTTTCCGATTGTTAGTATATGGGGAATGAATCATGCAAGAGCTAAGTCGGGCCGTCGACTTAAAAACAAGCGCTTAATGGGAGGCAACCCATCGGTTTTGTATTTCTTATCCTTTTGCTTTTTGTTATTTATTTTTCTTGTTTCTTATCATGTTAAAATTTCCCACCTTGACTTCACTAGGAGGATTCAATTACATTGAGGACAATGTAAGGTTTAAGTGTGGGGGAGTGGTTAAGCATGTTTTTAAAACAAAAATTACAAAAAAATTAAAAAAATTTGAAAAAAAAAAAGTTTTTACTTAAAAACTCCAACTTTTAAAGATTTTAGAG
This sequence comes from Papaver armeniacum, assembly GCA_023531295.1. Lineage (NCBI taxonomy): Eukaryota > Viridiplantae > Streptophyta > Magnoliopsida > Ranunculales > Papaveraceae > Papaver > Papaver armeniacum. Next base: position 39,106 of record JAJJWW010003672.1, read on the forward strand.
TCACTAGCATACTTCTAGGTATGTTTACATAGAGATTTTGACCGACATAATTGAACTTGGAAATGTTAGAGAACTACATTCGGATTTCTTGCTTGTTTGAGTGTTAAATAATGGATTTAATCATGCCGGTGATGCGAATTTTGCAGGAGAAAGGCGTTATTAGAGTTGCTTTGATCAATCATTAGTGGAGACTACCCGTATTCATATCATGAGAGGCACCGACCAGAAATTTTCCATCTACTAAAGAGCTTCTTTTGAGTGTGTGTCACCATACGTTAATTCCGGGTAGAATGGTGAGCTACCCAACCTCCCACCAATAAAAAGCACTACTCTTGATCTCTTGAGTGCTAATTTTGTCAATCATGAGGGTGACGTCCATGGATGAAAGCTTCCTTCTTGTAGTTCGATTTGCAGTTAGCACCATTCTCTCTCTCGACAACAACGGATCCATAGAAACACATTCATCATCAACAAGGAGCGACATCAAAATCTACAAGGAAAGTTGGAAAAGTTTAAGGTTTACAAGCAACGGAATGACAAAAAAAGAGCAAATTTCATATTCAAGTAAAGCAACATACAAATGAGCGGATTTTTACATATATGTTGAAGACTTACAATACAATGAGGTAATTTTATATCCAAGTATGAAGACTTATTCATGAAAGCGAAGAAAAGTAAAAGGTGAAAATTTTTGAAGTTTATGATTTCAAGACGATACAAGTTGTGAAGAATCAAGCGGTAAAATACTTTTTCCACGGCCATGGTTTATTTTGTATTTAATTTCTCTTGTTTCAAAAAAAAAAAAAAAAAAAAAAAAAAAAAAAAAAGAGAAAAACAAGAGAAATATTTGTTTTGTTAATAAGCCGTGGGAAAGGAAAATCTATAAGGTAGTTTCAAGCGACAAGGATTTTAAGGTAAAAAGAGTTACAAATTGTTAAGGATTTATGAAATTCAAGGGTTATTCATCAATAGTTGAAACCGAAGACGAGGACCATGAAGATCAAGATAAGGAGCGAAAGACGTTTCTATTGGATGCCGTGAGAGTGGTGTTATCATAATTGGCGATCGGATGTGAAGGTGAGTAAGTAATCTCATCCTCAATATAAATGGTTGATTTCCTTTCTTAGAGATCGTCAGAACAATGGTTTTTCAAAATATTAAAAGATGTGGGTTTTTCAAAATTTCGGAAGTTATCCTTCCCACCAATGAACGTGTCGCAGGATTTCTCTTCATTCCTACCTGCACACATGTGAGAACCATAAAAAAGCCGTCTTTTTGAGTGCAATTATCATAAAATCCTTTTGGTGAGGCAGAAGTCGAGGCGAAATGCTTATTGATCGTTTCTCAAACACGCATTCTCTCATTATGGTGTGGTTATTTCTCACTCAACATTTAAGAACGAGAATATGTTCTTTAGTATTTCTAACTTCTTATTACTAGCATGCAGAAACTCTATGTCCTCATAGCTCTTTGGATGCTTGTGACGCTTTAAACGCTTTGAAGTTGTGAGTTTTTAGTTTGATTTGCTCGAGGACTAGCAAAGTCTAAGTGTGGGGGAATTTGATAGGTGTAGAATACACCTAATTTACTATCTAGTAGTTTATGCTTTCTTTGCTATTTTTCTTGTAAATTATGTATTTTACTCTTGTTTTGAGTTTTATAGCTACTTTGGAGTCGCACGGAGGAAAAGAAGAAGAAATCACCCAATTTGAGCCAAAAGGGCAAAAAGGTCATTTTACTGTGCGATTGATATATGGAGCCCAGTTGAGGTTAAGGGGCGACCCAATTTGGAGGAGTACTAAAGCCAGGCCCGCTGCGGTTATGGGGGTTTCCATGTAGGATGGCCCTTATCATTTAGAGGGTGGTACCTATCCCTGGGGTGTAAATATCCACCCAAATCAGTTCAACCCTAAAATTGATTTTTCACATTCACTTTCACCTGAATTAAAACAGTATCTGCTGCTGTGAGAGATCGAGGAGAAGAACAGCGGCTGCTGCTGTTGAAAACCGAGAGATGTAAATGAAGTTGATGAGATAAAGAAGAAGCAACATCTCAGTTGTTGAGCCAAATCGAAGGACGTTGTAAATACGTAAAAGAGAAAGCTCGGGGAAGAAACTCGATTTGTGGGTTTCGATTAACTTTTCGTGATGAAGAAATTAGTCGAACTAGGGTTCGATTGAGAAGTCTGCCGACGAATCGAGAGAAGATGAAGCCGAGATCAACGGGAGTGCAATTGAATTGAGATTTGCGAAGAATCGCTCAAAATTGAGTTAGGTTTTGATGGTAGAATTTGGTTCTGACTCTGTTGAATTGATAGAGAATGAAGATGGGTGACATCTGAGGTTCGAATCAGAGAAGCAGAGATGTTGTTAGTGTCGTGAAGAGTGAGATGCTGCTGTGGAATCAAGAATTAAGATGAAGAAATGGGTCTTATGATTTAGGTATTGTTAAATTTGTGAGGCAGAGGGAGTAATCGATGATGGTTTTGGGGATGAGAACAGAGATGAAGACCTGATGCTGTTGAGAGAAGGTCCAGATCAAGAATGTGTTGTTACCGTTGAATCAGTGAAAAATGGGTTTGAGCGTTAGTCCGAGAAGGAAATTGAATCGAAATTGGGGGAAAGACTTCACTTGAAAGGGAGTGTTTGAAATGGCTTTAGATGAATGTGTTAGGAATGTCACGGGGATGAGCCCGAGATGCTGGCAATGAATGGAAGAACCGGAGGAATAACGAGATGGAGATGCAGGCAATGGCATTGCAGGTAGTGCAGTCAGATTGCAGGCAAATTTGGAAGTCTGGCAGCGAACTGAATTGCAGTTTTGCAGAATGGTGGCAGTGACCTGGTGGATTAATATTGAGATTGTAGTATCATGGCAGAGTGGAATGAGCTGGAGCTTGAACTGGAACTGAGGATCTGTGTTCTTTGGTTTTGTAATCGGGTTCGAGTAATGGATTAGTTCAAACCAGATGGGTACTGTTGATTGAAGTTTGAGGAGAAGTTGATGCTGGCAGGTGGTTTTGCAGCCCAGAAGTGAGCTGAAGGTGCAGGTGGAGTATGAATCTGGCAGTGGTGATGCTGGTCTAGATAGGGCCTGAGTTCTGAGTCTTGTCAGTACTGTTGAGTTTCATGGGGTCAAGTGTGTACTGAGATGGAGGATGTCTGGCAGTGAGCCAAGAGTTATGAAGAAGGCAGTGGTGGAGCTCAGCTGCAATGGCTGTGTGTAGATGCCATGAATGGATGAATAGCTTTAGGCAGTCAGGGTGTTGAGCATTGTGTTTGTGTCCGAGATACTGAGATGCCCCGAGTTGATAGTATGGTGGTGGTATGAGGCGGAAAGTGAAGGATTTTGCAAGAACTGCAGGTTGCGGTTAAGCTACATATGCACTATTGGTGTCTTTGGGAGTTATGGTTGTGCGGGGCCATCATGGCCTGCAATGCAGTCGTGATGCATAAGGATGGTGTCGCAACAAGATGGCTTGTGCAACTTTGGCCTAGTGACCCGTCGGCCGACTCGGTTGAGTTAGATGGCTAACTCGGTGACTTAGACTTTGACTTGGTCAATGATTAACGACCGTTAGTCAACAGTTAAGTATAACAGAATCTTGGACGGAATATTCTATCACCGACGACGACTTTCCGGCGGCCGGCGGCGACAATTCCGGTCGGATTCCGGCCACAATCCCAGTTTTCCGGCGAGCCAAAATTTCCATAGTTTTCTATGGACTTCTCTCATGGGTGTGAAGACTTGGGCTAGGAATTGGATGGAGAATTGGACTCAAATTTGGAAAGAGAAGGTGGAAGAGTTGAGAAGAGCTTGGATTTGGAAATTGAATTGCAAAAGGAAAAGGATTCTAATCCTTAGAAGATTTGGAGAATTTTGAAGCCTATAAATAGAGAAGTTTTCTACAACTTCTATACACATCTCTACACACACAACACTTTTCTTTTCTTATTCTTTGTGTGAACTCTTTAACATGAGTAGTTAATTTGATTGAGGATGAATTCCTAGTTCTTAACATATGATTTAAGTTTTTGTTTTCAATTCTATCTTGAAGTTTTTCACATAATTATCGTTTGTTTTTACTAATAGGAGTGATCTTAAAGACATTCATGATTGATTGATAGATTGTTTGGAGTGCACGCTAAATTGATTTGTTAATTCGATCTAAAGCTAGTGAAAGTTAGGAGATAAGTAATCGTTTCTTGACTCTTTACATAAGTAGCAAACACGAGACCTCATGAGGGATTCCGTGGAGCAATTGTGTGTAGAAACAACGTTAGCAAGTAGACCTTGATCTAAGAGTCTAACTACTAATATTAACCTAATAAGTTCATGAATCTTAATGCGTTTATTTAAATTACATCTAGAGTGAGCTACTACTAGGTGGTTTGGTAAATAGAATCCAGTAGTCGAGAACTTCCGTGTCCCAGGTGATACAAGGGATTTAGGGGTTTAGCACTGAGCTAGCTGCTTTACCTACGGTTGGTGATAATTTGTGACTAATAACAAGTAGAAAAGAACATAACTTTAATCATTGTTTCGTAACGAAGAAGGATTCGTTGATCTTGTCTCTCTTATTGCTTTCAACTTTATCTTTTAATTGTTTTGTTTATTTTCTTTTTGCTTTTTACACCCCCCTTTCGTGACAACTTTTACAACTAAGATCTCTTGCTCCTCGTGGGAACGAACTTGACTTCCATTATATTATTTTTAATTGAGTGGAAATATTGAATTAATTTGATTGCACCTACGACACGCATCAAGATTGCAGCTGTGGGAACTGATATTTATGCAGGATATGACTCAGATGGTATTGTAGACAAGCACAGCCATCTTGGCTGGAAGGAAGCGTTGATGCACAATCATGGAGCAGCAGCAAAGTCAGGCCAGTTTATGGCCTAGCCCAAAGTGAATCAGACTGAGCCAGACTGACTCGTCTGAATAGCTGAACTGACTCACATCTGACTGGACCCGGTTTGACTCAGTGACTCACCCGAGTTGACCTGAGTAGACTAGACCGATCCGACCCGTTGACCGGTGACCGGGCGGACTTTGCCGGTCACCGGAACTTTTTTCCGGGCACTTTTCCGGCCGGATTCCGGCCGCAATCCCAGTTTTCCGGAGAGCGTTTTTGGGACAAAATTTCTACACGGGTTTTTCTCTCTCGTGGGCCGGGTGAATTTCCAACTAATGGACTTTGAAGACAAAACCTAGTTTTGGAAGGAGTGGAGCTATAAAAGAGAAGACTTTTCTTTAAAACATATATCTTATTATCTATTATCATCTCTTCTACTTTATTCTAGGGTTTAGAACCATGAAGTTTCTTCTCTTTCTTCTTGTGATGAACTCCTTGAATATGAGTAACTAAGTTTTTATTATTGGTTGAAGACGTAGTTGGATTTTGCAACCAAGTTATGATTTTTATGAATTAGTTTTCTCTCAATATTATCGTTTGATTTCTACGGATTACAATAATTGCATGAATGATGGATTGCAATATGATTGAATGTTTGTTTAGTCGAGTCTAGAATTGATTGAACTCACATCCATATCTATAGCTATTTTAGGGTTTTCATCGAGCGATAACCTTGAATACGAGTAGCATGATATGATTAGGGTTTGTAGTGATACATCCTCGTAGTCATATGTAGAAATTGACCTTTGTTCGAATTGTTTGCGCAATGTATTACAATTGCATTGATTAGCCTATTTCTGAAACTTTAGGCTCCTAGGAATTGAACTTGATTAGCGCAAGGCGTTAGGTTATTCTTTAGGTAGATTTCACATACGCAGCCCTAATGTGTGTGTTGATAACTTTGGAAATTACGGAGTATTCTTGCAATAAGGTATTCTATGGCTTTTGATGATAGCGAGATTAAATACGAATTCTATTCATATATTCATAAACTTGTTTACAATTGAAGATGAAACCTTTATCCAATATTTTCACCTCATTGATTTACGAGTTTACTTTTTATTGTTTTGTTTTTATTTTATTTTTATTTACACATTCACAAAACCCTCGGTGTTTTATATAGGAAACCATAACAATTTGACAACCTAGACCTCTCTGTGGGATCGATCCTTTCTTGCCCTTGCTATATTTATATTTTGAGTAGTAAGAAAGTGTAATTTATTTTTGACGCTTACGACCGCGATCAGTTACTCAGTGAAATAAGGGATTTTGGGGCTAGCTAAGCGGACCTGCTATCCTACGGTTGGTGATAATCTGTGACTAATAACAAGTAAAAAAGAACATAACTTTAATCATTGTTTTTGCAACGAAGAATGATTCCTTGATCTTGTCTCTCTTATTGATTTCAACTTTATCTTTTAATTGCTTTGTTTATTTTCTTTGGCTTTATACATCCCCCCCTTTTTTGTGACAATTTTTACAACTAGAATCTCTTGCTCCTCGTGGGAACGAACTTGACTTCCATTATATTATTTTTAATTGAGTGGAAATATTAATTAATTTTATTGCACCTACGACATGCATCAAAATGCCTGACAGATAACGTCCCTAACAGCGAGCGGCTTATACGACAAATTGGTGGTACTAGTTCTACTTGTGCAATGTGTGGTCAATATAAAGACTCTGCTGATCACATTCTAATGAGTTGTAGCTTCACTAGAGTAGTACTTACTTCAGTTCCAAGGAGCAACAGATCTATGTTGACACACACAGGTACTGGTGAATGGATAAGAAATTGGTTTCAACATACCTTGACTGATCAGCTGTTTGGTGAAGATTGGTTGATAAATATGGAATGTGCAGTATGAGAAATATGGAAGGAAATGTGTAGATGCGTGCTTGATAAGATAAAACCAGATCCAACACTAAGGAATAACAAAATTTATGTTAATAGACAACATAAATGGAAACCAACATCTTTCCCTTACATTACTATTAACTGTGACACCTCATTTAAATAATATTTAAGGCAAAGTGGAACCGACTTACTAATTCATGATTTTGCAGGTGCTTATCGATATTCAATATGCATCAACATGTATGCGATCTAGATGCTGATGAAGCGAAGTGTCATGCTGTTTATGAAGGTGTTCAATGGATTGTATCCCTTCAACTACATCATATCATAATAAAAAATGATTCACAGTTTCAACAATAAACGGTGACTGCTCTAGTTTGTCTTGGCAGAACTACATTATTATTTAGGATGTCTTATTTTATTTAAGTTGTGTTAGTGGTTGGCAATGTAGGCATGTTGTTAAAGAGTGTAATAAACCTGCAGACATGTTGGCTAAGCATGCCAAAAAGTACGTAGTCTCTAATATTTGGAACTCTAAATCCTCCATCCTTCTTATCGGCAAGATTAATGGAGAATAAAACAGATATAACTCTTTCAATAAACTCTTAATCAAAATTTTCTCTTAGAATAAAAAAAAAAACTTTACAAGCTTACATAGTTACATGCTCTTAATATTATATATATACACGACCAGTGAACCAGGATTGAACCACTGGTTTTGCCAAATTTTTTGCAGCCTTACTTAATGAAGGCTTCATTCAATCACGTGCTGACTATTCTCTCTTTACTTTTCATTCTGGGTCAGTATCTATTTATGTTTTGGTTTACGTTGACGATATTATTATCACAGGTACAAGCGATTCGGCTATACAATCCCTTAAACGTAAACTAGAATCTCAATTTTCTCTAAAGAACCTTGGTCGTCTCCAATATTTCTTGGGCATTGAAGTATCTCGATCTCCCAAAGGTATTTTTCTTTGTCAATGCAAATACATTCTTGACATTGTTAATAATTCCGGTCTTTTAGGTGCTAAGGTTGCTCCCTCTCCAATGGAAAAACATCTAAAACTTCATCCATCATCTGGTACTCCTTTACCTGATCCTAGTATTTATCGTCATCTAATAGGTCGACTTCTTTATATTCAAGTGACTCGTCCTGATATCACTTTTTCAGTTAATTATTTGAGTCAATTCATGCAACAACCATGTTCTGGTCACTTGGATGCTGCACATCGTGTAGTCCGTTATCTTAAAGGTACTGTTAGTCATGGCATCTTTCTTTCAGCTACTAGTACTTTATCTCTTGCAGGTTATACTGATTCTGATTAAGCAGGTTGTCCCACTACTCGTCGATCAACCACAGGGTATTTTACTAGGTTAGGAAATAGCCCTATCTCTTGGAAATCCAAGAAACAACCAACTGTATCCAAATATTCCGTTGAGGCAAAATATAGAGCTCTCGCCAAGCTCACTTCTGAACTGAAATGGTTACATTATTTGTTCACTGATATGCGTATCACTATTCCGAAACCCATTCTAGTTTATTGCGATAATCAAGCTGCTATTCATATCTCTGAAAATCCAGTTTTTCATGAATGAACTAAACATATCGAAATTGATTGTTATTTTGTTCGTAAAACACTTCTCCCTGGCCTCATTAAACCAATGCATATTCCGTTTGCATCACAATTAGCAGACCTTTTTACGAAGCCACTTGGAGTGGATCATTTTCGGCGCCTTGCAAGCAAGTTGGGAATTTGTCCAGGTTCTCCTCACGCTCCAACTTGAGGGGGGTATTAGACGTGTATATAGTCTTAGCGGTGTGATGAAGCAAATTGCACCTCTAATCCAAGTCTTTAGGTGTATAGTTACTGAAACTGTTGTACATCCGAGTCCTGTGTATTTTGGTTATTGTAACAAACCTGATAACTTCCCTGTAAACACGTTCTATCTGTTAGATTAAGGATTTGAATCCTTCTCTTGTAACTTGTACTGATACATATAAATACTCAATGAAGAATCAATCTGTCTACACAATTGTGATACAATTAAACACCTAAACCTAGAATCTTTGATGTTACACTCCCCCATCATCCATGCACGGCTTTAGCTCGCTAGAAAATAGAAATGGCCGATCAGAAAGACAAAAGGATAACTCACTAAAAAAACTCATCCGATTCTTTCCCCTCCTTTGTTAGCCTATACTAATAATGTTGTTTCTAATTCTATCACTTTGAAAGACCATAGGAGTAGCTCTCTGGTCCATATTTAAAAATTTCATCATTTCTTTCGTATTTTTCATATGGATACAATAGTAATGTTTGGACCACATAAGAGGTTGTTTAGATACTAGAAGCAGAAATCATTCCAAAGAGGGTGTTCGGTTACTAGTCACCTGGTTTTTACTAATCTACATGGGATTTGAGATAAATGGACCCTATGTCCCCCTTGTCTCTTTCTATTTTGTGAGGAAGCCTTATCTAGTAGTATTAGTCATGCAGACAATTGAAATATGCTACATAGTCACAAAATAACTAAAACTGCCCCACTTATCACCCATTTATTGTTTGCAGACGACTGTCCCAGCTCTACGAAGCACCACAATTGCTAGCTATAATCTTATGGGAATCTTCAACTGTCCCAGCTCTACGAAGCACCACAATTGCTATCTATAATCTTATGGGAATCTTCAATGCTTATAGGAAAGCTTCGTGTCCAATTACTACGTCTAGAGTTTTTTCCTATCCTAAATTTGACCCTAAGATACAAAATAGAATTCAAATCATCCTAAAAATCCAAAATTACTCTTAATGATAGGTATCTACGATTTCCACTTTTTTACCGACTGATCCAAAATAAAAAGCTTTGAACTCAGAGTGAAAAACATGAAACATAGACATTTAGGATACAAAGACAAGTTTAAACACTGCCGGAAAAACAACCTTGATCAGATCATTTATTTTTACCATGAGTATTTACCAAATGAATTATTTTAGGATCCCAAAAAAAAAGTGAAAAGAAATCAACAAGTTGCAAATGGATTTTTGGTGGAATAAGTATATTGATTTTTGGTGAAAAAATGGTGGTCTAGGTATCCAGAATATCCAACAATTTAACATTGTTAGGCTAGCTCTTACGGCCTCCAAGATCCAAGATTTGCAACTGTAGAAGTGTCGTTAATGGGTGAACAGTAGCTTGGATCCAGAATGAGTGCTGCGTTCAGCTTGGATTCAAGTTGGAAGTACCCAAGGTACGCAGTTTGAAACTGCATACTGAAAAAGCATCACACGCAGTTCCTAAATGCGTATCAGAGAATAATTTACGAGAATATTCTTCCACACGCAGTTTGAAACTGCGCTTTGACCGGTCAACACGGTCAATACGCAGTTTCAAACTGCGTATTCTTTATTCAATCTGCGCGTGGACCAGTCAACACGGTCAATACGCAGTTAGCAACTGCGCTTTTGAGTTTTCCCATAATACGCAGTTCCAATCTGCGTGCTACGAATCTTCAAACTGCGTATCGCATTTAAGCTATTATTCTTATGTTATTTCACTTGTTTCCCTAATTGGATAAGCATAGGATGTTTTTGGTATGCCTAGAGTCCTTGTTTATACTAGTTTCATTGGTTCTTGTTCATTCAATACATTATTGCTTCCGACTGAAAGTTGTTAGTTTCAATCCATTTAATTTTTAAAGTGCAATAATAGCTGAAGAAACCCAGCTGGTTAGATTTCAAGGCTTGTTGATCTAGGATAATTACTTACCTTAGCAGCTAATTAAATTTTGATGCACCTATCTTGTCAGTAAACCTCTTCTTTATTATGGCTCACAGATGTTGTCTTGTGATGCAAAATTTTGCAAGTATTTAATGCATTGTTTTTCCACAGGAAAAGGAAAGCCCCACTGGTCAGATATATAGGCCAGATGTGTTTCTGAAAACACATAGAGCCACCCCAGATGATGATCCCTCGTCTTCTAAATCACAGGCAGCTGCAAAACTTGTAAGTTCTTCTATTTTTATATTGTTTATTGATATTGATGATGTAGGTTAGTCTCTGAATCTGGTTGGCTTCTGTTGATGCGTAGGCACTAGTGAAGGAGGCATATGATAAAAATCCTTCAACACAAAAGTGTTTGGGCACTGACGCTGTCACCGAGGTTAGTGGTGAATTGGATGTTACATGAATCTTTTTACTTCTTGAATTTTCATATTGGATGGTGGTAGTGATTACGTTGCTTTCTTATAGTACTGCTTGTTGATTTATTTTGAAATTTGTTTTCTCTCTTATAATCATATTACTACACTATAATACTGTTGCATCTATATTCAAGTAGTCAGCACCGCTATGTAGGTTTCACTAGTTTTTCAAGTAGTATCCTCGAACTCGTGATAAAATGTAACATATGCTTCAAGACATAAGTGCTAGACTGTATTGGCCGAAGTTTCCCTTTATGGGTATACTGTAATTGCTGCCTTGTGACCATCTGCATAGTAGTAGTCTAGAAAATTCCCTTATGTTACATTAATTGTTTGACCGAATTTCAATAAATTTGAATTTGATTCATGTATATGGCTAGATATATGGCGCTGATCAAAAGGGATACATACGCGGAATGGGTGCTAGTATTTCTACATCTCAGTTTCTTGCATCTGAGTTTATGAAGGCCAAGTTGCAAGAAGTGAGGAACAAGTTGCAGAAAGAGATGCAGAAAAACGAAGCTTTGAAAGCACAATTGGATGCTGAAAGACAGAAAAACAGCACTGCAGTACATGGTCAGATCTATGATAGCTCTCAGGTGACCTCGATTATCTCTTAGTAATGTATAGTTAGATGTATACGATGCTGCTATTATGGTATCTTAAAGTTTGTCCTGTTACATATACAGGGTATTGGGATCCCTTCGTCCTTTCCTTCGTCGTTTGGTCTTTGTTGTTTGAGGAACTTCAGAAAAAAGGTTGTTGCACTTGCATATGTTGATACTAAGCTACTGATTGATGACCACTACGACTGCATGATTGAGGAAATTATTGATCCAATTGCGATGTTGTGCGCTAGAGATGATGATGATGTACTTGGGAATGTTAAAAGAAGCGAGTTTGCTAAGTGGCCCACGGCCTATGTGACTACTGTAGGAGAGCCATCAAGTTAGAATGGTGGTGAGAGTAGATTGATTAGCTTTTTAATTTTCAGGATGTAACTTGGAGTTGCTAGGATATGTCTACCAACCTATGTTTGAATATTATATTCTCTTTTAATAAATAATTAATAAATCTTTACCGTCTATTTTCTTTTCTTTTTTTTAGTCTGGTTGGATTTCTGATACACTAATTATAATTTTGAACTGATTTCATTCAGACTCCAAAATCTAAATCCGTAGCCAGAAAATGACGAAACAGTCTCCGTTAGAATTGGTAGTTTTTTTTTTAATGAAATTACCTCCAATTATAACGGTTATGAACCATTGTTTTATTTCACACCTAATAACCGTGTTTTTTTAATGGCATGCATCAACCGTGATTATATTGCACATATATTAACCGTGATTCTTATATGACATAAATCAACCGTTATTTAATGTTACATACAATAACCGTGATATTTAGGCTGGGTTTGGTAATGCTTTTATTTTTCCAAAAGCACTTTCAAAACCTATATATGTCAATAATTGTTGAAATTGGTGTTTGGTAAAAAAAAATATCAAAGTGCTTATTATCCAAAGCACTTCCCAGATTCCTCAATTTTTAAAAGCTGGGGAGGAGGAGCTTTTAAAAGCTACAAAAGCATAAGCTGTGGTCCCACCAAAATTTAATGCTTGATTTATCTTTTTTGTCCCTATTTAGGCCGACCGAGCGAAGCGAGGGAGGACTCTATATATGGTGACTTTGTGTCAGTGTGAAGTGTGACATTTTTTTCAATTACACAAAAAAGATTGAATTTTGGTCAGGACACTGGAAAAGACTAAGATGTCCCTCTAAATCAAATTTTACCTTTTTTCCTTTAGACATTTTCGTAAATAAATCAAAGAGGAAGGGGAATAAGGTATTAGATATTTTTGTAAATAAACCAAAAAGAAAGGGCACAAAGTAAATGCATTTTTATATATTTAAAAACCTCGTATATTTCAAACTACAAGTCGTATTTTTATAAATTTTATATATTTGGAAAGCCCTTTAAATTAGCTACGCAATGAGCACAAACAATGCTATCAAATTTTTGTTTTTCAATTTTTTTATTATTCTCCAAATTTTGTATCTTTTCTCCTTCAAAATTAGGCATAGCTTAAAATTAGGCATATCTTAAAAAAATTGAAAAAACTACAAGAAAAATAAAATGATTGACTAAGTATAAAAAACAACTAATTTTAAAATGAAAAGCACAACATATGGTGTTGAATCACCACCAAATTATTTGCAAAGTAAAAATATACCATGGCTTACCTGTCTGGAAAATGATACTTTCGCGTCGTGTTTGGAAAAATTATACCTTCGTGCCGTCTCAGGAAAAAATATTTTCACCTTACGGCGGAACTAAAATGTTCACACAAAATTTAGTTTTACGTCAATTTTTTCGGTCGGCCATCCCACCGTGGTAACGGTCATCTAGTTTATTTTGTAAATGACAAAAATTACCCTTAAATATATATACAATCAATTTTTATTTGTTATATTTTATTTTCAAACTATTGTATGATACCATTTCATTTAATTTGTCAAAAATAAAAATAAAAACAAATTTTAAATAATTACTTAATTTTAGTTTATTTTTTGTTTGAAAATTATATATATTTAAAATTGGTTAAGTAAAAATAATTTTTCTTGACAATCATAATAATAGTAATAATTAGTAAATTTTAATATTTAATCTATTTATATTTAATAGTAAAAAAAAATTAATTATTTTTAACCCCAATAAAATTGAATAAAACTATTTTTAGAGATATGTCTGTTTTTGTCATTTGCCACAACAACAATGGTTGAATCTAGTATTTTACCAAACACACTTTGATTGTTTTTTTAATCAGCTTTAACTTTAATTAATATTTTACCAAACGTCTAACTGCTGTTTTTTCTCACAAAGACAAAGACAAAGAACGCACATGAGAGAAAAGTGCTTTTACAAAATCTGCAGCAATACCAAACTAAGCCTTAATAACAGATTACGCATATTACGTAATGTCAACTCTCATATTAGATTACGCATTTACGTAATGTCTCGCATGCTGCATTACTTAAATGGTGCAATAATATGCGAGCAAGAGGATTTATTAGTTTATTTTAATATTACAATGAATCATCAAGTTGAGAATAATATCATCGGCCGTTTTGGACACTCAGACTCAGATCTGTCTGTATATATTATTCTTTCTCTAATTTGTTTGCTTCAAAGATAAGTTCAATTGTACTGTATGTATACATTTTGAAATTATGTCAGGAGCATGCTCAAATCTAGTTAATCAAATAGCTTGTGTGACTCGTAAGTACAGTATATTATAAGTAATCCGGGCTTGATTTTCATCTAGCTCATTGAATGACAACTCGTAAATGAAATGCGGATACCATAAGCAGGAGGGAATGCAAATTAAACAATTACTGAACACTGTTATAGCCAACAACGACACTAATAAGAAATTTGGTGACTTTGCATTCATTTATTGCTTATTTTGTGGTTACATTTGTAAGAGCGATATAAAGTTGAGTGTAGTGATGATGCTGGCGGTGCATTGAAAACTCAATTCATATGATTTTGCTTTAAGCAACGCAACACAGGCAAAGTTTAGGGGGTGAGGTTCCGGGACCAGAATAAATTTGATGACACTGCCCTGATTTAACACCCGAATTCGGGGCAGTGAATCCGACGGGAATCGCAAGTGAAGTACAGTAACCTTGACATAAACTGTAACAAGAACCAGAATAAAAAACTTGTCCTCCCAAAGACACACCAGTCCCAGGACTACAAGAATATTGACCTCTCACACCTCCTCCTTGTCTGTAATATTACAAAACAAAACCCAAAAAGAAAAAAGAGAAAACTATTAGAGAGAAAATACTACGAATAATTGTAATAATCAAAACAACAGAAAAGGTTCCACAATTTAAAAGACACACTACAAAATTATAGAGTAAGTACTTACTCAGAGATGAAAGCAACCAAAACTACGAAAAGTAAACCAAAGAAGAAAGGAGAGAAAATGAGAGCATTCTTCGCCATATTCTAAATTTGTTTAGGAGCAATAAACTAACTTCAGAGATATGAGATTTTGCCTAAAACATTAAGGCTTGATTTATAGAGATGAAAGTCAAAACTGCATTAGCACATTCCCATATGGTGTACAACGGAAGTTAAGCTCAATATTATTAAGTATTGATTATCATACACACCACTTGATCCATAATATATACTATTAGATTTTGAGTATACATATCACCACTAGTAATATTAAAGATAACAGTCTGATTTTTCATTTTTTTTTTAAAATTAAATTTATGGAGTCCAAAGTCGACATCTTTATTCCTGAAAGTCGCGTCTCATCTCATGTACTCTTGAGTTCTTCCACGACGAATTGGGTTGTAAAGGCTTTCATTGGCGTAAAAGAAGAAACCTATTATAGGGTCCAAACTTTGATTTTTAGGGGCTTACAAGATGACAAAATAGACAGTCATGAAATAGTTATAACCCCTTACCCCATTAATTTTATTAATGATAATATCCTCCATTAGTTAGTGCTAATAATTAGATTTCCTAAATTATTAAGTTAGACTAATTTATTGTTAGGGTTTGAAAATCAAAATCAAAATCAAAATCTTTTTTATTTTTTTAATTTAATATACCCAACCGTAACTACCAGTCCCAACCGTAAAAAAATCCAGGTTAAAATACGGTTGGGAGTTTATATTTTCCCAACTGGAACTACCAGTTTATATTTTCCCAACTGGAACTACCATATACGTTGGAACTCCCAACCTTAAGAAAACCCAGGTTAAAATACGGTTGGGAGTTCATATTTTCCCAACCGTATAATTGTTTTACGGTTGGGAAAACCAATATTTCCCAAACATAAATAATTCTGAAACTATTTCAAAATACCTAATTTGATCAAATCCTACCTATTTATGTGATCAAAATCAACAAACAAAGGGTGAGTTTTCGATTCTTACCTACTTGAAGTAATTACTTGAGGAGAATGGATAAAGTAAGTACCTAATTAAAGTTGGGAGAATCGTCGTTGAAGAACAACCAATAAAATAAAAGGAAGCAGAAGGAGAGACAATCGAGAAAAAAGAGAGGATCGAGTTTAGATTTAATTTTTGGCTTTAGGTTAATTAGTTAAAAATATTTTTTCTTTTTTATTATAGGTTAAATATCCCCTTATCCGTATTTGGGGCACTTGAATCTATAGGAGCCCTTAAAACAAAAAGCTTGGAGCCTCCGTGATAAGTTTCTAAAAGAATTGTACTCCCTCCGTCCCACCATTAGATGACCTACTTGGTCTAAGATCTTGTCCCATCATTAGTTGACCTATTTCACTAATCAAGGGGATATCTCTAAAACTACCCTTTTGATTGATTGTCGGTATCATAAGAAATATATATAATTTGATATTCATGTTTATACTCGTTACGTAGGTGTTTTAAAATGATTTTCAACGGTATAAAATTTACGAAAATCTATGACATAGTTTTAGAGATAAATGATTTCTAAATTTTACAAATTATTATCCATAAGGGCATAGTTGTAAAAAATACTTAAAATCACTCATTTCATTCATTGCCTTAAGAATTGTGCAAACTTCAACTAGGTCATCTAATAGTGGACGGAGGGAGTATTTTTTTTCCCGAAGCATTGCATTTTTGAATACATTTCATTCCCATCAATAAATATAACTGTGGCAGGTGGCACCTAAGGTAAAGTAAACTCCTAGTTAAGCCCAATGTAGTCAATTTCGCCCGTACCGGCCGATATATCGGCGATTTTACCGGTACCGGTTGTTGAGCGATACGGAAAGTTCAATATCGCGATACGATATTTTGCCGATAATATCGGCCGGTACGGGGAAAACGATATAACGATGTTTCGGCGATATTTGCCATTTTCGGCGATATTTGTCATTTATTGAAATTTACCAGGGTAATTTCGGAATTCTATGCGAAGGGAATAGATGATATCCCTAAATCCCATCGATACTCGGCCAAAAAACTTCTTTGCAGCAGAAAAAAGACTTCTTCTCGATCTTAATGGCGAGATTCAATTGATTCAAGAATGCCCGCACATGCTTTACACGTGATATAACTTATCTGAATCATCTCTAGCCGTGGAATTTACTTCGTAATAATCTATTTTCGAAGTATGAGCCCCTAAACCCAAACCTAGTTTATTTAGTCTTCTTTCTTATCCTACACGCCTCCACCACCTTCTTGCTTCTTCCCGTCTTTTTTCCCCTCCCTCCCTGTGCTTGGCCGCAATCTTTACTTCTCTTTTGAACCATATGAGAACATTTCAACCCCTTCCTATCTTTGTTAACGCATCAGTCTATGATAAAAGAACCATAGATTGATTTTTCTTTTGTGATGTTAGGTAGAGGTGTAAATTTGCTTGGGCCAAAGACGAGCACAAAGCCAAAGACAAAGACGCTAAAATTTGAGCACAAATTGACCCAAAGACGTGACGTAGCCCAAAGACGAAGACAACACGTTAGTTAAATGGGACGTCTTTGGGTTCGACTAATTGGCACAGAGAGCACAAAGACAAAGACGCGGCACGGATAAGCACGTGGCCCAGCCAAAGACAAAGAGACGTTAAGAGAGCACGTCATAACATGTACAAATACACCATATAACAAGGCATAATACATCACATGTTTTGTATATTTCACAAAAGAGTCACTATTCTAGCTAGTTTTTAACATTTTATGTTGGCTTATTTGTAACAACACATATAATACCTTAATATTTGGAAATATATTTCAATATCGTTGTTATAATGTCGTCACCTATATTTAACTAAAACATTAATTTACATGAAAATAATCCAATTTTATATTTGATGGGCTATTTCTTTTTATTGAATAAACTTGTTAATTTTACTTGAAATAATTTCAAATGATATGTTGTCTAATTAAATTCTTGTGATAATGTCCGACTTAATGTATACATTAAGTAATTCAAATTGTTTATAGCACATGTGCAAAGCACGCACAAAGACGTCACGTTTATTCGTGTGTTGTGCCGTGGGATCGCATCTTTGTGCCTAGCTTTTGACTAGTAAAGCACAAGACCAAGACATCACGTTTAAATCGTTGGCACAACACAAAGATTTTAAGCACATGGCACGTGAAGCACGCGACTTCGTGTCGGGCTGTTTGTCGGGCCAAGACACGTTTTACACTCTCTTTGTTAGGTACCCATTGTAGTTGCAGGATTTCCTACACTACACCCCTCATTAGATTCAACACAATTAATCCATTTGAAGATGAATAACTATGAATTTGATTGATTGTTTTCTTGAAATGTTTACAAAGAAAGATAGAACGAGAATTAAGGAAATTACAAATCACTCTAGATTTTCTCTCTCCTAATGACTTGCTTAACAATTCAAAAGACCTCTCCTACAATGAGACTTACTCGACCCTTTATATAGGGTATTACATAGTGGATGACAGCTAAGCTATCCTTTATTTTCGGAAATGACTCGCGGAGTATCGCAAGTGTATAAGTATTCGTCTTCGCGACGCTCCTAAATCTCGCTAAATCTTCACACTTTTCTCATGTTCTGACTATCGTCATCCATTGCGTCATTTATATTATTTCACTACGACACCTTCGCAATGCTGTCATTTATTGATCTCGCAAGGTATTGATGTCGCGATATTCTGATCCTACATCTTGCCTCTTCTCATGTCTTTTCTGCGAAGGAGAAAGTGTCATGAGAATCTATATTTAAAATGCCGCAATTGCTCATCTTTATCTCGCGATTGTTCACTTTTATCCGTTTTATTCATGTACGGAATTTATTACAGGTGTTTCTTCTTCCACTCTTTTCTTGACACGTCTCTTTCAACCACTTATTCTTGACCATTCACGTCCCATCTCGCATTAAATGCATTTGTTTTCTCGAGGATTCTCTTCTCTATATATAGCTTTCTTACTCTTCTCTTTTTCTCTTTCATTTTCCTTCTGCAACTTTCTTCCACCGCAATTTGCGCTTCTGCTACTGTAATCCTCCCCTTCAATTTTCTCAATCTTTAGTTCTTCATTCATTCCCATACTATATTAATGGCTTCACTTGGTCGTACATATAAACCCCTTTTTGAAGAAACTCAAAATAATTTGCAAGATAAGGGTTTCACTTTATCAACCATTCCTGATCAAGAATCTTCGTCCATTCTCTCCGCAAAATCGTTTTCCGATCATCGGTGTGATGATCGAAAATCATAGTCTCGCTAGGTCAACTCCTCGCAGCCTTCCCATTCCTCTATACAATCCCGAGATACCATTATTCTATGAAATTCTTGCTCACGAGAAATTCTCACGAGCTATTTATCAATTGAGCGGCGATCGCATTCGTCGATGCTTGAATTTGCCAACCGTGGCGCCGGTAAAGGGTCTTTATATTCCGATGATGTCAAGGATCCTAGGTTCGCAAACTTAGAAATAGTCACTAAGAAGTATACTGTGGAAAACCTTTTTGAAAATTATAAAGTAATAAATATGAGAAACGATAAATCTCATTTTGGGGTGCTCGGTTGAAGAGAAAAGATAACATTGACGTCGATAAGCTGCTCATGCAAGATATTGATGGCATTCGGGCAAAAATAATGTTCCTCGGCATTCCAAAGATGAAAAATGGTGGGTTGTTCCTTTATTTTTGAGTGGACCTTATATCGCAGGTTCACACGCACTCCCTGCGAATCTCGCGAATTATCATCCTTGGGAGTTTAAGTGGCCTGAGAAGGCAAAAGAGGTATTTTTTTATTTATTTATTTATTTTTATTTTTTTTTGCTTTGCGACATTTTCTTCTTCTTTTACTTATTAAACTTTCAAAAAATTTTAGATTGCCAAACTGAGAAAGAAGTATAAAGGAGATCCAAAGGCGAGTACCCTGGCGATACTCCGATCTCTCACGGATGAAGTAAGAAACATTTTCTTTTGTTATCTTAAACAATATTGTTGCCTCTGTTTCTTATCTTCATGCGTATGCAAAGGTTGACGCTGAAGAAACTAAAGCTGCGAAGGTTAAAGGCAAGGATAAAATCATTTCTGGCAAGGACAAATCTTCTCGGTCCATCTTAAAAAACGGAAAACTCATCCCTCTTCTCATTGTAGTTCTGAAACCAGTGAGAGCTCTGATAAGGATGAGAATGAGATTGGTACTTCCTCCGCGAAAGAGAATCACTCAACTATTTCTGCTATGGCATAATTATCTAGTGTTTTCTCCGATTCCATGCAAGGATTGGGAGATGATCATTTATCGCAACTTGCGATGCTCTCGCTAAAATTTGTGATGCCTTTGTTAGAGGATAATGAATCTTTTCGCGGAGCTTCCCGAATATTGACTTCCAGTCACTTAAATGCTCTCAATGCTTTGGTATGTTCATATTCCTTTGTTTCTCCGTAATTTCGATTATAAGCTTTATCTTAACTATTTCTTTACTTTCTTTTATAGTCTGAGAGAGCTTCCTTTGTTGTTGCCTCAGATCTCGAGAAAAGACGCGGCAACCTTGAAAAGAAAAATCTTCAACTCAAAGAAAAGATCCAAGAACTAGAAAGCGAAGTTGCGTCATCTCGCGGGGAAGGATGAAAGAATTCAACAGGTTGAAAATCGAGTCTACTTCTCAAAAGAATAAAATATCTACTCTTCAAAGTGCGAATCAACAACTTTATGGTACAAAATTTTTACTCTTCAAATCGTCTTTATTTTGTCATCTACTTTTCTTTGCCTCGATTTATTATTTTCGCAGACATATATAACCTCTCCGAAGAAGCCATTCTTCTCCATTCATTTCGAGCCTATGGACAATGATGCTCTTCTCACTCACCTCAACGAATCTTTAAGTAGTTCGTCAAACAAAATTGATTCCTTTCATTAAATGAACTTCAAACCAAATACCGTCTTTTAGAGATTGAGCATAGATCTAGTTTAGGTTTAGCCAATCAATTTAAACAAATGTATATTGATTCCTATAAGAAAACCAAAACTTTAAGGAAGAAAATTAGTGGTCTCATAGATGACAAAGACCGCATTGCTAATAAAGGTGCTCAGGCGTTAGCAAAATTTCAAAAATCTCTTCTCGAAGTACAAATTGAACGAGATGAATTTCTTCGTCAGAATGCAATACTTAATGAGCGAGAAGATCAAATTCGTTCGCTTCTTGTTATAAATAACAATAATGAATTTGCTTGGGCTGCGAAGGTTCTAGATAATGCCAGGAATAACTTAGGTGTTGATGTTAGTCTTCATGACGAGCATACTGCCTTGGTTAAAGATATGATATATGACAGAGAAGGTTGTTTATCATACTTTACTGCTCCTTACTTGTGTAGTATTGTTATTGAATTGTTAACTCATTGTCATATGTTTTGCAGAATCCGAGAAAAGATTTCAAACAAGGATTGAAGAACTTGAGTCTGAAAAAGAACAACTCGCACAAGACTTTTCTCTTCGCAACAACAAGTATTCTAAGTTGAAGAAACAACTGCAAGCTACAGTAGCGAACTTCAACAACTATGATGTTCGCTTTCGCAATCAAACTATTGAGACAGTTTGCAATGACCACAAGATTCCTCTTAGTTCATACCCTTGTCTTCTTGATAATATTCCCGAAGATATGCCTTTCTCTCGACGTTTCTGATAGCGAAGCTAGTGAAGAAGAAGAGTCTGGCGAGAAGAAGGATGAAATCGAAGAATCCGATAAAGAAGAAGAATCTTCCAAGAAATAACTTCCTTTTCTTCTTTCATTTCTTGTAATATCTGTATATATATCCTTTTAATCTTCTATTTCTATAAACTTTCATTGTAAATTTCTTGGATTACTCAATATGAATTCAACCTTTGTTTTCTTTACTTGCGCATACTAATCAAGCAATTCTTCTTTGTAGTACATTATCATTTATTTTCTTGTTTCCTTTATGCATAAATCTATCATATGAAAATGAATAAGAAAATTTCATCACATGCATTCCCATACTTGCCTCTGTTATTTATTTGCAAATGAGAGATTTATTTTGAAGTTCATCATCGCGACAAGATCGCAGGATATCATCATAAATGAAGAAATCTATTGATCTTGCCTTAACATTTCTTGTGCGGTCTTATTTTTCCTTCCTAATTAAAGGTCCTATTTCGCCACTCCCTCGTTGCGACAAAATCGCAGGACGTCTTTACATTTTCATGTAATGACCCATTGACCTTGTCTTATCATTTCTTAAGTATTTTTGCCTCTGCAGGATATTTTATTTGCGACAATATGATAGGTTTAAACACTTTTGCGTATGTAAAATCCCATGACATTGCCGTCTTCGCGACGAAATCGCAGGACGTCTTTACATTTTCATGTAAAAACCCATTGATCTCGCCTTATCCTTGCGTTAGTATTATTGCCTCTACAGGATCATCGCACAAATATGACAAGCCTAAATTTTCTTGCGAAAATAAAGTCTCATGACATTTGCGTCTTTTGACACTTATCGGCTCCCTAATGGAGGGTGCCGCCCTTATCTTCTCCCCCGGTTGCCCCTTCAAGGAGGCGTACATCGGCCATACAAGACTAGCTCCTCCCATCCGGTCTTAACAACAACCAGTTGTTTTCGCAGCCTCTTATCCCTTATACCTATATGGTTTATGGTTACGAGAATGCACCCTAAGTGGAGTTTTCTTCGGGCCGAGTGCAGCATATACCAAGACTTGCCAAGAATGGCCGAGACACTTCAAATGCCCCAGGCACTCTTGGCTCAACCGTGTACCCGGCGCCTTGAGCATACACTCGACTCCTAGGAAGAGATCCTCGGGCCCAAACAGGGTATAACCTTATATATATATAGTTGGAAATCCAAGGTATCTCTCCCGGATAGGCTTTCATGGGCCCCAAATTTCCATGACTCAGGTTCCAGGAGCGGTGTAACCTTTTCACTGAGCCATGTCAAGAGATACCCCCTTATATGACACACTTTAGGTCTTACATTTGCCTTTTGCGAAATATCATTCGCGAACTAAGGTGTACGCCATAAAGGTTCGTCACATTCACTCACTCTTTCATTTTTGTTAATTCATTCAATCATTCATTTTGTTTGCGAAACTATCGCGCAATCTTACATTGTTTATTCATTTTTGTTTTTCAATTTTTCAATCAAATTGTCATACATTCTTGATGGCGAGATCCTCGCATATTTCTTCTTCAATTATTTTTTCTTCTTCTTACCCTTAACAAGCTTTTTTTATTGCCTTTTGATGATTACTCACTTCTTACACTTTTTGCTCCTGCTACTCTCTGCCTCTGCACCATTCAAAACAAATTTTTAGCTTTCGATCCAACTTCTATTACGAATGTTTCTTTTCCCTTTGTTGAATTTTTTCTGTGCATTTCTGGCGGTGGTGGTAATGGCTGAACCTTCTCTTCACTTTTTAGAAAATGACTTAGCTTTCCTTGGTCAATCATTCTGAGGATGATTCTTTTTATATTTCTGCAGTCATTTGTTAAGTGTCCATGAAAACGGTGGTAAGAACAGAACTCGTGATTTCTATCACTTGGTGGTGGCTCATTCCCCATGTTCCATGGCGCAGTATGTTTTCCATCAAGAGTATAGCTTCCCATATTTTTTCAACACTAGCATTTAATGGTGGCATTTTGATTTCTTCCCATACTACTCTGTGACGTCGCTGCCCTCCATGATAATTCTGCCTTTGACTTCCATAAGTTTCTTGCGGATGATCAAGTCTTTGAATTTTGTTATTGCCACCACGGTTATAATAGTTCCTTTCTCTCTCAAATTCTTCTTGATCACGGCTTCCCATGGCTACTATCTTTGGATGTCCATCATCTGTTATCCTTTCTTGTTGACCTTGCGAAGTACTCGCCACCGTGTTTATCAGTTTGGGTAATAAACTTGCATTCGCAGCATTTGAACTTGTATTTGCAATTGGATATGATTCCATCTCATTTTGCCTTTCCTCTAAAGCAATATACTCCTCTTGAAGTTCTCATGACTCCGTCATCGTGATCGTATTCTTGACTCTAAAAATTTGAATATATAGCAAATTGGTTGCGAACATAGCGTTTATAAATGATAAAATGAGATATCTTTCATCCACTCTTCCATCCATCTCGCTACACATCGTCTTCCATCTCACAGTTAGGTGTCTTAAACTTTCGCCAACTCTTTGTTTCAATTTCAAATACATCTTCAATTCTGGTCGCGAGAGTGGTTACTTATGTATGCCCCTAAGAATATAGCTTGTAGATGGTTGAATGACGTGATGGTGTTTCTTGGTAAACCTTAAAACCACTTGATTGCTTCTCTGTTAAACTTGATGCGAAATATTTGCACAATATAGCGTCATGATTTTCCCACTGTAACATACATCTTACATATGCTTTGATGTGTTGTATTGCGCAAGTTGTTCCATCAAAAATGCTGGTTAATGCAGGTAAATTGCACTTTGGGGGCATTCCTCCTAACTGCACCTCTAGTGTAAAGGGATTTTTCGCAGCTTCTTCGATTGCCTCATCCAACTGTCTTCTTCCTCCTCCTCTGTTCAACATTCCTTTCATTTCTGCCAACTCTTTTAAGATTTGTTCATTTACATCAGGATTTGAATTTATTGGTCTTTTTAGCTCCGCCTCTCTCCTTCTGCGTTCATGTCTATCTTGATTTTCTTGTTCAAAGATTTTCTTCTCTTCTTTCTCTGCGACTTTCTCCTCCATCTTGTTCATGGATTCGCACACCATTGTATCTATCATTTTCTCTTCTTGGTTGTCTATCAGTTCTCCTTTGTATTCTTTCATACTCTTCATTGATATTCCCATTGTTGCGATTTTGCTCGCGCCTTCTTTCCCGATTGTCATGATTATTCTGCCGGATTGCTTCCTCCAATTCTCGTTCTTCCATTTCTACTCTTAATCTTTCCCTTTCGCGAACTAGACGCGCTTGTTCAACATAATGCCTTTAGATGTCATCTTCAATCTCCTTTTGTTTCCTCTGTGTTTCTCTTCCATGCAGTATTCTTCTTCCTTCTTCCGGATTTTCTTCATCAATTGGATTATTCTGCTGCCCATTTCCTTGATTTCCATTATTTTGGTCACCTTGTAAAATCTCTGGACGCGGAATACACACCATTTCCCTTCTTTCGCAGTATCCTTCACCGAGATTTAGCTCTCTTTCTAAATTTTCTTCATTAGCATTTTCTACAGGTAACATTCTCCTTCTATCATCTCTAACCGATCCTGGTCTTGACCTGGTATTACTTCTCGACCTCCTATTCTGCAACCTCATATTTTCCATTCTTAACTCATGGTTTTGCCTTGTTAAATTTGCGCGTTCTTCCGCTTCTAATCGTCTTTCTTCATGTATTGTTTGTCTCAACGTTTCTAATGCTACGATTTCTTCATTTCTATGAGTTTGTTTCTCCCATTTCTTCTCGATTTCTCTCCTCTTGTTCATTATTTATCAATTGTTGCACTTCTTCTCTTTCTTCCACAGAATCTGATCTCCATGTATGTACGCTCACCCTATCATAATCTATTACTCTATTCGGTGCTGTTGAATCGGTGGTTGAATTGGTGGTTGAATTTGACCTTCTTCTCTATCTCTTGCGTTTATTCTTGATGGTTCACCTACTTCATTTCTCCTTTCTCCAGCTAATCTCCCACTTCTCCTCACAATTGCTGGTTGTTCTGATGCATTCCTTCTTCTAGCCATTTCTCAATTTTAGTAAATTGTTTGAAAATTATTCAAAATTTCTTTCTCGTTACTCCTGATTCTTTCAATTCACAAGATTATTCCTTGTTTCTAGCGCATATGTAGTTGCAGGATTTCCTACACTACACCCCTCATTAGATTCAACACAATTAATCCATTTGAAGATGAATAACTATGAATTTGATTGATTGTTTTCTTGAAATGTTTACAAAGAAAGATAGAACAGAATTAAGGAAATTACAATCACTCTAGATTTTCTCTCTCCTAATGACTTGCTTAACAATTCAAAAGACCTCTCCTACAACAGACTTACTCGACCCTTTATATAGGGTATTACATAGTGGATGACAGCTAAGCTATCCTTTATTTTAGGGAATGACTCGCGAAGTATCGCAAGTGTATAAGTATTCGTCTTCGCGACGCTCCTAAATCTCGCCAAATCTTCACACTTTTCTCATGTTCTGACTGTCGTCATCCATTGCGTCATTTATATTATTTCACTGCGACACCTTCGCAATGCTGTCGTTTATTGATCTCGCAAGGTATTGATGTCGCGATATTCTGATCCTACACCCATTATTTGACGAACCTAAGAATTTATATTTTTGATTGATTGTTCATTGATTTAATTAATTGAAATATAATAAATGAAGGTGATAGTAATACTAATTTGAAGAACCGAAGAACAATTCGAAGATAGATTCAGTTAGGTAAATTTGTCTTTGAATTAATCAAATTACATTAATACCCCCTATATATTTATCCAATGCCTTGAAAATGAAAATGAAGCAAGGGCAAAAGTGGAAAGTAAAATTGCAGCCTCACCTTGCTACAGTATGGGTAGTTGGATTTATAAATAGAATAGAATAGATTCGATCTTCTCAACTTGCTAGACAAATATAGTACTATCCCACAGGCCACATGCATAAGAAAATGGAGAACATAAATACTAACAGTACTAAATTAGTACTCCAATATAGTTCACTCAAATATCAAGTAAATATTAGTTTAATTCCATGATTTTAGAAGATAAGAACTAGTATCAATAAATGATTAAGTAGAGAGCAAGTTCCAATGAAATTCTAATTTGGAAATCAAATATGCATGTACTCCTTTTTTCTGAAACACAAAATTGGTTAAAACGACCAAAATTAAAAAAATTTGGGTGAAAAGGACAGTTAGATTTTGATACTGTTTAAATGGACAAAAATTTAAAAATAAGCAGGATGTAACCAGTTTCATTCTTCCCATTTTCAAATATTTTTTCTTATTTTTAATTTACACATGATGCATCCAGTTTTCATCCTCGCTATTTTTAAGTTGAAGTCAGGATGAATCCAGTTTCATCCTTGCTATTTTTTTTCCTGGCGAGATTGGGGTATACCCAAACTAATTGGGGTATACCCAATAAAACAAAATAGGGTCATTTTGAAGTAAAGTGAAGCTACCCCTTAACCCATATTTTTGTAAATGGCTAAAACGCCCCCATAATGATTAACTCTAATTTAACTAAAATGATTAGATTAGTTAAATTAGTTAGATTAGTTAGTTGATTTAGTTATAAGTTGAGTTTTAGAAATCATTTAGAGAGAGAATTTGTATGAAGGATTAGAGGAGATTTTGGGGGGGGAAAAGTTAAGGTTTTTGTGAAATTTGTGATATGAGTGAGATGAGTGATTCTAATCCTGATTTTGAAGTGGGGGAGTCTTCTAACTTTCCTCCTACATATGAGTACTTGTATGATGATCTACCAGACCATGATCAAATAGATTACATGCATGACCCTCACTTTTATTTTCCTCAAACTCATGATGGGTATGGAAGTGATGAATGTATTGAGCCAAACGAAGAATCCAATGAGCAAGAAGAAGATAATGGAGCTGAAAGTAATCAGGTAGACAATCTACGTGGTGAAGATTGTGATTTTTCCATGCAAATGATCGATTTTGTTTTTTTTTTTTGATTTGTCAGTACATGGGTCGGCAAGGTCGACGCTTGTCGATCATGCCGGCCATAAAAGCCGGCGTGGTTCTACTTTGAACAACGTCCCGACTTTTCATGAGCAGTACCACGCCGGCAATGTAAAATTTTTTAACCTTGCCGACTTTCATTTTTTGAAACACATGAGCCTTTACTTGAAAATGCTTACGCCGGCATTGTCATGTTTTCATAACTTGCCGGCTGTTTCCATGTCGGCAATGTTTATATTCTATTACGTTCCGGTCTTTTCTAGCCGACATTGTTTTATATGTCAACCATGCCTACCGTGGTAATACACATCAACTAAACTTTTGATTTTTTGTAGATTGTGGCATTGGTACCTATGGAGGATCAGCCTCAAGCTCGAAAATTAGGGGTCCCGATACTTCCTCACATTATGCTAATGATTTGGAATGGAAGGAAAAAGACGCGGTCAATTGGATTGTTCAGAAAGCCAAAGAGAAGATGTGCGTTCTAGTGAAAAACACCCAACAAAAATCTACGCGTTTTGAAATGGTATGCGAGTGTTATGGATCGCCAGAGGAAAGTCACAAGAGAAAGGGTTATGTGTATGATAAGAAGACGACTAGGGTGTACAAGACGAAGTCAAAGAAGTGTGGATGCCCATTCAAGATTATTTTTGGGAGGAACAAAGATACCGACAACGTGTGGAGAATGAGTAGAGTTGATGTTGGTTGGCATAACCATAAAGATCCGGATACTCTTGTTGGGCATTGTCAAGTTGCCAAGTTGAAACCGCACGAGTTCGAACAAGTAAGAACAAGTTTGGGAATTAAACCAAGTAAGCTCCTAAGTAAGTTCAAGAGGGACGACCCGCATAACCTCTCTTCATTGTCTACAATTTATGCAGCCAAGGCAACTATTAAAAGAATTGAATGGGATGGAAGAAAGGTGATGGAAGAATCACAATGGTTAATACACAAATACAACTACACGGTGAGACACCATGAGTCATCGGGGGAAGGTGGATCGTATTTTTCTTGCGCATCCCGATATGATTCAATTGGCGCGTTGCTTTTACCAAGTTTTGTTCATGGATTGTACTTATAAGACGAATAGGTACAACATGCCTTTGTTGAACATTGTAGGACAAACCTCGGATAAGCAATCGTTCACGGTGGCATGGTGTTTTATGGATCGTGAGAAGGATGATAGTTATATTTGGGCATTGGAAACTTTGAAGCTTCTCTACCACGAAGACGAAACTCCGGGGGTTATAGTCACCGACAATGAGCAAGCAATAATGAACGCCGTGAGGATAGTCTTTCCCAATGCACAAAATTTCCTTTGCACTTGGCATATACAATGCAATCTTAGAAAGAATTGTAGAAGTCATATCCAAAAACCGAAAGCAAAGAAAGGAACTAAACGTGAAAAAGAGGAAGACGAACGTCTTAGCAAACTAACTAAAGAGGAGCGAGAGAAGGAGAAAGAGAAAGAAGACGAAGAATGGAAAGAATGTGAGATTAAGTTTGGGTTATTCATGAAAGCGTTGGATAAGGTGGTTTGGTCGATGAGTGTGGGGAGATATGAGTTAAACTTGAAGGATTTCGAGGATGATTGGGGGACTAATTACCCTAAAGTAGTGGAATATTGCAAGAAACAATGGTTGAGGCCACACAAAGAGAGGTTTGTGTATGCTTTTACTTACGACTATAAACATTTCAAACTTGAATCCACAAGTATGGTAGAGCAAGCTCATGGGAGACTAAAAGGTCTACTTTTCACGAGTCAAAATGGGATTGTGACGGTGCAACATGCTATCCATGAGTACACTAATAATGATATCAACAAGATAAAAAAGCAATTCCAAGAAAGTAGCTTGCGGAAGTTGAGGAAGTTTAAGGAGGATAATTGGATGCTTGTTGGTATATATTACAACGTCTCGCATTGGGCAATACGTTTCATGATGAAACATCTTGCATTGTTTAAAAGTATAAAAAGTATGATGACCCGAACACTCCTTGTAAGTGTAGGATAATGAAGGCTATCGGACTTCCATGTCGTCATATAATTGGTAGTTATAAAACTCCCATTCCTCTTGATGATATCAATCCCTATTGGAAGCAATTATCTTTCAAACCGGCTCCAAGAGAAGATCCCGATGAAGAGTTTGGCGACATAGAACTTGGGAGAATAATCCTCGAAAAGTACCCCAAGTTGAATAGGTTGGACAAACAAACTATGAAGCAAAAGTTGATGCCGATAGTTTACCCTTTTGTGGAAGAACTTGAAGAACCGGAGAAACAAGATCCTAATGGTAGACCAACTACCAAAAAGACGAGGGCGGAAGAAAGAGAACAAATCAAAGAGTTTTGAGTACAAATTGCGATCAAGATCAATCCGAAGGAGAACAAATCAAAGAGTTTTTAAGTAGAAATAGTGATCAATCCAAAAGGGAAAACATTAAAGAGCATTTGAGTACAAAGTGCGATCCATCCGGACATGTTTATACCGAGGCGCAATACAAGGAGGAGCCCGCTAAAAAGAAAAGAGGTCGTCCAAGGAAGGATTCAACTACGCCAACGGTCTCTAACTTGAATACAAATGGCACTCTACCTCTTGAGAGTCAAGCAAGCGTGGAATTTGTTGGAAAGAAAAGGGGTCGGCCAAAGAAGGATTTAACTATACCAACCGTCTCTAACTTGAATACAAATGGAACTCTACCTCTTGAGAGCCAAGCAAGCCAAGGAGATGTTGCGAAGAAAAAAGGTCGTTCAAAGAAGGTAGTACAACCGGTGTTGCAAAAGTATCGCAATCAACTCCCTCCAATTATTCAAGATTTCGTGATTGGTACCGACGATGTTCTGAAAGATGGAAATTGTGGGTTTCACGTTATCTCGCAACAATTGGGACACCTAAGTGGAGCGGTTGAAGAGAATCTCACCCAATGCCAATACATTAGAAAGAAGATGGCCGCTCGACTAGAAAACGACAAGGAGTTCCATATCTCAATGATTCTAGAAGGTTCCATGGAGGAGAAAGAAGTAACTTTCGAAGGTTTACTAACTAGTGTTAAAGGCCCGGAGGGAAACGCACCGATCAAATGGGAGCATTGGTTGAGAATGCCGGAGTGTGGCCATCTATTGGCGGATACTTGGAATTGCGTGGTACATTTTTTTAGTGAGGGACTATCTATAGCATTTGTACCGAAACATGCGGTTTGCGTGGACCAACTCAAGCATAGAAGAATTGTCATGGCTTTGGTGGATAAAAATCATTTTATTGGTCTAAAACTCAATAAGGAATGTCCATTACCTCCTCTATGTAGGTTTAGTTTGTGGGAGAAGTTCACAAACAACAAGAGCAAGGAATGGATGAAAATTTATGAGGACAACATGGCCCTTTGAAATGTTATAGATGAGTCTAGGGAATGTCCCATAGATTTGACTAAAGGAGGTTCAATAGGTTTGAATGAACTCCCTCCAATAGATTTGAGTGAGGAGTGATTATGATTAGGGAATAAAGCAGCTTTTTGTGTAGTGTACAATGGAGTACTAGACAAAACATTCGTACATTTTGGAGTACTTTTGTAATCGCATGTGTGTTTTGTGTAATGTACTTTGGAGTGCTACAATTGAATGAAATGGATGTGTTTTTTTGGGTGTATTCTCATTTGTTCGACATCATTATTATTAACAAACCCTGCCGGCTCTCCCAGGGTCGGCACGGTATTATTTAAAATCATCACGGCCGCAATGCATGACAGTACAGGAAAAAGCTGCCTGATATGGCCGGCAAGGTCAGGCTTCTGGCAAGTTGCCGGCGCTTTAAACGCCGACAATTTTTATGAAATTTACCATGCCGGCTAATAACTCCATTAAAAAGATTGTTCCTGGATGTTTTTTTCTATTAATTGCTTCGCAGTTCCTGGTTTTGCTAGGATGCCGGCTTTTATTGCGCTTGGCATTGGTATTGAGGAGAACCATGTTGCGAAGAACTCCCTCAAAAATTGTTAAATTGTTCATGAATGCTATTTTCTATAAAGCCGGTAAGGTGTATTATAATATCCATGCCGATATAACAACCGTCTGAAAGCTTTTAATATAGGATAATGCCGACTATGAGGTCGCCGGCAAGCTTCTAATTTAGGACAATGCCGACTATATATCGGATACAAACCTTAATTAAAGCATACAAACGTTAAAAACTTAACCCTAACACATTTGGGACATACATAGTATCTTTTACCGGTACACAATTTATTAGGAGAGGTAATTAGCTTCATCTTACCGTCGCAACATGGATCTGTGCATGGTAGAAGGTTGATTTTAGCAACTTCATCTTCATACGGAGCTACGCGCTCATCTATCCAATAGAAAAACCCACAACAAGTGCATTTCGAAGCATACGGCCGATATACACCTCCTATTGCAGCTTTATGAGAAATAAGAATCCCTTACAACCTTCAATAGTGCATTTGCTTCCTTCAAAGGGACAATCGTTTACAAAATGACCACTAAGTGTACAAAGACTACAAATATTTGGTGGTGAAATTTCCATTCTTTATGCAAGGTTGAAGATGAAGTTGGGAATGCTTTTATAATAACAACATACCTAATATCTTGATTTTGAAATTTCTAGCCGTTCGGCATTCAATGGGTTGTACTTTGTACCTAAAAGGTGCAACTAACATATAGGTCGGCAAGGTATAGATTTCATACCATGCCGGCCTCAAGTACTTTGTCTAAAACTGCATAAACAAAATAATAACTTCTAAAGCAACTAAAACTGAAAACTAAAATAAGTTTAACAAGTCTCAAACCACAATCTAAGAGTTCAAAACATAATGAAAGAG
This sequence comes from Papaver armeniacum, assembly GCA_023531295.1. Classification (NCBI taxonomy): domain Eukaryota; kingdom Viridiplantae; phylum Streptophyta; class Magnoliopsida; order Ranunculales; family Papaveraceae; genus Papaver; species Papaver armeniacum. Next base: position 71,597 of record JAJJWW010003672.1, read on the forward strand.
TTCAAACCACAATCTAAGTTTCTAAACCAAGTGAAACCTAATAAAGTTTAAGAATTTCATGGATCATTCTCATTGTTGCTATCTTCCTCCCCATCACTAGCTTTTTCACCAAAGACGCCTTTTGTTTTTCCCTTCCCTTCACCGGACCTATGTAGTCACCATCCTCATTGTAATAGGGGTTCACTCGAGAAAAGTCACATGCCCCGAAAAAGTTCTTGGATCAACCTCCTCTTCTTCCTCCTCCGATGATGTGCATTCTTCATAGTTGAGGGATTGCTAGGACTGTTCATAAACCTTAGAAATTCTTCTGGATTTTCCTTACCCATCAAACATAACTTTCTAAACGGACAATTCTCTTCAGTTTCATCTTTAGGTTCTTCTAAATTGGGATAAATTGTGTTCAAATATTCAAATAGCTCTTCTGCATTGTTAACAAGACAAGGTAGTTCTTCTTTTGTTTCCACTGGGAACCTAAACAATGCACAAATAAGATATATGAAAACAAACAACACAACACCGTTGATCTTATTCCCGCTAATGGGCAAGGCCGATAAACTAAACACCGCCGACTACAAGTAGAGTCGGGAAGGTGTTAACCAACTACCATACCGACGAATACACCGCCTAGGAATGGTTCTATTTATGAAATACGCCGACTAATAACTTAGGAAATTAAGGTTTCGATGCCTAACGTCGGCATGGTACAAAGTCAAAACCACGCCGACCAAATATAACCCGGCATGGTTGGTTATTATACCCCGCCGCCCCGGTTATTGTCCAACAGTCGCCATGGATTTGATGAAAAGGCGGCATGTTATTCATCCTGATAACATGCCGGCGCTTTGAAAATACAAAAGGTCGGCGTGTTGTTCAACTATCGACCTTGCCGGCCACAAATCTGAAAATCAAAATTTTCGATTTCTAACCTAATCTAACAATCATATTCAACAAAACAATAATGGGTTTGAGTTTATAAATCACTTACAATCTTCTTTTCGCCTTTTAGAGGTTTCTTTTCAAAGACCTTCAAGGATTGGATTTTCGGGTTTGCTAGTTCCAACCTTTCCCTTACCTTTTCCTCCGATTTGGATCTTTTCATGTTACCAGTTGAATCTCTCTTGTCAGCTGGATCGTTTTAGAATCAACCATTTTTACAGAGAAAATCAAAATTGAAAATTTTGGTTGATTTTAGGTTTTTGGAATGAAATAGAAGAGGAGAGGGTTTAGAGAAGAAGAATGAAAGAGGAGAGGAGAGGGTTTAGAGAAGAAAGATTAGAGGAAGATTAATCAGTTTTTAGTTTTTAAGTTTAGGGTTTAGTTTTAGGTTAATTAGTGTAGGGGTATTAAAGTAACTTTACCACATTTTGGCCTCCCCTTAGTAAGGTCACATGTCCACTTAAAATTGGGTATACCCCAATTAGTTTGGGTATACCCCAATCAAGCCAGGTTTTTTTTGTGTCCACTTCACCCATAAAATTTTTTACTCGTCCATTTGAACCATGTTTTAATTTTTTTTGGACAAATAACCTATTTTCCGTTTCTGAAATTATTTTGCAGTGGAAAGACAATGGCTCGTAAAACAGTAAATATGAAAAAGCTGTTTTCGTGTAGTTTTTGCCTGCGCGCTTGGCTCGACCGAGAAACTTCATAGCCAATCATAATTTGGAGACCCGTCTCATCTGGACCCGCTAGTTCAAAAGTTAGACGAATATATATGTCTGGCCTGAACTACCGGATGTGGTGATTGTATGAATAATTAATTTAACGAAAAAAAGAAAGAAGACGAGAGGATATCATCATCGAAAAGGATAGACAGTTGGAAGTTGGAACTGCATAACACTGTTGGTTATCAGAGATAGTGATTGAGGTTGGTGAAAGAAATAACCGTATCTTCCAAGAAAAGTACAACTTCAAAACTGATGGGGACATGTGATAGCGCTAAAGTTCTAGTACTCTCTTGGGAAGTTGTAGCTGGAAAACAAATCCATACAAATTTTTCTCATACCGTGTTGAACTGGGAAACTGTTTTCTATTAACTAGATTTGGGCCCGTGCTACGCACCGGGCATATTTTTTCTTTTAATTTGGTGTGTTCGGGGCTTTGTCCCGTCCCGTGACGATGTGCTTTTGATTTGGTGTCCGTAGGGCTTCTCTCTGTCCCGTGACGATGTACATTTGATTCGGCGTGCGCGGGGCTTCACCCCGCCCCGTGGATATTGATTTTTGATTTGGTGAGCGCGGGGCTTCGCCCCGCCCCGTGAAGATGTATTTTCGATTTGGTGTGGCAGGACAAATACATTAAATAGGTGGATGATATGTGCAAATTTTATTCGGTGTGCGCGGGGCTTTTCCCGTCCCGTTGCGATGTGTTTTTGACTTGGTGTCCGTACGGCTTCTCCCCGTCCTGTGACGAAGTACATTTGATTCGGTATGCGCGGGGCTTCACCCCCGCCTCGTGGCAACGCATGATTTGGTGTGCGCGGGGCTTTTCCCCGCCCCTTGGATATGTATTTTTTATTCGGTGAGCGCGGGGCTTCGCCCCGCCCCGTGGAGATGTATTTTCGATTTGGTATGGTAGGGCAAATACATTAAATAGGTGGAAGATATGTGCAAATTTTGTTTATTTTTTCTTTTATTTTCGCAGAAAATATGAGAATTTTTCCCCTACATATATTAATTTGGAAAAAATAGTCTTAATGTAGTAATTATTCGATTTCCAAATTAAATTTCGACTTCCATAAAAGTCCAAACATGGTAAGTTAGGTTATCCTTTTAAGTTCTTAATTAGGCCGACCGAGCGAAGCGAGGGAGGACTCTATATATGGTGACTTTGTGTCAATGTGAAGCGTGACAATTTTTTCCAATTAGACACAAAAGATTGGATTTGGTTCAACGATGAAAGGACGACATTGCCCCTCTAAATCAAAATTTTCTTTTTTTCATTTAGATATTTTCGTAAATAAACCCAAGAGGAAGGGCACTAAGGTATTAGACATTTTCGTAAATAAAGCAAAGAGGAAGGAGCGGTAAGATATTAGACATTTTAAGTAAATAAACCAAAAAGAAGGGCAACTAGATATAAGAGCCAAATTTTATTATAATTCCTTATGTATCCTATTTCTTTAGGGGTATAATTGACAACCAAACTTTAATATAACATATCTAAAAATCCGTTCCTTGGAATTTTACAAATTTTATCTCGTTGGAAAGGTTTTAAAAAAATCTATGCAATGAGTATAAACAACAATATTAATAGGTTTTCAATATTTAATAGGTTAAGGGTATTTTAATATTTTTCTTATAAATTAGGCCCCTTATCTTCATTGTAGGATATTTGAATCCTTAGGAGCCCTCAAAACTCTTTTATTGGAGCCCCTATAATAGGTATCTTAAATTTAGAGTTTTTACGAAAAATTTGGAAAAATATTTATCATTTTAGGCACAATTTTGAAAATAAAATGGAGATCAATTGTGCAAACTACCACAAAAGGATACATAATACTTTATGTAACCATATTTTGGTTTTATGCATCAACTAATTTTCTTTTGTAACTAATAAAACGATGTACTCTATCCGTTTCAAGAAAAATGATATTTTCACTTTAGCCATAAATTTTCTTTTACAGTCCAATTACAGTAGTGTTTCCATTTTTCTTCGGTCGACCTTCCCACCGTGGCAGCGGTCATCTAGTTAGTTGCAAAAGAAAATTAGTTGATGCATAAAACCAAAATATGGTTACATAAAGTATTATGTATCCTTTTGTGGTAGTTTGCACAATTGATCTCCATTTTATTTTCAAAATTGTGCCTAAAATGATAAATATTTTCCAAATTTTTCGTAAAAACTCTAAATTTAATATTGTTGTTTATAATCATTGCATAGATTTTTTTAAAACCTTTCCAACGAGATAAAATTTGTAAAATTCCAAGGCACGGATTTTTAGATATGTTATATTAAAGTTTGGTTGTCAATTATACCCCTAAAGAAATAGGATACATAAGGAATTATAATAAAATTTGGCTCTTATATCTAGTTGCCCTTCTTTTTGGTTTATTTACGAAAATGTCTAATATCTTACTGACCTTCCTCTTTGCTTTATTTACGAAAATGTCTAATACCTTAGTGCCCTTCCTCTTGGGTTTATTTACGAAAATATCTAAATGAAAAAAAGAAAATTTTGATTTAGAGGGGCAGTGTCGTCCTTTCATCGTTGAACCAAATCCAATCTTTTGTGTCTAATTGGAAAAAATTGTCACGCTTCACATTGACACAAAGTCACCATATATAGAGTCCTCCCTCGCTTCGCTCGGTCGGCCTAATAAAACGATGTACTCTATCCGTTTCAAGAAAAATGATATTTTCACTTTAGCCATAAATTTTCTTTTACAGTCCAATTACAGTAGTGTTTCCATTTTTTCTTCGGTCGGCCTTCCCACCGTGGCAGCGGTCATCTAGTTTTTAAATCAATCATATGTTGCCAAGTGTCATCACCTAAATATTGTCACTTTATAAATTCCAATTTGAATTTGGTTTCTTTTTATAAATCTTTTTCCTATTCTTTTTGAACCAACCATAGTTTCCAAGTGTCCTAATCAAAACGCCCGTTGAGTCCAATTTTGTGCACACTCCTTAAACGAGAGTGCACAAAACAAAATGATGTGATTGGCTTATTTTAACAGCCGGTTAACTAATTAATATAATTCGTTTTTATTTTATTTAGATCTTAAAAAAGGTAATGAATCATATATCAAATCCGATAATACCAAAAATATAGGATTCCTATAAAAGGATATGATAATCCATCTCGACTATAACTATATCCATACGGATTATGCCAACCAATTTTTCAAAATATAACCAATTAAAATAATTTCTTTTTTAATAAAGCATTTTAGCTTAGATAAAAACGAAAAATAATCCCTATTTGGTGACAATTAAAATGTATATTTCACATAAACAGGTCGTACGTTAAAAAAAAACTTGTCCTACATTGGCCCCATTAACCAAGGCATCATCAAGTAAAGTGAAAAATAACATAGCAAAGGTAAGAGAAATTAAAGCATTCCCTTCCTGGCCACTTCCAGGCGCATATAATACGTCACCAGCAAGCCATGGTCGTGGAAAAGAGTGTGTTTCCAAGCTTCTTGAACATAATACGTCACCAGTAAGCCATGGTCGTGAAAAAAAACTGTGTTTCCTGCACTTGCACCGAAGAGGAAGAAGTTTCTTGAACAGAAACGGCAATTACCCAACCAATAGTAACACTTAATTAGTGTGATGATCAATTCAACGTCACGTTTTCTTAAAACAAATTCAATTCATCATCACGTTTTTGTTTACAAATTAAGAGTTTCATTTGTTTGGAATCCTATAATTTAGGTATTAATTAGATTTGATATATATTTTGTTACCTTCTTTAAGGTTTAAATAAAATTAAAATTAATAGAAATACGAATTCTAGTAATTAGTTAACCGGCTGTCAAGATAAGACAATAGGATTATTTTGTTTTGTGCACACTCTTTAAAGGAGTGTGCACAAAATTGAACTCACGTCCGTTTCACAAAACTCAAAAAAAGCCTATTTCGGCCAATAGAAAGCGAGGATTTCCTTACCATTCAACGTGAGAGCTTTATTTGTCTAGGCCTTTAAGTCTTTAAATTTGTTTAATTTTCTTGTATTCTCTTTGGCTACCTCTGGCAGCATATCTATACATTCTTCCTTACAAAAAGGTTGGTGGAGGTTGACGGTGGTGCTGCAGCCACGGCCCAGGTGTTGGCTTTGTCTATCTTTGATTCTTTGATATGGACTATGTTTTAATTCACAATACAACTTTAATCTTGACTCGCGTACAAAATCCATAGCTCCGTAAGCGTTAGAAAAGAGTTTATAATACAGATTGAAAAATCCTCAATTTTATGTTCGGTGGTTACGCATGGATGTGAGTTTGGGAAGTATACTAGAAATGATCTATCCATTATGAAATTAATGGTGGTATAGCGAAAGTGGTAAGCTTTCATACCATGCAAACCTTCATTTTGTTTTCGATTATCGCTTAATATGGATCAAAAAATTCTTTTTATGAGTGTCTTGATAAAATTATTTGACCCCATAGCATATAAATCCTGGCTTTATCCATGCATATGTAACACTAGATAGATAGAAACCTATGTATATGCTGGCCATACCCATATTAAACGATACATATCACATCATCACATGTATGTATACTTTTCCGAGTAAACATTTCACATGTATTCCCCCATGTTTATATTTAACTAGCACAATTAATTATTGTTACGGTGGGAGGGCCGACCAAAGAAGAAGATGGAATTTGTCTGCGATTACTTTAGCCCCGTTTCAAAAAAAATGATATTTTCGGCTTGTTTCAGAAAAAGTCATAATGTTGCTGAAATGGAATGTGAAAGTATCACTTTTCCAGAAACGGAAAATTAGTCGATCCATAAACCAAAATATGGTTGCAGATGTGTTAAGCATCCTTTGTGGTGGTTTGCGTTATGGATGTGCATTCAATTTTCGAGAATTGTGCATAAAGTGAAAGTGTCATTTTTCTTCAAACGGAGGGAGCGTATCGTTTTATTAGTTGCAACAGAAAATTATTTGACGCATAAACCAAAATATGGCTACATAAAGAATTATATATCCTTTGTGGTGGTTTGCATAATGGTATACATTTAATTTTCTAAAATTATGCCTAAAAAGATAAATCCCTCCGAATTGTTCGTAAAAACTCTAAATTTGTGATACGGGACGACGTATCCAAACATGTCACAATGGCTAATTGAGTTTCCAAATCTCGCAGGATTTGCATTTGTCTCCCTGTTTAAGTAGGGGTCTGACAAAAGGGAAGATAATAGATTATATGAGTATTCTTGTTAGGTATTATATATTTATGGATTTGTTTGGATTAGTAAGAATCTATTAATAGGGTTTGGTCGTACTATAGGTACTAAAGTGTATGTTTATCCTAGAGGTAGCTTGAGGCTTATAATCTTGATAATATTATTGATTCAGTTTGGTTATAAACCATTGTTTATCCTTAACTCTTGGATTAGAGTTGTTGTAGCTCCTGGATTGGAGTGAGTTATCTGTTCTAAGTAGGATTCTCCCTGTGTTACTAATCTTTTCTTACCGCTTCCGCTGTCCTATATCAGGTGTTACCAGAGCTGCAGTTCTTTCCTGTTATTCATCTTTTCCTAGAAGACTGCTTTCATGACTAAGCCAACAAAAACAGCTAACAAAGGCACTAATGGTGCAAAACCTAGTAAGAAGAATACTGACAAACCTATTGAGGAAAGTACCAACAATGATCTAATGTTGGTCATGATTAAAGTTGAAGATACTACTATTGTTTCTCTCGGTGAAACCATAATTGCTCACACAAAGATCTTAAAGGAACTGTAAAAATCCTTAAATTCTTTGAATCTGGAACGAGGTGAGAAAGGGGAAACTAGTCGAGATGCAAAACGCCGTCAACATCAACAACCGCACCAAAGATGCAGTCGAGATGGAGAATGACATCTTGGAACTTATCAACAGCCATATCAAAGATTCAACCCCAAAACTACCCCGGAAGGTAATATATTAAATTCTAGAGGTACTATTAACCGAAACCATTAATTACCCCCTTTAAAATCTATAATTGGTAAAACCCCCCTTTTGTTATAATTATCGTTTATACCCAGTTAGTTGTGCAACATGTGAGTGTGTAATATTAAAATAAAAAAAAAACCAACAATACAAATCCATTTCTTCTTCTCCGTCTCCGTCAACGTCCCTGTTCCTTCTTCTTCATCTGAATTTTTTGTAACTGGAAATATCAAATCCTATTCTTCATATTTAAAATAGAAAAACACAAAATTAGGCTCGGTAAAGGTGATGACCCAAATTATCATCTCAATCAATCAAGCTGTGAAGAAGAGGCGGTGGCGGCTGTTTAATGTAATTTAGCTTTAACGACAAACAAAGCTTCTAAATCTTAACTTACAGATCGCCACTAACCCTAATCCGTGCAATCAAGGAATCAAAATATGATGGATACTTCTAACATTGATATTCACTATAATCTTCCATTAATGTCTTTCCATCTCGCATAGATAAATAACCTCACTAAAAATCTAAAGCGTTTTTGCTTTCCCCTTTAATAGTTTAACCCCTTTTCGATTCTGCGAATTACAATCTAAACACATGAATGAATAATTAGAGATCTTGATTTTGAGAGAGAACTGGATTTTGAAAGGAGATTTAAGATGTTGAGAGAATTTTGAAGTATCTAATTTCTTTTTTAGTTTTATTTCATTTTTGATGTCTTTTGGGATGATAGAGATGGTGGAGTAAATTTAAGTGAAGCTGAAGATGGTTTCGCGACGGTGAAGATGGTAAATCTAAACGAGTACAATAAAGAGAGGTTGAACAGCTAAGACCTAAGTATGCGTTGAATCTGGTAAGTATTCTGCCACACACGTAAACTGCATGTGCTTACCTAAATAGTCTGCATCTCGACTATTTATTCAAAATAGTCGAGATGCAGAACGCCGTCAACATCAACAACCGCACCAAAGATTCAGTCGAGATAGAGAATGATATCTTGGAACTTATCAACAGCCATATCAAAGATTCAACCCCAAAACTACCCCGGAAGGTAATATATTGAATTCTAGAGGTACTATTAACCGAAACCATTAATTACCCCCTTTAAAATCTATAATTGGTAAAACCCCCTTTTGTTATAATTGTCGTTTATGCCCAGTTAGTTGTGCTCGTGCAACATGTGAGTGTGTAATATTAAAATAAAAAAATAAAAAAAAAACCAACAATACAAATCCATTTCTTCTTCTCCGTCTCCGTCTCCGTCAACGTCCCTGTTCCTTCTTCTTCATCTGAATTTCTTTGTAACTAGAAATATCAAATCCTATTCTTCATATTTAAAACAGAAAAACACAAAATTAGGCTCGGTAAAGGTGATGACCCAAATTATCATCTCAATCAACACTAGTACAAACCTTCACATTGGCCACGTTTTCTGGTTAACAGCCTAGCCACGTTTCAGGTTATTTGCGTGGCTAATTTTCATAGGTATATCTATAGCCACATTTTGTGTTACCCTGTAGCCATAGTGCTCCATTTGGTCATGGGTTTAAATCTAAACCCATCAACTGTAGCCATAGGGCAACGTTTGGTCATGTGTTTCAGTCTAAACCCATCACATGTAGCCATAGATGTGTATGTGGCCACATTAAGCACATGTATGTGTCGAATGTGTAGGGTAAACACACCTATTAACCCATGACGGAAAGCGAATTTATATAGCCACTTTAAAAAAAATGTGTCCAAAATGTAGTGTTCGTTGGACATGTCTATATCAAGCGACAACATCTTTGCAGAACAAATTAGCCGACAAAATAATATGATTTCATATTGTAGTTGAGAATAATCATGTCTTGCTTTCGTCAACTACTTGGTTTGATAATATTGTAGTCGAGAATAATCCTGGATGGCTCTCGTCTGCTGCTTGGTTTGATAATCTATACGTTGTTTGGCTCCCCTCTCGCTAATTGTGGTTTAGTATTTGATGTGAAATTAATCTTTATCCTATATTTAATTTTTGACACCTCATATATATCGAAGGCACACAGTGGTCTATTGTTTTTTTTTTTTCAGCGTTCTTGTCCCTGTGATCATGGTCCAATTTTTTTTTTTTTTTTTTGATAAGATAAAATAGTGGTCCTAGAATTACACCTTGGTAATTGTCCAGGTTAATTAAAATTTAAAAACAAAAAAATTACCATATGTTAAATAATAAAATGTTAAAACGTATTTGTACTTTACTTTAATACCCTTTTGGTATATGTAATTTTGTTTTTGCAATCCAACATTTTAGTAATTTTCATTTGTCACTCTTATTAGGTTTATATTTGCTCGTTGCTTTGATTGCTCTTCCTCCGGCAACCCTAGAGAAAAGTAAACATATGCAGCGGCGCAAGAGCTGTCTCTAACTTTCCCCCTGTGTTTTTTCTCTCGACTGAAAATCTCTCATTTCGTTCAAATCAAATCCAGAAACACTGTTAACTACTGAGATCGAAAAGAAATTTCATCGACAAAGCTATTTAAGGATCAAAAATGAAAACTTTAAGGGTTGATTGAAGTTGAAGAAGATGGTGTTTTTCATCTACTGCAACTCGAACAAGAAAATGGTATTCAGGGTTAGTTACTCGATCCCGCTTTATTTTTCTTCACACTAACTTACAGATCCCAATAGATTTAAATTTTATTAATTGTTGTTTTCTCTGTGTAGATTCATATGTTTTGTTTGAAGTTTCATCAACTAAAGAAGAAGGATCCTTAACCTGGGTTTCTTTTGGGTTCGGTTGATACTTGATATTGCCATATTGGGTTAGTATTTCTTAGAAGCCCTAGTCTAATTTCGCATCAATTATTTCAGAGCCTTATTCTTCTCAGTGTTTGAGAAAGAGAATTTTTTTCATTGAATTCCCGTTTCTTTTCTTGAAATTTCACCGAAGAAAAATGGAATTGATATTTTGTTTTGGTATAGATGAGGAGAAAAGTGCCTGATAAATACTCTGATTTCTCCGTCACTTCCAAGACAGATATGAGATTTTGGTACCATAATTTCTTACATTTTCTGTTTGATTCATGTGTTTTACATAAATTTTGTTTTTTTTTGTTTTGTTTTGCTGAATTGGGTTTTGGTGGTGTTAAAGATCCAGAGCTTCCCCAAGTATTTGAGAGGATCACTTTATGATGATCAAATAACTCCCGAACTGTAAAAAAGGATATCTCCAATAATCCATGTGGAAGGCAAAGATGTCATTACTGTTTCTTGTTCTCCAATGAATTCTGGTTTTGAACTCGTTGTCGTCTTCTGAGGTTACTGGCAAAGCAGTTCTGTGAGGGTAGGATCTTAATTCTCCTTAATCTTATGCTACATTTTTGTCGGGCATCAGTGGTATCACAATTTGCTTTATAATTTGGCTTGATTTGTTACCATTTAGTAGTTGCAAACAGAACTAAGCAGAGTGATACAAATGCATGAGTGGAATTTAACTTTGATTTGTGTTTATGGTGTATTATCTACATTTTTTGAATATATCCAAGTAGCTATGTTTGTTGACTCAAGATACTTTTATAGCGGAATACCTCACTTTGAGAGGTTGTAATCGTTGTGGCTTGTATGTATTCCCAATTCTTCTCTCCAGGAACTCATGAAAATATACTGTATTTTCTAAGTTCAGTCTCATTCATCTTCTTGAAGTGTTCTTTTTTCAAATGTTTTAGTTCTGAATGTGTTGTATCCTGATGTTCATCTCATGTATTTTGATGTTTGTTTTTTTTTGTATAGATTATAACCTTACTATTTTGATGGTTTTTTTTATTATAATGCAGGGTACTTCTGGGGTGCCAAAACAATCCCAAGCACAACAGGCTGAAGCTAAAAGTCATTCTTGCAACAATCGTATGGGATTGAGAGCAGGAGCTAATCCAAATTTTACTTCGCAGGGGACTGAAGCTATTATCAACTCTATCAATGGTTCTTAATGTAGTGTTAATTAAGTGGAGTACCATTCCTGTAATAGCAGATTGTATATTTTATTCAAGTCTTTTATCAGTCCTACACTTATAAGTTTGTTAACAGGTCTTGTAACTGTATGGCCGATATACTTGCCAAAACTTGTGATATTTGTGCCAAGTCTCGAGTCCTGGATGAATGGCCTTATGGCATTTTGCTTATGCAGCGATGTAACCACTTCTTATCTTAATAAGCTACCCTTTAAATAAAAAGTGTTTTGATGTTTTAAATATTCTCCTTTTATATATTGTCATTGATGCAATTGTACATTCTTTGGACGGATATAGGTGTCCCATAGGTTTAAGCCATGGAAGTACTAAATATCACCCGTAACTATAAGTTGTCAATTGGCCACGTTATTCTGCCACTGTCGTGTGACCATAAGAAATTTATGGCCATGGTTATATTGATTCAATGTGTCCACATGGTACATGATAGCCACGCTAAAAAAAGGTTGGTGTGTCTTTAAAAAGTTTATTGCCAGGGTGCTAGAAGTTTAATGTATCTGTAAGTCATGAATTAGCCACGAGAAAATAAATTTTGTGTCTGATAGATAACAAAAGCCATGGTTAGAAGAAAATTTATGTGGCTATATGATAAATTCTAGCCACATTCAAATCAAATTTGTGTGTCTATAAGGATCCTATGGCCATGGTGATAGTGAAAATGCTTAACTACAAAACAAATAATGAGTACCATATAGACACGGTTTTAGAGTTATGGCCATGGTAAATCATATTTTATAGCCACTCAAAGTTTATGTAGCCATAAAGGTACCTTTTTGTCACGGCACCTGATGCCACATTTTTGGAGTGAAAAAAATCCATGACCAAAAGCCTATGGACACGGTGATTAAGTGTGTCCAATGTGAAGATTTGTACTAGTGCAATCAAGCTGTGAAGAAGAGGCGGTGGTGGCTGTTTAATGTAATTTAGCTTTAACGACAAACAAAGCTTCTAAATCTTAACTTACAGATCGCCACTAACCCTAATCCGTGCAATCAAGGAATCAAAATATGATGGATACTTCTAACATTGATATTCACTATAATCTTCCATTAATGTCTTTCCATCTCGCATTGATAAATAACCTCACTAAAAATCTAAAGCGTTTTTGCTTTCCCCTTTAATAGTTTAACCCCTTTTCGATTCTGCGAATTACAATCTAAACCCATGAATGAATAATTAGAGATCTTGATTTTGAGAGAGAACTGGATTTTGAAAGGATATTTAAGATGTTGAGAGAATTTTGAAGTATCTAATTTCTTTTTTAGTTTTATTTCATTTTTGATGTCTGTTGGGATGATAGAGATGGTGGAGTAAATTTAAGTGAAGCTGAAGATGGTTTCGCGACGGTGAAGATGGTAAATCTAAACGAGTACAATAAAGAGAGGTTGAACAGCTAAGACCTAAGTATGCGTTGAATCTTGTAAGTATTCTGCCACACACGTAAACTGCACGTGCTTACCTAAATAGTCTGTTACGGCACATCCAAATAAAGGGGGTTTTACCTATTATTGATTTAAAAGGGGGTAATTCAAAATAGCTATTTATTTTGAGGGGAAAACACCCCCTATTTTGACGAGTGCAGACGAAGGGTTGGACGTGATGTTCATGGGTTTTCCGAATATGATCTTCTTCCTGATAATTTTGGTGATTTTGAAGAGTTCGAATCGAACCCCAGGAGTTTGTTGTTGGAGCATTCAGTTCCAAAAAGGAGGTTTCCAGGTTTTAGAGGAGGTTTCCAGCGATCCTATTAAGTACGAGGATGAATCTGAAAATATTTTTGATGATGCGTACCAAACTAATACTTTTCGTAAAGAGGACGATCCAAACGATTCCTACAAGATGAAATTGGACGTCCCAATAGCATGAAAATAACTGTAATCTTACGAATCTCAACACACCTTGTATGCTATGTAATGATCATGATGAAACTTTAACTTATCTATTTTTGGAATGCAACAAGTTTGAAATCATCTTAATATTAACATGAACAATGTGAAAGATAATGCTCAAACTTGTCATGAATGGATAAACATCTAGACTATTTATATTCATAAAGATAGAACTGACATAAGAAAGCCTGAACTATGCATGCAGTACCATCTCTTGGCATGTTTTGAAAAAATGAGCAAAATTGCTAGGAAAAAAGGACCTAAACAGTAACACTACTACAATAACCATAACTAAATACATCAATGCAAATCCAACTATTTTTTATCCAAGCTATAATTTGAATCAGAATTAATAGCTTGGCATTACTTAGGTTTCATAAGATATCATATATTGACATTGTCATTTCTATGATACCCGATGTTTGTGATTCATCTATAGATCTTACTCTTGTCGATGATGCAGGCTATTGTTGAAAAGTTAGAGGAGAATCTTCTAGCTGGAATACTAGAGTACAACTTGAACCCAATGTTGTAGAGAATGTTTTCCAATGGGATATAGAAATAACACTGAAATTAAAACTTACAAGAATGCATGCCAAAGAAAAAGAAGAGAGATTTAATAATAGAACCAATTTCGGAAAAGAAACAGCAAAAACCTGGCAAATTCTAAAGTATTGTCTTTTAATTTAATTAGTAGATTTGATAATGTATTACCTGCGGATGTTGCTATATCTATCTTATATAACAAATCTATTCTCAAAGATAGATGGAAAGAGGAAAAAATGATCGACTTGATCACTCTCATTTACACTAGATAAAATCTTATTTGGACACATTATTACGATGTTTCATACTTTAATTTAGAGTATGATATGTTCTATTTTATCTTATAAAAAAAAATAGTAAGAAGTGAAAAATAAAAATTACTTCACACTAAGTTAATTTTTTTCCTACTAAAAGTCAATCTCAAATTTTGTTCCCAACCTAAATTCTGATTTTAGAGTTGTTTAGATATCATAAGAAGGAGCACTTGTTCTCCTCTAGAAGCAAAAGGTGGTGTGTGGATACACTTTAAGAAGTAACTTTTTGACTTCTAAAAGCAAAAAAGTAAAGTTATAAGTCAAGTTGAGAAAAAAATTAAAATATGATGTCTAAAACCACAAATTAAGATAACTTTTTGTGATGAAAAATTCTTTTGGTTCTTCAGGAATCATCTGGAATCCTTTAGAATTAAACTGGAGGTAGACTCGAATGCGTCAAAATTAAAAAAATGGGATTCTTCATTTGACTCGTTCTTTGGGAGATACATATCTATCCTTTGACTCGTTAACTTTTGGAAGAACAATGGTGAATGAGTGAGTGAGTGGGGAGTTTAAGTTCTTCTCCTCCGCCCACCAAAGGAAGGTAATCATCTCTTCGTACTACTTCTTTTTGAAACCTTGGATCAAAATGGTTTTCTTTTTTCTACATAAATTTTGAATATTGAAATTGAAACACAACATATACACATATGTATTCCTTTCATATTCTAACACACGCTGGTGCCTTGTTAGCCTGCAGTGGGAAAATCCTCAAATTTGTTGGTTTTCCCAAATATTATTTATATTTTCCAATTCTATAGCGGTTCCAAATGGTCCATCCCATAGGAACTTCCCTAAGAGGGTGTTTGGATACCACAAGTAGAAGTCATTCTCAAAAGTCAAAAGTAAATATTTCTGTGTAACTATAGGTTAAGTTTTTTTACTTCTAAAAATCATTCCTAAATTACATTCTCAACCTAAATTCTGACTTTTTTGTTTCTATAAGTCGAAAATTACTTATCTTTTTAAGGTGTTTAGAAATCGTAAGCAGTGAACTGTATGTTCAAAATAAAAACTACATTAAGAATCATGACCCACTTGAAGAACAAAATCTAAATACATTACCAAACCGGAAAACTAGCATTATTCGAGATTCATGAGATGCCGTATAAGCATAGAAATATCCATGATAAATGATACTTGTAATTCTGCAATTGCGCTAACGCTCATTGATGATGCAGGGAACTGCAAAGAGGCTAGAGGGGAATCAATAGACTGGAATTCCAGAGAATTGATTGAACTGAATGGACCTCAAACGGCTTTCCAATGAGCATCAAACTACATGAACACAACATGGAATTCCAATGCGACTCATAACATGTCTTGCTACTGCTTGTTGGAATGTATGCAAAGGGCAAAACAAAAACATTCAAAAACACCGCTTTCTTTAGAAATTCAAACAACAAACTAGTAAGTTTTAAAGCAATTAATGTCTTTCATCTTAGTTAGTAATTAAAGTGAACAACTCTCTTGCCGCAAACATTTCAGTATTTTGTAACTAAGTTATCAAGATGGAAAGATGGAAAAATGAACAATTATCAGATCTGATTAATCATCTATCAATGAACTATATTCTCCTAATACTCTTGGTTAGAAGGTTGGTTTTTATCAATCGAATTTTCTTATAAAAAGGATGAAATCATAAGCGGAACTGTTTGTTCATCTCCAAAAGCATAAGATGGTGGGGATACATTTTAAGAAGTAACTTTTTGACTTTTAGAAGTGAAAAAGTCATAGACTAGGTTGAGAACAAAATTTAAGAACGATATTTAAAAGAAAGAAAACCAAACTAGTGGATGGACATTTATAGGGTGTTTTAACGTACACTCTGAAGTTGTTTTTGAAAAATCAAAAGTCTGTTTGACAATAATTTTTCAAAATGACTTCTAAAAACATAAAACATAAAAATCATGGAATGGGTTTTGCATCCAGAAACAAACCTGTAGACTCAGTTGAGTCAAAATTAACAAAGAGCGATTCTTCATTTGACTCCTTATTTCCCAGGAGATTCGCATCTATCATTTGACTCTCTCACTTCTGAAAGCTAAGGCATCCTTTCGGTGAGTCAGTGTATGAATGGAGAATTTGGGTTCTTCTCTTCCGCCTCCCAAAGAAAGGTAATCATCTCTCTACTGCTTCTTTATCAAATCTTGGATCGAAGGGGTTTTCATTTTTCTGCTCAAATTTTGATTATTGAATCCGAAACACAGCATATAATTATTCCTTTCGTCTTTCAAAAAGAGGAAAAATGGAGTCCTTTTTCAGTTAGTTAGGGGTTCTAATCAATTTACTGGAGACCCTTTGTTAAATTTATCATAATAAACTTGTCTAATTGATGATTTATTGATGATTTTTGGATAATTGGTTTAGTTTCTGTGATTACCCCTTATATTATTTCATCTCAGTTGGTGTTGTAATTGAATTGCTATTCACTAAGTTGGTTTATTGAATGTAGGGTTTTATTGAATTGAATGGCTGAAATGTGTGGAAACATTGAAACACCTATCATGAACCTCCTGGATGATTGTCTACTTGATATTTTTCAACGGTTAGATAGTCGAATTGATCGTGATTCTTTCGGTTTAACTTGTCATAGATGGCTTCGTATACAAAACACAAGTCGTCGATCAGTGCAGTTGTGTTCTTCTTTATTTACACAAAATAAAAGCTCGACATTATCACAAGGTAGCTTTAATGTTAATATCAGCGCGTTTCATGTCTATAAGTTGCTCACTCGTTTCCAACAGCTTACTTCATTATCTCTGTCGGGTTGTACAGAATTACCTGATTCGGGTTTATCGCAGCTGCAGTTCTTTGGATCGAACTTGCAATCCCTAAATTTGGATTGTTGTTTTGAGATTTCAGATACTGGATTCTCTTTAGTGGCTTCAGGGTGTTCCAATTTAAAGTCAGTTAGCTTATATCGCTGTAATATCACTGATATTGGTTTAACAGCCATAGCTAAATCTTGTTTATCCTTGCAAGCAGTAAATCTCTCATATTGTATGAATATTTCTGATTGTGGAATTAGATCTCTTTCACAAGAATGTCGTCAACTTTGTTCCATCATAATGTCACACTGCAGATCGATAACTGGTTGTGGTTTTAATGGGTGTTCTGAAACCTTAATTCATGTTGAAGCAGATTCCTGTAAACTTGAACCAGATGGGATATCAGGACTTGTTAGTGGAGGTGGACTTGAATATCTTAACCTATCAGATTTATCTTGGTGTATTCATGGGGATGGATTGGCCAGAATTGGACAAGGATCAGCTGTGAATCTTCGAGTTCTTAATCTGCGAATGTGTCGAAATGCAACTAATGAAGCAATTATGATGATTTCTAAAGGATGCCCTGTATTACAGGAGTGGAGCCTTGCATTTTGTCATGACATCTCAATTACTGGATGGGTTGCTATAGGTTGGAATTGCAATAATCTAGAGGTACTTCATGTGAACCGATGCCGTAATTTTTGTGACCGTGGGTTACAGTCTTTGCGTGATGGGTGTAAACGCCTTTCAAAATTACACATGAATCATTGTATTCGGGTTACAAAGTTGGCAATCGAGTCATTCAAGTGCAGGCGGGGTAATGTGGACATAAGTGTAGAGGAAGTCTCGTACAATTTCCCCAGTTTTAACTTCTCCGACTGAGGTGGATGACTCTGTATATTTTTCTTCAGTTTGTCAGGCACGAATCGATAGGAGAAATACATGAGCTGGATGAGGTACTTAAATCGAACTTTATTTAATATTTAGTATTCTTACAGAGTAGAAAAGTAAACAAAGATAAATCAAATAGTTATGAGGCATGAAGCAATTTTGCTTGAGGTTTAGTTGGTAAACGGTTACAGTAGGTGATAAGTCACTAAGTTAAAGAAAAGAAATATAGAGCAGAAAGGAAGCCAGCTAATAGCATGACAGTCGAGGAGATAAGAAACGTGTAAGCTAGGCAACCCCCTAACTGATAAGTGTCATCAAATAGCATGTGCCATCAATATATAAGAAGATGCCTATTTTATTTTTTTCAGGAATAGCTGGAATTTTCCTCTGCAGGCCTTACTTGGGCGGTTGGTTGAAGGTAGTATGACTTAAACCGAAATCTTTATTAGTTTTTCACTGCTTGTTATTCTTCATGATTACCTTCGTTTTTATACTGATGATCAATTTTAGTTGGTGAAATCTGGGGTTTTATTTATATGGTTTGCTCTGCTCTTCTTTTTCCTTCTTTTCTGCAGTGATCTTGTTATGGTTCTTTGAGTTTTCAGTCAAACTAGGATTACTTATTGTACAGAAAGAACAGTATTATAACAGACAGACAGGAGTTTTTCGAAACATCAGACAGTTTTGAACCGCTAAACACAGGGGAATTAAAGTTAGGGTTAGGTTAATGTTTGTTTGTTTGTTTGTTTTCTTAAAAAAAAAAGGGGATTTAAAATAGATAGGTACAAGAAAGGAACTTTGCTAGCTTAGGTTAATGTTATGGACATTCTTCTTTTAGGAAAATAAAATGGTTACATCCAGGCTTTTATTGAATTAAAAGGCAGCTTTGTTATTTCTTCTCTTTTGGGCTTTCTCCTATATTTTCCGGCTTGGTATAATTAAGCTGAAAGATATTAAAGTTAAAAGCTAATAGAGCTTTTGCCAAGTTTGCTTGAGGAATCTCCACCATGAGCATCAGTGTAATGAAGAAGATTGTATGCATCTGGAACTCAGGTAGAGATGATCAATGGGATTACTATGTTTGAAACAATGAACTCTCACTTCCTAACATATACTCCCTCCATCCCTAATTAGATGAGCTACATGTAGTTTGCACAAATTTTAAGGTAAGGAGGAAAATAGAGTATATTTGTATTTTTTACAATTATATCCTTATGGGCAATAATTAGTAATTTAGAAACGATTTATCTCTTAAACTATACCACGGTTTTTTATAAACTTTATACCGTTGAAAAGCATTTTAAAACACCTACAACGAATATAAACATGACTATCAAATTATATATATTTCTTATAGAAAAAATAATCAATTAAAAATAATCAAATTATATATATTTTTTGTTTTAGAAATATCCCCTTGGTTAGTGAAATAGCTCATCTATTTGTGGACAAAATTAAAAATCAAATAGCTCATCTAATTAGGGACGGAGGGAGTACAAACTAACCCTGTCACTTAAATTCTCATGTTTTTTTTTTTATTGAAGCAATGAACACTTTTATTTTTCTTCAAAGCTTGTTTTGTGTACAAGAGTGTAGATGGCTCTTATATATTTGACCAGTTTGATGTTCTGATCTACTATAGAATTGCTAGAACATTTGCTTAAGCTATGCTTCTTCTTTTACTATGGGAAGGTTTTTCATTCATTCTCCCTCCCTCCATCATTTGTGTGTTTTTTATGTTTTAGGGATTCTGTTGTCTTGATTCCAACCGTCCTTTTACTTATTGAATTCTGGCTTTACTTTGCAGTAGACGTTAACTGAGGGACATTCCTTACTCTTTGGTGGTATCAACAATATTTTGGTGATGGGAATATCTTCCGAAGACCATTACAAGCGAGGGCTGCTACAGATCACAACGTCAGAAATAATAGATGGAGAAAGAAAAAGGTGTGCTTGTCATCCTTGTAAAACACTTACAACCTCCTTAATTACAAACTTACCAGATGATTGTCTGAATCTTATATTCCTGGGCCTAAAAACTAGCATTGATCGTAATTCCTTTGGTTTAACATGTCGTCAGTGGCTTCGTATTCAAAACTACAATCATGAATCGTTATGGTTTCATTCTCCTTTGAGTTCACATACACTATTACAAATTGGCCCAGAAAGCTTCTCTATCATTCTCTCTAAGTTGTTGGTGCGATTCCAATGCCTCAAATTTCTTTCTCTATCAGGTTGCCCTGAGCTAACAGATATCGTTACATCACAGTCCCAATACTTCGGATCACACATTCAGGTTCTATACCTAGACAATTTCTCTAAGCTTTCAGATTTGAAACTGTGTTTAGTGTTTTCTTGGTTCCCTCATTTGACCACAATAAGTCTTAAAACTTCTCTCATTACTGATAAAGGTTTAGAAATCCTGGCAGAATCTTGTTCATCCTTGCAGAATGTTAACCTGTCTAAATGCCAATTGATTTCTGACTTGGGAGTAAGATTTGTCTCACAAAACTGTCGTGAACTCTGTTCACTGTATATTTCATACTGTGGAAATATAAAGGGTATTGGTTTGCATGGGTGTTCACAAACCTTAACTTATCTTGAAGCAGAACGTTGTAATCTTGAACCAGAGGGAATCAAAGCAATTATCAGTGGAGGTGCACTTGAACATCTGAATCTGGCTGGAGCCCGGGGGCCTTTATGTGATAATGGAAAAGGATATGAACTGGGCAAGATTGGAGAAGGATTCGCCATTAATCTTCGAGTTCTTAATCTTCAATTTTGCGGTTCGGTGGTAAATAACAGAACAGTTACAGTGATTTCCAAAGGATGCCCTTTGTTACAGGTATGGAACCTAGGATTCTGTTATATGGTAGATCTTGAAGGATGGCAAGCTATTGGGTTGAATTGCCATAACCTGGAGGAACTTGATGTGATTCGTTGCTTGGGATTAAAAGACCTAGGGTTGCAAGCTCTGTGTGATGGGTGTAGCAAGCTTTCGAAATTACTTATTTGTGATTGGAACAACATTAGTTTTCCTGCTGTAGAGATGTTCCATTCTAAAAGACCCAATGTGATAAGAATATGTTACACATTCTGATCCGGAGGTCGGAACTTGACAAGATACTTTTTATTACCAGTCTTGCAGTGGGTACAAAACCTAAAAAGAATATGTGACGTCTTCTACACCCGAAAAATTTCTTTCCTATTTATTGGTTTTGAATAAAATCCTAGTACAATCTCAGTTCTCCATTTTAATATCCTCTGCTGCAATGTTGAGAGTTTAGACCTTGTATAACTATTAACTTGCCTTGAGCATGAGCTTCTTGTACAATAACCAGTGCGTTCTAGTGATTCTCTTGGTTATAATCTTCATTGCTATCGCCATCAGCAGCCTTCATGTCTTTTTGATCAGTTTTAGGTATTATTTACAGTTGGGCTATCCATACTAACATTTCATACTACCTCTGTTTTAGAAAATTTGATACTATTATTTTTTATTCATTTTTTTTCTAAAAATAAGCTAAATTGAAAATATAAAAGTATCGTTTTTTTCTGAAACAGAAGGAGTATTATGGTCATAGAAACCAGTTGATGGGGCATTTAGTGTTTGACGATTAGGACATCCACTTGAATGCTACCTAATTTCTCTTCACATTGATTTATGTGGTTTGGTGCGGCAAGTTGAAGCAAGCAAGTGAAACACGCAAAATGAGTTGAAAAAGAGTCCAAAACCCTCTTATCTCATCTCTATCAACTCTGTTTCTACTTCTCTTCTCCTCCTCCTTCTCAACTGTACCACAGAGTTGCTTCTTGCTACCAACATGTCTACCACTAGCAGCAGCAAAGAAAATGTGATCTTATTTCCATTCATGGCACAGGGTCATCTAATCCCATACTTAGCTTTAGCTTTAAAGATCCAATCAAAGTTTGATTACACTGTTACCATCCTCAATACTCCACTGAACATCCAAAAACTCCAAAAATCGCTTCCCCCCAATACTTCAAATATCAACTTAGTTTCATTACCTTACTGTAGCTCTGATCATAATCTCCCACCAGACTCTGAAAACACTGATGTTCTTCCTTACACAATCATGGTCAATCTTCTTGATTCATTACCTTCTCTGAAACCCCATTTCCACAAGTACATCTCAGATCTAGTGGAACTGAATACTCCTCCTCTTTGTATCATTGCAGATTGGTTCTTTGGATGGACAGTTGAAGTTGCTAAAGAATTTGGGATTTTTCATTCAGTTTTCAATACTGGTGGTGCTTATGGTATGGCTATCTACTACTCTATCTGGTTAAATCAACCTCAGCTTCAAAATGAGTCTGAGGAAGATTTCTCACTTCCTGATTTCCCACAAGATTTGAGAATCCACAGATCTCAGTTAGCTAATAATGTGTTACAAGCAACTGGTACAGATTCTTGGTCACTGTTCTACAAAAGAGAGCTTTCTCAGACATTGAGTTCTGATGGGTTCTTGTTCAACACAGTTGAAGAGTTTGATCAAGTTGGGTTGACTTATTTCAGGTCAAAGTTGGGTCAAGATTCAGTTTGGACAGTTGGTCCAGTTAGTGATTATTCAATGTCTCTCAAATCTAGAGCTAGTAATGGTACTATTACTGATTTGAGTATTCAGTGGCTTGATAATCATGAAGAGAAGTCAGTTTTGTATATCTCATTTGGGTCACAGAACACAATTTCTAGCTCACAAATCATGGAATTAGCAATTGGATTAGAAAAGAGTGGGAAGAGTTTCATTTGGGTTGTCAGGCCACCATTGGGGTATGACATCAATGGAGAGTTCCGGTCCGAATGGTTACCGGACGGCTTCGAAGACCGGATGAAAGATAAGAACAGAGGATTGATAATGAGGAAATGGGCACCTCAGTTGGAGATTTTGTCACATAAAGCTACATCAGTGTTTTTAAGTCACTGTGGATGGAATTCAATTTTGGAGAGCTTCAGTTTTGGGGTGCCAATTATTGGATGGCCGATTTCAGCTGATCAGTATAACAATTCAATGTTGTTGGAAAAGGAGATTGGTGTTTGTGTTGAATTGGCTAGAGGGAATAGAAATGAGATTAGACATGAAGATGTAGTGAGAGTAATTGATTTGGTTATGAGCAATGAAAGTAAGAAAGGGGCTGAGATGAGAAGTAAAGCTTGTGAAGTTAAGAAGATGATTGAAAATGCAATTAGAGAAGAAGAAGGGTTCAAAGGTTCTTCTGTGAATGGCTTGGAGGAGTTTTTTGCAATGGCATTGTTAAGGAAGAAGATGAAGACAGCAACTACAGATTAATTTAACCACAATATTAGACATTTGTGTAATGCATTCTGCTTCAACTATGTGTCATGGTTTCTAATGAATGCTGCAAATGTACTGAATTACTGATTATGTTTGAAGAAAATAAATGCAATGAAGTTTGATTCTTGATCGTCCATTTTGTTGTTAATGTTTTAGTAGTTAGTGATACAATACCTATCCTAGCAATTGGGTTGTTACACTGATGATGACACATGACATCTGGTAATCAAATTTCCGACGCTGAAAAAGATCAAGAAAAGACCATCGCTGCTACAACCAGTATTATTGTCTACCAATAATCTGGAGAGCTTGTTACAGCCGTTACACAAAGCTTGCAACCCTAGATCACATAACTTTCTGCACCCCAGCACGCTAAGGATTTCCAAATTCTTGCAATTACGACCAATAGCTTCCCATCCTTCTAGCTCTATCTTGTCACAGTCTGCTAGGATGAAAACCAACATCTTTACTAGCTAATTACATGTTTACATAAGACGTTAATTCCATGAAACATCCTACTTTAGATAACTAGCTCGAACCTTTACTTTACATCTTTTAGATTTGTGTAATGCATTTCTCTTCAACCATGTGACATGGTTTTGATGCATGCTGCGAACTGAATCACTGATTTTCTTTGAAGAGAATAAAGGAAATGAACTTGGTTCTTGATCCTCCACATTTTTGTTTCCTGTTCTGATCAAACTTTTGCCTGAGTCATGCTGTCTTGTCCCTTCAGTAGCTTATGATTAATCAAGAAACTGAAACGGGACTTGGGGATCAGCACAGTCAAAATCTAACAAAATATATCTCCAAAAATCCATCAGTATAGGCACATAGATCCTTTGGCTAACAACATATAACACTTTTAATGTTGGAACATAAAATCTTCAACATTCCTAATAATTCAATGAAACTAAGAGAATTTTAAGAAAAATACCGGGATTTATATGCCTGCAGATGAAATTTAGCGCAAAATTGTAAGAATTGGGTTAGGTAGGAATCAAAAGGTTGGTTTTATCATAGAAACCAGATATTGCAAATTTACAATAGGGAAGTCCAAAAAAGATGGTTTGGTTGTTCAACCCGTTAGTGTCAAGCGAACAAAACACAGTGTCCTACCGTCTTAATGTCCCCGCTTGGCTGTGCAATGAGTTGTAGTTCATTAGGTGTCTACCTGTTTTGGTGCTTGCGCCTTAAGAGGAATTGTAAGAACAAAAAACAAAAAAAAAAATGCACTGTTTTACATCGCAAGATTGAATAAAAACTATTCTTGAGTTTTATCTTTCTCCAAATTCTCCGTGTCAGACATAATAACATATCATTATGATGACACATCACATCTTCAACTTTAACTAGGAATGATTTGACATTGAGGTTTTTCTCGCCTGAAAAGATTAAGAGCAGAGCTGCTACAACCAGTATAATTGTCTACCAATAATCTGGAGAGCTTGTTACACCCCTTAAACAAAGCCTGCAACCCTTGATCACATAACTTTTTGCAACCCCGCACGTCAAGGATTTCCAGATTCTTGCAGTTCCGACCGATAGCTTCCCATCCTTCCAGTTCTATCTTGTGACACCTTGCTAGGATGAGTTTCTTTAATAAAGGACAACCTTTTGAAATCGCAATAACTGCTTCAGTGTCAATACATCCTTCTTCATCCATGCTTAACCTAGCTGATAGTATTAGACGATTCATCCCACCTCCATTAACAATTGCTTTAATCCCCTCCGGTTTCAATTTGCACCCGATTGCTTCAAGTTTTGTTAAGGTTTTTGGGCACTCAAGAAATCCAATACCAGTTATTTTGCTGCAGTAGCTAATACAAAGTGAACCCAGTTCTCCACAATTTTGTAAGAGAAAACTTATTCCTGAATCAGTAATCGAGTGACACCATGGGAGTTTAACCTTATTTAAGGATGAACAACATTCTGCTAGGGCCTCTAAACCCTTATCAGTTATACGAGAACGTGTTAAAGTTACATATTTCAAACGAGGGAACCAAGAAAACGAAATAGACAACTCGATATCTGAATAATGATAGCAGTAATCTAAGCAAAGATATTGAACTTTGGATCCAAAGAATGGTGGCTTTGACGTAACAAAATCGGTTATCTTAGGACGACCGCTCAGACCCAGATTTTTGATGTTTTGGAAACGAGTCAGCAACTTACAAACAACCATGGGAAAGGTTTCATCACTAATTTCGGGATACGACCCATAACTATACAAATACCATAAAGATTCATGATTGTTGTTTTGAATATTAAGCCATTGACGACAAGTTAATCCGAAGGAATTACGATCGTCTCTAGTTTTTGTATAATCGCCTTTAGTTTCTAAGCACTTAAATATGAGATTTAGACAGTCATCGGGGAGGTTTGTGATACTGCATGAGGTTCTATGGATTTTGCGCGGTCGACGAGAATCATCACCATCTTGTACTGCTTTTGAAGTAGGGATCTTACCCGACCCTTGGTTATACTTACCATTCGATAACAAACTCATTATTAATACAACCAAAGGATGCCCAAACAGATGAACACAGTTAATGAAATATGAAAGTATGAAAGTGTAATGAATACCTTTGGCTTCTTCTTCTCCCGGGATAGGGTTGTGGATACAGATTGCAATTTGCAGCAGAGGTAAGAGGAGTTCGACAATAATATAGGTAAACGGTTTGTATTTTAGGGTTAATATATAGCTGAATGTTATTTCATGACCCAGTTTTGTTAAGGGTCTGTCTAAACATGGAATGAGTTGAGCCACTGCGAGAAGCTCAGATTTTATCATATAAAGCTACATCTGTGTTTTTTAAGTAATTATGGATGGAATTCAATTTTGGTTTTGGGGTGTCAATTATTGGATGGCCAATTTCAATGCTATTGGAAGAAGAAGTTGGTGCTTGTGATGAATTGGCTAGAGGGAATAGAAATGAGATTAGGCATGAGTAAGCAATGAAAGTAACAAAGGAGCTGAAATGAGAAGTACAGCTTGTAAAGTTAAAGAGATGATTGAAAATGCAATTTGTAGGGGTTAAATATCGCATAGCCGATAAATCATGCGAAGTAACTGAATTGAAAAGGGACAAATGGCATTCGCACATTGCATATCCTAAATGACGGAACCAGTGACGTCACAAAGTCACGGATAAAGTGTGGAATCTATACGAAGTTGAGGAGCACGCACGAGAAGACCTGATACAAGGGCGCGAAGACATCGCACGAGAGATACGAAAATAAGGGCTTTGTTAGCTGTCCTCCACTATGTAACATCTCTATATATAGGACCAGCCACCCTTGTGTTAAAGGAGAGATTTTTTTTTAGAGTTGAGATAGAAATTTAAGAGAGAGAAAGTTATTTGCTTCCCAAGTTACCATGTGTCGTCTGGTAACCTTGGATGTCTAGGATTTGCTCCTGAGATTGAAGGGCAACCGTTGATTGTTGCAATTTGCAGATTGCAATTTGCAGCAGAGGTAAGAGGAGTTCGATAATAATATAGGTAAACGGTTTGTATTTTAGGGTTAATATATAGTTGAATGTTATTTCATGACCCAGTTTTGTTAAGGGTCTGTCTAAACATGGAATGAGTTGAGCCACTGCGAGAAGCTCAGATTTTATCATACAAGCTACATCAGTGCTTTTTAAGTAATTATATGGATGTTATTGGATGGCCAATTTCAATATTGTTGGAAGAATAAGTTGGTGTTTGTGCTGAATTGGCTAGAGGGAACAAAAATGAGATTAGGCATGAGTAAGCAATGAAAGTAACAAAAGAAGCTGAAATGAGAAGTACAGCTTGTGAAGTTAAAGAGATGTTTGAAAATGCAATTCGAGAAGAAGAAAGCTTAAGGGTTCTTCCGTAAAGGGTTCGCTAGAGTTCTTTCCAATGGCATTGTTAATGTAGGTGCAAATAATCCACGGAGCTAGGTGGAACCTTCTTGACTAAGGGCGCACCAGGCGAAACGAGTACTAGAAGCACTGAATCACCTCATCAGGCCTAGGCACGGGGAAAGAGGAACAGAGACAGCTCGAGAAGTCGACATAGAGGGGAAAAAGCTTTGACGTGATGCTCGTCGAGTTCGAGGATAATTAATGCACTGACAGGGTTGGTAAGGAGATGAGAGAAGCTCGGCCGAAACAAGACTCGGCCAAGCATTTGAGGAGCGATGCCGATCATATCCACTCAACGGACGACATCGGGCGATGACACCACTCGGCTAAATGACTCGGCCCGAGAAAAAGTAGAGATCGACCGAGGCGCCAGCAAGTCGCCCGAGAAGAACATCCAGGAAGCTATACCAGGCTCAACACTGTAATATTGATGTATCACCGCCTGTAGCTATAAATAGGGATCATGTAGGAAGGTAGGGGGAGGATTTTTTGAAAAAGGAGAGAGAGATAGGAGAGTAGTATTAGGCATTTGTGAGCATTGTTGTGTGTGTTGGATCCTTGTAATCTTGGGGAAAAAGATCATCCCTTAACCCCCGTGGACATAGGTAATCATACCGAACCACGTAAATCTTGTGTTCTTTGATGCCTTTTGTTTATTTACTTCTTAGTATACTTCATTCGGATGTAGTAGTAGGATTTTCTACATCTACATTCTAGCGCCGACTAAGGGGACAGTATAACATCTTCGGATACCTTGAAATCGGTTACCAAAAGAGGAAAATCCAAGCTCCTAAGTCACCTTGCGTGCTAGTTGACGCTAAGAGAGAAACTCTTTTGGTTAAAAGTGTTGGTGGGCAGAGTTTATGAGGTTAATTATCTTTGTTTTCCTAGAAAAACCTTATTGAGTTTGATATAAGTTCACTTTGTGTTCTTGTTTATTATCTTTGTTTTCCTAGCAAAACATGTCTTTCGTTTAAACAAAGTCGTCAAGACTGTTTTATAAGCTAGGCTGTTTGCTTAAGACACCTCAGCGAGTTATTGGAAGATCCGTAAGCTCCCGAAATAACATCTTTCGATGTTGGTAGAATCTAGAAGAAAATCCCATCTCGCTGGCCGTCATCTATTGTTTCAAACTTCGTTAAAAGAGAGATTCAACAGCTCCTATCAACATCTATTGAGGATAGTTGATGCTAAATGAAAAACTCAAAAGGTCGTAACGCATAGGTTGCCAGATTTATCATCTAAATATCACCTCCATGATTTAAGGATAGATATCGTTTCATTTGTCTTCATTTACTCGTTTCGCCGTTTAAACCCTTTTTTTTAGCAAGTTAAACAAAGCACAATAATGGTGGAAGCAAGACTAGCTCAGAATCATTGAGTCTAGTTTTCGGAAACTATGGCTGGAAGGATTATAGTGAGTGGTTCGTTAGGCGAATCTCATTTTGATCCTACACTAAAAGCCTCACAGCATCAGTAGAAAACTATAGGAATCCTATGGTTCAACCATCTCCAGGGAGTTCCGACAACTTGTATAGGAAGGCCATCAGCACAGCAGCTGTTGAGGGTTGTCATTACTGTCCATTATCGCTAAGAAAGAAATCTTCCGATTTAACGTACGGGTGATTAATGACTTCTGGCACTAGGAATGTTAGGACAAATAATGATTAATGCATAGGGAAAGTACCGAAAGCGATGTGTCGAGACAGCTTTTCAAAGATTGTCCTTTACGACCAAAACGGCTTGACTGCTGAGACCAACACGCTAGCGTAAATGGAAGTGTACTATAAAAAAATTTCCCACCTTGCACTGCAGAACTGCTGTACTTTATCCTTAACCTTTTCGAAAGCAGTTCGAAGTAAGTGCTGTATACTTTGCTGACGTAGGTACGAATAGGCGGGCGAGCCGAGGAACGAGGACGATATCGAAGGTAATGGCGAGCACCTCCAGGACAAGCAGGATCCTGAGAAACCGAGTCACAACGGGATCTAGTATGCAAGAAGGACTCACGGATTCCCGACACGAAGATCATCGGCCAAACAACCATGGAGAGACTCAGGCACTAATCAAAGGCATGACTACTGTCGACGAGGAGGTCGATTTGGGCCGAGAAGACGATCTCCCACATGGGATGCTGAGGATTAACCCGGGCCAAGTGGGGCGAGGGAATGAGGACAACATGGAAGACGGAAGAACTGCATCGGATACCGAGGAGGAAGAGGAAGTGTAGACGATACAGGAGGAACGAGGGAGAGAAAGACAACCGACAGAGCACCAGCAAGAACTAGAACAAGAAGGTGAGAGGCTTAGGCGAGTACACTTGGCAAGGGGCGACCACAACCGGGACATCTCCCCAGCAGCGGTCGCCTATCCCGTAGCTCCGATCGTCCCCCCTGTCGTTCTCTCGACGAGACCTCCAACTGC
Organism: Papaver armeniacum; assembly: GCA_023531295.1. Lineage (NCBI taxonomy): Eukaryota > Viridiplantae > Streptophyta > Magnoliopsida > Ranunculales > Papaveraceae > Papaver > Papaver armeniacum. Next base: position 101,256 of record JAJJWW010003672.1, read on the forward strand.
ACCCCCTAATATAACAGGACACCAAGTGAATGGCCACTCTAGCCATTAAAGCACCGACCCAATGTTAATCGCTATATTGGCGAGCCAAAGAAGGCAAGAAGACCTAATGAGAGAACTGCAAAGGATAAACCTAGCTTTAGAACATGAAAACTACCAACTCCGTAACAGGAGAACGGGGTCGAGAGGATCATCGAGCCGAGGCGCTTCTAGCAACCACACTCCGTCGAGGAACACCCCACCACCCTCCCCAAGCCGAGAACGTATACCCGACCCTAATCGGCCAAGAGGAGGGTATGGGCCAGCCGAGGATTCTTCGACCGAGGAAGAAGCAACCAATGATGGTACGTAGGCGACAACCAAACAAAAGATCGAACAACTCGAGCAAATGGTCAAAAAACTGACAGGGAACAGCGAGGACGACAAGCTAGCAGAAGTAATCAGTGAAGCGCAGAAGACGCCGTTTACTAAGGAATTGGATCGGACTCCATTCCCGCCCAAGTGCACGTTACCGATCTTCCCGTCTAGGTTTGACGGCACGGGTGATGCGGGAGATCACATCAAAATGTACGGAATGTCCTTGTTGCAGTGGAAGAATTATGATGTGGTCATATGCAAATTCTTCCCGTCAAGTTTGGAGGGCGAGGCAAATAGGTTGTTCTACACCCTGCCCGATGAATCCGTTGGAAGCTATGCAGCCCTGGTGGAAACCTTCCTCGAGAGTTACATGCATAACAGTATAGCTCGGCCCAGAGTCAATAAGATGTTCACGCTTGCACGAAGATTCAGGGAACCGCTGCGCTCTCTAACGGACAGATGGAGAAAGTTGTGTACGGACATTGGAAAGGTACCGGTCGATCAACAGATATTCGGCTTCGAGAATTCATTATGGAAATCAGATCCCATCCGGGGTAGCAATGTACACTGAGAAGCCTAAAACGCTAAGAGAGATCCGAAAAATGCAAGAGCACTACATCGCCTTAGAGGAGATTCAGGAAGGAGCACAAGACAGAGGAGTACAAGAGACAAGCGCCACGGTAGAGGCGACCCCGCGAGAAGCCATGTAACGATCTGAGAAAAGGCCGAACACACAACATCATGGGGAGAACAAAAAAGTTTGGGTCGAGAAAGGAAACAAGCCCCGTCACGAACCTAGATCTTACACCCCGCTAAATGCACCGCTAGAAGAGATATTCAAAGAAGTCGAGAAGAGGAATGATATCCGATATCCCAAGACTCGGGGAATTCAGTTCGACGAAACAAGGAACCACCCAGAGTTTTGCCATTACCACTAGTTTCGAGGTCATTCAACTAATGATTGTAGGGAAGTGAAAGACATCGTCGAGCACCTAATCCGATATGGATATTTACGGCATTTCGTCAAGATATCGCCGACACCTAATCCTGCTCAGCCCGACGTCCCAGTGCACCAAATAAGAATCAATCGTGGCACCCAGTTCGCCTGCAACACCATATCGCACTCGGCAACTCAAGGGTACGACTTGGGAACTGGTATCACCTCGAGAATTCATAAAAGGGATAGATCGGGCAAAGAAATCCTCAGTATGGCCAAGAACCTGCCCATGGAACCATGGATGATGCGGTAGATCACCTTCTCGAAAGACGTCCCATTAAACGGCCAAGCACACGGGGATCCCTTGGTAATAACTCTGCTGATCGAGGAATGGGGCGTCCGCAGGATATTAATGGACATCGGCAGCTCAGTCGAAGTCTTGTTCTATGACACTTTCAAGAGGATGGAATTGTCCGATGACATCCTGATCCCGTCAACCTATCGAATCTACGGCTTCAACGGTGACGATGACGGTACCAAAGGAGAAGTCACCCTCCGAGTCTCGGACGGAGAGGGATTCCTTGACACACTCACCACCTTTTGCGTGGTCGATGTTGTGTCACCATACGGCGATTCAGGTCGGCCACGGCTTGCGGGAATTAAGGAGTCGCCTCGGCCTATCATCAAAGATTGCGGTTCCCATCTTATCGAGGAGTGGTAGAGGTGCTAGGCGACCCCCGAGGCGGTGAGGCGGTGCGTGCGAGATAGACGTCCGGCGAGAATGAGGAGAGGCGGTCAAGGAACGACAAGAAAAGAACAGGTCTAAGGAAATAAAGGCGGGAGAGGAGCTGGAAAGGGTTATGTCACAAGCCATCGCTACCTATGAAACCGCGAGAAAGAGACCTTATAGCAATCACGGGAGCCGGTAACAATCGGCGAACCAAAGAAAAATTTCTCGTCCCTAGAACCAACCCGACAAGTCAATCTGGGCACCGAGGAGGAGCCAAAATTAGTGAGAATAGGGTCCCTCTTGACAAACGAACAATCTCAGCAGTTGACAACTCTTTTGAAGGAGCACATGGATATATTTGCTTGGCAAATGCACGATAGAAAAGGAATTAACCCGGAAGTCTGCTCGCACCACCTACGGGTAGACCCCAAGTTCAAACCTATCGGACAAAAGATGAGAAGAATCGCACCCGAGTTACAACCGGCGGTGGAGGCCGAGTTGAAGAAGTTGCACGCGGCAGGAATCATTCGGAAGGCCCAATACCCACAATGGATATCTAATATGGTGATAGTCCCCAAAAGGAATGGGGGCGTTCGAATCTGCATCGACTATAGTGACTTAAACAAAGCATGCCCAAAGGACAGCTTCCCCCTCCCCAGCATCGATCATTTAGTAGAATCCATAGTCGGGTATAAGGCGATAACGCTCATGGACGGATACTCGGGATATAATCAAATACCTCTGGCCCCCGAAGATCAAGAGCATACATCCTTCTTCACACCAAGAGGATTGTGTTGCTACACCAAAATGCCATTTGGATTGAGAAATGCAGGCGCCATCTATCAAAGGTTGGTGGAAGACATGTTTGAAGATAAAATAAACGACACCATTAAGGTATATGTGGACGATATGTTGGTCAAGAGCAAGATGGCCAACAAGTCAAGACATGTTTGAAGATAAAATAAACGACACCATTGAGGTATATGTGGACGATATGTTGGTCAAGAGCAAGATGGCCAACAACCACATCGACGACCTCCTAGGCATATTTCAAACCATGAGGAGATACAAGATGAGGGTAAATCCGTCCAAGTGCACTTTTTGGGTCACCTCGAGCAAGTTTTTAGGATACATAATCACCGACAAAGGAATTGAAGCCGACCCAGATAAAATCGAGCCGTCGTGGAAATGCCATCACTTCAATATGTGATCAAAGACGTGCAACGATTAAATGGGAACTTGGCGGCCTTAGGCGATTCATCTCTCGATCGTCCGACAAGTGCAAGGACTTCTTCGGGACATTAAGAAAAGGAGAGAAGTTTAAATGGTGAGGAGTGTGAAGAAGCATTTCAAAAAATCAAGCAACATCTCGCGAGTCTCACTTTTGGGTCACCGGTGTTACGAGTGGAAAGACCCGAGTCCGAGGACATACTAACACTATATCTTGGGGCAACCGGTCATGCCATCAGCGCTGTACTAGTCAAGAATGTGGCAGGGGAAGAAAATCCGGTGTATTTCATAAGCAAGACCATGAATCCAGCGGAGAGGAACTACACCAGGATCGAGCAACTAATATTAGCATTGGTTTTTGCAACACAGAAGCTTCGAACGTATTTCCAAACCCACAAGATTCGGGTGCTTACAAAGTCCTCCATAGAGTCAGTACTCGACAATGCAGCCAGGTCAGAAGGATCTCAAAGTGGAGTGCGCAAATAAAGCAGTTCGACATTGTATACGAAATGAGAACAACGGTAAAAGCACAGGCAGTGGCCGACTTCCTGGCAGACTACCCCCTCAGCGACGAAGATGAAGTAGAAGACATACCCGGAATGGAGGAAGACCAAGAGGACCCGTCCGACCTGCTCGAGCCATGCATCCCGACACGATGGGAGGTTTTCATGGATGGGTCATCCAATAAAGACGGATCGGGTTTAGGATTGGTCTTCACGACGCCAAAGGGGAAAAAGATGGTCCACTCCTTTAGGCTTGAGTTTAAAGCAACTAACAATGTCACAGAATACGAGGCGGTAGTACATGCTTTGCGCTTGATAGTGGAGATGGGAATCCAAGAGGTACGGCTTACAAGCGACTCCCAGCTAGTTGTCCGACAAATCAGCGGGCAATACGCCATACATGACCCTGTACTACAGAAATACTGGGAGCTCGTCCAATTATACATCGGCCAGATACCGAGCATCAAGTTTCGGCATATCTGTAGAAAGGACAATCGCCACTCGGACGCCCGGCGTACATTGCTTCCATATTGATGATTCAAGCGCCCGAAGGCATCGGAGTTATGAGAGTCTTAATGCCTTCGATGACCGAGACCGTGGATATCGGCGCACATGTCGCGGCAACCACTACTGATCAATATCGGGCCGATGATTGGAGGAAACCGATTCACGAATACCTCGAAACAGGAAAGGTTCCCAAGGGGAAACCCGAGATCAACAAAATCAAAAGCAAAGCAGCTGCGTACGAACTTCGAGACGGCACCCTATACAAAAAGTCATACCTGGGACCATTACTAAGATGCCTGAGTAAAGAAGAAGGGTATACGATCCTCAATGAATTGCACTATGGGGCTGCGGGAAACCACAGCTCAGGCTGTAGCCTAGCGGCACGAGCTAAAACCATGGGATACTTCTGGCCGTACATGAAAGAGGACGCGAGTCATATGGCCCTCTTCTGCGACGAATGCCAAAAATTTGGAAAAAAGATACACGCACCGGCAGTAACATTAAACTCCGTTATCAGCCCTTGGCCTTTTGCTAAATGGGGGATCGATATCGTGGGACCATTGCACGTCGGATCGGGGCAGAGGAAGTACCTAATTGTAGCCACCGACTACTTCACTAAATGGGTTGAGGCCGCTCCATTGAAACACATACGGGATAAAGATGTTTTCCGATTCATCTGGGAACACATCATATGTCGCTTTGTAGTACCGGCAGCAATCGTCTCTGACAATGGGAAACAATTACAAGGAAAGAACATCGACCACGCTATTAAACACCTACAACATCCGAAAGAGCAAGTCTACGCCCCGCAGACCCGAAAGCAATGGACATGCCGAGATCACGAACAAGACCATCGCCGATAACATGAAGAAGAAGCTTGACGGGAATATGGAGAATGGTGCAAAGAACTTTATAACATTTTATGGGCATATAGGACAACTCGCAGAGAGGCAACCGGATTATCGCCTTTCATGTTAACATATGGGACCGAAGCCATCCTTCCCACAAAAGCAATGATACCCACCACAAGAACCGAAGCATGGAGACGAAACATCTCAGCAGATCTTATCCTAGCTAAACTCTACGATCTAGAAGAAACAAGAGAGATGGCCTGCAGAAAATGGAAAATTATCAACGAAGAATCCAGCGAGAATACAACAAACGGGGTTCGACCCCAGAGAATTTCAACCGGGCAGTTGGTACTAAAGCATCTACCCAGTTATGAACGTGATAAAAAGGGCGGAAAGCTAGCACCACGATGGGGAGGACCCTACACCATTGTTGAGAAGGTTGGTGAAGGGGCATACAAGATACTAAAACCGGACGGAACACCCGAGCCACGACCACCGGAATGCTACGCGACTAAAGTTATATCATCCATAAAACCAGGTATGATATCTTGCCATTTATTTCCGTGAAAGGCCACGTGGGGTTGGAAATATGACAAGTGCGTCTGAATGGTCGTTTCGAACCCGGGGCGATGGCATTGTGCAAGTGCCGGGGCGACTTACACTAAGACGGACTATTCGAACTCGGGGCGATGGCAGTGTGCAAGTGCCGAGGTAGTCCTAGGGCCCTGGCGGTTGGAAACTAGTGGCCGATTGTCGAGGCATGAGTACTCGACAATCGAGTAGTCAACATTGCTCCCCTCGCAAGTGGCCGAAATCACTTGCCCAAGAAGGTTAATCGATAACTTCTTGGGATATCGATCCCATAAAAATTAAGAAAGACCAACTACCCTTCCACTAGATCTCGAAAGACGGTGATGAGATACCTCAATCGGGACATGGCATTGGGCCCGATGATCCTCCTTGTTGAGTGTGTTCGACATAATCGGCATTTATGATTAATCTATCTATTTATGCAGGCATACATAACTAGGTCGCAAAAATAAACCACACATCGTGAGTATAACATAAATAAGAACAGTAACATGCATAATAGCGTCGGTAGCAAGAAGGACAACCAAATCGGCGACGAAGCACCCCATTAAAAGTTTACGAAAAATTAAAGGTATTCGAGCGGATTACAACCCATGGGAAAGGGTAAGATAGCGACGCTTGTGTGCAAAATACATGTTCACTCTTTAGAAGGAACGAGCCCGGAATCGCCTTCTTAGCGGCGGCATCGGCCCGCTTCTTATCAAGCACCGCCTTCACACCGGCCTTAACCTTCGAGACGAGCTCATCATTAAACTTCGCCTTTTCGGCAAGTAAGATCTTGCGCCGTTTGCATCGACGCCGCCCGGCGATGGCCACCCGCTCGAGCAACTGAGACTCCCTCCCCTTCAATCGGGCATTCCCTTCTTCCAACGATGCCACCTTCTTCTGCTCGGCTGCCAAAAAAATAAGGACGGTCAGTCACACAATGACAGCACTAAGACAATGACAAGGAAAGCACAATACGAGGCACACCACTTTCCAACAAAGGGGCAACTACTCTAATGGTCTCTTCAGACTCAGACAAGCTACACTCGAGAGAAGACATCTTTGAAGAAAGTTCTAGATATCGATGTTCGTTAAACTCATTAGTGGGGCAGTACTTCTTATGATCACTCCATTCGGCCCTCTGCCGGGAGTGGGCTATCTGCAAACCTGATAATTGAGCGCGAACCCACTCCAACTCCTCAGAAACCTTCTTGGACTCGTTAAGCTTCTCAAGGGATTCTCGGCTACACTTCTCGGCAGCATCCCTCTCCCCCAAAATCCGGAGGAGATCTGCATGCAAATCTCGAACCTGAAGTCTCAGCCGACCACATTGACTCTCTAAGTTGTCGGCCAACAATGTTTTATCGGCGGCGATACCTTGGAACCGAGCTAAGTTCGCCCTAAGATTATCAATTTCCTCGGGGACATACTCAAAAGTCTCGTAGCGATGCAGTTTGGACTGAAGATCTTCAATCTCAGTCTCTAAACGATCGATCTTAGTATCCTTATTAACTATTCTTTGTTGTAAGTTCGAAACGTGATCCCGTTCTATGTTCACTTCCCTTTTCAACAAACGACACCTCGTGGCAGCATCGGCCTCCGCACTATAAGATTCGGCTAGGCAGGTAGTACTAAGCTCAGGATATTGGCACTACAAGATCAATCATAACTAGTTGAAAGTAAAATAAATACCTTGGGTCTCGGCCAACTGCTTCTCCAATCCCCCGGATCGCTCACGTTCCTGCTGTAACAAGAGGCGAAGACCCTCTCTCTCGGCGACCTCCCTGCGCTGGATGGCAGCATTCAACAACGAGTGGTTGATATCCTACAAACACCATCATAGTCAGCACTTACCACAAAACATGAGGGCGTCACCCGAACAACTCAACTCACCAGCAGATCAAAGGTACTTTTCAGACCAGCCTCGTACAACGAGACAGCATTGATCTTCTCCTCATCGGAAAGAGAGGCAAATTCAGGAGAAATGAGGGCCCCAAGAGAGTTGCACATAGGGCCCGAAACAGTGAAGGAGGCTTGCTTGCTCGAATTAGGAACCACAGAAGAAAGAGGCTCCAACAACACGCCTCCGACAACAACATTCGCCACATCACGACTGCTCACAAGGTTTCCACCACCACCCGACTTCTCCGCTTGTTCCAGCTCTTCTTCGTTGCCGTCGATATCATCCTCCTCATCAAAAAGACCATCATCATCATCACCATCAGACACGAGGTACACAACGCCATCGGCAAGAATAATTCCTTCATCAGTTATCTCCCGGGTCATAGTCTCCTCCCGGGCAGGTACATCATCCTTGAGTTCCTTTCCCCTCCCTTTGGGCTTTCCACCTACAAGGGTAGACGAAACATCAGAAGATTTCTGAGGCGACTTCCTCAGGAAATGTGATAAAGGCAGCCGATCGTCGGGATCCTCACCGTCCCTCGCCGAAGTGCCACCAGCCTTGTCAACCCTCATCTTCTGCACATGAGCCGATGTCAGAACCATGCAAGGCAACAAATAGGGGCACGTACATGTACGTCAAATAAAAAATGAGTATATTTGTTACCTTCCCTGTCTCCTCCTCGGCTCCTGCAACTCTATCTCTTTCCGAGGAACAAAAGACTCAGAAGGAACACCCTGGGACTTAGTATGTAAAACACAAAAATCAAAACATCACCCCGCGAGTCGCCCGAGCTAATCGATCAAGCTAGAAAACAGGGAAATACACTTACCCGATCGATATTGACCACCCAGAAAGGATAAAACTCGGCCGGAGGAGGAAATTTGCCACTCAGAAGAGGACCCGAAATAGCCAATGGAACCCGATCCCAAGTCGCGTCACTAGTATGTCGGGCATGCTTGTTGGAACTCTTTCCCTCGAGATCCTCATCCAATAGAAGCTTCCTGACACCTTCGGGAAGAGTCTTATGGCGATGAGGGATGGCAGCAAAACTAGCAAGATCGCCATTGGTAGCAGTCCCGCTTCGATAATTGTCAGCAAACCTGGCGGGAGTATAGTCACCCGCTTGAGAAGGATGATAAGTGGACCAAGTAGTAGGAGAACACTCGCCTCGGCTGCGCTTCTCCCACTCGGACAAAATACGAAAGGTATTGCTATTCCATTGAGCTAAGGCACGAGACGGACGGATCTTGGAGAGGGCTTCATACCAAAACGGTCGGTTGGGATCATACAGGAGAAAACGAAGCCCGAGCTCCAATTGGCCCTTGGTGATAATGGTCGCCTCGGCAGAGTGAGGAAACTCTAGGACATCATCTTTCTTTAAAACGCCTTTTTGACCCGACAAGAGCCCCACGTCATAACCATGGAGGTCGAACTCATCTTTCAATTGCTGAATGAATCGCTCATCCGACAGATCTTTAGCAACTCTCTTGTTAGCCCTACATGAAAACGAAGAAGGGTTATCAGAAAAGATAGAATCTAGAGCACGATAATCATGCTTAGAAGGGCTCTCTATAGCAAACAAAGAATCGAGCGATACACCGTCTTCATCAGAAAACACATAGCTCACGCACCTTTTTTCCGTCATGGAAGGAGTCGAAGATGCCATCAAAATTAGTAGAAGAAACGACCGGAGGAGCAAAAATACGACCAAAATCGGAAGTGGCAGCGGTGACGGAAACAAGGAAGATACAGGACAATGGAGGAAAAAGGAAGGAAACCTGTGGAAAAGATAACTAATGATAATGAAGGAGAAGCAGACAAAAACGGAGAGAAGGAGAAAAATGGCTAAGGAAAAGTAAAGGGGGAATGAGGTTTAAGAATCAGGTTTATAAACCTCTCCAGTGGTAACCGACGAGGAAGGTAAACCGATTGCAACGCTTGAAGGAAGTGGGGAACAGCATGGCGGAAAACCCGGCATGACCGAGGACGTGGGAAGACGAGGCGGTTTCTTCCCCACGTGTAGATCACACGAGTGGAAGAAGGGGCATAAATGTAGGTACAAATAATCCACGGAGCTAGGTGGAACCATCCTGACTAAGGGCGCACAAGGCGAAACGAGTACTAGAAGCACTGAATCACCTCATAAGGCCTGGGAACGGGGAAAGAGGAACAGAGACAGCTCGAGAAGTCGACATAGAGGGGAAAAAGCTTTGACGTGATGCTCGTCGAGTTCGAGGACAATTAATGCACTGACAGGGTTGGTAAGGAGATGAGAGAAGCTCGGTCGAAACAAGACTCGGCCAAGCATTTGAGGAGCGATGCCGATCATATCCACCCAACGGACGACATCGGGCGATGACACCACTCGGCTAAATGACTCGGCCCGAGAAAAAGTAGAGATCGACCGAGGCGCCAACAAGTCGCCCGAGAAGAACATCCAGGAAGCTATACCAGGCTCAACACTGTAATATTGATGTATCACCGCCTGTAGCTATAAATAGGGATCATGTAGGAAGGTAGGGGGAGGATTTTTTGAAAAAGGAGAGAGAGATAGGAGAGTAGTATTAGGCGTTTGTGAGCATTGTTGTGTGTGTTGGATCCTTGTAATCTTGTGTGAAGTAATAAGATCACCCCTTAACCCCCGTGGACGTAGGTAATCATACCGAACCACGTAAATTTTGTGTTCTTTGATGCCTTTTGTTTATTTACTTCTTAGTATATACTTCATTCGGATGTAGTAGTAGGATTTTGTGCATCTACAGTTAAGGAAGAAGATGATGTTTGAAGAGAATAAATGCAGTGAAATCATGCATGGTTTATTGAACGTATCATGTTATAGTGCTCTTGAATGGAATTGGATGTGCAATAAGTCCTAATGTAGTTTATTTAGCTGTCTTTGAGAGTGGGGATAGAGGTCCGAATGTAAGGAGAGGATATGGTGAAGAAGTTACCTGCATTGAAACTAAGGAATAATCAAATTAAGGCAAAAATGAAAGTAATTCAGCTCAAATAAGGTTTAGTTTCATTCTAAGCCGATTACAACTGAATTGAATTTTCTTAATCTTTCTCCTCATTAATCTTCATAGGCCATAGAGCATATTATCTATAACATATCCGTGAGATGACACATGACATCTGGTAATCAAAGTTAATCTTCTTCATAAACTAATTCAATCACACCGGGTTTTTTGCGCATGAAAAGATCCAGAGCAGACGTGCTACAACTATTGTTGTCAGCATCAAGAACAAATCTGGAAAGCTTGCTGCACCCGTTACTCAAAGCTTGCAACCCTAGATCACATAACTTTTCGCACTCGTACACGGACAGGTACTCCAAATTTTTGCAATTCCGACCAATAGCTTCCCATCCTTCCAGCTGTACCTCTTCACAATGGTCTAGCACCAAACTCTTTAAAAAAGGACAACCTTTTGAAATCGTCACAACTGTATCAGTATTAATGGGACCGAGTGCTGAGAGACTCAGATATTCAAGCCCACCACCACTAATGATTGCTTTAATCCCCTCCGGTTTAAGTTTGCACCGTTGTGCTCCAAGAAAGGTTAAGGTCTTTGGACACTCAGAAAAGCCAATGCCAGTTATTTTGCTGCAGAAGTTAATACAAAGTGAACGCAGTTCCCCACAGTTTTGTAGGAAAAAATTTAATCCTGAATCAGTAATCGAGCGACAACCTGAGAGTGTAACATGTATTAAGGATGAACAACATTTTGCCAAGGCTTCTAAACCTTTATCAGTAATTGAGTGGCAATTAGTGAGGTCAACCGTCTCTAAGGATGAACAATATTTTGCCAGGGCGTCTAAGCCATTATCAGTAATTCGAGTATTTTTCAAACTTATATTTGTCAAACGAGGGAACCAAGAAAACACAATAGACAGCTCGATATTTGAATACACAGGCCAATAATCTAAATTCAGATGTTGAACTTTGGAGCCGAAGTATTGTGACTCGGATGTAACGGAATCTGTTATCCCAGGGCAACCTCTTAAAGACAATTTCTTTAGGTTTTTGAATCGAACCAGCAGCTTACAGAAAACTTTGGTAAAGCATTCAGGATTAATTTTAGGATATCTACCTGGCTTAAAATTATCATCATACCATAAGGATTCATGATTGTTGTTTTGAATATGAAGCCATTGACGACAAGTTAATCCGAAGGAATTACGATCATCTCTAGTTTTTGTACGATCGCCTCTAGTTTCTAAGCACTTAAATATGTGATTTAGACAGTCATTGGGGAGGTTTGTGATACTGCATGAGGTTCTATGGATTTTGCGCGGTCGACCATAATCATCACCATCTTGTACTGCTTTTGAAGTAGGGATCTTACCTGACCCTTGGTTGTACTTGCCATTCGATAACAAACTCATCCTTGAGCAGCGCCAAAAAATTTTCTTGAAACCACCGAAAGCCAAACAAAATCCTGACTTGGTATTAAATTACTAATGTTTCCTTCCTGTAAATAATGTATATTCAAGTCAAAATACAACCAAAAGATGCCCAAAAAACTGAATACATTAAATAAAATTATGAGTACTAAAGATGAATAAACAATACCTTTGGCGTCTTCTCCAGCAATAGCTAGGGTTGTGGATACGAAGAAGAGGTAAGAGGAGTCCCAAGGGGATTCGAAACGGTTTCTGTTTAGGGTACTATATATACTGTTAAATGTTATTTCGTGTCCCAATTAAGTTAAGGGACTCTTCGGATGTTTAGAACAACTGATAACACCTTCTTGATTGCAGCCATGTTTTTTCCTTACAAAATTTGGAGTTTGTAATCCAACTCTCTGTTTATATATAATTTTTTTTTTTGGATCAAATCTTATTTTTACCAAGCTAAATCTACAAAAGATACGGGTTACAAAAGATACTGATGAACCCGTAGCTCAATAGGTGCACGCTCTCGATTTTTAATTCGTAGCTTATGATATGACTAGTTTTCTACTACTCCCTCAGTTCCTAATTAATAGGCTGATTTTGTTTCTTTTTACCAAGCTAAATCTACAAAAGATACTGATGAACCTGTAGCTCAATAGGCAGGGGCGGAGCTGTGTGAGGGCTAGGGAGGACAGTTGTCCTCCCTAGAATTTGAGAAGTCAAGCTACTAAGCTTAGAAAACAAAGATATTTACAAAGTTTTCCTCCCAGTTCTTTCAGTATCTCATTAAATGGATTAGAAACTTTTGATATTTATACAGTTGTCCTTCTAAATTCGGTAAAATTATAGGAATAGCTTAGAAATGATAGATTTGTCATCTAAAAGAAAACCAGAAAAAATAATCGCGACCTTCGGCCGCCGATTTGTATGTAGGTGTTTGTAGGTGAAAATGGTTTCTGCTAATTTCGGGAATTATGGGTATGCGGGTGAGAAACAATTTAAACACTAAACAATGTACTGCAAGGGAGTACTTTAGATTCGAGAGATCAATCTGTACAAGTCCGGCCTAAACCAAGAAATGGCCATTCCAGACTTGCTTCGGTCACAAAGTGGAGGAGAATGGGTTGGTTTTGAGGAGGGAAGCAAGGAAAGTGGTGAGACCAGAATAGTTGATTCTGGAAGAGTAGTTAGGTTACTACGACTTGTTATCAGAAAAGTGAGAGAGCTAACAAGGTGAGCTAGCAAGTAAGTATTTCTGAGCGTTGTATCTCCCGTATGAAATTGTTGTTCAATGGAAATAGGTAAGACCTATTTATACAAGTCGGAGTAAAAACGTACCCTGGTCTCATTAAGGAGTGGGGAAGTAAATGAGAGGAGGTGGTAACCGTATGCATGGAATTGATGTTCCATAAAGTGGTTAACGCATGAAACTTGTTATTATGAAACTGCTAACATTACGGAATTGATGTCCCATAAAGTTGTTAACGCATGTGCTTTATGTCCCATGAAAGTTTCACACATAACTTCCCATATTTACTAACCGCCTCACCCTTATGACACTTCCTTATGACGGGCGTAGTGTACGCCGCACGCTGTAAACCGCCAAACCAAAACCCAAAGAGGATCCCCCAGTTTGTGTTGATGTCTCGAATGTTTTGAAAAATATGTAGCACGTTGTTGTGGCTTGGCAAGTCAAGCTCGGGAAACTTGCCAGCCTGGTGACCTTCGACGGTCGAGATTTTGCATCTTGAGAGGAGGGGCAACCGTTGATCGTTGCACGCCTTCGTTTTGGTAGACGCGTAGTGAGGGCCAACGTGGTGGCGCGGCTAGGTTGGCATGTCGTTGGCATGGCCAAACTTAGGTTTTCGGGCCAAAGATTACCATGTGTCGTCTGGTAACCTTGGATGGTTAGGATTTGCTCCTGGGATTAAAGGGCAACCGTTGATTGTTGCACGCCTCCGTTTTGGTAGTCGCGTAGTGAGGGAAAGCGTGGTGGCGCGGCTAGGTTGCCATGCCGTTGGCATGGCAAGGTTTGGCGTGGCCAAACTTAGGTTTTCGGGACAAAGGTTACCATGTGTCGTCTGGTAACCTTGGATGGCTAGGATTTTCTCCTGGGTTTGAAGGGCAACCGTTGATCGTTGCAAGCCTTCGTTTTGGTAGCCGTGTAGTGAGGCCAAGGGTTTGCCATAGGCGCATGGCGTGACTAGATTGGGCTAGGTGTGGTTTTGGCTTGGCGTGTGGGACCAAGGGCTTGCCATAGGCGCATGGCGTGGATAGCTTGGGCTAGGTGTGTGACCAAGCTAGGGTTTTGGGGTAAAGGTTGTTTGGTAACCTTAGACGTCCAGGATTTGCTCATGTGGGGCCAGGGATTGAAGGGCAACCGTTGATTGTTGCACGCCTTCGTTTTGATAGCCACGTAGTGAAGGCCGGTGATGGTGGCGCGGCATGGGGCAATGACGAGGTGCATTTGGCATGGCGCAGTAGGTGTGGCTGGCATGATTTTCCATTGGCATGGAGGTGCGGCTAGCATGGATGGCATGCTTTGGCGCAGTCGGTGTGGCTGGCATGATTTGCCATTGGCATAGAGGTGCGGCTAGCATGGTTGGCATGCTTTGGCGCGGTCGGTGTGGCTGGCATGATTTGTCATTGGCACAGAGGTGCGGCTAGCATGGTTGGCATGCTTTGGCGCGCTCGGTGTGGCTGGCATGATTTGCCATTGGCACACGCGGTAATTAGGGTTTGGCTTGTTGTAACCCTAATTTGAAAAAGATACCCCGGTAATTATTTAGGGACACATTAAAGGTTTCAGTAAATGTGCCTAGTAAATGCTTGTTACTTTAAATGTTGTCACATCACTGCCTGCTAAAAACCACCATCAACAGTAGGTCATATATATTTGTCCCCCCGAGGTAAGACTTTTGGATTCGCCACTGTCAATAGGTGCACACTCTCGATTTTTAATTCCTAGCTTATGATATGACTCGTTTTCTACTACTCCCTTAGTTCATAATTAACATACTGGTTTTGTTTTTAGAGAAAATTAAGGAAATTAGGAGAACTAATCATTGAAAGTGGTCCTCATGACACTTGTGAATAAAAGAAGTGAAGTGAAATGGTCCCTAGGGGTTCGGTGGTCAAATCGAGAGAAGAGACTACATGTTAACACAATATATGGTACGTGTGTGAAATAACACGCGATACCCTGCACGACAAGAAGACTCGTTCATTGTATATTAGGAAATCAAAGTTATTTAGGAAACTAGATATCTTGTAGTTCAAGGAAATCAAAGTATATATGGTGTACTCAGTTCGACAATTGTGTATGTGAAAAATATCAATAGAAACTCAAGTTCAGTTTGTCTCTTCTTCTGTTTATTATCTTCTTCTTTAACATAAACAAAACCTAAGTAGTTTTAGCTTGGTATCAGCTACCTTCGATCCTACATCATGTCAACTGAATCATCAACCGTTTCCGCTGTCATCAACTCGACTATTTCTTCTCAATCTTTGGTAATGTCCTCTGTTCTATTCTCTAAACCTCACCATATCATCACAGTTAAGCTCGATGAAACCAACTACTTTCTCTGGCGAGCTTAGTTTTTAACGTATCTCCAAGGTTACGATCTCGATGGTCATGTTACTAGTACCAAACCCTGTCCAGCATCTCTTGAATCCGATGCAGCCCCTTCCCCCGCGTTTCTTTCATGGACAAAACAGGATAAAATCCTCGTAAGTTGGTTATTTTCTTTTCTTACACCTGTTGTTTTTCGTCATGTTCATCGTCTCACAACTTCAAAGGAAATCTGGGACTCTCTTGAAGCTCAGTATGCCTCTAAATCTGATGCTCAAATTCATCATCTTCACTGTGAACTACGCACTCTTCAAAAAGGGTCAAAGACTATGCGTGAATATATCAATCATGCTCGAAACTTAGTGGATAACCTTGCAGTTCCTAATACAACCGTTACGGACAAAGAATTCCGTCACTGTCTTCTTGCTGGCCTAGACAGTTCTTATGATGCCATTGTTACATCCCTAACAACTACGATGAGCTCTTTGTCCGTTGAAGATTTCCTTACCTTCTTGCTGACCTTTGAACTTCGTATGGAGCATCAGAACAAAACCTAATTGTTCACCCCGTTGTAAACACTGCTACATCTTCACAGAACTCTGGGCCCAGTTCATTTCGATACTCTGGCGTTTCCAGCACCAGCCTAGCCCACGTCACTTTTGCACCAGCTCGGCCCAACAATCCAACGAACTCTTCCAAGTTTCAAGCCAACAACAATCGTAGCTTCCGTCCGAATAATTGTGCTGGCGCAACTTCCTTTGCTTCTTCACCATCTCAATCACAAAGCAATCGGTCGTAACTTCCCTGTCAACTTTGTGGTCGTCCAAATCATGAAGCTCCGGACTGTTGGAACCGTTTTGATCGTGGCTTTCGTCCTCCGCGTCGTCAACCACCAACTTCTATACCGCGTGCCTATTCCGCTCATACTGGATTATTGCCAACTCCTTCATGGACTCCCGACAGTGGTGCTACAGATCATATAACCAATGATCTTTCTCGTATTCAATTTTTTAATGAGTACACTGGTCCTGATCAAATTCAGATGGGTAATGGTTCTTCTATTCCAATTTCTAATGTTGGCTCCTCTATTTTGGGTACTCCCAATCGTAAGTTACAACTTTGTAATGTTCTCTATGCACCACAAATATCTCATAATCTCTTGTCAGTCTCTCGTCTCACTACTGATAATAATGTCTTATTTGAATTTCATCCGAATTTTTGTCTTGTGAAGGATCGATGCACCGGGAAGGTTCTTCTTCGTGGCAGTAGGAGGGGTGGTCTTTATCAACTTGATGCTTCGTCTAAGTCTCCCAAAGTTTACATAGGAGAACGTGCTAGTTTACAAGACTGGCACTCTAGGTTGGGTCATCCAATGATGCGTACAGTTCATAAAGTTGTTTATCAGTTTTCACTTCCAGTTTCAAATCAGACTATCATCTTTTGTTCATCTTGTCATGAAAATAGGAGTCATAAGTTACCTTTTAATCCTAGTAAAACTACTTATTCAAATCCATTAGATTTAATTATCTCAGATGTATGGGGACCTTCTCATATTTTATCTAATGAAGGATACAGATATTATATCATTTTTATTGATGCTTTTAGTCGTTTTACTTGGATGTTTCCTATATCTCAAAAATCTGATGTCTTTTCTATATTCTTTGTGTTTCAAAAGCATGTTGAAAATCTTTTCAATCGAAAGATCAAAATATTTCAATTTGATAATGCACTTGAGTATCTTTAACTCACTCCGCATCTTCAACAACTTGGTATTTTTCATCGGTTTTCATGTCCACACACCTCTGAACAGAATGGTTTAGTGGAACGTCGTCATCGTCATATTCGTGAAACTGGATTTACAATTTTAAACATGGCTTCTGTACCATCCTCATATTGGTATGATTCTTTTTACACTGCTTGTTATCTAATGAATCGTGTTCCTTCTACTTCTATTAATAATCCATCTCCATATGAAGCTCTTTTTGGTATTCCACCGGATTACACCTTTCTTCGTGTATTTGGTTGTTTATGTTATCCTCACCCACGTCCGTATAGGTCTCACAAAATGGAACCTCTTTCATCTCCATGTGTATTTATTGGTTATAGTCCCTCTCAAAAGGGTTATAAGTGTCTTCATATTCCTACGGGTCATATTTACGTCAGCCGTCATGTTGTTTTTGATGAGACTACCTTTCCCTTTGCGACTGCCTCTTCACCTTCTCCGGCATCGATTACTTCTCAGGTAAATAACAATTCACCCTTGTTTGTTCCATTACCACCAGTCTTGGTTACCCATCCTACTACTTCTTCATTACTGCCGTGTTGTTCAGCTTCAGGAGCACAAAGTGCTGCATAGCCGTTGCTGGCAGCTAATACTTCTCAGTCTGCATGTCGTACTTCATCTCCATCCTTGAATGGACATTCTACAGCCCAAGATGCCACTGTCCAGATTACTCCTCGGTTCATTACCTCAATGCATGAAAATTTCGGTCTAACTCTAGCACAAGATGCCACTGTCTCGACCAGTTCTGCCATACACATCTGACCGACCAGCAGTGCCATATCTGACATGCCTGCACTGACCAACTCTGACGGACCTGTCCCTTCTTCATTTGGTACGCCTAGTGTATTGGATTCTACTGGCTCTAACGTACCTGTTTCCACCGTATCTACTGCACCAGCGACTTCAGGTAATCATCCAATGATAACTCGAGCCAAATATGGAATCTTTAAGCCCAACTCCAAATATGCTCTGGTATGTGACTCTCTTCGAGAACCAACCTGTATTTCTAAAGCTCATAAAGATCCAGATTGGCGTGTTTCCTCGGACGATGAGATCAATGCATTGCTTCGTAATGGTACTTGGACATTAGTACCATATGATCCTTCTATGAATGTTATTGGATGTAAATGGGTATTTCGTATCAAACGTAAGTCTAATGGCGAAATTGAAAGTCGTAAATCTCACTTGGTTGCTAAAGGATATAATCAACAAGAAGGAATACATTTTTCTGAAACATTTAGTCTGGTTGTTAAACCATGCACGATTCGTATTATTCTTACATTGGCTTTATCTTCCAATTGGCATATTCACCAACTTGATGTGCAGAATGCTTTCTTACATGGCGAACTTCAAGAAGAGGTGTACATGAAACAACCTCCATGTTACATTGACCCTCGTTTTCCTACACATGTCTGCAAGCTACATCGTTATCTCTATGGACTTAAGCAAGCTCCCCGTGCATGGTACCACCGGCTCAGTAATTTTTTGTTGCAAATTGGTTTTCTTACTTCAAAGTGTGACACTTCTCTATTTATCTACAATGGTTCGTATGGCACTATTTATCTATTGGTATATGTGGATGATATCATTGTTACAGGTTCCAACTCCGTTGGTATTAAATCCATTCTTGATTGTTTGCAACAAGAATTTTCTATCAAAGATCTTGGCTCCTTATCTTATTTTCTTGGAATTGAAGAAATTCGTACTTCCTCAGGATTGTTTCTTTCTCAACAAAGGTATGCTCATGATCTTCTTATTCGAGCCAAAATGGATGGTGTTAAACCTATTCAAACACCACTTAGTACTTCCGGTGACATCTCTTCGGATCGTAGTACCTTGTTAACTGATGCTACTTAATATCGTAGTATTGTTGGAGCATTGCAATATTTAACATTTACTCGTCCTGATTTGGCTTATGCTGTTAATAAAGTGTGTCAATTTATGCATGCACCAACTGTTTTTCACTGGGGACTAGTAAAACGTATACTTCGTTATCTCAAACATACCTCTACTTTTGGTATACTTCTTCGGCCTTCTCCTACTCTCAAGTTATCATTCAGTGCGTATATTGACTCTGATTGGGCTGGTTCACTTGATGATCATCGTTCAACTAGTGGTTATTGTGTTTATTTGGGTGGTTATCTCTTGGAGTGCTCCTAAGCAGAAAACAGTTTCTCGTTCTAGTACTGAAGCGGAATATAGGGGACTTGCAATTGCTACTGCTGAAATTATGTGGATTCAGTCACTTCTTTCAGAACTTCGTGTTTCCACTGAATCCCCTCCTGTTCTATGGTGTGATAATCTTGGAGCTACTTATCTCACTGTAAATCCTATTTTCAATGCAAGGACAAAGCATATTGAGATTGATTATCATTTTTTTCGTGATCAAGTTGCTTCTAAACTTCTTGATGTCAGGTTTATATCCTCTAAGGATCAAATAGCGGATATATTCACAAAACCATTATCTAAGGATCGGTTTTCTTCTTTACAATTCA
Source organism: Papaver armeniacum (assembly GCA_023531295.1). Taxonomy (NCBI): domain Eukaryota; kingdom Viridiplantae; phylum Streptophyta; class Magnoliopsida; order Ranunculales; family Papaveraceae; genus Papaver; species Papaver armeniacum. The sequence continues at coordinate 121,092 of JAJJWW010003672.1, forward strand.
AGCTAACGGTTCAGGAAAAGAGGTTACGCTTGCAAGAGGGTGTTAACACAACATATGGTACGTGTGTGAAATAACACACGATACCCTGCCAGACAAGAAGACTCGTTCATTGTATATTAGGAAATCAAAGTTATTTAAGAAACTAGATATCTTGTAGTTCAAGGAAATCAAAGTATATATGATGTACTCGGTTCGACAATTGTGTATGTGAAAAATATCAATAGAAACTCAAGTTCAGTTTGTCTCTTCTTCTGTTTATTATCTTCTTCTTTAACATAAACAAAACCTAAGTAGTTTTAGCTCTACATGTACTATCAATTACACCCTTCGTATGTGATGACAGTGTTGTACGTAAATATGTAATTTAAATTTACACGATTTCTTGTAAATGTATTTAAAACTTGCACGATTTCCTCCATTCCCTAATCCTAAATAGTAAAACATATTTGGTTTCTTGTTAGTCTGGAAGTCCTATTACTTTGGAGGCTATATAATACGTGTTGATATCCAAGCTTTCTGCTCATAAAATCAACCTAGCTAGCTGATGTTCAGTAGAAATCGTCCAACCATGAAGTTTCTACAGGTAATTCTGTTTTTAGTTGTTGTTCCATTGCTAGTTGTTGAATCCTCCTCATCGTTGGATGATACTTTCGTCAGTAACATAACAAGAGGTTCATCTATATCTACTTCTTCGGATGATTCTTCTTCTAGTTATTTGCTTTCTCCCTCTGGTAATTTTGCTTTTGGTTTCTACCGTTTACCATGTACACATTCTTCACCTAATTGTAGAGATACATATAGAGTCGGTATATGGCTTGTTAATTCTCCATTAAAAACCCTAGTTTGGACAGCTAATCCTAACGACTTCCCATATCTTAATCCATCTTCAATTCTCTTCACCAACGATGGAAATTTAGTGCTGCGTATAATGCCAGATAATACACAGAAACCTGTAATACCCGACGTACATGAACCAGTGTCATATGCAATGATACATGATGATGGCAACTTTGTTTTATACGGTTCAGATTCTCAAACTGTTTGGCAGAGTTTCGATTATCCTACAGATACCATTCTCGGCGGTCAAAAGTTAAGACCTGGAGCTCAACTTATCTCTGGTCGTTACAGGTTATCTGTTCAACAGACTAATGGTTTGGTCACAATAGAAGATACTAATCACAATGATGACCAAGACTACCAAAGAGTAATGTCAAACGTGCTTAAGGGTTCACTAAGTCTTCCAGTAGTCCTTAGTTTAGACATAACTGGCGACTTGTATCTTGTCGGTGTTGATGATGTAGTAATTAAATATCTTTACCGAAACAAGAATCGACATCATAGAAAGCAAAAAGAAGAAGGAAGTATTAATGTGAAGGAAGATGTTTATATATATAGAGCCACACTGGATTCAGGAGGACATTTGAATTTTTACAAGGAAAGAATAATTGTTGGAAATACTAGTAGTCATCATAAAAAATCTTCTACTTTAGTACGAACGTGGCGGCCAATGAGTTGGTATGAGAAAATCCGAATCGCAATGGACATTTTTTATTGGATTTGGATAGCAGGGTCGATATGCTTTCTTATTTTTGTGGCCTTTTTAATCTGTAATTTGAAGGGTCGATGATGAATAAAACAGACTTAAATCGCTATTACACGTGGGTATCTAGTACCCGAGAGTCATTTAATATAATTTAGCTAAGAAAAGGTGGAGTTGCATGGTCCCAAATCGTTGTTGAAAGATTTTCTGCTTGGCATTCGTCTGCGGCATAATTTACTAGACCATTGCTGCTTAATTCCCTTCTCTATAGTTTAATCCGTACATGCTTTCGAGCTTTGCATATAGCGTACCGATCAAGCAGACTTGTTTATTATACTTAATTTTGCTTTCCTTCAATTTTCCTATTCGTCTTCGTAATAATAATAATTTCTCGTATTCTTTTATCACTTTTCTCTTCTTATTAAGCATACAAGAACCTATCAAGAGAAATTTTCATACAAAAGTTTTAGCCATCAAATAATAATTTACATCTTGATTTAACCCATGGCTACAGTATCAGCACAGCAGGGAACGATACTGACACTGCACTGTGTTTTAAGGATAAAATTCATATGCGACTAAGGAATTACATAGTGGTTTCCTTTTAGTAGACCCCTTCGCCTGCTGCTTGTTGTTCTTGCTCGTGTGAAGTCCAGAGTTCTCCAGTGATTTTTCAAGGCTTCAGGATTCTCTATTGATTTTTCTAGATGTCTGTAGCATCATTCAGTTGACTTAATGCTATCTATGAGCTAAATAAGCCATGACTATCTGTTGTTTTTTTCCGGACTCTGCCGGTGTCTATAGTTTGACCTGCCATTCTAGAATTTATCTGATGGTGGCTGATACATATATGAGGGAGGTAGTACATTACATTTTGATTAGAAACTGTGAAAATGGTAACTTAATTCCTTTTGTGTGTGTAGGTGTAAATAATCCACAAGGACAGGTGGAACGATCCTAAGCCATAGCGTACCAGAGCAAGCGTGCACCTAGGGTACCGGATCGCCTCTCCGAACCTGGGCGTAAGAAAAGAGGAGCCGAAAGTCGACAAGAAAGGGGGAAAAGCTGTGACGCGATGGGCATCGGGCACTGGAGCCATAAATGCGCTGACAAAGTTGGTGAAGAGATAAGGAGGACTCGGTCAGGAAAGACTCGGCCAAGGATCCCAAGGGCGACATCGATCGCCTCCATCGAACGGGCGACATCGAGTGGCGGGATAGCAGGAGCAGACATCACTCGGCTTGACACACCGACCCGAACAAATAAGGACGGACGGCTAAGGCATCGACTGACTTCCCGAGAGGAACATCGAGGAAGCTACACCAGGCCTAACATCGTAGCACTGGATGTATTATCACTTGTAACTATAAATAGAGACCATGTAGAGAGGTAAAGGGCAAGCAAGAAGTGAGGAAAGAGAGCGTACCAAAGGCATTGAGAGAGAGAAATCAGTCTTGTAACCTTGATTCGAGTAATAAGATCTTCTTTATACCCCCGTGGACGTAGGTAATCATGCCGAACCACGTACATCTCGTGTTCTATTGCTTCTCTTGTTCATCTTGTTTCTTTGTGTATGCGTTTAGTTATCTTTGGATGTAGGGGTAGGATTTTCCACTCCTACATTCAGCGCCGACTAAGGGAACGTATAACATCTCCGGATACCTTGAAATCGGACGCTAAAAGGGGAAACTCCGAGCTCCTAAGCCACCCTGTGTGCTGGTTGACGCTAAAGGAGAAAACCCTTTCGTCTACTATCTCTGTTTTCTTTTAATAACGTCTTGTTTTCTTTTAGTAACTTCCTGTTGAACTGATAAAGGTTAACTTTGTGTTCTTGCTTTGGTAGTAGCAACATCTTGTCAAAATTGATGAAGTTAGCCTTGCGCTCTTATTAGTTACCTTCGTTTTGTCATCTTCGTGTCGAGCTGATATGAGGTCGTTTTGTGTTTTAAATCGGAAGTTTCCATTTTCAAGTTTTCCGCTTAAATAAAGTTGTTTTACGTGTCTGTTTGAAACACCTCAGAGAGTCATCGGATGACCCGAGAAGCTCCCTAAATAGCATCTTTGATGTGGGTAGAAGCTAAAGGGGATCCCATCTCGATGATTATGATCTGCGACTTCAAGCCCCGTTGCAAGAGAGATTCAATGACTCTATCGACGCTTAGTAAGGATAGTTGATGCTAAGCGAAAAACTCTAACAAACGCAACGCGTAGGTTACTGGGACTGCCTCCTAGGCAGAGATGCTGTTGCGTCTATCTCCATCTCGCACCTGTCTTTATTTTAGCAAGGTAAATGAAGCGTGATAATGGTGGAAACAGGGCTAGCTCAGAATCGTTGAGTCTAGGTCTTGGAAACCATGGCCGGCGGGATAATGGTGAACGACCTGAGTCTCACCATAATCCTACGCGGAAAGCCTCACAGCATCAGTAAAGAATTATCGGAATCTTGCGGTCATCAACACGACGGTTGTTGAGGGTCGTCATTGCCACCCATCACCGCCGTGAAAGAAATCTTCTGATTCAACGTACGGATGATTAATGATTTACGTATTTGGGAATGTAAGGACAAATAATGATTAATGCTTAGGAAGAGTACCGGAAAGCGATGTCAAGACGACTTTTCAAAATTTGTCCGTTTTCGGCAAAAACAATTTGACTCTTTGAGATCGATGCGCTAGCATAAAGGAATCATCTTATAAAGGATCTCATCCACTCTGACCGACTGTTTGTACTCCATCCTTAACCTTTTCGAAAGCGATTCAAGTAAGTCTGTTATCTTTCTGGCGACGTAGGAACGAACGTATAGGCGAGCCGAGGAACGCGGACGATAGCAACGGCAATGGCAAGTACCTCCAGGACGAGCAGGATCCCGAGGAACCGAGTCACGGCGGGATCCGGCGGGCAAGAGGACTTACGGACTCTCGACACGGAGATCGTCGACCTAACGACCGGGCGAGACTCAAGCGCCGACTAAAGGCATGACCACGGTCGACGAAGAAGTCGATGCGGGCCGAGATGACGATTTCCCACCGAGAGAGATTGAGGATTGACCCAAGTCGGATGGGGCCGAGGAACGAGGGCAGCATGGAAGACGGGAGAACTGCATCGGATACCGAAGAAGAAGAGGAAGTCCAAACAATACACGAGGAACGAAGAAGAGAAAGGCAACCTACAGAGCACCAAAGAGATTTGGAACGTGAGGCCGAGAGACTTAGGCGAGTCCACTTGGCAGGAGGGAACCCTAATCGAGATGTCCCCCCAGTAACGACTAACCGCCTCCCAGCTTCGGCTATTCCCCGAGTAGTCGATCACCCAACGGCCCCGATCGTCCCTCCTATCGCTCTCACCTCGAGACCCCAATCGCACCCCCTAACACAACGGGACATCAAGTGAACGGTCACTCTAGTCATGAGAGCACCGGCCGATGTTACTCGCCATCCGGCCAGCCCGAGAGAAGACAAGAGGACCTGATGAGAGAATTGCAGAGGAGAAACTTGGCGCTAGAATACGAGAATCACCGGCTCCGAAATAGGAGGACGGGGTCGAGGGGATCATCGAGCCGAGGCGCCTCCAGCAACCACACTCCGTCGAGGGACGACCCACCCCACTCACCGAGCCGAGGACGAGTACCCGATCCTAATCGTCCAGGAGAAGGATATGGGCCGTCCGGGGACTCCTCGGCCGACGAGGAAGCAACCAACGAAAGTACGGACGCATCCACCAAGCAAAAGATCGAACGACTCGAGCGGATAATAAAGAAGCTCACGGGAGACGACGAGGATGACAAGTTAGCGGAAGTAATCAATGAAGCTCAGAAGACACCATTCACCAGGGAGTTGGACCGAACACCATTTCCACCAAAGTGCACGCTGCCAATCTTCCCATCCGGGTTCGACACAGACGGGCGATGCGGGGGAACACATCAAAATGTACGGCATGTCCTTACTACAATGGAAAAATCACGACGTGGTCATGTGCAAATTCTTCCTGCTAGCCTAGAAGGAGAAGCGAAGAGTTGGTTCTACACTCGCCCGATAAATCCGTTGGGAGCTATGCGGCTATGGTGGAAACCTTTCTTGAAACGTACATGCATAACAGCATAGCTCGGCCCAGAGTCGACAAGTTATTTACCCTGGCACGGAGACTGAGGGAACCGTTGCGTTCCTTAATGACGGATGGAGGAAGTTATGCACGGATATAGGAAGGCACCGGTCGACCAACAGATATTCGGTTTCGAGAACTCGCTAAGAAAATCGGACCCCATCTGGGTGGCGATGTACACAGAAAAGCCTAAGACGCTAAGGGAGATCCGGAAGATGCAGGAGCACTACATCGCCTTGGAGGAAATCCAAGAAGGAGCGCAAGACAGAGGAATACAAGAGGCGAGCACCACAGAGGAGGCCATCCCAGAGAAGCCGCGAAACGATCCGAGAAAAGGCCGGCGCTTGACCCAGGTGAAAACAAGAAAGTGCGGGGTCGAGAGGGGAAAGAAGCCTCGCCATGAGCCAAGATCGTACACCCCGCTCAATGCACCCTTGGAAGAAGTGTTCAAAGAAGTGGAAAAGAGGAATGACATCCGTTACCCCAAGACTCGGGGAATCCAATTCGGCGGGACGAGGAACCACCCGGAGTTCTGCCATTATCATCAGTTCCGCGGCCACTCAACCAATGATTGCAGGGAAGTGAAGGATATCGTCCAGCACCTGATCCGCGATGGGTATCTACGGCATTTCGTCAAAACACCATCGACACCGGCCCAGCCCGAGGTCCCAGTACACCAAATAAGAATCAATCGCGGCGCTCAGTTCACTTGTAACACCATATCACACTCAGCGACACAAGGATACAATTTGGGGACCGGTATCACCTCGAGAATACACAAGAGAGACAGATCGGGCAAAGAAATCTTTAGCGTGGCCAAGACCCTCCCTATGGAGCCGTGGATGATGCAACCGATTACGTTTTCGGCGAAAGATGTCCCCCTTTGAACGGACAAGCACATGGAGATCCCTTAGTAATAACCACGATGATCGAGGAATGGGGCGTCCCGAGAATTAATGGACGGTGGAAGTTCAGTGAAGTATTGTTCTATGACACTTTCAAGAGGATGGAGTTGTCCGATGACATCCCGATCCCATCGACTTATCGAATTTACGGCTTCAACGATGCGGTGACGGTGCCAAAGGGAGAAGTCACTCTCGGGGTCTCGGATGGGGGAAGGATTCCTTGACACGCCGACCACCTTTTGCGTAGTCGATGTCGCCTCACCCTACGAGGCGATCCTGGGACGACCTTGGGTCGCAGGGATCAAGGGAGTCGCCTCGGCCTACCATCAGAAACTGCGCTTCCCTTCTTATCGTGGAGTAGTAGAAGTACTAGGCGACCCCCAAGCGGCAAGACAATGTGTGCAGATAGACATCCAACAGAACGAGGAGAGACGGTCGAGGAAACGCCAAGAAAAGAAGAAGTCTAAGGAAATGGAAGCGGGAGAGGAATTGGAAGAGATGATGTCACAAGCAATCGCCACCTACGAAGCAGGCGACACAGAGGTCTTATAGCAATCACAGGAGCCGGAAACCGTCGGCGAGCCCAAGCAAAACTTTTCGGCCCTAGAACCAACTCGGCAAGTCAATTTGGGCACCGAGGAGGAGCCGAGATTAGTGAGGATAGGGTCACGCTTGACGAATGAGCAATCCCGGCAGCTGATAGCCCTCCTGAAGGAGCACATGGATGTGTTCGCCTGGCAGATGCACGACATGGAAGGCATCGACCGGAAGTTTGCTCGCACCATCGAGGATCGACCCCAAGTTGACACGATCAGACAGAAGATGAGGAGAATCGCACCCCGAGCTACAACCGGCGGTAGAGGCGAGTTGAAAAAAGCGTACGCCGCGGGAATCATCGAGAGGAAGGCCCAATATCCCAGTGGATATCTAATATGGTGATAGTCCCCAAGAGGAATGGGGCGTCAATTTGCGTCGATTACGGTGACTGAATAAGGCATGCCCAAAGGACAGCTTCCCTCTCCCCAAAGCATCGACCACCTGGTGGAATCCATTGTCGGGTACAAGGCGATAACACTCATGGACGAATTTTCCGGGATACAACCAAATCCCCCGGCCCCCGAAGACCAGGAGCATACATCCTTTTTCACACCAAGAAATTTGTGTTGTTACACCAAAATGCCATTGTTTGAGAAATGCGGGCGCCACATATCAGAGGCTAGTGGAGGACATGTTTGAAGACAAGATACACGACACCATCGAAGTATATGTGGACGATATGCTAGTCAAGAGTAAGGTAGCCGATACACACATCGACGACCTCAGAGACATCTTCCAGACCATGAGAAGGTACAAGATGAGGGCAAATCCGTCCAAGTGCACCTTCTGGGTCACCTCGAGCAAGTTCCTAGGATACATAATCACGGATAAGGGGATCGAAGCAGACCCGAGATAAAATCAAAGCGATACTTGAGAGATGCCTTCGCACATGCTTGATTAGGACGTGCAACGGGTGAACGGAAACTTAGCGGCTCTAGGACGATTCATTTCTCGATCGTCGGACAAGTGCAAGAATTTCTTCGGGACGTTAAGGAAGGGAGAGAAGTTCCAGATGGACCGAGGAGTGTGAGGAAGCATTCCGGAGAATCAAGCAAAGACTGGCGAGCCTACGGTGTTACAAAGACCCGAGCCCGAGGACATATTAACACTGTACCTCGGGGCAACCGGTCATGCCATCAGCGCCGTGTTGGTCAAGAACGAGGGGGCAGAAGAAAAACCGGTATATTTCATAAGCAAGACCATGAACCCGGCAGAAAAGAACTACACCAGAATCGAGCAGCTCATACTAGCGTTAGTATTTGCAACACAAAAGCTTCGGACGTATTTCCAAGCCCACAAGATTCGGGTGCTTACCAAGTCCTCCATAGAGTCAGTACTCGATAACGCAGCTAGGTCAGGACGGATCTCAAAGTGGAGCGCGCAAATAAAGCAGTTCGATGTCTTTTACGAGATGAGGACCGCAGTGAAAGCACAGGCAGTTGCCGATTTCTTGGCAGACTTCCCCCCTCAGCGATGAGGACGAAGTAGAAGACATCCCGGAATGGAAGAAGAGCAGGGCGATTCACCCGACTTACTCGAGACATGCAGCCCGACACGATGGGAGGTTTTCGTCGATGGGTCATCCAATAAAGACGGATCGGGTTTAGGACTGGTCTTCACGACACCAAAGGGTAAGAAAATGGTCCACTCCTTTAGGCTTGAGTTTAAGGCAACCAACAATGTCACAGAATACGAAGCAGTAATACATGCCTTACGTCTCATAGTGGAGATGGGCATCCAGGAGGTACGACTCACGAGCGACTCTCAGCTAGTTGTCCGACAGATCAACGGGCAGTACGCCATACATGACCCCTTGTTACAGAAATACTGGGAACTCGCCCAATTCTACATCGGGCAAATACCGAGCATTAAATTCCGACACATCTGCAGAAAAGACAATCGGCACTCGGATGCCCTGGCTTTACGTTGCTTCCATGTTGTGAGACTCAAGCATTGAAGGCATCGAGTCATGAGGGTCTTAATGCCATCGCATGCCGAGATCGAGAACGAAGCGCACATATTCGGTATGTCACTACCGACCAAGATCGGGCCCGACGATTGGAGGAAGCCGATTCATGAATATCTCGAAGCAGGGAAAGTTGCCCAAAGGGCGACTCCGAGGTCAACAAGATCAAAAGCAAACGGCCGCGTACGAAATTCGAGACGGAATCCTCTACAGGAAATCGTACCTAGGACCCTTGTTGAGGTGCCTAAGTAAAGAGGAGGGGCACACAATCCTTAACGAGCTGCACTATGGGGCAGCGGGAAACCATAGCTCGGGCCGTAGCCTAGCGGCGCGAGCAAAAACCATGGGATATTTACGGCCATACATGAATGAGGACGCAAAACATATGGCTACGAGTTTGCGACGAGTGCCGAAAGTCGGGAAAAAAGATACACGCGCCATTTGTGACATTGAACTCCGTCATCAGTCCTTGGCCCTTTGCCAAGTGGGGAATCGACATCGTAGGACCTCTACACGTCGGGTCGGGCGGAGGAAGTACTTAATTGTAGCCACCGACTATTTCACCAAGTGGGTTGAGGCGCCCGCTAAGGCACATACGGGATAAGGATGTTTTCCGGTTCATCAGGAACACATCATATGCCGCTTCAAGGGTTCCGGCGGCAATTGTCTCCGACAACGGCAAACAATTGCAGGGCAAAAACATAGACCTGCTATTCAACACTTACAACATCCGAAAAAGTAAGTCCACGCCACTATACCCCCAAAGCAATGGACAGGCCGAGATCACAAACAAGACTATCGCCGATAACATGAAGAAGAAACTCGACGGGGAATATGGGGAATGGTGTGAAGAGCTTTACAACGTCCTGTGGGCATATAGGACAACTCGCAGGGAAGCAACCGGATTGTCGCCCTTCATGTTAACATATGGGACTGAAGCCATCCTGCCAACAGAGGCGATGATTCCGACCACAAGGCCCAGAGGCATGGAGGCGAAACATCTCGCGGATCGATCTTGGCTAAACTTGACGATCTAGAAGAAAGGAGGAGATGGCCCTGCAAAAGATGGAAAATTACCAGCGGAGAATCCAACGAGAATACAACAAACGGGTCCGACCAAGGGAGTTCCTACCAGGGCAGCTGGTACTAAAACACTTACCTAGCTACGAACGTGACAAGAAAGGCGGCAAACTTGCACCAATATGGGGAGGACCTTACACAATAGTGGAGAAAGTCGGAGAAGGGGCATACAAGATACTGAGACCGGACGGGAAACCCGAGCCACGACCATGGAACGCAACACGACTAAAGCTCTACCATCCATGAACTCAGGTAAGCTATCTTGTCATCTATTTCCGTGAAAGGCCGCGTGGGGTTGGAAATATGACAAGTGCGTCTGAATGGTCGTTTCGAACCCGGGGCGATGGCATTGTGCAAGTGCGGGCGACTTACACTAACGCGGACTATTCGAACTCGGGGCGATGGCATTGTGCAAGTGCCGAGGTAGTTCGAGGGCCCTGGTGGTTGGAAACCCGGCGTCGATTGTCGAGGCACGAGTACTCGACAGTCGAGCGATCAACATTGCTCTCTCTCGCAAGTGGCCGAATCACTTGCCCAAGAAGATTAATCGATAACTTCTTGGGGTGTCGATCCCATAGAAATTAGGCGAGACCAAATCCCCTTCCACCGGATCTCAAAGACGGTGATGAGATGCCTCGGTCGGGACATGGCATCGGCCCGATGACCCTCCTTGTTGAGTGCGTTCGACGAGAAACGGCATTTGTGACTAACTTATCTGTTCATACGGGCATACATAACGAGACCACGACAGAAGGCCACATAAGGGCAACTCAGCATAATTAAGGATAATAACGTCAGTAGTATCATAGCGTCAGCAGCAAGAAAAGCAAACAAACCGGCGACGTAGCACCCCATAGCAAGTTATGCAAGAAATTAAAAAAGGTGTTCAAACGGATTACAACCCGAGGAAAAGGGCAAGATAGCGACGCAGCGCTACAAAAAAACATAATCACTCTTTGGAGGAAATAGGACCGGAGCAGTCTTCTTAGCGGCAACATCGGCTCGTTTCTTATCAAGCACCGCTTTCACACAGACCCTAACCTTCGAGACAAGCTCGTCATTGAACTTTGTCTTCTCGGCAGCAAGATCCTCGGCTAGCTGCGCCGATGCCGCTTTTGCAGTGGCCACCTGATCGAGCAATTGAGCCTCCCTCCCTTTCAGACGGATGTTTTCCTCCTCCAACGATGCCGTCTTCTTCTGCTCGGCTGCAAAGGCAACAAGAATGGTCAGTCACACAATAGCAACAGTAAGAAACCAACGCGGAAAGCACAACATAAAGCACACCACCTTCTAACAAAGGGGCAATTATTCTAATAGACTCCTCGGACTCAGATAGGCTACACTCGAGAGATGACATCTTCGAAGAAAGCTCAAGGAATCGCTGTTCGTTAAACTCGTTAGAGGGGCAATACTTCTTGTGATCACTCCATTCCTCCCTCTGTCGAGAGTGGGCGGCCTGCAGACCCGACAATTGGGCACGCACCCAATCCAGCTCCTCAGAAACCTTTCCAAACTCCTTGAGCTTCTCAAGGGCCTCTCGGTTACGCTTCTCAGTAGCGTCCCTCTCACCCAAGATCCGAAGACGATCTGCATGCAGATCTCGGACCTGAAGTCTTAACCGACCACATTGAACTTCTAAGTTGTCTGCCAATAACGTTTTATCACCCGCTATGCCTTGGAAATGAGCTAGGTTCGCCCTCAAGTTATCAATTTCCTCGGGGATATACTCAAAAGTCTCATAACGATGGAGCTTGGACTGAAGATCTTCGATATCGGTTTCTAAGCGATCAATCTTAGCATCCTTATTAACTATTCTCTGCTGTAAGTTTGAAACGTGGTCTCGTTCTATGTTAACTTCTCTTTTTAACAAACGGCACCTCGTGGCAGCATCGGCCTCCGCACTAGAAAATTCGGCTAGGCAGGGAGTACTGAGCTTAGGATATTGGCACTACAAGATCAACCATAACCAATAAAGAGTAAAGCGATTACCTTGGGCCTCGGCCAGCTCCTTCTCCAACCTCCGAGTCCGCTCCCGTTCTTGCTGCAACAAAAGACGAAGACTCTCCCTCTCGGCGGCCTCTCGGCGCCGGATGGCGGCATTCAACAAACGAGCGGTTGGTCTCCTAACGAACAACACCGACGCGATCGGCGCTTAACAAAAACATAAGAAACAACACTCAAATAACTCTACTCACCAGTGAGATCACAAGTACCCTCCCGGACCGGCCTCATACAACGAGACAAAGACCGATCTTCTCCTCATCAGACAAAGAGGCAAAATCGGGAGAAATAAGTGCGCCAAGCGAGTTGCACATAGGGCCCGAGATGGTGAAAGAGGTACTGCTGCCTGAAGTCGGGACCACGGAAGGACTAGTCCTCGGCGGCTGATCCTTGACAGCAGCACCCTCCGCATCACGGCCCTCCACAAGGTTCCCACCACCACCCGATTTCTCCCCCTGTCCCGACTTCTCCTCATTTCCGAGGGTTTCATCCTCATCGCCGAAAAGCTCCTCATCATCATCACCCTCAGAGACAACATATACAACGCCATCGGCAAGAACAACCCCCTCGTCAACTACTTCCCGGGTCACAATCTTTTCCGGGGCAGGCACACCCTCCTTGGGTTCCTTACCCGTCCCCTTGGACTTATCACCTACAAGGGTAGATGAAACATCAAAAGGCTTCTGAGGTGACTTCCTCAGGAAAAGTGACAAGGGTAGACGGTCATCGGGATCCTCACCATCCTTTGCCGAGACAGAAGGAGTCTTGTCAACCCTCAGCTTCTGCGCATGAGCCGACGTCAGAACCATGCAAGGCAACAAATAGGGGCACGTACATGTACGTCAAATAAAAAATGATAAATATATTTGTTACCTTCCCTGTCTCCTCCGCCTCTGCAATCCTATCTCTTCCGATGAACGAGAACCTCGGAAGGAGTACCCCAGGACTTGGTCCTGGAAAACACCAAGACAAAACATCACCCCACAAATCGCCCGAGCCGATCAACCAAACCGAGAAAAACAAAAGTATACTTACCCGATCGACATTGATTACCCAGAAAGGATAAAACTCGGCCGGAGGAGGGAACTTGCCGCTCAAGAGAGGACCGGAAATAACCAGTGGGACTCGATCCCAAGCCGAGTCATTAGTATGACGGGCATGCTTGTTGGAGCTCTTCCCCTCAGGATCCTCATCTAAAAGAAGCCTCCCAACACCGTCAGGGAAGAGTTTTATGGCGATGAGGACTAGCAAAGCAAACCAGCGAGATCGCCATTAGTAGTGGTTCCGCTCCGATAATTGTCGGCGAAGCTGGTAGGAGTATAGTCACTCGCCTGGGAAGGATCGTAGGTGGACCAAGCAGTAGGAGAACACTCGCCCCGGCTGCGCCTCTCCCACTCGGACAAAATGCGGAAGGTATTGCCATTCCACGCGAGCCAAAGCGCGGCATGGACGAATCTTGGGAGAGAGCCTCGTACCAAAATGGACGACTAGGATCGTACACGGGAAACGCATCCGAGCTCCACTGCCCCCTGGTAACAATGGTCGCCTCGGCCGAATGGGGAAACCTCGAACATCATCTTTTCTCAAAACACCCTCTGGCCTCGACAAGAGCTTGACGTCATATCCATGAAGATCGACCCGCCCTTCAACCGCTCGAACGTCTTGTTCATCAAACGAGATCCTTAGGAGCCCTCTTGTCGACCTACAAGAAAACGAAGATGAGTTATCAGGAAAGATAGAATCAAGAGCGCGGTAATCATACTTGGAAGGACTCTCTACGACGAACAAGGAATCAAGCGGTACACCATCTTCATCGGAAAACACATAACTCACACACCTTCTCTCTGTCATGTGAGGAGTTGAAGAAGACATGAAAGCTAAGGAGGAAAACGGCGGGGAGAAGCAAAACGTGACCGGAACCGGAGATTGCAGCGGCGCAGGAGACGGAGAAGACGACGGATAGTGGAAAAGAGGGGGATGAAATCTGCTAAGGGAACAGCTGACAGCAACAGAGGAAGATGAAGAACGAAGTTGCAGAGAGGATAGAGAGAGAATGGAGTTGCAGGAAAGGAAATATGGGGGAAACGAGGTTTAGACGTCGAACTTATAAACCCCCCCATGGTAACGGCAGAGGAGGTGAACCGGTTGAGTAATGAAGCGAGTGGGGAACAAAGATGCGTGAAAACCGGCATGACCGAGGACGTGGGAAGACGAGGCGGTTATTCTTCCCACGTGTTGACTACACGAGTGGAAGAAGGGGCATAAATGTAGGTGTAAATAATCCACAAGGACAGGTGGAACGATCCTAAGCCATAGCGTACCAGAGCAAGCGTGCACCTAGGGTACCGGATCGCCTCTCCGAACCTGGGCGTAAGAAAAGAGGAGCCGAAAGTCGACAAGAAAGGGGGAAAAGCTGTGACGCGATGGGCATCGGGCACTGGAGCCATAAATGCGCTGACAAAGTTGGTGAAGAGATAAGGAGGACTCGGTCAGGAAAGACTCGGCCAAGGATCCCAAGGGCGACATCGATCGCCTCCATCGAACGGGCGACATCGAGTGGCGGGATAGCAGGAGCAGACATCACTCGGCTTGACACACCGACCCGAACAAATAAGGACGGACGGCTAAGGCATCGACTGACTTCCCGAGAGGAACATCGAGGAAGCTACACCAGGCATAACATCGTAGCACTGGATGTATTATCACTTGTAACTATAAATAGAGACCATGTAGAGAGGTAAAGGGCAAGCAAGAAGTGAGGAAAGAGAGCGTACCAAAGGCATTGAGAGAGAGAAATCAGTCTTGTAACCTTGATTCGAGTAATAAGATCTTCTTTATACCCCGTGGGACGTAGGTAATCATGCCGAACCACGTACATCTCGTGTTCTATTGCTTCTCTTGTTCATCTTGTTTCTTTGTGTATGCGTTTAGTTATCTTTGGATGTAGGGGTAGGATTTTCCACTCCTACAGTGTGTTTAAGATTAAGTTCTACAAGTGAAGGACTGGCGATAGTTCTGTGTCTTTCATGAAACTGAAGAATTTGCGCCAGTTTCTGACACAAAATTAAAAGACAAGAAATTTAAGGAGTTATTTAGGGTTTGGGTAGTAAGTTTTAGCATGGTAGAGGATTTGGGTCCTAAGTTTGTCCATTTTTGAGTTTGGGTCGTTGACCCGTTAGCCAACTACTTATTTTGATCAGACTGTTAGGGTTGTCGGCTTCCAGCTCCGATAGTTTCCCCACGTCATCGCTCTCTCTCTCTCTCTCAATCTTTCTCTCTGTAACGCTTAAATAGTTGTTTCTCACTTCTGTCCCTCCTCCATTTTCTTCTTCTAACCCCTCCATTAACACCACCAGCATCTCATGGTTCTAGATGACAACAATGGTGGAAGTAGTATAAAGCAAGAAAATACCACACCTTGGATCTATCAATCATCAAATTTTGATTGCCGTTCTGATGCCGAAGTCACTGTAACTTGATTCACGTGAAATCCCAATCCATCGTATGATTTTATCATTTAGAAGTCCATTTTTTAAATCTCTTTTTATTGATTCGAATGATGTGAGGAAATTTCGAGTTGAAGAAATCGGTAAGTGTTGGTGTTGTGGTTGATGTGGGGTTTGATTCATTGAGTGGTTTTAGTTTCGTCGAATTAAGTACTGCATTAGAAGAATCCAATTAGAATCGTTAAAAATATAGTGAAGTTATGAAACAGTCAACTCTCCCCGAATGGTTTGACCGTGAACGACCCAAACTCATAGATGGACAAACTTAAGACCCAAATCCTCTACATGCTAAAACCTACGACCCAAACCCTAAATAACTCAAATTTAAGCATAACAAAACTGGGGAAATATAAGAAGATTAAGCCATTAGAAGCATGGCCGAACATTAAATATACAACTAGAATGCAGACCATTCATATTAAAAAATTGG
The DNA here is from genome assembly GCA_023531295.1 of Papaver armeniacum. NCBI lineage: Eukaryota > Viridiplantae > Streptophyta > Magnoliopsida > Ranunculales > Papaveraceae > Papaver > Papaver armeniacum. The sequence continues at coordinate 137,215 of JAJJWW010003672.1, forward strand.
CGAGGGTAGGCGCAGGGAAATTGTTTTATCTCTCTTCGCACTTTTGTATCTTCACACCCTATCTACATCGCATGGGACCCATTCGCTTTCATCATCTAATGGATGCCATCGTTTACCTCAATAGTGACCAATTGGGGTTACACCCTGATGTTCATTACGAATCTTCCTCAGAGTTATTAGATTCTCTTAGAGAAGAGGTGTTTTAGGTAGAATATCTTCCACGAGAGATGTGGAGATTTGGTTCTCTTATTTATATCATAAAACAGTTTTTTTTTTTTTTTTTTTTTTTTTTTTTTTCTAAGAAATGAAGAAGTACTATTAAAACCGGCTAAAACTTACAAGAGTTGTGGCAGGAATGGTGGGATTGTACCCAGCCACTCTCCCTGAATTCTTAAGTTATTACAATACTTGCTGCAAAGATCGGCATGATTGTTCAAATTTCTTTTAAAAAAATTCTACTCTAGAGAAAGAAAAGCTATTGTGAATCAACTTGCAGTCATCCATAATTGTTTTGTTATACCAGAACAGCTGGTTATTATTTGAATTGAAACATCCTACTACTAATTGAGCATCACCGATGAAACAAACTTTGTTGTAGTTTCTTTCTTTTGCCCAAAGACTAGCTTCTAGCAGGGCTAAACATTCAGCTTCTTCAAATGTTAGGGCTACTCCCGGGATGACCTTGCAGCCAATGTAGTTACCTGTTTTGTCATTCATAATCAAACCAATGCCAGAAAGATTAGTATTTATGTCGAATGATGCATCACTGTATACAATTATACAGTCTTCTGGCAAGGAGACTACTACAGAATCTAAATCATTTCCAACAGATAAAATGTTAGCAGACAAATTTGTAGCAGGATCAGATCTAAAATACTTTTCTGAGTCATTCACAAATTTGAGAGCTAGTCTCGCAGTAGTGGAATAATTTATATTTTTCCCCTGAAAGATGAAAGAACATCTGTCTTTCCATATACTCCAAGCGATTGAAAAAATAGCAACAGCTTTGTCTTTAAGGTTAACAGAAGTTAACCATTGAGCAACCCACTCTTTTAAGTTCTGTGTAGAATCCCTAACATGAGAGACTAAGTTGTAAAAAGGAGTTAGTGACCAAACAGCTTGAGCAAAAGGGCAATGAAGGATTAGATGCTCTGCAGTTTCAGGCACAACAGTTCCACACAAATTACAATTCATATCATGAGAATTAAATCTACAAATGATAGATTTTACAGGCAAGATATTCCCATAACACTTCCACACGAAGATCTGGACTTTATGAAGGATTGGCAGCTTCCAAAGGGACTTATAAACAGGGTTAACATTCTGAGGATTATGAATGTACTCAAATTGACCAGACAAGACTTTATATGCAGATTTGACAGAAAATTGTCCGTTTTTAGTGAAAGGCCAAATTAGTCTGTCTTGACCAGAAAGAGGGATTCTAGTACTCTGAATGAGTTGAGCATTATGAGGATTGAAGTAAGCATTAACTAGATCTAGGTTCCAGCTATTAGTGTCTTTGTCTATCGGATCGAAACTAGAAGATTAGGATTTGGATAAGCATTACATAAAGGCTGAGAAACATTGGGAATCCAGTTATCTCTAAAAGCCAAAATGTTATTGCCATCTCTAAGTTCCCAAACAACATTACGGATAATGAAATCGAGACCTATACAAATACTTTTCCAAACCCAAGAGCAGTCCCCTGTCAAATCATAATGCAACAGAGAGCAATCTTTGAAATACTTACATTTTAAAATCCTAAAGCAAAGATCATTCGAAGAATGGATTAAATTCCACGCGGTTTTAGCTAGTAAAGCGACATTAACATGACGAAGATTTTTAAAACCAAGACCCCTTGAAATTTATGGGTACAAATCTTGCCCCATTCTCTCAAGTATAAGCCACAGTCTATTTTTCCCCACCGAAATCTCTTTGGGATTGTTCCATCAGTAAATAACTTTCTCGGGAATAGAGAAAGTATTCATGTGGTGATCAGACTGGAGAAGCCTTAAGCACATGATTAACGAACAGAACCTCAACTTGGTTAATGTTTTTACACGACCATTTTGCTATTCTCTTGTCAAATTGACTAGTAAGATGGATAAAAGAATCCGTTTTGGACTTAGTGATGAAAAGAGGAATACCCAAGTATTTTTCATTTAGGGTATCTTCCTAACATTAAGAGTCCTAATGAGAGAAACAAAGAAGCTAGGATCAACATTATATTTGAAGAAACAACCAGATTTATCAAAATTAATGACCTGTCCAGATACAATTTTAAAGTCTTTTATTAGAGCCATAAGATTCTCAGCATTAGCATGAGAAGCTTTGGTGAAAATAAGACAGTCGTCAGCAAAGAGCAGGTGACTGATTCTAGGTGCATCTTTAGTGACCTTGAATCCATGGAGAAGCTGGAAATTCTCGGCATGGATTAGGTATCTGGAGAAAGACTCCATGCAGATTATAAAAAGATATGGAGACAGGGGATCTCCCTGTCTCAGACCCCTAGTTGGTCTATAGGCCCTGCAAGGAGATCCATTTAACATTATGGAAATGCTAGTAGTACTTATGCACTGGTAAATAAGCGCACACCAATGATCAGAAAAGCCAAAAGATTTTAACAAATCAATGAGGAATGGCCATTCCACTCTATCGAAAGCTTTGGACATATCAAGTTTTAACCCCATAACACCTTGCTTGTCTTTTTTCCTTTTCCTCTTCATGGAGTGCACCAACTCATGAGCAATTATAACATTATCATGGATATGTCTATTAGGAACATCTGTTGCTGGAAAGGACTTATTATTTTCCTCGGGAGTGGTTTCATTCTATTTACAATAATCTTAGAAATGATTTTGTAATTAGCATTGCACAAGGAAATAGGCCTAAAATCAACGGTGAAGATGGGTCGTTGATTTTTGGGATTAGAGACAGAAAAGTGTGGTTCATCTCTTTAAGTAAGTGTTTGGTATCGAAAAAACTTTTACCGTCTTCCAAACATCATTTAAAAGAAGATCCATATTTTCTTTATAAAAGCTTTGGTGGAAACCATCCGGCCCCGGGAGAAGTCCCGGGGCGTCATTTGGTTAATCTTGTCCCCGACTTCTTGGAGTGTAATAGGTCCGAGAAGGTAAAGATTATCCTCTTGAAATACACGGAGAAATACAATTCGAATCTCATTATTCCTATAGGGATGAGAAGTAGACCCTATAGAACTAAAGTGGTTAACTAAAAGGGTTTCAAGACACGGTCTATCATTAACACATTGACCATTATTAGTCTTAAGAGCATTTATGTGATTGAAATGCTTCCTACGATTAACATGATTATGGTAGTAACCGGTATTACGATCAAAAGACTTAAAGTACTCTTGTCGGGATTTTTGAGCGTAGAATTCTTCTTGAACATTTTGCCAATGCTCTAGCTCTTTCTCAACATGTCTAATCTGCTCAAAATTCTGAATAGGGTTGGGTAAACTATTCAGGTCTTGGAGCTGATTACCAAGAGTTCTAACCTTTTGATTAATGTTACCAAAATGCATAAGATTCCCTTTTTTAAGATCATTTTTGACAACCCTAAGACGATTGGTTAATTGGAATGGAGCAGAACCTTTCACAAAGTGAGAGTAAGCATTATGAATAACATCTTTGACCGAAGGGTCACTGCTCCAACACTTGAAATACTTATAGGGCTTATATCCTTGAAAAGACACTGCATTAGTCTCAAGAATAATTGGGATATGGTCACTACCTATGGAATCAATATGGTAGAGTTTTGAATTACCATAATGACTCAGCCAATAACCATTACCCATTGCTCTATCTAGTCTGGCACATATTAGATTAGGACCATACTGCCTATTATTCCAATTAAATTGAGAACCAATATATCCTAGATCAAACAAATCAGAATTAACAATAACATTCTGGATTATGGGAAATTCCATGGTAGTAGGAGTGGAGAAAGTAGATCTTTCATGAGCATGCATAGTGATATTTAAATCTCCTATGATGACCCATGGATTTTCTACTCTCGACCTATTTCCCAATGTAATACCATTGTTGCAATTTCTCTTCTTGGTATACAGAACCATAAAAGAAAGTTGCAAGGAATTCAGGCTTGCTAGGGTCATCAGAAATAAAAGCATTGATCATCTTGTCCATGTGTTGGACAATCTCGCAGTTTAAGCCAGATTTCCATAAAAGAGCAATACCCCCTGCAAGGCCTATGGAAGGATAAATCCAAGAATTGGGAAAATTAAACCTTCTAAGATATTGGTTCATTTTAGGAAGATCATTTTTAGTTTCGCAGAGAAAAATCACGTCAGGGTTTTGAGCCCTGATCAAATTCCATAACGAATTCCTAGTTGTAGGATTACCAAAGCCCTGACAGTTCCACGACAATATTCTCATGACTATATGATTCAAAAAGATGATTTGACTAAGAATGACAGACAAAAAAACTCTAACACCAAAAGCCTTAAAATATAGTACCAATATGAAGACGAAACAACCAGAGCAAGATAACCAACACAGAGTATAATGATTCAAGCCAAAAACAAGCAAGATAGCAGCAATACACACCACACAGATCAAGCAATTGTTATAAGCATGAATATTTAGGGGATATAAACTGGTGTTAAGTGAACCCTAATCAGAGTACTATCAGAAGTAAATATGAGTTTCTGTTTATCCCTAATGTTGCACGTAATTAAGGAAATGATCACATCCACCAAATTGAGAACAAAAGGATGAACAAGAATGGTATCAAGAGCGAAAAGATTCTTACAGAGCCTCCAGAGCAAACAACTGCAGCTGCATAAGAGAGAAAAATTTTCGCACAGAGATAAAGAGCAAAACCAATATAGACAGACCCAGACAGGAGATAGATTGAGCAAATTAATTAGGGTTCTAAAGTTTATCACTAAAATTTCAGAAACCCTAATTTGAATTTTTGAGATTAATAAGAGAAAAATTAAGATTCGAAAATAAGAAAAGCAATAAAGGATAAAAGGAAAGAGAATTAAAACCTGAATTGTAGCTACAAGTTGTTCCTTAGCCGTATTATCCTGATTCACAGGGAATGAATCCACTCCACCTCCATCAACAGCAACCATTTCTGAATCAGTACCATTGAGAAAAGAGTCTTATGTTGGATTGTTACTCCCATCCTTACCAGTTATGAATAACGGATTCGTCATAAGAAGACTAGGATTTTAGATTACGCAGTTTTCCAAGGATGGGTTTTCAACTAATCGAGGAGGAAAGGGGATCTGGGGGGAATGAGAAGAAGACGCAGGTGAGTCTTTTCTACTTCTTTTATTTTTCCTTGGGCCGACATTATTGGTGTTTCTGGGCCCTACCTCAAAAACAACAGGTTCAAACCGAATAAGCCCACTATCAGTGGTAGTAAAAACTCCCGACTGCGATGTTGATGCTTGATCTTCAGGAGCTTGTTGATTTCTTCGAAGGATATGGGCGTGTTTCGCCTGATAATCCATCCACTGCTCAGTAGTAAACCTGAAAATCATTTGCTGATGAGCTAAATCTGCACATTCATCCTTGTTGTGGGTGATAACATTACATTTGGGGCAGATTGTTCTTGGGAGTCTATCATAATGGTATCTAGCCCACACTTCTTCTTTCCTAGTGTTTAACAGCCAGGTTCCTCTTTATTGGCTTTCTCAAATCAACTTCAATTTTGGCATTGCTAGTCTTTCCTACTCTTCTCCTTCCTGCCAGGTGGGAATTGTTAACCGGCCTTCCAATTTCCTTGCACATTTTCTCAATAATAGGGTCATCGAGATGCTCCAGCTCAAGTTTATGGATTTGAACTGAGAAAACTTGGTGCGTAAATTTATAATCAGCTGCCAGAGTATTTGAGTTATAAGCTTGCAGGACCAAAAGGTGGTCGACAATGTTCCATGGAGCTTTGCGCAAAACATCTTCTACATCTTCATTTTTTAAAAACTTGAATACAAAAAGGTTTGTGCCCATAGTTTTCATCTCCATGTTCCTATATCTCTTCCATTTAATTGCAAAGTCATTCTTGATAGCATCAATATCCAGTGCATCTTCCGCTATGATTTTACCAATGAGACTACGAGACCATCTTGAAGCAGCTGCATCAATTTCTTCAGCAGATATAAGAGTTCTTCTAGTGATACCTCCCCCAATGGAAGCATTCTGCATATTGTGGGTGATGGTGGCTAAGTGGAGTTGTAAGTTTGACGCCATGATGCAGAAGGGTTTGAAGGTTTGGGAAGAAAAAGAATAACTGCCGCAATAAGGATTATTGATATTAGGGTTTCTAGTGAAGAAATGGGAGGAATGGTTACCTAAGATAGAAAGCCCGTGAATCTGGTAATTGACGGATTTGACTGCAGGAATATATGGCTTTAATTTAGGAGGAAAGAATTCAAAAAATTGAGTTTCCAGGGATAACGCTCCAGATGGATTAGAAATTGGTAACGCTCCAGATGGGCTAGAATTTGGTAACGCTCCAGATGGACTAGAATTTCCTAAAAAGACCTCAACATGATAAGATCTGGGAGGAGCTTTCTGATTCATGGAGAAGATGATGAAGTTTTTGCCATTTGTAATTAGGCAAGGAATCATAAGACGATCGTTATCATGGATGGAAGCATAGCTTGGAAAGCTACCAAATAACACCACTGCTATTAATAACAACCTTTTCTCAATGGTACTCATTCCTGTTGGAAATGGTTGTGTGAACACTACTGTTAGAGGAAACACCACTGTTTGAGGAGTTTGAGCACCACTGCTTCTAGACCACCACTGGTAATACTTGCTAAGAAACAACTGCAGCTACAAAAGCAGATGATTAGCTTTCCATAAAGGAGAAACAGACTAATAATGAAATCAGAAAATACTCTAACGAAAAATAAAATTAAATAACTCAAAAAAAAAAAAAACCTGAGTACTAAACTACAATTATCCCATTACAGAAACTGTTTCAGACCATATTTCCTTTAATAGGAACAATTTTTATAACTTTATCTAGAACAACAAGTTACTGTAGACGGTCAGCAGGGGATGTTCACAAATCTACCAATATTTCAAGAAAATACATTCTATCATAAAACAGTTACATTGGTCAAAACTGTAAAGAGAAATACATGTAGATCCTAGTTATTATTCGGAACTATATGTTGAAGACTAGACTTAGTTTTGGTGTACTGAACGACTTCCTGTATTTGTGGAGACTGTTTAGAATTAGCTGTGCTGACACCTTCCCTCAAGTTGAACCGGAGTTGACGGATGTTCAACATGTCTCTAATATGCTGGAATCTGGGTGATGATAAGCCTTTAGTGAATATATCAGCTAACTGATCTTTGGAACTGATGAACTTCACATCTAGTTGTCGACGCGCCACTCTTTCACGAACAAAGTGATAATCTATCTCTATGTGCTTCGTGCGTGCATGAAACACGGGATTAGCTGTTAAATATGTTGCGCCTCAGTTGTCACACCATAAGGAGGGAGATGTGGAAAGTTTAACACCCAATTCATCAAGAAAAGATCGTATCCAAATCAGTTCTGAAGTAGCTATAGCAACACCACGGTATTCTGCCTCTGTACTCGATTTTGACACAGTCTTCCTCGCTTCCCGGGCACTCCAAGAAATTAGATTGCCTCCAAAGTAGATGCAAGAGCCACTTGTAGACCGTCGGTCATCAAATGCCACCCAATCGACGCCCGAGTAAGCATGTAGTGAGTAATCTTTATGAGGTCTAAAGAATAACCCATAATCAATTGTGTGCTTCAGATATCTCAAGATACGCTTCGCTAACTCCCAATGCTCAACATACGACTCGTGTATATACTGACATGCCTTATTGACAGCCACAGATATATCAGGACGTGTTATATGAAAATACTGCAACGCTCCCACCACACTTCTGTATAGAGTCTCATCCATAAACTTTTCACTGCCCTATTTGCGAAGCTTCATGTTAGATGCCAAAGGTGTTGAAACTGGTTTGACACCATCAAGTTTACTCTTACGCAGCAAATCAGCAATGTATTTCCTTTGTGATAGCACCAGGTTGGAGCCTTGTTTGAGAACTTCTACGCCCAGAAAATAAGACAGTGCACCCATGTCTTTGACTGCAAAAGCAGCACCCAAATCAGTGACAAGTTGATCAATAAGATTAGAGTCCGAACCTGTGACTATTATGTCATCAACATAAACCAATACATAAGTGATTGATCTCTCAGTTTTTCGCACGAATAGAGAAGAATCAGTAATGGAGGCAGTGAACCCAAGTTGAAGAAGATGGCTGCTGAGTTTAGAAAACCAAGCTCTCGGAGCTTGTTTAAGTCCGTACAGACACTTATGTAACTTGCATACGTGATTTGGGTGAGTTGGATCAACATAGCCAGGAGGTTGCTTCATGTACACATCTTCCTCTAAAACACCATGTAGAAAAGCGTTTTCTACATCCAATTGACGCAACGCCCATTGGTTCATGACTGCAATTGAAAGAACCAACCGGATTGTACAAGGTTTGATGACCGGAGAAAAGGTTTCCACATAATCAATGCCTTCTTGTTGGTTAAACCCCTTTGCTACCAGTCGAGCCTTGCAACGATCAATGGTGCCATCAGGCTTGTCCTTAACACGAAAGACCCACTTTGAACCAACAACATTCATCCCATTCTCATACTTAACCAGAGAGTATGTGCCATTACGTATTAACGCATTGATTTGAAAATCCATGGAATCTCTCCACTGTAGAATTTTACATGCCTGAGAGTAACATGTTGGTTCCATAAATCCATCATCTGGCAATGGGTGTTTTGTTGCTGTGAGCGTCAGTTTCTGAACGGGCTTTGAAATGCCAGCTTTCCCTCACGTTATCATAGAATGACCTGGTACAGTGTTTGGAGCATTCTCTCGAACCTCGGAGTAATCGATGAAAACGAGAACGCAGGTGAAGCCACTTCTGCTGCTGCATTGGATGACTGCACTGGAGATATATCTGGAGTTGGAGCAGGCGAGATTGGATTCTGCAGGACTGGTTCAGTGACTTCATGATGTAGCAAAGGTGCAATTTGTGCTAGTATGAAAACTGACGAACCAAGAATATCCATGCTTGTTTAATGAGTGGCTTGACAAAGCTCAGGAGCCTGCTGTTGAGGAGGAGAGAATTGGAATGTGTTTTCTTCGAATCTCATATGGCGTGAGATATACTGACGGTTTGTTGGTTGATGAAGACAGACATATCCTTTGTGAGCAGGACTATACCCTAGAAAGATACAAGGCAGAGACCTAGCTTCCAACTTATTTGCATTGTATGGATGTAGACAGGGATAAGCTAGACACCCAAAAACACGCAAGAAATTATAATCTGGCTTCTTATTGTATAGTAACTCTAGAGGAGTTTTTGTTTCAATGGAAGATTTTGGAACCCTATTAATAAGATAACATGCAGTAGTAAAAGCTTCAGACCAAAATTCCTTTGGAAGATGTGCATGAAACAAAAGAGCGAGGCCACTTTCAGTTACGTGCCTAATGCGCCGTTCTGCAAGACCATTTTGAGCTGAGGTATGTGGACATGAAAATCTATGTTGAATACCTGAATAGTTAAGATATGAGGTGAATTTCTTATACTCTAGAGCATTGTCAGACTGGAAGACCTTTATCCTATGGCCTGTCAAGTTTTCAACTTGTTTGTGAAACAAAGTAAAGACAGTTAATGCATTAGATCTTTTGACCAAAGGAAAGACCCACGAATAATGAGAATAAACATCCATTAACAGCATGTAATAACGAAAACCATTTCTTGAAATTTATGGAGAAACCCAAATATCAGAAACAACCAAACTTAAAGGTTTATCAAAGATTGTTGTGCTACGAGAAAAGGAAGTTTCTTGCTCTTGCTAAGATGACAAGAGTGACATAATTCAAACTTCTTATTCATAATAGGAAGGAAAAATTATTGATAACTTTTGAAAGCGTGCTTAGCATAGGATGGCCTAGCCATGGTGCCACACGAGTAAAGATGGCGGAAAGAAAAGATGTTGGAGGTATCGATTGGTTTATCTCTCCTACACCATCAAAAATGTAAAGCCCATTCTCATTCCTCCCTTTAGCAAGTGTTGTTCCCATGCATTTGTCCTTCACAACAAAAAACTTGGTGTGAAACTCAAAGTAGACATTATTATCCTTACAGAATTGATAAACTGAGAGCAGATTCATTTTTATCTTTGGTACATGGTATACGTTATTCAAATGAAAGCATCGCATATTATAAGTAAATGTAGTGTTACCAATATGCGCAATTTGTAAAGAATTACCATTACCAACACGAACTTGATCTTCAAGTCATACTCATGAGGGATACACAAGTTCCTAACATCAGCAGTCAAATAGTGAGTAGCACCAGAATTAGTCACCCACTGCTGTTCAGTTGGCACTCCAGGCAAAGCAATATAAGCTGCCGGTGTTTTTTGTTGATTGGCATTGCTTTTCTCATAGCGAAACCAACAACGGTCTGCAGTGTGGTTCCTCTTTTGCGAGATCTCGGAAGATATCTCCATTTGGTGCATCTCTCTGTTGTTGTTGTGGTCGACGGTTATTGTTGTTGTTTGGAGGATTTGGCCCTCCATGTTGATTGTTAAACCGTCGTTGTGCATTTCTGCCAGATCCACCCGAGCTGGAGGCAACATAGTTTGCAACAGGTTCTTGGATTTGAGCAAGTTGTTGTTCAACACGCATCTCAAAAGAAAGCAGATGAGATGTAAAGGTTTGGATATCCATTCCTTCGACAGTGCTAAGAGCAGTGACAATTGGATCATAGGTTTGATTTAGTCCATTACTAATACACTGTTTCTTTTCTTCAGATGTGACAGTGTATCCAGATGCTGCAAGCTGGTCAAACAATTTTTTAGCATCATTAAGATAAGCTTTCAAGGACTTATTACCTTTATTCATGCAGTGAAGTTGCTTCTTAAGGCAACTCTGGTGAGCAAAAGTCTTTGGAGCATATTCATCTTCCAATTTGTCCCAAATTTCCTTAGCTGTAGTGAGCTCTGCAACGGTGCTTAGTACCTGCGGGGTTAGTGTTGAGTTGAGCCATCCAACGATTAATGAATCCTGTGATTCATATGCAGTAAAAGCTGGATTAATGTCTTCACTTTCAGGAAGTGTTCTAGCAGGCTTGACTTTAGATCCATCTACAAAGCCAGTGAGATCATACCCTTTCAGAATATGTCGGAACTGAGCTTTCCAAAGTAGGTGATTTGTTTCAGTGTGTTTAAGAGTCACCAGGTGATGTATTTGAACCTGGCGAAGAGTGTAGGTGTTGTCTGCCCTTTTTGATCAGGGTTTGTTTGGTGGTGTTTTGAGTTTCTGGGTTGTTTTGTTGGATATTTGCGGAAGCTTGGATCAATGGCTGATACCAAGAGAAGAGGTGTTTTAGGTAGAATATCTTCCACGAGAGATGTGGAGATTTGGTTCTCTTATTTATATCATAAAACAGTTACATTGGTCAAAACTGTAAAGAGAAATACATGTAGATCCTAGTTATTATTCGGAACTATCTGTTGAAGACTAGACTTAGTTTTGGTGTACTGAACGACTTCCTGTATTTGTGGAGACTGTTTAGAATTAGTTATGCTGACACTCTTAAATCACCAAGGTGGGCGATGAGATATTTGGTATCCACATTTTGACTCTTCTCGCACTATTCTGACGAAGGATGGTAAGAACCATTATGATTTTCTCATTCCTCCCCAGCAATGAATTCAAGCCACTATGCCATCACATGGGAAGAGAAGCTACAACTAAGGAAACAAAAGAACGAAAAGTGGTACTATCAACTTATCATCAACAACAACATCAACACTAGGATATCATCGCTAAATCTCAAACCTAACACTTGCAATCAAGCTCGCACACAGATGAATAAAAGGGAACTTGGAAGATAATTATCAACACCAACTACCACGATCAAAACCTGCAAAGAAGATGCTTGCTTGTGAATACCAAAAATCCTCAACAACAATAGATGGGGCAGAGTACAAGGAGTAGTAGTTTCATATATATTTTTTTTTTATTTCTACATTTGGATCTTACTTGGTGAATATTGTACCTGCTTTAGCTTGTCAGGTTTCATTTTCTGCTATCTCGATAACTCAAAATTCAAAATTTGAATGTCAAGTACATATACATATAACAACTTCATACGTGCAAAAGATTTCTCACATCCAACACATATATGTGGGTTGGTTTCAACTAACTGCATCTCATTGAGAAGTTGTATAATGCCACATTGAGTAGGCCATGATGGTTCATTAGCGTACTGTCTTACCAGGATATGTGAATTCACAGTTCATCTTCTCTTGTTGAAAATATTTTTCTTACACTCACAGTCCACCCTTCGTATTTGTTGTATATGTATTTTAAATTTATACGATTTCTACGAAAACTTGTCTGTATGTATTTCAAATTTTCAGGATTTCTCGTTTCCATGTATTTTAAATTTACACGAATGGTAGAATTTATGTGAGTCAGGATTTCTCCTATTAGATTCGAGGCTATATATAATTAATCAAGGAATTGATAGCTAATTCACTTTTCTGCTAGCTAGCTGACTTTCAGTCGTCCCAACCATGAAGTTTCTACAGGTAATTCTCTTTTTACTTCTTGTTCCGTTGCTAGTTGTTGAATCCTCCTCAGATACTTTAGTCAGTAACATAACAAGAGGTTCATCTATATCTACTTCTTCTAATGATACAAGTAGTTTATATTGGCTTTCTCCCTCGGGTAATTTTGCTTTTGGTTTCTACCGGTTACCATGTACACGTTTTGCACCTAACTGTAGAGATACATATAGAGTCGGTATATGGCTTGTTAGATCTCCATTAAAAACCCTAGTTTGGACTGCTAATGCTAATGATTTTCCATATCATAAACCATCTTCGATTCTCTTCACCAACGATGGAAATTTAACGCTGCATATAATGCCGGATAATGTAGAGAAACCTTTAATAGCCGACGTACATGAACCGGTGTCATATGCAATGATGCATGACGATGGAAACTTTGTTTTATATAGATCGGATTCTCAAATTATTTGGCAGAGTTTCGATTATCCTACAGATACTATTCTCGGCGGTCAAAAGTTAAGACCTGGAGCTCAACTTATCTCTGGTCGTTACAGGTTATCTGTTCAACAGACTAATGGTTTGATCACAATAGCAGACACTAATATAAGAGATGATGACCCATACTACCAAGATTACCTAAGAGTAATATCAAACGTTCTTAAGGGTTCACTAAGTTTGCCAGTAGTCCTAAGTTTAGACGTAACAGGTAACTTATATCTTGTTGGATCTGATGATGTAGTACTTAAATATCTTTACCGAAACAAGAAGGGACAACGAAATCCACAAGAAGAAGGTAGTATTAATGTGAAGAACGATGTTTATATATACAGGGCTACACTGGATTCAGGAGGACATTTGAATTTTTACAAGGAAAGAACAATTGATGGAAATACTACTAGTAGGCATCCTGAAAAATCTTCTACTTTAGTACGCACATGGCGGCCAATGAGCTGGGCTGAAAACATGCAAATGGTATCAGAAATTGGTTTTTGGATTATGATGGCGGCGGGGGGTTTTATGGTTATTGGTTATTGGTGTGCTAGCTGTGGACTAATCTGAGCTTGCATATATAGCGTACCAATTAGGCAGATTTATTCATTATATTTAATTTTGCTATCCTTTACTTATTATAATTAATTTTCCTTTTCGTCTCTGTAATAATAATAATAATTCCTAATGATTCTTTTATCACCTTTTCTATTCTTATTAAGCAAACAAGAATCCAAAAGCTTAAGCCATCCAATATTTTATAGATCTTGTTTTAAACTAAAGGCTAGAGAATCAGCACAGCATGCAACAATGGTTGGACACTTGATATGGTGGATACTAGATGTTCTTTGGTGTCTTTAAGGTTAAGTTTGTCGCCTAAACTCACTCCAAAAACAAGAAGCCCAGATAGGAATGGGATTGCAATCCTTGGACCGAATATTACAAACAAACAAGGATATTGCAATGGTGTAATCTCTTTAAACTTTGGATAAGTGCAATGGTGTTTCAAAATTACACATGAATAATCATGTTTGGGTTACCCAATAACTCAGATAGCACCAGCGTTCTACAAGTGCACAACTGGTGGTAGTTATGTGTCTTTGATGAAACTGAAGGAGCTTCAAAAAATTTGCACCAGTTTTTGACAAAAAATTAAAAGACAACAAATTTAAGCAAAACAAAGCTGGGGAAACACAATAAGATCAAACCATAAGAAGCATGGAAAAACATGAAATATACAGCTGAATGTAAATCATTCAAACTGAAATTAGCAGCAACATATATATACTAATTTTAGTGTAGGCCAATTCATGGTCTTAACTCCATCAAAACATGCAAAACAACCCACTATCTGGCCTACTCGGATTAGGGATAACTTGAATATTTCTAACCTTGCTTAGAGGAGAATTTGAATACACAATTCGCTGACGCTCTGGGAACACTTGAAATATCTGCCATGAGATTTTTGCTTTTTCCATGTGAAATGGAGTCAAAAGAAATATTCATTTCTTCCAAAGCTTTTGCATTCTTCAGAATCAGATGCAACCAGCTCATCTCGCTTGCGTTACCAGTAAAGTTTTGGAAGCAAACTAACTTGAGATTCAAAAAAGAACATTTAGTATCCACCATATCAAGTGTCCAACCATCGTCTTCATTGTCATTGTTATCTTCACTCCCAACAGCGTCATCTTCATCTTTGTAGTGGTTATCTTCACCCCCATCATCACCTGAATCATCATCTTCATCGTAGTGGTCGTCTTCACCACAATCATCACCTGAATCGCCATCGGCATCTTCATCGTAGTGGTTGTCTTCACCTTCATCATCACCTGAATCGTCATCGTCAGGTTCATCGTAGTGGTCCTCTTCACCCCCATCATCACTTGAATCGTTATCGTCATCTTCCTCATCATCAGAGAAACCCGGAGCAGGCTGAATTATTGAATTTAAAAAAAAAAAATATAGAACACCATCAGAATAACAACTAACACATTTAATCCAAAAACTTATTTAATAACCAAAAGTTTTGTGCACTAGTGACTTGCCCCTTCAAATTTGAGTGACTCGAGATTCGGTGCTGTTTCAAGCATAGCAACAAGTGCTTTATCAGCTGTTACTTCACCAATCAGGCCCAAGTTGTGCAGATTATGAAATGTAGGCAAATTGTTCAATAAATCTTCTGCGACAGAGAGAACCTACTCATCACAAGGCAATATGAAGAAGTATATGTCAGTTTCATTGAGTCCGATTTTCCATAGAGCAACACAAACATAAATTGACAAAAGATATTAGCAAGCAAGAACAAATACCTGGAGGGTCAGATCAGAAATTCTTAGATGCACCACGTGTGCAATTGCCCGAAGAAACTTTCTTACAACTGCACTACAATCTTTCTTGTGCTCCCACATTGCTCTTTCTTCTTCTTCTTCGCAGAAAAATTGAATGTTTGCACTAACTAGTGTCGGAAAGCTAGACAGAACATAATCCTTTGCAACCCTACCTGTGTAGGTGAGAGACTTTAGATTTGGTGCATCAATTTTGAGAGAACAGTGTCGAAAACCATCTTCCTTTTCTTCTGGATTAAGAATATTCAAGTATTTCAGTGCAGTATTTGATATCCCGAAACTCGTCATATTAGAACAGGTGCAGTATCCCAACGTTACATATTCAAGGACAGGGCAACTGGAAAAGAGTTGCTCATTCCAGGACTCATCTCTAAATTCAACTCCAAATAGCATAAGATATCTTAGTCTTGGAAGAGATATATATTTAGGAAAACAGATGTTAGGGTATATATATACCGTCAAACTAACAAGTGAATCACAAGTACAGAGAGATGGAGGCATCAAAACTGGGTCTCTTTGGATCATTCTGAGAGCGATATCTTTAACATTGTGACTTACTGCAGCAGAGATCCATTTTTCAATTCGAGTTTCGTTCACGGGAACATCAGTGAGGAGACAGAACAGTTGTATGTTTGACTCATCATGAAGCTCCAACGTTGTATCAACAATATCCATGAATTTATCGACATGCGAAGTCCTTTGGCACCAAAAACGAAGTGTAGGGATAGACCTCCAAATGTATTGCCATCGTTTAGATAATACACTAGCCCGAACAGCATCCCGAGTACCAACAAAAGAGAGGATATGGTAAAGAAGTGAAGCCGGCAAGTTGCTGATCCTATCCTCTAACTCACTCATATTGCTTTGTCCCTTCAATATCTTTTGAGTTACAAATAATTCTGTATACAACGAAATTAAGGGGTGACAATGTTGTTGAGTTATAATATCCTAAACCCTAAATCACTAGAGCATTAGGAACAATATACAGCAACATTTTAATGTCACAACTTATGGAGAATCATCTGTTTAAAACCCTAGATTTCATTCGAACAGGATAAAAAATACAAATAAAGATTAAACAATGGAAAAGAGAGTAGTACCTCTAAATCATCAAGACTCCAACAACAGCCGTGCGAGACGGTAACTTTATCATGATTAATATTCGAACTCTCCACCGCGGGCAACAGAATAAGAAATACAAACACTTGACGCAAATTTAGTTAAGAAGTTAAGAAGGAATGATCCAGCAGTAAATAATACGAACTTCTTATGAAATGAGAAGTGTGATGGATTTAAAAAGGAGAAGAAATGAACCGTCTCTGACCTTTGGGTTCTTTCCCTTTTGATATTTAGACCTTTGGGTTCGATATAAACAATGGAGGACTGTGCTAGTAAATTAGTAATCAATTGTGTGGATGGCACTTGGCAGCATTGGTAAACAAGTAACCGGAAGGGTAAACAATAATAAGTGTAATTTGATTCAGACTATTAAAAAAAAGTTAAGCACGTAATCGAGGAGTTCCCATGGAGAGAGATGTGGAGATTTTTTTTTATTTTTTATTTTTTTTTTTCGGATAAAATTACTAACTTGGGCTTTATTTTTTTTTATTTTTTTTTGAAGATAGATTAAAATTGATAACACATTGCCAAGGAGGCATAAGGGTAAAGACAGTCATTTAGTTTACAGACAAAAACAAGAACTAGAAAAGCCTAGGTGTAGTTTACAGATATGGCTTTACCATATTCTGGAGTCTGACCAGTGACTCGTTGATCAATCATCAATGAAAATGGTGGATAAATTGTATCAGCTGACACTCTATTTTGATCCGAACCACGATAACGGTAATTTAATTCGTTGGTATTTTAAGATTATATTTGTTGTCCAAACTCATTTCAAGAACGTCTAGAAGATCAAGTAGTGTATGTTCAAGTAGGATTGCCTCACATTGATTGAACCTTACAAACAAGCAAACAAGGTATGGTCACACATTTTTGAAGGGGAAACATAGAGACAGTTCTAATGTCGTTTCGTTGTTCGGTTAACACGACGCCGATATGGTCGTGTTAATATCAAAGTAGTTCAAATGCAGAAGTGGCATTTTTAAGAGTCTAAGATGTAACTGAAGAAGCTCCATTAAATTTGCTCTTGTTTGACCTCTAAAAGGCAACAAACTTAAGCAAAACGAAGCTTGAGTAGTAGTTAATGTGTCTTATAACTGAAACACACAGGTAACAGAGAATTTGCTCCAGTTTGGATAACGTATTTGATCGAAACATCAATCATATGAGAATCCAGTCTTGCAACTATATATAACTGTATATATAGGAAAATAACAAAAGCAAATCACAGCCAATTTCTAACTCAAAGAAATTAGAAATTAGCACCGAGTTGTTTAGGTCGTGTTACAAGCAAAGCATCTATCATATGAGAATCCAGTCTTGCAACTGCTAGTTGTCTCTTTCAAATATGATTGGTTGCAAATTTATTTGAGATGCCAGCATAAACCTCCCATGCTTCTGGTTGAGATACACTCTTTGCTGGTACGTACCTCCCCAATGCTCCCACAAATTGCCCTGCATCATTCAGAAATTGTATGTTAATACCAATGACAATTTGATTAAATAGGTATATTAATGAAGAATCGATGTTGATTTCTTAAAACACAGATAGAGGGACACTCCATTGCAATACCAATGATTATGTGGCAGCAGAGAAAGGTTGTAGGGAGTGTGATAATAGCTAAATGATGCAAGAGATAGAAGTGGTGAATATGCTGTGGAAAAGTTGAAACATGCACGCTGAGTAATCAGCCAACATTGGCTAGCAAACAAGACAAAAGATACAAAAGACTTCACCAAGAGATTTACCTTCTAACCCTGCTCAGAGGAGAAATTGAACACACAACTCGCTGAAGCTCTTGGAAGATTCGAAATGTTTGCCACTAGCTTTTTGCTTTTCCCATGTGAAATGGAATCAAAACAAATATTTATTGCTTCCAAAGCTTTAGCATTATTCAAAATTAGTTGCAACCACCTCATCTCCCTTGTGTTGCCAGTAAATTTCATAAAGGTAACTAGCTTCAGATGTTGTAGAAAAGAACATCTAGCAGCCACCATATCAAGCGCCCAACCATCGTCTTCATTGTCATTGTTATGTTCACCCTCAGCAGCGTCAACTTCTTCAGTGCCGTGGTTGTCTTCACCCCAATCGTCACCTGCATTGCCATCGTCGTCTTCTTCACCAGGCAATGGGGAAACAA
Organism: Papaver armeniacum; assembly: GCA_023531295.1. Taxonomy (NCBI): domain Eukaryota; kingdom Viridiplantae; phylum Streptophyta; class Magnoliopsida; order Ranunculales; family Papaveraceae; genus Papaver; species Papaver armeniacum. The sequence goes on from JAJJWW010003672.1 coordinate 155,948, forward strand.
ACTAAATTTGAAATCAAATGGACACCAGAATCATAAAAGGTTAACAAATGTAGTCCAAAACTTGTTGTAATTATCAAGGCCAAAATATTTTGTGCACTTGTGACTTACCCCTTCAAAAGTGAGTGCCAACAGATTGGGTGCTTTTTCGAGCAAAGCAATTAGTGCTTCTTCTGCGGTTGCTTTCTGAGTCAGGCCCAACAGGTACAACTCAGTAAATGAAGGTAAGTTGTTCAATAAATTGTCTGCAGCAGAGAGAACCTATTCATGACAAGGCAATACGAACAAATATACATCAGATTCACTGAATCCGGTTTGTTGCGCAAAAACACAAACTTAAACTAACAAAATATAACGGCAATTAAGAACTAATACCTGTAGGGTTCGATCAGAAATTATTAGACACACCACATGTGCAATTGCTCGAAAAAACTTACTTACAGCTTTACCATAGTCTATCCCTTGCTCCCACATTGAACCATATTTATTAACACAGAAATCAATTTCTGCTTTAACTAGTTTTGGAAAGCTAGACAGGATATAATCCTTCGCAACCTTACCTTCATAAGTGAGAAACTGCAGACTTGGTGCATGAATTTTGATACAACAATTTTGAAGACTGTCTACATCTTCTTCCGGGCCAACAATAATCAAGTATTTCAGTGCAGGATTTGAAATACAGAAACTCCTCATATCATACCAGGTGCAGTATACAATCTTCAGCAAATTAAGTACCGGGCAATCGGAGAAGAGTTGTTCATTCCAGCACTCATCTCTAAACCCAACTCCCAAAAGCCTAAGAGTCTTTAGTCTTGGAAAACAAATATACTTAGGAAAATAGATAACAGGCCCTATAAATAACGACAAAGTAATTAGTGACTCACATGAGTAGAGAGATGACCGCATCAAAACTAGGTCTCTTTGGTTCAATCTGAGACTGAGATCTTCAACATTGTGCCCTACTAAAGTGGTAATCCATTTTTTAACCAGAGATTCATTCAAGGGCACCGTAGACTTGAGAGAGAACTCCTGTATGTTTGAGTCATCATGAAACTCCAAGGTTGTATCAACAAAATCAGTAAATTAATCGGTCTGCGAAAAATTCTCGCAACGAAAACGAAGGATAGGGATAGATGTCCAAATGTATTTCCACCGTTTAGATAACACACTAGTCCGGGCAGCATCACGAGTATCAACAAAAGAGAGGACATGATGAAGAAGTGAAGCCGGCAAGTTGCTAATTCTATCCTCTAATTCACTCATATCGCTTTGTTCCACCAGTAGCTTTTGAGTTACAAATAATACTGTACAAAAATGAATAATCCAAAATGAAATTAAAGCGATGCACATGAAATTAGGGAGTCAGAATGTTTTCGAAATTGAAGTCTACTGCTCTTCCAAACCCTAAACCCTAAATCAGTAGAACAATAATCAGTTTAACAGTACCAACAAACAATGTAAGGTCAAGGGTATTCAATGGTTTCACTTATTGTGAAGAATCATCTCTTCAAAATCATAATTGCTAATTTGGAACAGATTTGTAGCTAGGTTTTTCTTCTTTCTTTTTGTGGTCTGAAGTTTGAACAATTTGAATCAAATGAAATAATAAAAATAAAGATTAAAGAGGGATATGAGCAATAGAAAGAAAGTATACCTCCTCTAAGTAATCAATTTTTCCCTCTTGAAATCATAATACATTGATTTGAAGGTAATGTAGAATTGCATCACTTTGCTAGGGCCTTCACAAAAACAAGATATTACAGAGATTTGCTAACAGGATTATTTAGTTATCTGCCAAGAATTTAACTGGCAAAACATGTCGAATACATCTAAAAAAACTGGAAATGAAGTATTGTTGAATGTTTTTAAATCACCATTTTGAACTGCTTGTTTAGCAAGTCTTGTAAGCTTACATGGTACACCACAAAATTCCACGGGAGAGAACTCTTCGAGACCGACTGATCAAACATCTCCTCCTGATAGTTGAAACTTCACACAATTTTAGTTCCCTGATTTTGGAAATGCAAAAACTATTGGCCACCACTCCAATACTTTGAAATACCCTTCGCTGCCCCTGTGAAGTATGTGAGAAAGGAAATTAAACCTAATGCAGAATCGATATTAATCAAAATTCGTATGTTTTCTCAAAATTAATTTCGCTCCCTTGGGTCACCAGATAAGTTTTTGAAGCTAACTGACTTGAGGTGTAGAAAAACACATCTAGCCGCCACCCTATCGAGGAAAGTAATCAGTGCTTTATCAGGTTCAAAACAATCACGACAAACTTATCAGTATCAAGGAGTCCAGTTTTCCCGACTACGCCATAAAGAGAAAGTTTCAGAAGATAGCAGAAGCAGGCATACCTGTAGGGTTTGATCAGAAGAAACCAATAGATACTTTACACGTGAAAGCGTTCGGAGAAACTTACGTACCGCTGACACTTGACCTATCTTTTGCTCTCTTGTTGCACCATAATCGTCTTTTTGAGAGCACAGTCTCTAAAACCGGATTTCAAATACAGAAACTGCTCACACCAATCCAATTAGAAGATCTTTAAGGACAGGGAAATTCGAAAACAATTGCACACTCCAGCAATCACTGCTAAATCTGACTCCAGAAAGGGGAAGATGCTCTAGTGTTGTAAAGGAGATATTCAGGAAACATATGTTAGGGGTTATTTCTAGTCTCAATGACATGGGTGATGCACAACTACAAAGAGACAAGGGAATAGAGGACGGCTTTTGTTGGTCAACGAATAAACTGAGCTCTTCAACGTTAAGCCTTATTAAACTGGAGATCTGTGAATCAACCCGAGATTCATTCAAGTACTTATATCAGAGTAGAGAGAATCTCTGTATGTTTGAACTATCATGACAATGCAATGTTCCATTCAGAAACTCCATGAATATAATGTGTCCAAAGAAGATAGAAGTCGGTGCTTAAAATCAAGAGTGGGATAGAGGACCAAATGGACATATAATGCATACATCACCCAACCATATACAAAAATGTCACGTATAGAAATATAAAATCGCTATAGAAAGTGATACTATAACAGATACTGGTTCCTATTAGGCTATTACAGAATCAATGCTAATAAACATAGATAATTTCATTAAACATTGAACATAGAATCTCCATTGTTCCTAATAATGTAAAGAAACTAGGAAAATACCGAGATTTACCTGAATATCTGCTTGCAGACAAAATTTAATGCAAAATTGGAAAAATCGAAGTTTAGTTAAAAATGGAACGGAAGCGGATCAGGGTTTCAGCATAGAGTAATGCAATCAAAGTGTGATTGTTGCCAAAAGAGAGAAAAAGAAGGCCAAAAAATGGTTGTTCAACAGAGTCAGCTCACCAGGCTGAGTTGGAACTCGTGCACATCAACTCGTTATCCTTCCACTGTCGAGAGAGGGAAGTGTTCGCTGCTCTGTGAAGCCAGCCTGACGCGGTGCCCTCCGCTTTAGTGATCGCACAACCCCAGCTTAAGTCGGGATCGTGAAACCAACTCCCAACTTGGAACGGGCGAGTCGATAAGTTGTGCACTGGAACCTACCGAGTGAATCAAACTCAGCGTCCAACCATCTTAATGTCCCCGCTTGGGTTACAAGCTCCCACTACCGAGCTCGACGTTCATTTCGGATTTCACAGGATCTAAATACCAGTATAGTTCTTGAGTTTTGCATGATGTGGGACAAACATTTCATTCATTGCATGTGCTCAACATGGTAGGCTTGAGGCCCACGTATTTTGTTTCTTCTCAGTATTTTCATCAATAATCAGTATTACTTAATAAAAATGAGTAGAACTGAAAATTTAGATCAAAATTTAAAAATGAGTAGAACTGAAAATTTAGATCAAAATTTAGATCAAAAATGAGTAGAACTGAAAATCAGTATACCCCAAAATACTCAAAATGAGTAGAACTGAAAATTTAGATCAATAGGAAATTAGGGGATCAAAGATTATGAAAAACCCATGTACCATAAACCCGAAAATCAGTAGAACATTAGAGAGTTAACAGCAGCAACAATGTAAGGTCAAGTGTGTTTATTATCAAGATTGATCTCTTAGTCCTAGGAAAAAAAAAAAAAAAGATTGATCTCTTAGAAACCTTAGATGTTAATTTGGAACAGAGTTATAGCCAGGATTGAAGAAGGGAAAAGAGCTCAAGAAAGTGTACCTCTAAGTTATCAACTTCCGTGGTATGAGAAAATGGAGAGCAAAATCCTACCAGCAGTAAGCCAGAGAGAAAGACGAGAAAATGAGCTTGAAACAAATGTGAAAAGGAATGGAGTCTCTAACTTTAGAGGAGAAAGAGAATAACTGATCTGATACTAACTAATTGAGCGCAACCTATTAAAGGAGTCACAAACTTTAGACAATATGGCTAATAGAAAGTAATATTTAAACTGATATTAGTTCCTGCTGTGGTATTACAGCACCAATCAATGCCAATAAACATAGAAACCCAAAAAGAAAGAAAAAGAAGGCCAAAAAAACGGTTGTTCAACAGAGTCAGCTCACCAGGCTGAGTTGGAACCAGAGCACATCAGCTCGTTATCCTTCCACTGTAAAAAGTTCATCAATATGGACATTTAATGCTTGAACAGGTATTTTTTTTCGTGTCTGATGGCGATACATGATACATCACCCAACCACATACAAAAATATCATGTACAGAACACAGAAAGTAATACTGCAACAGATATTCATTCCTATTATGCTATTACAGCATCAATCAATGCTAATAAAAATAGATAATTTCTTTCCAGCATTTTGTCAGACACTTAAAGATACAATTAATTCCAATTCACAAACCAAGCTAATAGATAACCAAAGATTAAACTTTAAAGATAGAATCTCCATTGTTCTTATTAATGCAATGAAACTAGGAAAAACATGAATTGAGAAAAAAAAGACCAAAAAATGGTTGTTCAACTGTGTCAGCTCACCAGGCTTAGTTGGAACCAGTGCACATCAACTCGTTGTCCTTCCACTGTCGAGAGAGGGAAGTGTTCGCTGCTCTGTGAAGCCAGCCTGACGCGGTGCCCTCCGCTTTAGCGATCGCACAACCCCAGCTTACGCCAGGATCGTGAAACCAACTCCCAACTTGGAACGGGCGAGTCGATAAATTGTGCACAAGAACCTACCGAGTGAATCAAACTCAGCGTCCAACCATCTTAATGTCCCCGCTTGGGTTACAAGCTCGCACTACCGAGCTCGACGTTCATTCTGCATTTCACAGGATCTAAATACTAGTATAGTTCTTGAGTTTTGCTCAATGTGGGACTAATATTGTTTCTTCACATGTGCTTCTGACAGGAGATAAAGAACACCATTTGGACCATTTAGTTTATTTATACTGGTGGGCTTCAGAAGCCCAGGTATTTTTTTCTTCTCATTATCTTCATCAACCATTAACATAGCTTAATAAAATGTCTCAAAATACTGATTACCAGAAAGCACATGATTTTCTAGCGACTTAGGAAAAGACATACACTTAGGAAAATAGATATTAGGCCTTGAAAGTGAAATTTAAACTAATTAGCGACTCACACATAACAAGTATAGATAGATAACGATATCAAAACTACGTCTCTTTGCTTCAAAGACCAGTACAAAGACTAGACTCATCTCCATGGCCATGACGAGTCTCTTAATCTCGGCGAGACGAGATTCGACCAAGAAACTCACCAAGACGGCCTAGATTTCACTGGAACGCACCGAGCTGAGACAATCTTAACCTATGATTTTTTATTATTTATTAAATATCGGTATTGTTTTTTTCTATCTAACGAAGCTTACCATTTAATAAATTATGCAAGATGGTTGCCACATACATTACCAGTATAAAATTTGAAGATAAGAAATCCGAGAATATCCCTGATTTCTCGGTGAGACCATTCACTACGATGAGCATGAAATTAGGGGGAGATTATGATTTTGAGTTATTTATGAACAAACCCAGTTTCATATGCCGTAATGCATGATGATGGCAACTTTGTTTTATATAATTCGGATTCTCAAATTGTTTGGCAGAGTTCTGATTATCCTACCGATACCATTCTCGGCGGTCAAAAGTTAAGACCTGGAGCTCATCTTATCTCCGGTGGTAACAGATTATCAGTTCAACAGACTGATGGTTTAGTTGCAGTATTATAGATATGCAGGTGATAACCAAGGCGAAAAAATATTAACAATATCAAAGGCGTTTAAGGGTTCCAAAAGTGTGCTAGTAGTCCCCTAAGGCTAGACATAACCGGTGAGTTATATCTTGTTGCTTCTGATGATGTAGTACTTAAATACCTTTACCGGAACAAGAATCGACGTCGAAAGCAAAAAGAAGAAGGAAGTATTGTGAAGGAGGATGTTTTCATATATAGAGCAACACTGGATGCAAGGGGACAATTGAATTTGTTCAAAGAAAGAATTGATGGAAATATTAATGATCATGAAAAATCTTCTATTTTGGTGCGAACATTGCAGCCAATTCATCATATGTAAGAAGAAAAAAATCATAAATTTCACTCTTCTTGGGTTTTCCTTACTGTAATTGGCATGCATTTGTATTTTTCTTTATTTGAAATCTGACAAAGAAGAGTAGTCATTTACCAGTAATATGACATTCCCAACTATAAATTTTACACATGAATAATCCGTGACCAGGTTACCCTATTACAGAGTTGGCAGTGTAATAAAAGAGGATAGAAAGTATTATTAAGTCTCGGTAGAAAGTAAAAGAGCTTCATAGTGTTTGCTTCAGTTTGTATGTTTGACCCTAAAAGGGCAAGAAATTTAAGCAAAACAAAGCTGATTTTAGAACTTTAAATATTGTAAAAACAACTTACCTTCTAACCCTGCTCTGAGAGGAAATTGAACACACAACTCGCTGAAGCTCTTGGAAGACTCGAAATATTTGCCATTACATTTTCGCTTTTCATGTACGAAATGGCATCACAAGAAATAGTCATTGTTTCCAAAGCTTTTGCATTCTTCAAAATCAGTTTCAACCACCTCATCTCCCTTGCGTTGCCAGTAAATTTGTTGAAGCTAACTAACTTGAGATGTAAAAAAGAACACCTAGCATCCACCGTATCAAGCGCCCAACCATTGTCACAACTGTCATTATCACTTTCACCCTCAGCAGCCTCATTGTAGTGGTTGTATTCACCCCCGTCAACACCTAAATCTTGGTCGCCTGCTTCTTCTTCGTCGTTGTCGGGGAAAGGGGAAGCAAACTGAAATTGAAATTAAAAAAGACAGACACTATAAGTATACCAAATGTAATCCCAAAACCTGTTTTGAATTTATTCTAATAAGGGCAAAAAAAGGTTTGTGCACTTGTGACTTGCCCCTTGAAATTTGAGTAACACCAGATTTGGTAATTTTCCGAGGAAAGCAATTAGTGCTTCATCAGCTGTTACTTTCTCGGTCAGGCACAACTCAAACAAATTATGATATGAAGGTAGATTGTTCAATATATCGTCTGCAACAGAGAGAACCTATTCATGAAAAAAGCAATATAAACAAAAAATTATCAGCTTCAATGAGTCTGGTTTGTCATAGGACATAACGAACATAAACCTTACAAAAGACAGCAGCAAGCAAGAACTATTACCTGCAGGGTTCCATCAGAAATTGCTAGATACACCACAGGTGCAAGTGCTCGAAGAAACTTACTTACAACCTCACCGTAATCTAGCAATTCACCATATTCTTCAAAGGAAAAGTCAATGAGTGCTTTAACTAGTGTTGGAAAGCTAGTTAGAACATAGTCCTTTGGAACCCTACTTATGTAGCCGAGATTCTTTAGGTTTGGTGCATGAATTTTGAGATTACAGTTTCGAAAACCTTCTTCCTCTTCTTCCGTATCATAAATAATTAGGTCTTTCAGTGTATGATTTGAAATACAGAAATTCTTCATATCGGACCAGGTGCAGTTAATCATATACAAAAACTCTAGTACAGGGCAATGGGAAAAGAGTTCCTCATTCCAGCACTCATCTCTAAATTCGACATCAGCAAGCGTTAGTCTTTGTAATCTTGGAAAAGATATATATTTAGGAAAACAGATTTTAGGCATTGAAGTTAGCCTCAAATGAATTAGTGACTCACAAGTATAAAGAGATGACGGCACCAAAACTGGGTCTCTTTGGTTCAATTCAAGACTGAGTACCTCGACATTGTGACTTATTACGATGGAGATCCATTTCCCAATTTGAGACTCGTTCAAGTGGACATCTGAGTAGAGACTGAACTTCTGTATGTTTGACTCATCGTGAAGCTCCACCGTTCTGTCAATGAAATCTATGAATTTATTGACTTGCGAAGAATCTTGGCACCGAAATTGAAGGGTAGGGATAGACCTCCAAATGTAATTCCATCGTTTAGATAATACACTGGTCCGAGCAGCATTACGAGTATCAACAAAAGAGAGGATATGGTGAATAAGTGAGTCCGGCAAGTTGCTAATCCTATCACTCATATTGTGTTGTCCCTTGAGTAGCTTTTGAGGTGTAACCATTTCTGATCAAAAGGAATCAAAATGAAATTAAGGTATGAACATGAAATTAGGGGTATCACAATGTTATTGAGTTACTTATGAAGAAACCCTCTATCTATTACATGATTAAGAGATTTCCCAATTGAATTACTGCTCTTCTAAACCCTAAACCCTAAAATCAGTAGAAAAATTTTAGAATTGAACAGTAGCAGCAGTGTAATGTTATTGGTTTCACTTATTATCAAGAATTATCTCTTCAAATCCCTAGATTGGAACAGTGATAAGCTAGCAGGGTAAAACATAGAAACAAAGATTGAAGAAGTGGGAAGTAGAAAATACCTCTAAATCACCAAGATTCCAACAACAATTTTGTTATAAGATGATCAACTACTAAGAATCGAGAAAGAGGGAGAGAGTGAGAGGAGAAAATGAACTTGGATGAAGATGAAGAATGAAAATGAAGAAAGGAGTCCGAGACTGAAATAAAGGGCAAGTCCAGCGGACAAACCAAGTTTTGGACGGTATAGAAACGAGCCTCAGCTCAAGTTGGGGCGGTTAACTCCACACCCAAAAACTAGCTATAATACCAATATCTATAAATATCAAATTTATTTAATTTCTCAATTAAAATTTTATTATATTATTGGATAACGATTATTACATTAACTAGTTGACTTGGTCCTAACAAGCTAGGCTCGTTACAACATACTACTACATTAATTGAGCAGAGGTTTTAGTGTTAGCTATTCTCATCCGATCCTCATGGGTAACCTGCAGGCAATTCTTCGAAGCGGATGGGAAATTTTGAGATTGTGTCACAAAGGAGGCAAACTGTGCTTTCTGCCTTCCATGTTAATCGACGTGCGATAATTGTACAATCATTTGGAATCTTCAAGGTTTGGCTCGAACCTAGGACCTCTTAGCGCATGAATCTTTCGGAAGACAGGGATGATTCGTCAAGAACAGGGCAGTGCTCAAACCCTTTTTTTCGTGATTTTTTTTGATAATTAATAAGGGGAAAGCCACTTTTACTAGGGGAAAGCTGATTTTGGTCTAGGTTATTGACTTCATGTCATTATTGGGTGGATTTAAAATAAGCTTTCCGCCTATCAAAATACTTTTGATAATTTACCCTTTCATCTTCCAAAACTAACCGTCTGTAACCCTTTTTTTTTATTAACCGTACGTATTAACAAACCCTAGATAACATCATAATATTTAGATTATTAATTTTGTGGGTACAAAATAGCGCACACCTATCAGATATGCAAAATAATGATCATCAAGACCGAGCGAATACAACCGCGTACAGCTTATCCAGAATGACGCATCAGATGATGTCAGCTTAATCACGAGTAAAGTGTGAAGAGCCGTGCGATAGTAAAGAAACTGTGCGTCAATATTAAAGTCCACGCGACATTCACGCACGTTAGATCGGAAATTAGGGGCTTTATTAACTGTCCTCCACTACGTAAACCCTTATATAAGCAGCCGAGCGACCTTGTATTGAGGGAGAGCTTTTTGGAGAGTTTAGACAAGATATTTAGGAGAGAGAAAGATTATTTGCTCCCCAAGTTAGGGGTTTTTTCATTACTTTGTATCTAATGAATGTTCTTGTGATTCTCATGGAGTTAACTTAGATTGTTCTATAGATTTTACTAAGGGTGTGGTTGTAGGATTTCCTGCAACTACATTTTGGCGCTAGAAAACAGCTCGGAATGATGTACCCTGTTGGTGGATTTCTTTAAAAACAAGTTAGAAGGCATTCATAACCTTGGAAATTTTTTGGAAGTTTAGATCTAATAGATTCAGTCAACAGTTTTGGTTTCAGAAAAACAATCTTCATTAGTAAAATCTTTGGTTCTTAAAAGAGTACTTTTATCTTTGGTAAGCGAAGAAATTGTTAAGGACAAATAAGATGGTGAGACAAGCAACTGCAGCAGAACAAGCAGTAGCAACTAGGAGGAGCAGAAGAATCGTTGGTAGACGAAGAAGCGAAATCGCCGAATCCTCAAGGATGGGAGAAAGGAATAATAGAAGAAAGCAAGTACAAACACAGATCCAAGGCGAACCAGCGGAGAACAATACTATCGATTATGATAGAGTAAGCGTTCATATCGCAAATACTGATTCAACAGAAGAAGAAGAGCAAAGAACTGGAGATGGAGGACTAATAGAATGGAATGGAGAGAACATGACAATTGAAGAACTTCGAAAAAGGCTGGTTGCAGAAAGAAGGAGAGAAGATGAAGAGCGTGCGAATTTGACGCGTCAGAATAATAAATTAAAAGAAGAAAATATAAGATTACAGGAGCAGAGATCAAGAAGCACCACACGTGCAAGCTCAAGATCAAGGACAAGCAGGAGTACGTCAAGACGTAGCCAATCTAGTCGAAGGGATACCAGACAAGAGCAACCTTTGGATAATATTGCTGAAAAATTTCAGGTAAATGACGATTTACAGGATCAACGCGGTGAACATCGCATAAACCAACAACCAGCTGATAATTGGTACGTACAGCAGGGCGATGATTACCGCATGCAATAGAGTAACAGAGGCAAGGATGTGAACAACAAGGTGAACGGTATGGCGTTCATCATGACTAGGATGAGGAAGATGATGAAGAACAAGGGACAATTATACTGCAAGGAAGAGAAATGATAAGAGATAAACGTGATCGCTAAGAAGAAGCTGAAAGGAATAATGCCGCACAGATGCATGCAAGGAATAAAAGAGAAAGACGCAGACAAAGAAGAGAAGAAGCTGAAGAGAGAAAATGCAAGAAGCTATGCGTCAAAATAGGCATGACAACAGAGTAATGCAAGTAAGGTTGAAAAGACCCATACAGCAAGATGTAGATCAAACCATGAATGAGGAAATCCTTAGAGAATTAGCAGAGATGAGAGAGATTATAACACGCGAAGAGATGAAGGTAGAAGACAACAGGATGAAGCAATAGAAGAAGCGGGAAGAACACCATTCGCAAGGAGAATACAATGCATAGTTGTACCACCTAAATGTAATCTTCCTGTGTTTACTAACATTTTCGATGGAACCACATGTGTAGTGCAGCATATAAGGGCGTATAGTCGATCTCTCTTACAGTGGGAAGAAAGTGATGCGGTACTCTGTAAATATTTCCCAGCGAGCCTAACCGGAGAAACTTTACAATGGTTTGAAGGTTTACCAGTCGGAACCATTCGATCATTTCATCACTTACAAAACATCTTTTTAGGACAAAACATTAGCAATAATATGCTAAGACCAGGAATAGAGAAGGTGTTCAGCTTACATAGAAGAACCAATGAGAGCTTGCGAAAATTAACCACGCGTTGGAGGAGCATGTGTAGTGAAATGGTTGGGCGAGTAGATGAGAGGAACCTTATACTAGCATCCATTAATGCACTCTTTTCTACAGACTTATTATATACATAAATCTTCAGGATAAAAGATACGATAACCATGGAGGAGTTACGCGAGTACCAAGAAGAGTACATCGCTCTTGAAGAAAAGAAAAAAGAAATGGAAACCTACCCGGTGGCGATCACGAACGCAGGAAGTACCATTCTACTCCCAAGAACAACAAATGTGGTTGCAAGTACATCCCAGGGGAATCAAGGAAAGAAGATAGTGGAAGAATAGCAAAAACTAGTGGCTATGGGTAGTAGAGATCAAGAAGAATTTGAAAGAGAAATAATCGTGGAGGAAATAATAAGATTCAGAGGCTTGATAACCAACCAGAAGGATATGGAGGGAAAAAGCAATATTATAACCAAAGCCATGGAGGTAATAAAATAGTCTGGGAATATATAAAGATGCCGCATCTAAACACTGCAATAGACAAAATCTGGGAAGCGGTAATTCTGATGGAAGAAATACCAGAGCCACCAAATATGGGAAATGAACCGCTACCGGGAAGAAGAAGTAGAGAATTATGTGCCTATCATCGCTTCCACAGTCACACAACTAACAACTGTAGAAATGTGAAGAAAATCATACTAAGAATGATTGATCAGGGAAAGCTAAACCATTTTCTAGTGCAACATCCACAGAATTTGCCACCACCACCACTACCAGGAGGGTATGCACGAGGTATGGAGGCAGGAAGGAACACATATCTGATCGGAGTAGGAGCGAAGGCAAAGAATTTATATTGTAATTCGATAATACATTCATTCAGAAGCATAGAAGATTTCCACGATAATGTCCTAAGTCGAGTTTATGCAAGAGATAGTGATAGAACAGAGATACTCAACCTTGCGAAGATATCACCATTGAAAGATTGGCAGAAGCATCCTATTTCCTTTAACGCATAAGAAGTACTAGGAGGTGGAGAACCGCACGAGAGCCCGTTAGCGGTTAAGTTAGAAATCAATCCAAAAGCAAAAGTTGATGAGGATGAAGAGGAGTTCGCAGATACATGGGCTATAAATAGAATACTGATAGATCTTGGCAGTTCGGTTAATATTCTGTTTTATCACACATACAAGACTATGGGTGGTAGAGACGAGGAACTCATCCCATCAACTTACAAGATTTACTGTTTCAACGGAACATCCAACAAGCCAAAGGGGGAGATAACGATGTGAATTCCTCTAAAGAGCATATCAACAGAAATAGTATTTTGCGTCGTTGTCGTAGAATCACCCTATAATGATTTGATGGTATTCTAGGAGTGGCCTCAACTTTCCACCAATACATCAAGTTCCCTCTACCTCAAGGTGTTGGAGTAATAAGAGGAGATCTAAATTAAGGTAAAACCTTCCATAAGATTGATGTAGGCAAATGTGAGGAACGCACAGGCAAGAGAAGAAATTGTAAAAACAAGATACAAGAAAGTCAGAGAATTGAAAGATTAATGGTAGATGTTATGAACAAGGAAAGTGAAATAAGAAAGACTTCTGTGAAGGCGACAACAACCGCACAAGAAAATAAACACGACAAGTGTATTAACAAGAGCGTATTCCAGGAAGGAGAATTGGTGTTGAGACAGCAACCGCACTATTAGAAAAATAGTAAAAGAAGAAAGGAGAACATATGGGAAGGGCCATACAGAGTCAAGAAGGACGTTGGGAATAGAATGTATGACTTGGTAGATGAAAATGAAGGAAAATCTTCTGATGAACTATGAAACCAATTGTATCTGAAGAAATACGGTCCATGCAGCAGTCATCGCACACCATAAGCAGTGGAACTCGTGTGAATCAATATATTGGAAAGCATCCACGAACTCAATGAAGCATAGAAAAATAAAGCTCTTGAAGAAATAGTTATAATGTAGAAGAATAAGCAAAGAAAGAAGATATCAGAATTGTATTAATCAAGAGTATGAATGCAAATGAAAAATTTTCTTCTTTATGATAAATATCAAACCAGAAAAAGGAAAAAATAAGACCTTAATAGAAGGAAACATAAGTAAAGACTCTAACTAGGGACGCTAGGCATCCAATAGTGGCGTGCACCCTAGTTCGCATACAACAATAGGCAATGATAAGACCTAACACACGTAATTATTGGGGAAAACCTAGTAAGCATGGCTTGGGGGAAAGCTACACGGACCCTGAAACCTGAGTCATGAAGATTTGGGGTAAAACAAAAGCCCATCCAGGAGAGGCGCCTAAATCGAAAGATTAAGGTGACAAGGTCTCTCCTAAGGAATGCAGAAACTCGATCAGGGAGACGAGGTACACGGTTGAGCCAAGAGTGCCTGGGGCGTCTGGAGCGTACCTGGCCGCTCTTGACAAGTCTTTACTATGATGCACTCGGTCCGAAGAAACCCCACTTAGGGTGCGATATGTCTCGTAACCACAAGCCATATCGGTGGAGGGATAAGAGGCCGCGAAAACAATTGATTGTTGCATCACTGGATGGGAAGAGCCCACCCTAACCCGGTAGGGGTAAGCTTACTTGAAGGGGCAGTTAGGGGGAATATAAGGACGAACCCTCCATTAGGGATCTGAATTGTGTCAAAAGACGCTAATATCATGGGGCTTTTTACTCACGGGGGTATTAAGACTTGTCGTATTTGCGCGTCAATAAAACCTGCATAAGAAATAATACGAGAAGATGATAAGGCGAGATCAATGGGTCGTTACATGAAAATGTAAAGACCGCATGCGATTTCGCCGCACAGAAACAAAATCATATCCTAGGCAAAATAATACCTTTATTTAGGGAGGCTTAGTAAAACATCATGAGAAAAGTAAAAACTAATATTATTTTACATGAAATAAGGAAACTGCAAATAACTCGCGGATATAGTCGCACGATGAACATACGGACGCGAAAACGTTAACATTGAACATAGCTGAGGCAGAAGACGAAGGAAAATTCATAAGGTAAAGTAAAGAAAAGGTAATTCGGACATAATAGTTAAACGATTTAGTTAATAAAGAAATATGATAATCTTACATTGATAAATGATAGATTACGCAATAATGAAACACCGCATGAGGCAATTTACGCATGTATGATAACTTTACAGATAAAATACATTTAGTACTACATAACATCTACGCAACTCTAGCATCTTGTGACGACTAACAGAGGCAAGGATGGGAATGCAAGCATATAGAGGAGTGTTACTCGCCCCCATATGATAGATTGACTCACATGTTATATATAAGTATTGTTATCATGTTATTACCATTAGATTAACTTCAACTGTCGAAGTGTTACTCACCCCCATATGATAGATTCACGCACATGTTATATATAAGTATTGTTATATATGTTATTACCATTAGATTAACTTCAACTGTCGAAAAGAACGGTACTTTTCCTTTTATAAATACAGGTGTAACCCAAGAAGAATTTACATTAAAGAAGTACGAAATACTTAAAGAGTCTACATTGAAGAAAAAGCCTCAAAAACTAGGAAATATCCGATATACAAGGAAATGACAAAGAATTTACAAGTGTGACAAGAAAGAAAAGATCTTGAGAAGGAGAAACTACTTCCCACCCATATCATCCTCATTAACTTCCTCAGCTTCAGAACCATTGCCCTCATCATCAGTCTCCTCATATTCCTCATATTCTCCCTCACTATCAGAGATGTCGGAATCTTCCTTGTTAGGAGAAACTTCAGTAAAGTTATAATTTGATGGAGGAATGTTATTATCGGTGCAGACTTTCTTAACATCCGCATCACGAACGCGAACAACATCCTTGCTCAAATTGGAGACAGTGACAGTCAAATTTTTCTTGAGCCTGCGGTATTTTGTGTCACGAGCGGAAAATCTCGCTTCAAGGTTCTCAATCTTTTCAAGATACATATTCTCATCCTCTGCGAAAGAAATCATAAGGTTAAAGCCGCATAAGAATATTTATCAGAGAATAACAAGTGGATAAGAATAACAGACAACCTTCATTTTTAGAAATAATATCTTTAACCAAGGCGGCATGATCAGACTCGAGACTAACAGTTACAGCTAAATTACTCCTAGCATTATCAATGACTCTAGCAGCCCACTCAAATTCAACATCACTTTCTATAAGAAGATGGGAACGGATCAAATTCCGTCGCTCGACAAGTGCCTTCATTTCTTTTATAGCTAGATCTCGCTCCACTTGAACTTGGAGGATAGTTTCTTGAAATTCCTTAAAAGCCTTCGCACCTCTAAGAGTAACCTGATCCTTCTCAGTAATAAGAGTCGAAAATGCGGGGGTCTAACAACCTCACCCAATATTTTTATTAGCAATCTGTATGGAATAACTCGAATATACTTTTAAGAGAATCAACTAGACAGTCAATCTTAATAAAAAGTATATCAAGGAGTTAATATCTCTATCTCTCGATTTGATCTATACTCAAACAAATAGAAATTTGTGAGTCTTTATCAAATACAAGAGATATAAACTTGGACGGTACCAAATACTAATATCCAAGGATCAGTCAATTTCCAATCAACAACCAAAGGTTGGCTTTCGCAATTTATCGATACAACGCACAACCTGTGATATTTCAATTATATAACAAAATATAATGCGGAATAGAAATAACACAGACACCAGAAGTTTTGTTAACGAGGAAACCGCAAATGCGGAAAAACCCCGAGACCTAGTCCAGTTAGACACCACCTTTGTATTAAGCCACTACACACTAGCTTACTACAAACTAACTTCGATCTGGACTGTAGTTGAACCCTAATCAATCTCTGCCTGATTCAAGGTACGAGTTGCGCTCCTTACGTCTCACGATCCCGAGGAGGATACTACGCACTTGATTCCCTTAGATGATCTCACCCACAACTAAGAGTTGCTACGACCCAAAGTCGAAGACTTTAATAAACAAATCTGCATCACACAGAAAAGTCTAAGATAATAGATAAATCTGTCTCCCACAGATAAACCTAAGAGTTTGTTCCGTCTTTTGATAGAAATCAAGGTTAACAAGAACTAATTGATAACCCGGACTTATATTCTCGAAGAACAACCTAGAATTATTAATCACCTCACAATAATTTTAATCGTATGGTAGCGAAACAAGATATTGCGGAATCACAAACAATGAGATGAAGATATTTGTGATTTCTTTTTATCTTGCCCTATTGGAGATATAATCTCAAGTCAATTACTCAATTGAACTCGTATGACAGAAATTGGCAAGATCAGACTGCTCAACTATAAGAGAAGTATTTTCGTCTGGCTTCACAATCCCAATGAAGTCTTTCAGTCGTTAACCTGCAGGATCTCAAGAAGAAACCTATGGTTAAAGGAGAATCGACTCTAGCAAAACCAACTAGTATCACACAGGAGGTGTGGGGATTAGTTTTTCCAGTTGCTAGAGTTCCCCTTATATAGTTTTCAAATCATGGTTTGCAATCTATGTTAGCTTAGTAACAAAGCATTCAATATTCATCGTTTGATGAAAACCTGATTAGATACAAGCTAATATCTTTCAACCGTTAGATCGAAACTTAGCTTGTCACACACAAATGAAATGTACTTCATTTAGGTTTGAGTAACCGTACCTAAACGTGTACACTTAGTTGGTTCACAAATAGTTAACCAATGGTTAGCCATATGAGCGCACTTCCATATTAACCGTATTCATATTTCTCATAACTAGTTCAAATGACTCATAAGAACTAGTTGAAGAGTTGTTCAATTGCTTAGGTCTTTATTCATAGACACAATTGAAACAAAATCTTTTTGATCCATTCGAATCAATTCATGAACAATATAGCCACGGTTTGCAAAGATTGCATATTCCTTATAATTTATTGTTTTAAGTTCATGAACTACCGATTTGAGAAATAATCAGCTTGAGTAATGTATGGGTATGCGTACATTAGCTACCGGATTTGAGTTGGCATTGGTTTCCAAACTCAGCAAAATTTTTCGGGAGGAAAAGTTCCGCCAGTATGCGTACACAACATGTCTCCTTCACCAATACCGTATGCACACACTTGGTTTCCGGTACATGGATTTATACACTAATGTGCGAACACACTATATATGCTTATATCCATATATGGTAATCTCAACTCTACATTTCAATCATTGAAACATTCTTCTATAATGTTAGGATAGTCGTTATTCACAACTATCGCTATCAAAGCCATTTTCAAGATTGAAACGTCATCATGACTTTCGTCACGGGTAAAGATGAAAAATGGTTAAAGTGAAAGCTTACCAACACATATTTCGAGAAAAAGATAGGCGAGTAAACTCGGCTCGAAATAGCAAATGTGCATGTATGAAAACTATTATACTTATACGACTTTTTTCTCAAGAGTAGGAGATAGCGTAGAATTTTGAGTGATAGATAAGTTCAAGTCTCCACATACCTTTTAGTCGGATGAAGTTCCACTGGTTCCTTGAGTAGTTCTTCGTCTTCGTAAGATGATCGCCATGGTATCTGGAGCTCAACTACACTTAACTATCCTAGACCGAGACTTAGACATAAGTAAACTAGAAATCAAGACATATAGTTTTGACAACTAAATTTGACAAACAAGCTTGAGATAGCAACGTTTGCGAGTTCGACCGAGAAATGCTCTAACAAGAGTGTTAATTCTTGATTCTGAAACCTTAATCCTTTATTTAGATTCGCAAAAGAGGCGCCTAAGGCTACTACTAGTAGACAATGCACTCCTATGGTCACAATTAAGAAGTTGGTACTTCGCCCTGAGCTCCTCCAAGGGAAAAGTTCTCAATTTGTCATCAGAAATATTATTTAGGAAAGCATTAAGATGTTCAAGGAGAGTCTCATCATCAACATGATGATGAAGAGAGCAAAGTAAAGAAGTTGCCTCATCAATTAAGTTGCAAATCTCTGCAAGAATATGCAATTAAAAGTGAGCGAAGAAGATGAATAAGCAGAAAAGAAGATGAAATAAAGAGTTACGCACCAACTAACTGATCATTCCTCTTGCGAAGATTAGAGACATCATTCTTGTAAGTGGAGACTTCAGACTTGAGTTTAGTATTCTCCGCCTCAAGAGTGAGAAGTCTTCTTTGACAATCTGAAGAAACGACATATGACATGTGTGCCATCTGCGAAAACTTAAGATGAATATAAGGATATATTAAAAAAAAAATCAGATTCAGATCAGTTGAAATGTCTGATAGCTGAATCTGAATTAATCTTACTGGTATTTAAGTCAAACAGTCAAGTTAAGTCAAACAGTCAAGTCAAGTTAAGTCAAACTACAGTAAAGTCAAATTAATGTCAAACTGAAATTCAAATGCAACCTCAAATTTAATTGAAATTCAAATGCAACTCAAATTTAACTGATATTCAAGTGCAACTTCAAATTTAACTGAAATTTATAATCAAACTGAGAATTTTAACATTCATTCACTTTATCCATTGAGTGTAAAATTACACAAAAAAGGATTGAATCTTGAGTTGGAGAATACATGTCAAGATAGCTAGTAAATTCTAACAACAACCTGTGATTCAATCACGAAGAACTAAGTAAGATACAATTAGATTATATGCCAAGCACAATCTTTAGATACGAATTGAATGTACAAAATGAAAAAAGCCCCATACTTGACTAAATCCCAGTATGATCTGCAAGCTTGCATGTTTGCAATCAGACTCATTTCCATCATCTTGTGTAAAAATCTCTGCAAGTAGATAATACATGTGCATAAAACTAGATGAATCGTCAAAGTTAAGAAACATAAATGGAAAGAGGTGTAGAGATAATCAAATTTTGTATGCAGAACTTACTTCATGAGGTTCAGTGATTCGTTGTAGAGATGAGTCTCTGATAATGCATAGGATAGGTACAATATCAGCAGAAGAACCACCAATGACTTAGGTAATCTGGTTTCCAAACAAAGCTTGCAGAAATGTGTTTATGCCAAATACAAATAGTGGTGTTTGTATCACTCGTATCTTCACACAGTGAATGGAGCCTACGAAGATAAAAATCTTCCATTAAAACCAAAATCCAAATAAACATCAAAATTGAACATATCAATACACAAGAAAGGGACTATTGATTCTTACAAAGGTACCACCATAATTGACAAGCATCAATGCTTAAGCGCATTGAGCCTCTTCAAATGCTTCTTTAACCCTCTTTGCCTGCTACCACACCAAAATTAGTACACATAGATTAATGTCAAACTCGGGGAATCCAAATATACAGATCCTGTAATTTCATAAATATCTTATCTGGAAAGGAAACTTAAAAAACAATATGAGCATATCCCATAAGACATTGTCGCGGAACTTGTCCAAGGAGACTACATCAACTCAAGGTAATATAAAGATAACAGTAATGTATGCAATAGGTGGAAGAAAAACATCAAATAGAACATATAGAGTGTAAGTAAGCCTAGGTTTTATAACAGAACTTTCATAGTGAACACCTTGTACGAGTTGGATCAATAGCTGGTCATTATGTAATAGAAATAACATTACCAAATGAGCTACAAGAAAGTTATGTCCATATGAGCTACGGGGGAGTTACAGGAATTGAGAATAATTCTCAAGAATCCTCGAAAATGCTAATCAGTAAACCTATTAACTGGGTTAAGTTAAGTTCCAAGGTAAAAGATTATAAGTGAGCTCATTTATTAGTATCAAATTAAATTCTATATTTCACAGATCAAAAATAACTTTTGTGTTTTCACTCAAAAGATGCATACCGGCATTAAGGTCTTAGTAATTCAAACCCATATGGGGAACCAGTAAAATAAAGGAATGCTTACTTATAAAAACATTTGTTGAATATCCCACATTAATCTACAGACTCCTTGTATCATTGGCTATGTTTTGATGACAAAGCAGTCACCATTCATGTACCTGCAAACAAGATAGATGTCAAGCCCAATGAAACACAAGTTGATGACAACTGCATGCTCAATTCAATCATTATTAATCTACAGGGAATACATTGACACCATTAAGAAAATAACTTTCTTGAGAAGACTAACTTTCTTGAGTAGTTACTACCCAAAGCAAGTCGAGATGCATCACTTCAAAAGAAATATGTACAAACACCAAAAAGAAACTGACTTCCAAAACAAAAGTTTTCTCCACTTGCTACTTACTAAGTCACTTCACTCGACCCACATATAATATTCTCGCCATAGGATTCTTCTCCAACTATATCAAAAGTATCTGGCACTAAAATGGAAATTATAGTGAGCAGACACGCTCAGTGGTTACTTATAAATCTCAATCAATCACCATGAATCAATATTTATGCAAACTTTAGTCCAAATGCAAAAATAAAATAAAATGAGTATGCTCAATAAAAGAAAAAAATAACAGTAGATAACAAACATGTATAAATCGTGACCTCCTCTATCATAATAAAAGTAATAAATACTACCAGCAAAGGCCGGGCCTCTCTGATTCACTTGGTGGTTCGAAGTTGTCGATATCATTAAGAAGCTAAACTAAAGATAAAACAAAATTGAGTCTCATTTTACAAATCTATCTCAAAATTATTAAACGTTAACTCAATTGATTACATCTTTCTGGTCACTAAACAGTACCCTGTTTCACTAATTTCCCATATATAATCTTTTTGTCCTAACTATCAAAGATACATAATTTCAACGTTTCATAATCATCTCAACTATCTAATTGAATTGATTGTGCACGGGTACCAAATGAAAACAAATCCTAATGACTAACTAAACGAATAAGAATGAAAGAAATTAAAGTAAAAAGAACAAAAGAAGTTAAGAAACAAAATGAAATCAACATTTACCTTTACAGATCCCAAAATAAACTAACTCCTACATTCCCTTCTTCTCTAACAATTTTTTTTTCTGCAATTAACATTTCAAGTTCTTAGATTTCAAGCCACACATTAACGTTTATACCAATAATAAGTGTGATACAAGCAAAACCAACTACAAAAATATGACCAGCTAACACATACCAAGCAATATCCTGCAAGTTTGTATCTCCGCAAGCCTTTGCAGAATTGCATCTACTTCCCTCTAGCCTTAAGCTGCAAAAAAAAATCTCAGCAGTTAGGGTCACATCTTTAATAGATAATGTTTCAAGGTAAAGGCTCGTAATAAAAAGAATTAAAATCTTGGATTAAAGAAAATACCTTGTAGATCCCCAAATTTATGTGTTTGCCCAAATCAGCAACATACACTTCCACAATTTCATGAAATTGAATAACTGAAATCCATTGAGAAAGAGAAATTGAAACGAAACACACAAACCTTGATTTGAGTATCCTTGCAATATGATGGCAATTATAAGCCTTGAATCTGACTTTGGATAATCAATTCTGCTGGTGTAGGATACCTTGTAACAGAAAAATGAGATCCATCAAACATTCGAGCAAATCTAACATCATAAGCAATTTAGCTGATGAAGATGTTCCTATAACTTAAGCTGTCTGACTGAAATCAAACAATAAATACCTAAAATCAAACAAATACAAATAATGGTTAAAACCCAATGAAGACAGCCAACCAAAAAGAAAATCAAATTGAAAGAACAGAAAAAAAAAAATTAAAACTCAAATTTTGTACCTGATGAAATTTGTAAAATCAAACCCTTATAACCGCACCAAACTGAGAAATCAACCTGAAATCAACCAATATTCGAAAAAAGATTAAAACCCAATGAAGAGAATCAACCAAAAAAAAAAAAAAAAAAAAATTAAATTAAAACTCAAATTATGTACCTGTGAAGTTTGCAAAATCAATCCCTAATAACCTCACCAAATTGAGGAATCAACCTGAAATCAACCAATAATCGAAAAATGATTAAAACCCAGTGAAGAGAATCAACCAAATCAACAAATAAAGTTATAAGAAAAGAAAATAAAGAGAACTTGAATTGAAACCTAACTGTACCTGATGTTGTTTGAAAAATCAAACCCTAACTTCACAAGATTCAGAGATGTGGAAGGTTTATCGAGTTTCTATTAGATTTTCAGATGAATAAATTCATGGTGGACTCTGGTTCGTGGTGGTGTTCATAGAGAAGGAGTTTTCTGCTGCGTTTATAGGGTTTGGGTGAAGTGAACGAAGTGAAGAGAGAGAAAGATAACGAGATATATATAGGCTCAGAAACTACCAGATTTAAATCGCGGACTGAGGGTCGTCGAACCGGTAGTTCCATGATGGCAAAATAGTAAATTAAATTTCTAATTCAGAGACAGCTTATTAAGCTCTCGGAATTTTTCCGTGTTTTTACCAAACCAGAGACCGCTATCTTTGGTCAACGGTCTAACTACAGTCAAGGAGGGTCTCTGATGTGGGTTGCTAAATACCCATTTTCCACTAGTGAGCATAAAGACATCATTAAAGAAAGTGCGAAAGTATAAGAGTTACCAAAGAGCCAAGCGAGAACTGAAAGATCGGACTTAATGCTGAGGCAACTCCACGAAGGGATTCATGGTTTAAAGAAGGGGCATCACATATCTTCGAAATCGTCCCACGTGCACGAGTTAGTTCTTCATTACTAATTGATGACATGGAGTCAGAGAAGATACTAGATAGTTGCCCCATATAAGATGTGATCGAGGAGTCATCAGTAAGGGGAATATCATCATCACTAGAGTGAGAACTTGCAGAAGAATGAGAAGATGCCTTTCGTTTTTTCGGAGGATTATTGGAAGAAGATTTGGAAGCGGTCTTCTTGTAGCGAATCTTACCCTTACCTTTAGCGCCTACAGCTTCCAACTACGCGAATAATGAGAGATAAGAAGCAAAGGCAACAATATTGTTAGAATTAAACAAAGTGTATTTCTTACTTAATTATCATGCGAAAGTGACGCTTGAGATACTTTTTATCCTTCTTTTCCAATTTCGCAGCCTGAAAACAAAATAAAAATAAATAATAAGTGCAGGACAAAACAATAAAGGGACAGTGAATAGAGGCGAAGCAAAAGGTAGCGTACCACGTCAAGTTCCTCAGGACACCTGAACACCCAAGGATTGTAAGCGGGAAAACCCGCAGGAATGGGAAGAGTTAAACCATCTTCGCCTCTACCAGTTATGTAGGGACCAGCCAAGACGATATGATAATCCACCCAGCGAGTATCTTTTAACTTACGAGCAGAGTTATTAGTAGGGGTCATGAAAGTCAACATCACGCATGATTCTTTCCTCTTCTGTGATACCATCTCTTCTTGTCAAGCGAATGCCCCATTTAGATAATTCGTTCTTCATGATGGTAACATCATAGTTCTTGAAAAAATTATCAATGGTGTAATCCGCATGATTGATCTCCCTGTGGGCATATTCTGGCTTCCTTACTTCTATAGGATAAAGAGATTCTAGTCCTGCCGCAAGGCGGGCGTATACCATAACTATCCTGATATAGACACCGCTTAATTGGAATATGCCTCGTGAAAATCTTGCATCGGAGAGAATCTCATAAAATAAAGGAATTTTAGGATTATAAAGAGGAGAAGGAAGACCAACGAGAATTTGTCTCACTGATATAATAATTTTTTGATCATTCCACTCATCGAGCGAAAACCATTCAGGACCAAGTGAAGAAGAAGGTTTTGATCCAAGAGGGATGGATAGCGAGAAGCCTCTCTGACCGAATTCGGTTTTTAATATTTTAAAATCTTTATTGTACTTCCAACCAGCTTGAGGAATTTTTACAATGAGTATGGGATTGAGGATAATCAAAGATGATCAAATTAATCAAGATCAAGATGATCAAGATACGGGAAATAAGAAAAAAAAAAAAAGTGCGAAAACGAAGAGAGAAAAGGGAAAGAATGAAGAGAATGATGAGACATGAAAAGATGGTAATCAACTCAAGGTTTTGATCAAAAGAACAACATCAGAAGAAAATAACAGTTGCAAAGAGAGATAAGAGAGTAAAAAAGGAGGAAAGAAGAAGACGATTAAGAGTAAATAAAAGATTTACTCCCGATCCCAAGAAGTCTTCCCTCATCAATGCGTTGATTAAAAGTGGACGAATAAAAAGAGGCAGTTATTAGAAATGTGTCAAACAGCTAGTGGTTGAAAAGACACGCGTAGTCTATCATGCCGAAATCACGGGAGTAGGTCAACATATAAGAATATGAAAAGATGAACGGGTGCATTAGAATAAATTGGAGTTTCTCATATCGCCCTCTTTTCCAAAAGAATGGTATGAGAAGAGGCAAAATGTGGGTACAAAATACCGCACACCTATCAGATATGTGAAATAATGATCATCAAGACCGAGCGAAGAAAACCGCGTACAGCTTATCCAGAATGACGCATCAGATGACGTCAACTTAATCATGAGTAAAGTGTGAAGAGCCGTGCGATAGTAAAGAAGTCGTGCGTCACTATTAAAGTTAGGGCTGCACAAGACCCGCCCACCATACCCAAACCCGTCCGTACCCGCTAAATCCGTGGATTTTTAGTCCATACCCGCCCGTTGTGGGTGCGGGGTTGATTATGAAGAAAAAAAACCCGCTGTCTGTGGGTGCGAGGTTGGTTTAAGCTAATACCCGCCCATACCCGTCCAAAAACCCGCAGATTATATACCATTAGATAAAACTTATCTTAGTCGTCCATTATGAAACCCTAATACTAGTAGATAGGATAACTGATAACCCTCATTCACTTTCTACACTCTTCTCTCTGTTTGGTCTCTCATCTTCTTCCTCCTCAGTTCTTCTTCTTCACCTACGAACGACAATTACCAGAAATCTTCACCAGAAATCGACAACAACAACTTCGAATCTTCACCAGAAATCGAAAACAATCGAAAAATCAATGATTCAACACTTAATCTTCATCCGTGAACTTCCTAGGTATGAAAATCCAGATTCAACACTTAATCTTCATCTCGTGCTCATCGATTAGTTATTTATCTCGATTGGATTGGGTTTTGGATTCAATTTTGGTTTGATTACTAAAGCGGGTTTAAACCCATACCCGCCCAACCCGTAGCGGGCGGAGGTAAAAACCGCCCGGTTGTTTGTGGGTGCGGGGTTGGTTATGAAAAAAAAAAACCCGCGATCACGCAGGTGCGAGGTTGGTTATAGCTTATACCCGCCCATACCCGCCCATGTGCAGCCCTAATTAAAGTCCACACGACATTGACGCACGTCAGATCCGAAATTAGGGGCTTTATTAGCTATCCTTCACTATATAAACCACTATATAAGCAGCCGAGCGACCTTATATTGAGGGAGAGCTTTTTGGAGAGTTTAGACAAGATATTTAGGAGAGATAAAGATTATTTGCTTCCCAAGTTAGGATTTTCTCGTTACTTTGTATCTAATTTGAATATCTTAATGAATGTTCTTGTGATTCTCATGGAGTTAACTTAGATTGTTCTATAGATTTTTACTAAGGGTTTGGTTGTAGGATTTCCTGCAACTACAAATTTGATCCCGAATATGAAGTACTAAAATGGAAGAGAACTATCATATCCAATTGTTTGAGTTAAAAGCAGAAGAAAAGCAACATGATGCAGAAATATTACAAGGAAATCACTTGATTGAGGTATTTAACTTGGTTATACAATCTGCTCCTTTTCCTTTCTCCATGGCGTTAATTAGTTTATAGACTAGAAATACAACTTACACTATTTTGTATATGGCGTGTTCGGGTAAAGTTTGGTTCTCATAATCATGATCTCCCTAAAACTCTTACGGGACATGCATACGTCGCAAGGTTGAAGGAAGAAGAATTCAAGAAAGTCGATAGCTTTATTGTGGCTAGTGTTAAACCTCGGAATATTCTAACTTCGATAAAACTGGACAATAAGGATAATTATAGTACTATAAGAACCGTTTACAATGCTAAAGCTAAACAAAAAGAGATTTGGAATGAGGGTAGGTCAGTAATGCAACAATTCATGAAGTTGTCATAAGAACACAAATATACAACGCTATTTGGATTTTGGAGGATCGACAATCTTTGTTTGATGCATTTTCGATGCAGACGGGAGGAAGGGAGTCAAGTTGCAGTTCAAAAATATTGGTTCTAGTAAATTTTTCTTTCAATTATAAACTTCTTTTATATAAAACAATGAATTATTTAGAATCAACTAATATATTTAAATCTAGAGCCAAAGATGTTGAAGTATAACGATGTTGATTAAATACGCACATCTATACATGTGTAGTCGAACCCGATTCATGGAAGCTTGTTGTTTGAGTATATCCTTGCACAAATCACTTAAAAAAAAATTCTCATGCCATCCACACGTTTCAAGTGTGATATGTGAATCTATACTCCAAAAAAAAAAAAAAAATTGATTGGGGGAAAGCTAATTATCAAATCCACCCAATATTGACTTGAAGTCAAATAACCTAGATCGAGTCAGCTTTCCCCCTAGTAAAAGTGGCTTTCCCCTTATTAATTATATTTTTTTCTACTAAAATTTCTTCTAACTTTTACTCAACTTTTCAGAAATAGGAATGTCTCAGGATATTAAGCGTCAAAGAAAAAGAAAATCACCTCCGAATAACCTCAGTCAACCAATGCCAACAACCAGTGACGGAGCCATGGATTGAAAATGAGTAACTCCAAAATTTTAACCGGGCTAAATACAAAATATAGAATAAATACAAGGGTATTTCAATAGTTTTCATGATTTTAGAGGGGCTAGAGCGAGATTTAGTAACCCTTAGCCTTCCCCCGGTAACACAAGCAGCCTCTAATGAAGAGAACCATACCGCTCTACTTTCCGGTCGAGAATTAGCCGAATCTCAATAAGTTGGTGAAGTTTATAAAGATCTAACATGGTTCTAAGCTAATTGCCAATAAGTTTTCTTGGATTACTTTGTATCATATTGATGCGAACAAACATCATCCCTATATTGGTGTTTGTATTGGTGGAGAGTTAGTGGAACATTACATACACGTTTCATTTTATAGACTTCGAAATAGGTATGTCAAGTGTATTGATTTATAATTCTAATGCAATCAATACGAAAATGTGTATGAAATTAATAATTTTAATGCAATCAATAGGCATGCCAAACACATAAAGGTACAACATCAATGCTAATAAGCATAAATAATTCATTTTCGGTGTTTCAAACACATAAAGGTACAATATGTTAGAGCACTGATCGGTCGAACTCCCAAGCGTTGATATCTCAAGTTTGTTTGTCATGTTTAGGTGATCAAGACTATAAGTCTTGATTTCTAGTCTACTTATAGCTATATCTCGGATCAGGATAGCATGTGTAGTTGAGCTCTAGACTTCACGGCGTTCATCGATTGAAGACGAAGATCTACTGAAGAGAGATTAAAGGAACTTCATCAGCAAAAGGTATGTGGAGACTAAAACTTATCTATTTTCAGAAGTCTATTCTATTTTATCTCCTATTGAGATTAAGTCGTATGGCTATATAGACTTTTACATTATAAACATTTGATATTTCGAGCAGAGTTTAACTCGCTTATATCTTTCTCGAAATATGTGTTGGAAAGCTTTTTGCTTTAGCTACGTTCATCATTATTCTTGACGAGTTTAGTTGAAAATAAGTTATTTGTTGGAAACTAAATAATAAGTCAAAAGATGATCATATGAAAATTGCCTTGAAAAATCTTACATGATTTGTGTGAGACAATCATTTGATGTCGAATCGGAATGTTTCGTATTGATTATTCGATCACTTGAAAATTACATATAAGTTAATAGTTTGTGTGAGACAGCTATTGTCATCTTCTAAGAATGTTTCAATGATTGAAATGGGAGTTTAGAACAATCAATCATTGTCTGGATATAGCACAGTATGCATGCCAGTATGCAAACTGTTGTGGAATGATTCATGTCCAGGAACCAATTTTTCGTACCAGTATGCGAATGATTTTAACTATCAAAGTCCGGGAACCAAGTTTGCATACCAGTATGCGAACGGTTTTACCTGAGTTCACTCTGGAATGACAGTAAGCGTACCCGTTTGCGAACTGTAGTACATGACTAAAGTCTGAACTTAAGTTTGCGTACCCGTTTGCAAACTTAGGTGGTTAAGTTCTAAAATCGTTTAAGTATGATTTCATACTCATGAACAAATACATTTATATATTAAGGAATGCAATTTTTGCAAACCGTGGCTAAATGTTCATGAATTGATTCTCTTGAATCAAATATAAACGATTTTGTAACACAATTAGATTCATTTGATTAATTTGTTTTTGTATACTTCTATGAGAATATAAACAAATAGCAAATCTATGAGTAACACAATTATATTCATTTGATTATCATTTGATATAGAAGTGTTGGATGAATGTGGTTAATACAAAAGTGTTCATATGGCTAATTCGGTTAACTATTGTTGAGCCAACTCAATATATCACGTTTAGGTAGGGTTACCAAATATTTAGGTATTATATGTGTTGTTATAAAATATCTAAATGAAGGTATATATCATTTGTGAAATATATGTGATGTATTATGCCTTGTTACTAATATCATCTAATGGTGTATATTGCTTTGGTTTTAAGCAAACTTAGCTTGAATCTTAAATAAGGTTTTCATCAATTTACACCTCTAAATATAGATTGCTTTGTTACTAAGTTATCTTAGAATGCAAACCCTGATTTGAAAGACTATATGAGGGAGAACTTTAGCACTAGGAAACCTGATCCCCACACCTCTTGTTTGATATTAGTTGCGTACTAGAGTCGATTCTCCTTTAACCTAGGTTTTTCCTAAAACCATTATAGGTTAACGACTTAAAGACTTCATTGTGATTCTGAAGCCAGGACCAACTATTTTCTCTATAGTTGCATGTTGTGATCTTATTTGTTCTATTGTATTGAGTACGATCTTCTCTAATATTGGCTCGAGATTTATCTTCGATAGGTAAGATATAAAAAGTAACAACAAAGCTCTTCATCTCATTCTTTGTGATTCCACAATAACTTGTTCTACTACCATATAGTTAAGTTATTGTGAGGTGATTGATATTTCTAGGATGTTCTTTCGGAATATAAGACCGGATTATTAATTGGTTCATGTTCACCTTTATTTATCAAAAGACGGAACAAAAACTTCGTAGGTATTTCTGTGAGAGATAGATTTATCTATCAGAATAGACTTTTCTGTGGGAGAAAGATTTGTTTTAAAGTATTCGACTTTGGGTCGTAACAACTCTTAGTTGTGGGTGAGATCATCTAAGGGAATCAAGTGCGCAGAGTCCTGCTGGGATTCAGAGGTGTAAGGAACGCGACTGTACCTTAATCGGTGTGAGACTTGGTTAGGGCTCAACTACATTCCATTCCGATGTTAACTTTTAGTTGGCTAGTGTCTATAGTGGCTTAATACAATGTGGTGTTCAAATCTTGACTAGGTCCCGGGGTTTTTCTGCATTTGTGGTTTCCTCGTTAACTAAACTTCTGGTGTCTGTGTGTTTTATTTTCCGCATTATATTTGTTTATATAATTGAAATATGACAGGTTGTGCGTAGTTCAATCAATTGGTAAATCCAACCTTTGGTTTTTGATTGAAATTGATTGACACTTGAACATTGGTATTTGGTACCTTCAAGTTTTTTCTCATAATAACCAGGCTCACAGATTCCAATCTGTTTGATTTGTTGATTACATTGAGAAACATAGATATACTTCTTGGATATATTTCTTTGATTAAGTCTGACTGTATAGTTGATTCTCTTGGAATTATATTAGAGTTAGTCCATGCAAATTTCCGAAAGAAAAATATTGGGTGTATTTTTTAGACCCCGTTTTTTCACAATAAATTCCAAGAATAGCCTAATAAGATTAAACTTTAAGAAAAAGAAAGACAAAGTATGGTTGTTATTGTTAACGAGAAAAAAAAAAACAAAAAAAAAATGGTTTTTCAACTAAGTCAACTCACAAGATGCTGAGTTTGAACAAGGATACATCGACTTGTTATCCTTCCACTATCAAGAGAGGGATCTATTCGGTGCTCTGTGAAGCCAACCTGATGCGGTGCCCTCCGCTTTATAGGTCTCACAACCAAGATATCAACCTACTCCAAACTTGGACCGAGCGGGTCAATAAATTGCGTGCGGAAGAACCTACCAAGTGTCGGCCAAACTTAATATCCAACCATCTTAATGTCCCCTCTTGGGTTAAAAGTCGCACTACCGCGCTAGACGTTCATTTTGCAATTTCCATAATCTAAATACATCATAGTTATTAGCGCGATGTGGGACTAATATTGTTTCCACATCTGCAGGGCTGCCAATTTGATTCCAAAATCTGATAGTCGTTTCCGATAATCCAGAATCCTATAGAAAATTATCCGATATAATGGTTATTGGATTTGGAAAACGGAAATTACCGGAAATTACCAGAAATTATTGTGTCATCGTAACAAAATCGAATGAGCCATTTTCCGTTAAGATAAGTTCCAACACCAATAACATATAAGACCATGAATCCGTTATACTTTTAGCCCATTCATTTCCTCATTCATATCTTCTTCTGAAAGAAAGAAAACTTACCTCTCCATTCACTTCTTCTTCCTCTAATTCGTCCCAGGATTTGAGTTACCACCATTATTTATGCATCTCTTTTCTAGGGTTTCTTTTAAAATCCAATTTTGTGTTCAACTTTGATGTTGAAACTTAATTTAGGGTTTCAGAATTGATTTGTGAAATTAGGATTTGGTGGAGAGTTCTGTTTGATTTTGGATTTGAGAACACAAATTTGGAATTGATGATGTTGAATTAGAATGAGGGAACAAGAAGAAGTTGTTACTGTTGATTTTCATACGAGTTTCAAAGATCGATGAATATATGACGAGGTTGAGAAGAAATTAGAGATAATTTTGTATCCAATTTGATTTTAAAACAAGAAACTGAGCCAAGAAAAGACAAGAAATAAATTGGATGGAATGGCATGTTGACGCACTGAGATGGCGGTGAAGATGGCGGTGCAGCTGTTGAATATGGGTTTGATAGCCATCAATATTCCAACTTAACCACACTTAACAAATATGGCTTACAAAGAAGAGTTCGGTTACGAGAGTAAAATTTTCGACTTACCTTACTCAACATTTGGCCTTACAGAAAAAAAAATTGGTTAGGACCAAAAAAAATTCTTGTTAACCGAAGTGTTCTTCGTGCTCTTCGTTTCTTAAAGTTCCGTTATAAACTAGGGTTCGAAAAAAAGATCTCCTAACTGATCTTACATCTTAACTTGTATTTTCACACTATTTTTATGATTACTACTCAAACCAGGGAATTAAAAACGAATTAAAAGTAATGTGTATGTGGGAAAGTACATGTGAATGTATTGTTGTACGTCGGAATTGATTAATCGACGATGAAAATTTTATGAAATGGTTTTTTTTATGGATAAAATATTTTTATGTTGTTGATAATTTTGGTTATATTTTGTGTTAATCAGCTATAAAAGATTTATTTGTTTTTGTTAATAACTAGATTAGATTTATATATAGTTATAAATAAAATGAAATTAAAGGGTAAGTTACTCATTTCTTAACTTTAGAACACTCCTAATAAATGTAGGGTGGGTGGCCTAAGCACATCATGATCCCAAAAAAGTGAGTGGTGCCCAAAAATTCGTTCTAAATTAATTAGTGACTCACGACTATCAAGAGATGATATCAAAAC
Source organism: Papaver armeniacum (assembly GCA_023531295.1). Lineage (NCBI taxonomy): Eukaryota > Viridiplantae > Streptophyta > Magnoliopsida > Ranunculales > Papaveraceae > Papaver > Papaver armeniacum. The sequence continues at coordinate 188,448 of JAJJWW010003672.1, forward strand.
TACGTCTCTTTGAATTAAAGATCAGTATAACAAATCTGTCTCCATGGCCTAGATGAGTCTTTTAAACTTTAACGAAATGAGTCTTTTAATCTTAACGAGACAGTATGGTCACAATTAAATAAAAGAAGAAACAATGATGCACTACCTAATCTTATGTTCAAAACTTAAGACAGTATGGTCACAATTAAATGTTATAAATCAACAATTTCAGAATTTTACCTGTATTGAATGGGTGAGACGTTGGTTACAGTTGAATCCATACAGAGATGGTTCTTCAAGAGCTGAAGATCTCCCAAAAATTGCTTGCATGATGTGGTCAGCATGGACTAGCAGAAATTCGATTAAACATGAGAACAAAATTGAAGAACCAACTTCAATCCTAGCAAGAGAAATGGCGATGTTACCGGTAAAGGAAAATCAATTGCAACTACAAAAAATTTCTACAATCACCCAAATACCTGAGATTTCAGATTGGATATCTCCACCAACAGATTAGATCAAAATAAATTGCGATGGGGGTTGGAACATTGATTCAGTGAATGGAGGAGGGGGGTTGTTATAAGAAATCATATACACCAATTCATACTTGTAGAAGCGAGTTATTTTTCCTGTGGTTCTGCAGAAGAGACAGAGATACGAACAATCAAAGAAGCCATGAAAAAAGCTTGGGAAAGGAAAGACAAACAAGTAATAATCGAAAGTGATGCTGAAGGAACTATAGAGAAGATAAATCGAAGAGATTTTAATGGAGACCATAGAACCCAAGCACTGTATTGAATACCTAATTTCTAGATTCAAGGAAATTCGTTTTAATTTTGTCAACCGTACTAGTAACGGGGCGGCCCATAATGTAGCCCAATGGGCAAAAACAAATCACGTATATGGCTTGGTCTACACCTCCTGTTTGGCTTATGCCATCCGTGAGTGCTGACCATAGACATGAAATGTGATTGTATCTGTATCGGTTTTGTCCGATTTTGCTTTTAAAAAAAAAAAATGTTGCTTCCAGAATGGACGCAATTTTATACAAGTTGCTTCCAAAAAGTGGAAACAACTTTCTCAAGTTGACTCTAAAAAAATTATTCTTTTACCCCTCGGAGGTATTTGTGCAAGGTCAACAAAAATGGAGGGTATTTATACCATTCCCACTAAGTAAAAGGATTGCATCACATTTTTTATCACATCTTACCAACGGAACTCAGGCAAAATTTGAGATAAGTAACCAAGCTGCAGTTTTAGTCTCATTTCTAAGAGAAAGGGCTATGGAATGACTGTTAAAAACACTCTTTGACTTTCAAATCAGAGTGAGGGACTAGGTGAAAGAGTGACTTTTGACCCGTGGAAGAGCAACTGCAACACACTCCATAGTAGAACCTAATTTGGTCATTTTTTGGTTACTCTGAATGAGTGTTCCCATTCCATAGCCCATTCTCAAAGTTAAATCATAATGGGGCCATCTTCAAAACTTGTTACTGAAATTTGTATATATTCTAGAAAAAAAAAACTTTAGAAGCAAAACAAATAGGAAAAATAATACCCTAACTGAGAGGTTGTCAGGCAGAGTTTAGGCATAGACTATTTTAGTGACCAAAAAATAAACCTAAAAGACTGGAAATGAAATACTGTTGAATGCTTTCATTCAAAAGTGAATTGTTGGTTTACTGAATCTTGTAGGCTTCTTTCTGTACACCACAAAGTTCCACATAAAGAAGACCTCAAGACATACAGATCAAACGTCTTGCATCCCTGTCAACCACAAACAGGGACTCAGATCAGTTCATGGTCTAACTCCAGCAAAAACATAACAAAATAGCCGATTACCTGGCCTATTTGGATAAGGGCTAACTTGCACACTAAAATATCAAAAAAAAAAACAAAAGATTATTCTAAAATTTTAAATATCTCAGAATAGCAACTGAAATGCAACTGACCTTAACCCTGCTCAGAAGAAAATTTGAGCACACAAGTTGCTGAAGATCTTGGAAGACTCCAAATATCTGCCACTAGCTTTTTGCTTTTCACAGGTGAAATGGAATCAAAAGAAATATCGATTTCTTCCAAAGCTTTTGCACTCTGTAAAATCAGTTTCAACCACATCATTTCCCCAGCGTTGCCAGTAAATTTGTTGAAGCTAACATACTAGAGATGTAGAAAAGGCAATCTAGCAGACACCATATCAAGTCCCCAACTACCGTGTTCACTGTCACTGTAATCTTCACCCTCAGCAGCGTCATTGTAGTCGATGTCTTCTTTTTCACCAGGGAAAGTGGGAACAAACTAAATTTTGAAATTGAAAAGGATAGACACAATAAGTATAACAGGTTAAAAAATGTAATCCAAAACTTGTGATGTAATTTATCTAATGAGGGCTGAAAGTTTTGTGCACTTGAGACTTGCCCTTATAAATTCAAGGGACTCCAGATTAGGTGCTTTTTCGAGCAAAACAATTAGTGCTTTATCAGCGATTACTTTCTGAGTCAGACACAACTCGCTCAAATTAGGATATGAAGGTATATGGTTCCATAAATCGTCTGCAATAGTGAGAACCTATTCATGAAAAGGAAATTTGAACAAATATATATCAGCTTCAATAAGTCTGGTTTGCCATATAACATCACAATCATATATATACTTCCAAAAGATAGCAGCAAGCAAGAAGTATTACCCGTAGGGTTCGATCCGAAATTGTTAGATACACCACATGTGCAAGTGCTCGAAGAAACTTACTTACAACTGCACCATAGTCTATCGCTTGCTCCCACGGTGTACCCAATACGTCAAAGAAAAAGTCAATGTGTGCTTCAACTAGTGATGGAAAGCTCGACAGGTCATAATCCTTTGCAACACAACCTTTGTAGGTGAGAGACTCTAGACTTGGTGCATCAATTTTGAGAGCACAGTTCTGAAGACCGTCTTGGCACACCGAATTTGAAATAAGTAATTCGTTCAGTGAAGGATTTGAAATACAAACATGCTTCGTATCAGACCAGGTGCAGCATCCTAGAAATAAAAACTGAAGTTCGGGGCAATTGGAAAAGAGTTGGTCGTTCAAACGCTCATCTCTAAATTTGACTCCAAAAAGATGAAATCTTTCTAATCTTGGAAAAGATATATAATCAGGAAGATAGATATTAGGGCTTGAAAGTAACATCAATTTAGTTAGTGTCTCACAAGTATAAAGAGATGGCGGCAGCAAAACTGGATCTCTTTGAGTCAAGTGGAGAGTAAGATCTTCAACATTGTGAGATAATACAGTGGCTATCCATTTTCCAACCCGGGATTCATTCGAAAGTGCACTAGGCTAAAAACAGAAATTCTGTATGCTTGACTCGTCATGAAGCTCCAATGTTCTATCCACAAAATCACCAAAACTGTCAGCCTGTTAGGAATTCTTGTACAAAAACCGAAGGGTGGGGATAGATCTCCATATGTATTTCCATCGTTTGGACAATACAGAAGTCCGAGCAGCATCGCGAGTATCCACAAAAGAGAGAATATGATGAAGAATTGGGGTCGGCAAGTTGCTAATCCTATCTTCCAAGACCTCACTCACATTGTTTTGTCCCTCAACAAAATAATTCTGTAAAAAAAAATTGAATAAAAATGAAATTAGGGGGGGTTTGAGTTAAGTTATGAAGAAACCCTTTATCAATTACTAGAACATTCAAGACTTAAACAAAAGCAAAAATGTAAGGTCAACGGTGTTTTTTAATCAAAAATCATATCTTGAAGAACCCTAGATGTCAATTTTGAAGAGTAATAGCTTGGGGTTTTTTTGTTTTTGAACAAATTGAATCAAGTGATGTAATAAAAATAAAGATTGAAGAAGGAAGAGAGCAGTAGAAAGTGTACCTCTATTCTCTGAGTTATCAAGATTCCAACAATATCAGCTTGTGGTATCAGAAAATTGAGATCAAAATTCAACAGCAGGGGTATCCTGAGAGAAAGTGAGCTGAAGTGAACTGGAGAAGAAAACAAAGTGAGTTTTAACAAAATCGCGCTGACAGAACGGTGAAGCGGTTGGGAGCTGTGTTGCGAGTCTGATTGGGTGTCGAATCGACCAAGTAAGTTTATCTTGCGGTAATATTTAAATTTACAGTGGAAAATCCGGTAAAAAATCTTGTAGGTAGACAAGACAGTATTGTAATGTACCATAGGGCCATGGGTCCATATCAAACCCTAGTTAGCAAGTCGGGATTTGGCAAACATGTGGGACGATATAATGTACGGGTATTTTTCGGATTCATAAAAATTTAAGCTATCTAATTTAATTGCGGTAATATTCTGATCATTAATGGTCCTAGCTATTGTAATAGAAATTACTTCAAAATTTTCATCCTTCATTTGATGGTAACCTAGGTTAACTCTTCCTTGAACTTCTGATTTGTAATATCCTCTAGCCCTTTCAGAGTTGCATCATCTTCAGCTTGAAAATACTCCCTCCGTCACACTATTGATTTACCTATTTATTTTTAATTTTTTCCCATTAACAGTTGATTTTATGTCATTTTATACCATGTTTATATTCGTTATATAGGTGTTTAAAAATGCTTTTCAATGATATAAAATTTACGAATATCCATAGTATAGTTTGAGAGATAAATCATTTCAAAATTTTACTACTAGGTCAATTAATAGTAGGACGGAGGGAGTATATGTTTGTTCTTTGCAACTCTTTGGCCCAACTCACCGCTAGTTCTGCTCCTTTCCTAGCTTTATTGTCTCCAAAGATGAAGTCTTCGATTCATCTTGCTACCACACATCCATATTCCTTAGGGGTGATGTGAGTTTGTCCTTCAAGATTTCTAATAGTAATGTTGATGTCCACTAGATTCTTGTCTTTGTTCCTCCACAATCCTAATATCCTTATGGGATGAAACTTGGTGGATGGTCCTTAGATTTTTTTCTCTAAGATGGAAAGACCTCTGTAATATCCAGAGGATGATTTTTTTCTTTTAGCTTCAGGAGGCTGAAAAGCTTGATGGTATTTATCTAATGAGGTTTCTTTTCCAATCTTCTCTTATCCCAAAGTTGTTTCTTATGAATGTTGCATTCAGCATTTAAGCGAGCTTGGATTTCAGACAAAGTTGGGATTTCAAGAAATGGATTTGGTACTTCAAGTGTTGTCTTTGGGAAGTAGCTCTGCTTAATTTTGATGGAGGATTCAAGAATGTTTTGGTTGAGTCTAGCAGCCTCATTGATGTGAATCCTTTTCTCTTTGCTACTTAAGTTTACTAGCATGCTTCTTCTAGCAAGATGTGGACATTTTCCTAAGGAGGTCCATGCAGGCCAACTTTGAAGATGATGCAGTCATCCGAGCCATCGAGCTAAGGTGTGTTGTTGGCTAGAAAAATCTATCTTTGAGCGTTGCAGAGTTTCATTGCATATTCAGTGGTTGAATCCTTGTCAGTTTATCCTCTCCTCTTGGTAATTATAGGTGTTGAAGTTGGTGGTAGGGTGAAAGTATTTTGAGGGTTGGTTGGTGTTCAGGGTGTGTAGATGGGGTGGTAGGGGTCTGATTGCCAGGGTTGGTGTCTATTGTTTCCTCACAGAGAGGACCAAGATGATCAAGGATTCTATACACTTTATAGAATTGCAAGCCATTGAGAAGTTACAGGATCTTCATAACCATCTATATTCTAGAGCTCTGGTGACATCGATATTGTAGTTGAGGAAAATCCTACAACCACATCCAAAGAATCATGAACACACACACCATGAAGTAAACAAACAAGACATGTACAAGAACACAAGATATACGTGGTTCGGTATGATTACCTACGTCCACGGGAGTAAAGGGATGATCTTATTACTTGATTCAAGGTTACAAAGTATGTATCTCACTAACAAGTACTCTCTTCTCACTCTCTAGCTCTTTGTGTTCTCTTTTTCTCTTCCTGATCTCTTGGTCCTAGCTCTCTGCATGGCTCTCCATTTATAGTTACACAGGATGATACATCCAAGTTACAGTGTAAGTCGTGGCACATCTTCCTTGATATCCTTCTCGGGCCATGGATGATGTCTATTCCAAGATACTGGGCCGAGCCTAGTGATACCTTCTCCCGACGACCTCTCGTCCGGTGTTGTTTTCTTAGTGAGTATATCCGATGTCGCCCTTGGTATTCTCAGTCGAGTCTTACTTTGACTAGATTCTCTTCATCTTCTCAACTACTTCGTCAGTGCATTTATTGTTCTTGTACTCGATGGCTATCTCTTCCGTCACCTCGGACCTTTACACGTATTGTCTTCACGGGTTCCCTTGGAGCCTCTTTTCTCACGCCAAGGCCGGGTAAAATGATTTGGTGCTTCAAAATTCATGTGCTGTCGATGCCTCACTGCCTAGGATTGCTCCACCTGGATCTGTGGATTATTCACACCTACATTTATTCCCCTTATTCCGCTCGTGTGATCGGCACGAGAGGAAGAAACCGCCTCGTCTTCCCACGTCCTCAATCATGCCGGATTTCGTGCCATGCTATTTCCCACTCTCTTCAGCTAGTGCAACCGGTATACCTTCTTCGCCGGTTATAGCAGATGGGGTTTATAAGTCCGACCCTTAAACCTTAGTTTTTCTTTTATTCTTTCCTTAGCAGTTTCTCTTCTCTCCTTCTCTGTTTTCTCCGCTTCTTCTTCGTTGCCATCGGTGATACTTTCTAACAGGTTTCCTTCCTTCCTCTTTCTCTATCTCGAGTTTTATCAGCCGTTCTTCGCTTCCGTTGCCGCTGTAACTTCCTATTCCGGTGGTAACTTCACTTTTCTTGCTGTTTCCTCCACTAACTTCTATGGCGTCTTCAACTCCTTCCATGACGGAAAAGAGGTACATGAGTTATGTCTTTTCTGACGAAGACGGTGTACCGCTTGATTCCCTGTTTGTTGTTAAGAGCCCTTCTAAGCATGATTATCGTGCTTTGGATTCCATCTTTTCTGATAATCCTTCTTCCTTTTCATGTAGGACTGACAAGAGAACTGCTAAAGATTTGTCGGATGATCAGTTTATCCAACAGTTGAAGGATGAATTCAACCTCCATGGCTATGACGTCAGGCTCTTGTCGGGACAAAAAGGAGTTTTGAAGAAGGATGATGTCATGAAGTTTCCCCACTCGGCCACAACAACTATCGTCACCAAGGGTCAGTTAGAGCTTGGGTTGTGCTTTTATTTGTATGATCCTAGCCGTTCGTTTTGGTATGAAGATCTCTCTAAGATCCGCCCATCCCGTTCTCTGGCCCAATGGAATGGAAACACCTTTCGAATCTTATCCGAGTGGGAGAGACGCAGCCGAGGCGAATGTACTCATACTCCTTGGTCCACTTACGATCCTTCTCAGGCGGGCGACTATAGTCCCGCTAGTTTTGCTGATAATTATCGAAGCGGGACTGCTACCAATGGTGATCTCGCCGGTTTTGCCGCTAGTCTTCATCGCCATAAGACTCTTCCTGAAGGTGTCAAGAAGGTTTTGTTGGACGAAGATCCCGAGGGGAAGAGTTCCAACAAACATGCTCGTCATACTAGTGACACGGCTTGGGACCGAGTTCCCTTAGCTATTTCTGGTCCTCTTCTTAGTGGCAAGCTTCCTTCTCTGGCCAAGTCCTATCCATTCTGGGTGGTCAATGTTGATCGAGTAAGTGTGTTTCACGGTTTTTGATTTAATTGATCGGCTCGGATGACTAGTAGGGTGATGTTTTTATTTTTGCGTTTTACGGCCTAAGCCCCAGGGCGTTTCTTCTGAGTCTCTCATCCTTCGGAAGAGGGGTAGGGGTTCTAGCGCAAGAGCTGAGGAGGAGTTAGGGAAGGTAACAAATATACTGTTTTCTCATTGTCGTACATGTATATGCCCTTATTTGTTGCCTTAACTGGTTCTGACATCGGCTCATGTGCGTGCTTAGGGTTGACGGTTGGAGGAGGTGCTTCGGTGAGAGATGGTGAGGATCTCGAGGATCGGATGCCTTTATCGCATTTCTGAGGAAGTCGCCTCGGAAAACTCCGATGTTTCGTCTACCCTTGTAGGTGGGAAGCCCGGTGGGAAGGGCAAGGAGACCAAGGGTGACTTATCTCGCCCTGCAGAAAAATGTGCCCAGCGACCCGGTGGTAGAGGGATTGTTCTTGCTGAAGGTGTTGTGTATCTTGAATCTGATGGTGATGATGACGAGGTTCTTTTTGAGGACGAGGTTGATGGTGATGGTGGTGAAGAGGAGTCGAAGCAGACGGAGAAGTCTGGTGGTGGTGGAAACAATGTGGTTACTCAGGACGGAGAGAATGTCACTTCTGGGAACGAGTTGCTGGATCCTATTTCTCTCGTGGTTCCTAACTTGGGAAGTACCACCTCTTTTACTGTCTTTGGTCCTATGTGCAACTCTCTAGGAACTCTTATTTCTCCTGAGTTTTCCTCTCTTTCGGATGAAGATAAGATCAAGGTCGCCTCGTTATATGATACTGGTCTAAAGAGTAATTTCGATCTGCTGGTGGGTTGTGTTAATCAGGTTACGCGTTTACGCCATGGGGTAGGTACAAATATTGTTGATGTTTGTAGGACATCAATCATTCTTTGTTAAATGTCGACATTAAGCGCAGAGAGATCGCTAAGAAAGAGGGCCTTCGTCTCTTATTGCAGCAAGAGCGCGAGCGATCCCGAAGGTTGGAGAAGCAACTAGCCGAGACCCAAGATATTTATTTAGATTTCAAGTGTTTATGATTGATTCTGTAGTGCCAATATCCTGAGTTTAGTGCTACCTTCCTAGCCGAAACTTCTAGTGTGGAGGCCGATGCTACCACGAGGTATCGCTTGTTGAAGAGGTAAATTGACATAGAGCGGGGTCATGTTTCGAATTTACAACAAAGGATTGTCAATAAGGATGACAAAATTGATCGTCTGGAAACCGAGATTGAAGATCTTCAAACCCGGCTGCATCGTTATGTGACTTTTGAGTATGTCCCCGAGGAGATCGATAATCTTAGGGAGAGTCTGGCTCGATTCCAGGGTATCGTTGCCGACAAAACGCTACTGGTCGATAACTTAGAAATCCAGTGTGGACGGTTAAGGCTTCAAGTCCGGGATTTGCACGCATATCGCCTTCGGATTCTTGGGGAGAAGAGTGCTGCCGAAAAGTGTAGTCAAGAATCTCTTGAGAAGCTTAGAGAGTCTAAGAAAGTCTCTGAGGAGTTGGAGTGGGTTCGAGCTCAGTTATCAGGTTTGCAGATATCACATTCTCGGCAGAGAGCCGAATGGAATGATCATAAGAAGTACTGCCCCTCCAATGAGTTTAACGAGCAACGCTATCTAGAACTTTCCTCTAAGATATCTTCCCTTGAGTGTAGGTTGTCTGAGTCCGAAGAGACCGTTAGAGTAGTCACCCCTTTACTTGAAGGTGGTGTCCCTTGTATTATGTTTTCATTGTTGTCATCCTGATGTTGTTGTTATGTTACTAACTTCTCCTGTTTTTTGACAGCTGAGCAAAGGAATGTAACCTCGTTGGAAGAGGAGAATGCCCGATTGAAGGGAAAAGTGGTGCAGCTGCTGGCGAGGGAAGCTCAATTACTCGATCAGGTGGCCACTGCTGAGGCGGCGTCGATGCAGCTGAAACACGACCGTGTTGTTGAAAAGGCGAAGTTTAATGATGAGCTTGTTGTGAAGGTCAGAGCCGGTGTAAAGGCGGTTCTTGATAAGAAGCGAACCGATGCTGCTGCCAAGAGGGCGCTTCCGGGGTCGGCTCCTCCCAAAGAGTAGGCTCATTTATTGTAGCGATGCGTCGCTATTTCGCCCTTTGCATTGGGTTGTAATCTGCTCGAACACCTTTATATTCTCATACATTTTCTTTTAATGGGGTGCTGCGTCGCCAATTCAGTTGTTTCTCTTGCTTTCTGACATTGCTGTTCACGTTAACGTTCTTACTTATATTGTGTCGATGATGTGTGGTTTATTTGTACGACTAAGTTGTGTGTGCCTGCATAAAAATGAGTAGACCGGTTATTGTAAACGCCGTTTCTGTCTAACACACTCAACAGGGAGGTTCATCGGGCCCAATGCCATGTCCCGATTGAGGTATCTCATCACCGTCTTTCAAGATCTAGTGGTAAGGTATTTGGTACTTCCTAATTTCTATGGGATCGATATCCCAAGAAGTTATCAATTAACTTTCTTGGGAAAGTGATTTCGGCCACTTGCGAGGGGAGCAATGTTGCCTGCTCGACTGCCGAGTACTCATGCCTCGAAAATCGGCCGCTGGTTTCCGAAAACCAGGGCCCTAGGGCTACCTCGGCACTTGCACACTGCCATCGCCCCGAGTTCGAATAGCCCGTCTTAGTGTAAGTCGCCCCGACACTTGCACAATGCCATCGCCCCGGGTTCCAAATGACCATTCGAGTGTAAGCCGCCCCGACACTTGCATAATTCCATCGCCTCGGATTCGAAACGGCCATTAGACACAATTGTCACATTTCCAACCCCACGTGGCCTTTCAAGGAAATAGATGACAATATATCATACCTGCTCTCATGGGTGATATAGTTTTAGTTGCTTAGCATTCAATGGTCGTGGCTCGGGTGTTCCGTCCGGTTTTTGTATCTTATATGCTCCTTCTCCAACCTTCGACGATGGTATAGGGTCCTCCCCATCGTGCTGCTAGTTTTCTGCCTTTTTTATCACGTTCGTAACTGGGTAGATCCTTTAGCACCAACTGTCCCAGCTGGAATTCTCTTGGTCGAACCCGGTTGTTATACTCTCGTTGTATTCTTAGTTAATAATTTTCCATCTTTTGTAGGGGCATCTCCCTTGTTTCTTCTAGGTCGTCGAGTTTGTCCAGGATAAGATCTGTCGAGATGTTTCGCCTCCACGCTTCGGTCCTTGTTGTAGGTATCATCGCCTTCGTTGGAAGGATGGCTTCGGTCCCATATGTTAACATGAAAGGTGATAATCCGGTTTGCCTCTCTCGCGAGTTGTCCTATATGCCCATAAAACGTTGTAAAGCTCTTCGCACCATTCTCCGTAATCTCCATCAAGCTTCTTCTTCAGGTTGTCGACGATGGCCTTGTTTGTGATCTCAGCTTGTCCGTTACTCTGAGGGTAAAGGGGTGTGGACTTGCTCTTTCGGATGTTGTAGGTATTGAATAGCAAGTCGATATTCTTGCCCTGTAGCTATTTTCCATTGTCTGAGACGATTTCCGCTGGTACTCCAAAGCGACAGATGATGTGTTCCCAGATGAATCGAAAAACATCTCTATCCCGAATATAATTTAATGGAGCGGCCTCTACCATTTAGTAAAGTAGTCGGTAGACACAATTAAGTATTTTCTCTGCCCCGATCCGACACGCAATGGTCCTACGATGTCGATCCCCATTTGGAGAAAGGCCAAGGGCTGATTACCGAGTTTAACGTTACTGCTGGTGCATGTATCTTATTTCCAAATTTATGACATTTGTCACAGATGAGGGCCATATGCTTTGCATCCTCATTCATGTAAGGCCAGAAATATCCCATGGTCTTGGCTCGCACTGCTAGGCTACAGCCCGAGTTGTGGTTTCCCGCGGCCCCATAATGCAATTCGTTCAGGATTGTGTGCCCCTCTTCTTTACTCAGGCATCTTAACAATGGTCCTAGGTATGATTTCCTGTACAGAATGCCATCTCGGAGCTCATATGCAGCTGCTTTGCTTTTGATTTTGTTGATCTCGGGTCGCCCATTGGGCAGTTTTCCTGTCTCTAGATATTCGTGGATAGGTTTTCACCAATCATCGGCCTTATACTGATCGGTCATAGTTGCTGCCACATGCGCGCTAATGTCCACTTTCTCAGGTATCGATGGAATTAAGATTCTCATAATTCTAATGCCTTCAACACTTGCATCCGTTAGCATGGAAGCGATGTATGCTAAAGGGTCCGAGTGGCGGTTATCTTTCCTACAGATATGCGGAAGCTTGATGTTTGGTATCTGGCCGATGTAAAATTGGGCTAGTTCCCAATATTTCTGTAACAAGGGGTCATGTATAGCGTACTGCCCTCTTATTTGTCGGATGACTAGCTGAGAGTCACTTGTTAATCTTACATCTTGAATTCACATCTCCACTATCAGGCGCAAAGCATATATCACAGCTTCGTATTTCGTGACGTTATTGGTTGCTTTAAATTCGAGTCTAAACGAGTGGACCATCTTTTTTCCCTTTGGTGTTGTGAAGACCAATCCAAGGCCTGACCCGTCTTTATTGGATGATCCATCCATAAAAACTTCCTATCGTGTAGGGTTACAGGTCTCGAGTAAGTCGGACGGATCCTCTGGGTCTTCCTCCATTCCGGGGATGTCTTCTACTTCATCTTCGTCGCTCAATGGGAAGTCTGCCAGAAAGTCGGCCACTGCCTGTGCTTTTATTGTTGTCCTCATCTCGTAGAAAATATCGAACTATTTGATCTGTGCGCTCCACTTGGAGATCCGCCCCGACCTTGCTGCATTGTCAAGTAATAATTCTATGGAGGATTTTGTGAGCACCCGAATTTTGTGAGTTTGGAAATACGTCCGAAGTTTTTGTGTTGCAAATATCAATGCTAATATCATTTGCTCGATTCTGGTGTAGTTCTTCTCCGATGGGTTCATGGTTTTGCTTATGAAATACACCGGATTTTCCTCCCCTCCTACGTTCTTGACTAGGATAGCACTAATGGCATAACTGGTTGCCCCCAGATATAGGGTCAGTATCTCCTCGAGCTCGGGTCTTTGGAATACTGGCAGGCTCGCGAGATGCTGCTTAATCTTCTGAAAAGCTTCTTCGCATTCCTTGGTCCATTTGAATTTCTCTCATTTCCTTAATGTCCCGAAGAAGTCCTTGCACTTGTCAGATGATCGAGAGATGAATCGCCCAAGGCTGCCAAGTTCCCGTTTAACCGTTGTACGTCTTTAATCGTCACAGGTGATGGAAATTCTACGACTGCTATGATCTTATCAGGGTCGGATTCGATACCTTTGTCAGTAATTATGTACCCTAGAAACTTGCTCGAGGTAACCCAGAAAGTGCACTTAGCAGGATTCACCCGCATCTTGTATCTTCTCATGGTTTTAAATATGTCTCGGAGGTCGTCGATGTGGTTGGCGGCCACCTTGCTCTTGACCAGCATGTCGTCCACATATACCTCAATGATGTTGTGTATTTTTTTCTTCGAACATGTCTTCTACTAACCTCTGGTAGGTGGCGCCCGCGTTTCTTAGCCCAAACGGCATTTTGGTGTAACAATATAACCCTATGGGTGAGAAGAAGGATGTGTGCTCTTGGTCCTCAGGGGCTAGGGGGATCTGGTTGTACCCCGAGTACCCGTCCATGAGTGTTATTGCCTTATATCCAAATATGGATTCTACTAGTTGATCGATGCTGGGGAGGGGGAAGCTATCTTTTGGGCACGCTTTGTTCAATTCACTAAAGTCGATGCATATCCGAACACCTCCATTCCTTTTAGGGACTATCACCATGTTAGATATCCATTGTGGGTATTGATCCTTTCGAATAATTCTTGTTATTTGCAACTTCTTTTGTTCGGCCTCCACCGCTACGTGTATCTTGGGTGCAATTCTCCTCATCTTTTCTCAGATCGATTTGAACTTGGGGTCTATTCTCAAGTGATGTGAGCAGACTTCTGGGTCAATTCCCTCCATATCGTGTATTTTCCAGGCGAATACGTCCATGTGTTCTTTCAAAAGAGTTATCAACTGTTGTGTTTGTTCATCCGTCAGTAGAGTCCCTACTCTCACCATTTTAGGCTCTTCCTCAGTGCTTAAATTAATTTGTCGAGTAGATTCTAAGGCCGAGAAATTGGGATTTGGTTCGTCGACCATTGTCGGCTCCTTTGATTGCTATAAGATCTCCTTTTCGCCATCTTCATAGGTGGTGATGGCTTGTGATATCACATTTTATAGTTCTTCTCCCGCCCTTATCTCCTTAGATTTATTCTTTTCTTGGCGCTTCGATCGATCGCCTTTCTTCACTTTGCTGGATGTCTATCTGTACGCATTGTCGCGCCTCCTGAGGATCGCCCAACACCTCCACTACCCCTCGATAGGATGGAAACCGCAGTCTTTGGTGGTACGCCGAGGCTACTCCTTTGATTCCTGCGAGCCAAGATCTACCGAGGATAGGGCTGCACATGGGCGGGTATGGGCAGGTATAATCTCAAACCAACCTCGCACCCACATGCTGCGGGTTTTTTTTTCATAACCAACCCCGCACCCACAAACAGCGGGCGGGTTTTGTTACCCACCCGCTGCGGGTAGGGCGGGTTTGGGTTTAAACCCGCTTAAACCCGCAATAATTAGATATACTGATCAGGAGGAGGAGGAGTTCGCTATAATCTGCTGCACCACATTTAAATTTTCAAGATTACAATCCATGGAGTCCGCTTTAATATATTTCATGACGCGTGCAGCTAATTATAGTGATAGCAAATCGAATACTCTTTTGTTTTATTTTTGATGGTAAAGAAATCTCCGAACGTTTAGAAAGACAGCTCTTAAATTGGTACCTCTGTGGATATGTTCACACACAAGACACCAACAACCATTGAAAACGTGAAGTCTCTCAGAGAAAGGGACAAAAGAGGTGGTCTAGGGAGCGAGCTGAACTTCTCAAGGTCAGTGAAGGATTAGCTGTAATCAACGGTGTATATTGAGCGGGTTTTTCGGGCGGGTATGGGCGGATATGACCTAAAACCAACCTCGCACCTGAGACGGCGGTTTTTTTTTAACTAACCCCGCACCCACAACGGGCGGGTATGGACAAAAAACCCACGGATTTAGCGGGTACGGGCGGGTATGGGTATCGTGGGTGGGTCTTGTGCAGCCCTAACCGAGGATTTCTTCATAAGGTGACACAACATCCGAGACTCTAAGGGTGACTTCTCCCTTTGGTACTGTCACTGTACCATTGAAGCCGTAAATTCGATAGGTCGATGGGATTAAGATGTCATCAGATAACTCCATTCTTTTGAAGGTATCGTAAAAAAGGACCTCGACTGAAATTCCACTGTCCATTAGTATCCTTCAGACGCCCCATTCTTTGATAAGTAAGGTTATCACTAGGGGATCTCCATGGGCTTGACCATTTGACGAGACGTCTTTTCTCGAGAAAGTGATCGGCTGCATTATCCAAGGTTCCATGGGTAGAGTTTTAGCCACGTTGAGTATTTCCTTTCGCGCTCGATCTCTTTTATGAATCCTTGAAGTGATGCCAGTACCCAAGTCGAACCCTTGGGTTGCCTAGTGCGAGATAGTGTTACAAAGAATCGGGTACCACGATTGATTCTTATTTGATGCATTGGTGCGTCAAATTTGAATCAAGCGTCGGCGATGTCTTAACGAAGTGTCGCAAGTATCCATCTCGGATCAGTTGCTGGACGATATCTTTTACCTCCCGACAATCATTGGTCGAATGGCCACGAAACTGGTGGTAATGACAAAACTCGGGATGATTCCTTGTTTCATCAAACTGGATTCCCCTCGTTTTCGGGTATCTGATGTCGTTTATCTTTTCTACTTCCTTGAATATTTCTTCCAATGGCGCATTTAGTGGAGTGTAAGATTTGGGTTCGTTTCGAGGCTTCTTTCCTTTGTCAACCCAAACTTTCTTGTTCGACCCCTGATGTCGTGTGCTCGGCCTTTTCTCTGTTCGCTTTGGATCTTCTCGAGGGATTGCCTCTACTGTAGTGCTTGCTTCTGGTATTCCCCTATCTTGTGCTCCTTCCTGTATTTCTTCTAGGGCGATGTAGTGTTCTTGCATCTTCCGGATTTCCCTTAACGTTTTGAGTTTCTCAGTGTATATTGCTATCCAAATAGGATCCGACTTCCCCAATGAATTTTCGAACCCGAAGATCTGTTGATTGACCGGTACCTTCCCGATGTCAGTACACAGCTTCCTCCATCTGTCTGTTAGAGACCGCAATGGTTCCCTAAATCTTCGTGCAAGCGAAAAGAGCTTATTAACCATGGGCTGAGCTATACTGTTGTGCATGTAAGTTTCCAAGAAGATTTCCACCAAGACAGCATAATTGCCAATGGATTCATCGGGCAGGGTGTAAAACCAGTTCTTTGCCTCGCCTTCCAGACTCGCTGGAAAGAATTTGCACATGACCACATCATAATTCGTCCATTGTAACAAGGACATGCTGTACATTTTGATATGTTCTCCTGCGTCGCCCGTGCCGTTAAATCTGGATGGGAAGATCGGCAATGTACACTTTGGCGGGAAAGGAGTCCGATCCAATTCCTTAGTAAATGGTGTATTCTATGCTTCACTGATTACTTCTGCCAACTTATCGTCCTCACCATTTCCTGTCAGTTTCTTGACCATCTGCTCAAGTTGCTCAATCTTTTGCTTGGTTGTCGCATCCGTACCCTCGTTTTTCGCCTCTTCCTCAGTCGAAGAATCCTCGGGTGGACCATACCCTCCCCTTAGGCGATTAGGGTCGGGCATGCGATCTCGGTCCGGGGGTGGGGCCGAGTGTTTCTTTGCTGGGTGTGACTGCTAGAAGCGCCTCGACTTGACGATCCTCTTGACCCGGCTCTCCGGTTGCGGAGTTGGTAGTTTTCATGCTCCAATGCTAGATTCCTTCTCTCCAGCTCTCTCATAATATCTTCCTGCCTTCTTTGGCTTGCCAGAATAGCAAGTAACATTGTGTCAGTGCTCTCATGGCTAGAGTGGCCATTTGATAGACGCATTTATGTGTCTAATTTGTCCTCAATGTTTCGTATTGTTAGTACTTGTTTTTGTCGTTATTATGGTGTTTTGTGTGTTTGTAGGTATTTTTTGGAAATAAAGATTGTTGGAAAATTCGGCTCGAAAAGTTGCTCAGAACACCCCCGGAGGACATTTTCTATACGGACCTCCATTTTGGATAAGGGGTAACCAATTTACTAAGGGGCACTCATCTTCAAGAATTCAAAAATTGAAAATGGCGGGAAAATTTTGCAGTTTACTGCGTAACTTTCTGTTGGATTTTTGGAGGAGTTTCAGTGAGACTCAACCACATTGGTTTGATCGGGATGGACGGGATATGTCCAAACAATCCGGTATGGGTGTTCGTTTGAGTTTAGTCAGGCTGTTTAATCATTGGAAGAGAACAAAGTAGTACGTGGCCGGAGGGGATAATCACGAAATTACAACGAATTAGACGTGTGCTGCTCGTGTTTGGATAGATATAGGACTCTGAAGAAGCGTTTAGGAGTTAAATAAGGAAGATTCAGAAGTTGTAGACGCGTGAAAGAGTTAAAAATAGAAAATTATTTCCGTATCTTGCATGAAAATATGACCGAGTAATGGAGGAATATTGGCAGTGATGGAGCGAGATTTTTTGGTGTCTATGGCTATATAAAGGGTGCTCATGCACCACAGAAGATGATGGAGAGCTTGGGGAGAGTTTAGAGCGTCAACAGAGTGAGAATCGAGAGTTGCAGAGAATATTTTTCTGCTCCTGTGGAAGACGAAGAACAGACAGCCAAAAACCGTCTACGTCAAAGAACTGTGGGTCGTAGTTAAGGAGGCAGTCGTTTTGGAACAGTTCCAACGACACATCATATATATCGTTCTCTGTAACAGTTTGGTTTGTAACAAATATAATTGTTACAAACCCGATTTTCAATATTCATTCCATTTTCACCTCTTGTAAACACTTTTTGAGCAATGAAAAATTATTCTGAGTGTGTTTCCAATATGCGGAGCTATAACCCATCACTGGGACAACGGAGGAAGCAACTTTTCATGATTGTGGTAAATGAATTAATTCTTTATATGACTTCTTGCATAGATTTAATTGTTTTATGATTTTTATTAATTATTTGTTATTTTGTTTGATGTCGCATGCTTAGTTTAAATTACTTTTGATGCGTCATGCTTACGACTTACAGATAATGTTTTATGAAATCTATTTTTGGCAAGGAATTAGAGTCACAACTTCTTTTGTTTGAGCTATATTGTCTCGAGTTAATGATCGAACCACAAGAATATGAAAAGTAGTGAAATCCTGCGTCCTAGTGACTCTTCATCCTGTGACAATATTTGTATATATTTTTCTTTTATTTTCTTTTATTGATTCTTAAAATCAATCTCGTCAAGTATGAGTGAACGACAACCCTCTTATTACTACAAAATCATTGAAAATAATCATCAATTTTTGGCGCTGCCGACGCGGACTTGTGTATAGATTTATTTTTAGGTTTTATTTTTATTTTTATTATTTTTGTTCTTTTTTACGCCTTTTGGTATTTCTTGTTTGTTTTCAGATTTGGAACTGAGCTAAAGAAAAAATGAGGAAGCGCTGAAAACAAAAGCGAAGCCAAAGAAGAAAAGAAAAGAGGAATCCAAAAAGGAGTAAAGAAGAAGATTTTGTATATTATTATTATTATTATTATTATTATTATTATTATCATTATGAAAAAAGCATAAGTATGATTACACTGGGTTTGATGGCAACCTAGCCACCAATTGGGCTCCAACACCCTTTTGAATAGCCATCCCTAGTCTATGAAATAAGAAACAGCCAGAGTCACCATTGGCGTCGTTGTTAGCAATGCAGTTCTTTAGGCGCTTCACAAATGCCACCGTATCCTCGCCAAGTTCTCCTAAGGTAGTAAATGCAAGAACTCCAAAGCCGTAACCATTAGTTGTACGGTGGCTAAATACTTGTTTCGCTTATGGATAACGACTCTAGCGATTGCCCGGCCTCGGGACGAAGTCTTCGGATATCACCCGGTGAATGGGAGAAACTCAGGTGACATCTAGGCGGAGTGTCCTTTCCGTTCTCCCAATTATAAACCAATAAATCAGCCGGCAGCAAAGTGTTGTTACCATCGATCAAGACCAAGCGACACCTCTTTCCTAGTCTGAAACACTGCTCGAAAACAAATGTCTACGTAAACATCCCGTACCGAGTCATGTCTAAATTTTAGGCCGACTTCATCAAGCGCAATGTAGAGCATGGTCTCCAAAAACATCCATATCCCTATTACAACTAGTGCACCGACTATGCTCGGGGAAGAGAGGAATGCCAAGACGATAACAAAGTACGCTTCGAAACTGTCTAGGGCCGAGGGTTTGGTTCAGGCCGTCTATAGGAATGGCAAGGAGATAGTCTTGAGCATGTTGCATTTGATTGCATTGCCATAATACCTTGTCACGTACTTACATATCAAAGCCAGTGGGTATATTCTTCTTCACTACCTCAAAATAGGTCACCGCCAGAGAATGCATGAAATGCATGGGTGAAGGGGCGGCAATAGTGAAGTCTGGTGCTGAAGTGGTGATCCCACATACCTGATTGAACATCCGCAGGGCCTGCTGACATGCTGGGCTTGGATCGGCACCGTTATGGTTGTGTAGGATGGTTTGTTGAACCTGACGAGTTTGCAACTGCGATGCAAGGTAGCAATAGTGTGTTGTGTCCTTCATTGTATAAATTCCGAGACCTCCATCCCGAATAGGAAGAGTAGCCAGCCTATATTGCAGCGGACCAAAACCTGCTCCATCTGCTGTAATGAGGTGTCTCAAAAACTTGTATAAATGGTCATCGAACTGGACAGTCGCGTCTTCTAAGGCCGCCGGACAAGTCGTTCGCATCGTAAAGTATAGTTTGGAAACACCTGCACAATTACGTAGCAGCAGCAATTCGCTTTGAGGGTCCTTCAACCTTTTAACCGTGTGCATAAGACGAATAGTTTTGCCAACACGCTGGGTCACCATGTCTTTGCAAAGATCTTTTGTAAGTCAAGGAAGCGACAAAGGCCCTCCTAAAATCTTAACTCCGGAGGCAGGCCTCCCAATACAGATTTGGGAAAACGTTTGGGTCGAGACTTCGGGGATCTCAGACAGCCGTAACACCCCGGTTTTGGTAAGATTAAGATGGAGACCTCTGCTAGCACTTTCGGCTGAATTATGCGCAACGCTTTGGAAACTTGCATAGTGTCGCCAATGAGGGTTCCGTCATCCAGTACCATGCCTGTAAGTCCAAAGCTACATTGGGAGGCAATAGATTTCACGATGGGATGCAGCGTAAGGGCAAAAGTAGTGGTCCCAAGGGGTCTCCCTGCTGGACACCTTGTGCTGAGGACAAGATGATGTCATCGTAATATAGCCTTGCTGGTCTCATGTAGCAAAATTCGACCCATCGCGAAATGGCTGGACATTGTAGTCGTACTTCTCGAATGAGAGAGGTCCATCAACCATATTGAAGGCATTAGCAAAGTCGATGAGAAGCATGGACATGTCACACCGATCCCCTTTTAGTTCAAGCGGTCACATTGTGAGAATGCGGTATTCCTTCGCCTCGCACGGCACTCCAACACCGAACTGAAAATCGCCGAGATAGGTAGTCATCTCTTTCCCCACTTTGATGGCAGCAAGCTTAGACACAAGTCTTCGCCAAATGGTGCCACAAACTATGGGTCGGATGCCGCCACCTGGTTTCAATAAAGGCGTAAGTGGGGCGCTAGCAATGTATTCCCCGAGTACGGTAGGGCAACTGCCAGAGAGCCATAGATTGATCACTTTGGTGATGGAGGAGAGGAGCTCATCAGAGACAGCGCAGGCAGCCCCACTCATGGCGTCAAGGAGGTGTTGCGCTCGTAATCCGTCTCGCCCACAGGCTGTACCCTTTGGAAAACTTCTGATAGCCTTAAAAACGGAAGGTGCATCGACTGAAATGGTATCACACTCCACAGGTTCAGCAGGTATAGAAGGTAAGTCAAGACTTGGGGTGTTTGAGCATCAACTTAGACAGCGTTGCCGGTCAAAGGAGCTATACCATCGGAAGAAAGCACTCGGATTGATGGGTATAATGCCCATAGGAAAGTTTCTTCTTACAGGCTTGTACATTTGCAATCTCCTATTTGTTTCTTGTCCTTTGGTGTGCTCTCGGCTTCCGTTTAGGCGCGCCAACATCCTAGTGAGTAGGTAGATACACCCGTTTGGTTCTCTCCAAGTTTCCAAAGCTTGGTTAATGGATGCAATCAAGTTTTTTTCTAGTGCCGCAGCGTGCTCCGAAGAATTTTTTTGGGGTGTAGAGGTTCGGTGTGCAAATTAAGGTATGTGAGTTTAATCCATGAGGATGTGTCCTAGGGTGAAAGGTAAAATGGTATCAAGGTAGGATTTTAAGGTTAGAGAAGGTTAAGCGGCACTTTGTGGGGGATGCGATGATGGTTGTGAAGTTTCTTTGAAAAACCTCATTGAGAAGTTCCAAAGACAAGGATCTGAGATGTGTTTGCCTCGTGGTTTGGGTTTCAAGCACACGCATCGAGTTTAGCAATGTCAGAGATGAGATATGTAGCATACCTGCCATTGTATGGTCCTGGTATAACAACATTGTTATGTTTGCATGATTTCCTCCAGACATGTAGCATCATGCATTCACTGCAAAGCCAGCAATGCATTTGCAGCAGAATCTTCTCCCATGCCTCATAAATCCTTCTATCAGTGCGTAACCTGTCGCGGCATTGGTCTTTAGCATCAGCGGAAGGACAATGTCTATCATTAAGGTGTCTCTGAAAGGAAGTCGCAGCGTATCCTCTACCATTAACCCCATCACTGCAGTCATCAAAATCTTTGAATGGGCAGTGAATACGATTTCCGCGTGCAGGAGATGGTCTCGAAGGAGGGCTGTTGTATGAAGGAGGGCTGTCGTGGGGGCTAGATGACTGAGGGGTTACGCGTTGATGGGATGGTGGAGATGAAGATGAAGATGGATGGCGTTGTTTCCTGGGCATGTCGTAACTGCATGTAACTAACCTAATCAATAAAGGAAGATGAAGGATGGTATGCATGAATGGTATTAATCAAAGCAAATAACAAGGAGAATCGAAAGTAGGTGGTTTGAAGGAAATCGTGATAGAAATCGAGAAGATGCGGAACAAAAATTGGAGTTTTCACGCACGAAAATCGCCTTACTCTCTCGCTCCCCTTATTATTATTATTATTATTATTATTATTTAGAAACTGTAATTAGGTAATTATTTTTGTAATCTTTTATTTTTGGACATTTTTATTTTTTATTTTTGGACATTGAACATTGGACATTATTAATTTTAAACCCTAAGGAAGGGTAAGTTTAAATATAAACTGCACATGGAAGGACGACGATTCGATACTATCTCGGCCCCCGGTTCGTACATCGACATAGGAGTCATGGCAGAGTCGACTTCAACGGTTCATCCCCTGTCTGGAACAGGGAGGTAAGAATTCTAAACACCCGCGAATCCCCTCGGTGGGTTTCTTGGATGATTTCGTGTGAATATATGTCGAGAAACTGAATCCGGCTGCTTTAATTTCCTAGTAAAGGGCAAGGACTGGCCATATAAGATAAGAGTTCGGATTTCATCACCGTTCTCTTCTTGCCCGCCTTAAGAAAACGAAACCAAACACGAACCTAAGCTTTAAAATTGGAATAGAACGAGACCGATAGGGTAACGAGCTTAATAGGAAAGTCATTCGAAAAATATTGGTTACTCTTTAAGCATACTTCGAAGTTCATGATTGTTTATGTTAGTTGAATGCGTGACTGCGCCGCCTTGTAATCCGGTGAGGCCTTGGGTATCAAAGCTCCACGTAGATTCCCTCGCCTCTATTCAACTTACTTCAACTCGGATTGATTCCAGAGGGGTCTGCTTATATTGTAACGAATCCTCTTTCGAAGGATTAGAAGTTGGTCTAGAAACAATCTAAGTGGAGCCATCATGCTTTTTGTTTGCTAGAAATCAAGAGGTTTGTTGGGGCTCTAGTCGGCCTTGTTTGTGTTTGTGTAGAATTCCCTTGCGGTTAGGATGTCAAACTGGTATTATAATGACCAATACAATGATTATCCGACCGAAGTTTCAAAATGGACGTTACTATTTTGACCATAATGTGAATAGTGGTTGGGAACATCAGCCTTTTCAAGGTTATGGCTCATACTATGATGTGCCCAATTACTATCCACACACGCACGGGTCGTACGAGCAAAATTCTTATGTTTCTCCTTTAGAAGAGTCACTCAGGAAATTAGAGGAGACGACACGTAAGTTAGCTAAGATGAATAACTTAGTTTATGACGAAAGGAAACTTTCTATAGAGGAATCCCTCAAGATGATAGCTGAGACAAACGAAAGAATTGCTCGAAATAATCTTGATTTCCAATACTGGTGTTTCAATAATACCATTAAAAATGAGGATAGTTATTTGCATAATCAAGATGACGAGGATAAAATTGGTAACACTACTTGTTTAGATGAGGTTCAACCATTTTCATGTTATTATAGTGATGATCATGATGTGGAAAGTGTTGATGAAGAATCTGAAATATGTAGGCATAGTGATCAAGAATTTGTTTCTCCAATTGAGCTTTATAATGATAGTACTATTTCTGGTTCAAATCCCAATAATTTTAATGATTATTCACCTATTCGAAAGGACGAGGATTTGATTTGGAGATGCCACCGTTTTTAGACGATGTAGTTCATGATCCTTTAGCCTACAATATGTTGGATAATCCATTATTTGATGTGCCTATAAGTGAATCGTAGAGAAGTAACTATGATTAACACCTTAGTTAACGAGTCTTTAATAGAAACTTTACGATAATCCTTTATATGATTGTGATGATGGTTTAGAGGAAAGAGTTTACCTTGAGAATACTGTTTTAGGGTCTAGTGATTTAGAAACACTAGTCTTAGAAGATGATAAAATCGTAGAGATGAGTAAGGATGATTACCGATAATAACTTAGAAGAATCAATTGACCATTTTCGGGATTCGATGTTCGTAAATTAGGGAAATTGTCACTAGTCTATCTAGAGACACCGAAAACTCTAAGTTTGGGGGTGATTATCACTCTCCTAGTGCCTTACCTTTAACTCGTAAAGTCCCCTCACTTAGGACTGGACATCCGTGCCTCAACCATTTTACAAGACTATATTCATACACTTTTTCCTGAACCTAGTTGTGTCCATAAAGAAGTTCGGTTGTTAGAAACCCATCCTCCTGGTTGATGTGGTTAACCTGTGCTATGATACCACGATTGACTTTGTTTTCCCACCAAAAACCTTCCTTTCAATTGTGGGAACATATAAGTTTCAGATGTGTCAATTATTAAGTTTTGAGACTAAACCTAATTACTTTAGGATATTAGGGTCGACACATTTGCTTTAAGGAAGACCACCAATCTTATTGTGGTCACTGTAAGTAAAAACCGATTGACCTAGAGGATCCTCAATTATTCGGGTTATTATTATGTGCTTCTAAGTTTTTATTTGAGTTTTTCCATACTCTAGAACTCGAACATTCGGATCTAACTCATGAGGAAACGCAACCCATGAAAATATGTTATCTAGACCCTTTTATAGAGCTCCTCAACCCAACCACAACTAGATGTAGTTGTCTAAAAAAAAAAAAAAAAATAGATAAGGGTGTGTTGGATATCTTCCGGGTCTGTTGCAGTCTCCTCTTCTTGTGGTTACCACTTTTTGATCCGAGATGACCATGCATTATTCGATTTGCTATATGATTCTTGAGGTGACTAATCTTTTCCAATGTCCTGGATGAAGACTTTAAACTTAGCACTTCTTGGGAGGTAACCCATGCTCTTGCAACACGGTAATATTTTTCCTTAACTCTTTTCTTCAAGTGGTAACAGTTTCTCATTGTTCATGCTTTTAATTTCATCTTTAGAACATTGAGGACAATGTTAGATTTAAGTTTGGGGGTATGGGAGAAACTTTTTAGTTGCAATAAATAAACTCCAGAGACTAGAAGTTATGCTTATTAAGGTTGGCACTAACCAATCTAAGTGGATGGAAGCATCTTGGTTGTAGGAGTTGAGGAACCAATTTGATTAGATGGAAACATCTAAAGAGTCTATTCATAAAAGCACAGAGCTCAGGTGTTAGAAAAGAAAACATGGTAGTTTCGCCATATCCTCGTGATGGAAACATTGAAAGAATCCCGATCACTTCTTTTATTTTTCTCTTTACCATTGCTAGGGTGAAATAGAGTGTTGAGATACCCAAAAAAAAAAAAAAAAAAAAAAAAAAAACCCGAGACCACTAGACCAGCGGAATAAATACAATAAAGTCGACCACTCTGGTACCCTTGTATATGCCAAGTGAGTTGACCTAGAGTTAGGATTGTCGACCATTTGGTTCCCTTGTATATGCCGGTATGTTGATATTAGTCCAGCATCAGTATCTCGGTCCATTAGGATAGGTTCACCTTAGTCAACATCATCCACGTTTTTCTACATCCATCTTCTTAATCTATCCATGTGATTGGTTGACTCGGTTTATGATGTCCGAAACTATACGAGTAGAGCTGTCACTTCATATGAATTTTAGTATGCTTGAGTGCAAACTCGTGTACAACAATTGGAATTTCGCATCAGGGTACTTCCTCCTGTAGTCAATAAGTATGCCAACCAATGAGATTCTTTAGTGCCTTCCAAGGTTCTGCGTAGATAGCTAGGGTATGGAGTAAAGGTTTTGTGGGTACACTGTAAACCCTCAGGAGACAACACTCGCCACTAGGGCCAATTAGGGTTCAAATGATTTTATTTTCTAGAATAAATTTGCTCGAGGACTAGCAAATAATAAGTTTGGGGGTATTTGATAGACGCATTTATGTGTCTAATTTGTCCTCAATGTTTCGTATTGTTAGTACTTGTTTTTGTCGTTATTATGGTGTTTTGTGTGTTTGTAGGTATTTTTGGAAATAAAGATTGTTGGAAAATTCGGCTCGAAAAGTTGCTCGGAACACCCCAGAGGACATTTGCTATACAGACCTCCATTTTGGATAAGGGGTAACCAATTTACTAAGGGGCACTCATCTTCAAGAATTCAAAAATTGAAAATGGCGGGAAAATTTTGCAGTTTACTGCGTAACTTTCTGTTGGATTTTTGGAGGAGTTTCAGTGAGACTCAACCACTGGTTTTGATCGGGATGGACGGGATATGTCCAAACAATGCTGGTATGGGTGTTCGTTTGAGTTTAGTTGGGCTGTTTAATCATTGGGAAGAGAACAGGCGAGTACGTGGCGGGAGGGGATAATCACGAAATTACAACGAATTAGACGTGTGGCCGCTCGTGTTTGGATAGATATAGGACTCTGAAGAAGCGTTTAGGAGTTAAATAAGGAAGATTCAGAAGTTGTAGACGCGTGAAAGAGTTAAAAATAGAAAATTATTTCCGTATCTTGCATGAAAATATGACCGAGTAATGGAGGAATATTGGCAGTGATGGAGCGAGATTTTTTGGTGTCTATGGCTATATAAAGGGTGCTCATGCACCACAGAAGATGATGGAGAGCTTGGGGAGAGTTTAGAGCGTCAACAGAGTGAGAATCGAGAGTTGCAGAGAATATTTTTCTGCTCCTGTGGAAGACGAAGAACAGACGGCCAAAAACCGTCGTTCTTCAACAGTGTCAACGTCAAAGAACTGTGGGTCGTAGTTAAGGAGGCAGTCGTTTTGGAACAGTTCCAGCGACACATCATATATATCGTTCTCTGTAACAGTTTGGTTTGTAACAAATATAATTCTTACAAACCCGATTTTCAATATTCATTCTATTTTCACCTCTTGTAAACACTTTTTGAGCAATGAAAAATTATTCTGAGTGTGTTTCCAATATGCGGAGCTAGAACCCATCACTGGGACAACGGAGGAAGAAACTTTTCATGATTGTGGTAAATGAATTAATTCTTTATATGACTTCTTGCATAGATTTAATTGTTTTATAATTTCTATTAATTATTTGTTATTTTATTTGATGTCGCATGCTTAGTTTAAATTACTTTTGATGCGTCATGCTTACGACTTCTGAGATAATGTTTTATGAAATCTATTTCCGGCAAGGAATTAGAGTCACAACTTCTTTTGTTTGAGCTATATTGTCTCGAGTTAATGACTGAACCACAAGAATATGAAAAGTAGTGAAATCCTGCGTCCTAGTGACTCTTCATCCTGTGACAATATTTGTATATATTTTTCTTTTATTTTCTTTTATTAATTCTTAAAATCAATCTCGTCAAGTCCGAGTGAACGACGACCCTCTTATTACTACAACATCATTGAAAATAATCATCACCATTCACTGGATTTCCTGCTACATTGGGGGCGCGGTTGGAGGTCCTGCAGGGAGGATAATGGGGGGAACGGTTGGAGCTATGGGAGGATCAGCTTCTACTGGTGGGATGTCTCGGTTGTGGTCGACCATTCCTAAGCACACCCGTCTAAGACTTTCTCCTTCTTGTTCTAGTGCACGCTGATACTCCATCGGTTTCCTTTCTCGCCTCCGTTCCTCCTGCATCATTTGCATTTCCTCCTTCTCAGATGATCGATGCGGTTCTTCCGTCTTCCATGTCCCCGGTGCATCATCGGCTCGGGTTGGTCCTCGCAAGAGACCTGGGTGGGAGATCGTCGTCTCGTCCTAGATCGACTTCCTCGTCGACAGTTTCCATGCCTCTGCCTGGTGCCCGAGTCTCTCCTTGATGGTTGCGTCGGATGTCCTCTTGTCGGGAATTCGTCAATCCTTCTTGTGCACTAGATCCCGCTATGGACCGGTTCCTGAGAATCCTACTCGTCCTGGAGGTGCTCGCCATCAACTTCAGTATTGCTCCTGTGCCTCGGCTCGCCCGTCCGTCCCTACCTACGTAAGCAAAGTACACAGTGCTTACTTCGAACTGTTTTCGAAAAGGTTAAGGATGAAGTACAGCAGTTCTGTTGTGTAGGGCGGAAAAAGTTTTTGTAGTACAATTCCATTTATGTTAGCTTGTTGATCTCAGTAATCAGGTGGTTTTGACCGTAAAGGACAATTTTTGAAAAGCTGTCTCGACACATCGCTTTAGGTAATTTCTCTATGCCTTAATCATTATTTGTCCTAACATTCCTAGTGCCAGAAGTTATTAATCGACCGTATGTTAGGTCGGAAGATTTCTTTCTTGGCTATGGTTGATAATAACGACAATATTCACCAGTTGTTGTGCTGACGGTCCACCTATGCGGATTGCCGGAAATCCCCGAAGATAGTCGTACCACGGGATTCCTTTTGTTTGCTACTGATGTTGTGAGGCTTTTAGTGTAGGATCAAGATGAGACTTATTAACGAAGCGCTCACTATACTCCATCTGGCCCGTAGTTTAGGAAAACTAAACTCGATGACTTCGAGTTAGTCTTGCCTCCACCACCATTGTACTTTGTTTAACTCACTAAGAAGGTTTAAACGGCGAAATAACATTCCAATTTAGCTTCTACCGATCATCAAAGATGATCCATTTGGGAGCTTTGAGGTGTTATAATGGTTAACTTATATAGAAGACGGGACGATTTTTAATCAAGAGGTTTAGCTCAGCAGAAGACACTTAACTCGACGTAAGAAGATTAATCAAACTTTTCCGACCGAAATCACTCACTCATAAGGAAAGAAACCTTATGGTACTTACTCGACGAAATCAAGATGGTGAAGATAACTAAAAAAAATTTATTTATTTTATTTATTTATTTATTTATTTTTTATTTTTCTTTTAAACTAAAATTACGTGAGCTTCTCAAGGATTAAGTAAGTGAAAACAAATGTAACGAAATAGAGCTTTTAATCACAAAGGTAAACTTTAAACGATAAATCTAGCAACACATACATTTCAACCATTAGAGTCTTTCACTTAGCATTGACTATCATCAATAGATGTTTATAGGAGCTGTTGAATCTCTCTTTTAACGATGTTGATGCTATTTTTGACAGTTAAACAATCTTAGAGTCTTGAGACGAAAAGGTGACCAGCGAGGTGGAATCTCACTCTAGCTTCTACCAAACATCAAAAGATGTTATTTCGGGAGCTTGCAGATTTTCTAATAACTCGCTTGGACAACTCAAGCAAACAGCCTAATTTTAATGATTTAATCTTGGGAACTCGACTTAACTGAAAGCAAAAATGATTGATGCTATCAAAGACAGTCCTACACCAAAACATGACAAGGTTGTACTAAGAAAATTGTTTTATAAAACAAAAACACCTTGCAAGCTTTGTCTACCAACATATTTAACCAAAAGAGTTTCTCCCTTAGCTTCAACTAACACGCAAGGTGACTTAGGATCTTTGGATTTCTCTCTTTTGGCAACCGATTTCAAGGTATCCAAAGATGTTACACGTTCCCCTTAGTCAGCGCCAGAATGTAGTTGAGGAAAATCCTACAACCATGAACACACACACCATGAAGTAAACAAACAAGACATGTACAAGAACACAAGATATAAGTGGTTCGGTATGATTACCTACGTCCACGGGAGTAAAGGGATGATCTTATTACTTGATTCAAGGTTACAAAGTATGTATCTCACTAACAAGTACTCTCTTCTCACTCTCTATCTCTTGGTGTTCTCTTTTTCTCTTCCTGATCTCTTGGTCCTAGCTCTCTGCATGGCTCTCCATTTATAGTTACACATGATGATACATCCAAGTTACAGTGTAAGTCGTGGCACATATTCCTTGATATCCTTCTCGGGCCAGGGATGATGTCTCTTCCGAGATACTGGGCCGAGCCTATTGATACCTTCTCCCGACGTCCTCTCATCCGGTGTTGTTTTCTTAGTGAGTATAGCCGATGTCGCCCTTGGTATTCTCAGCCGAGTCTTACTTTGACTAGATTCTCTTCATCTTCTCAACTACTTCGAAGTGCATTTATTGTTCTTGTACTCGATGGCTATCTCTTCCGTCACCTCAGACCTTTACATGTATAGTCTTCATGGGTTCCCTTGGAGCCTCTTTTCTCGCGCCAAGGCCGGGTAAAATGATTTGGTGCTTCAAAATTCATCTGTTGTCGATGCCTAACTGCCTAGGATTGCTCCACCTGGATCTGTGGATTATTCACACCTACAGATATATCTAGTAAAACTTCAATGTGTTTCTCATCGGAGTCTCTGCATGCCATGAGCTTTTTTAGCATCTTGATAAATACTAGAAGGTCTCAGCATACTGCTAATATCTGGAATAATGTGTCTAGGTACCTTTTTGACAAGCATTCATATCTTGACAACGTAAAAATTTGCTTCATCAATATAACCTGGTCCTAAATGAGAAACTTTAGTAATAACAGTAAGCTTGATAAAGATACCTCTAATGCCTCCTTGTCTGAAATCCATAGTACTTCCTGGCCTGATAGAGTAGTAGTTTTTTCTTCTTTTTTTCCCATATATATCTCCACTTCAACGTCTGTTTTTAGTTCTCAGTTAGTGTTATAAATCTTAATATTGTTCTTATTTCATGAGAAGTTCTGCTACACAATATTCCAACAAGACACCATTTCCAGATAATTTCTTTATTTGGGAAAAATATTCTCTTTGATGATAAACACTATTAAGAATAGGTCCTCAAGGATACTTAGAGAGTTCTTCATTTAGTTTACAATGTTGGTTATCGATTCCTCTGCTGGTTTGGATTTGGATCAAGAGGCTATGAGAAGAACACATAAGATTTTTGAAAAAGTTCTTTGATATTTGGTGTTTGGATACTATCAATAATAACCGACGTTTGGGTATCAGGAGCAAAAAAATACACCTTTACGAGAAGCAGAAATCAATCTCAGAAGTCAAAAGAAAAAAAAACACCTTGATGTCACTCTAGAAGTTGCTTTTTGACTCGGCCGAAATTTCGGCGATAATTCCGGTCTCGGCACCACAGCGAGACGAAACATCAAAATCGCCGAGACGAGATTTGAACGGTAATCTCGCTTGAATTGGCCGAAATCAAGCCGAAACAAGACAGCCGAGAGAGTATTTTTTATCATTTTTTTGCCATATAACCTTGAAATTCCCTTGCGAGATCGGGGTATACTCAAATTAATTGGGGTATACCCAATTTTAAAGGGACTTTTTTTGGGTTTTAGGGGGGAGTCCTAATGGCTAAGTTACAAAACTACCCTTACCCATTAATAATCTTAATTACCCTAAATCAGTTTTTATTCTCTTCATTTCATCTTCTTCTCTCCTTCTTCATCTTCATCTTCATCTTCCATCAACCAAAACCATATAAAAATCTTCAACTTTGATTTTCCAAAAATATTGTTGACTCTACCAGCGAAAAGAAGAGTATAAATGATGTTTAAACTCAAACTCATCATTGTGTTGTGTGATTTGATTGTCATATTAGGTTATAAATCGAAAATTATGATTTCTGTGTTTTTGGTCAGCAAGGTCGTAACATGCATATCTTGCCGACTTTTCATAATGACCATGGCGGCGATCGTAGAATTTTTTCAACGGTAGGAAGGGTATTTTTGAATACCTTGCCGGCCAAATACAAATAGGAAGGGTATTTTTGAATACCTTGCCGGGCCAATAAATTTTTTATGTCATCTCTATCGGAAAGGTCGACGATGAAGATCATGCGAGCCACTTTTGGCCGACGAGGTCGACGATGAAGACCTTGCCGGGCTTTTCTCATACTTTGGGCGAAAGGCGATTTATTCTTTGATTTTGAGTATGATTTCATATAACAGATTTGCAATCCCCTTTTTAGAAGTATTTCGGTTGTGTGCTTCATTTTAGATTTGCAAGAGATATTCTCAAAAAAAAAAAAATCATCAAAAATCATCCCACAAAAGTTCAATCAAAAACAAAATTTCATAACTTAAAATTGATAAGTTTTAATCTATTCAATCAATTTAAACTTAATTAATTAATCTAATCAAATTTTTAGTGTTAATTAAACGAGGGCAATTTGAGCATTTTGAAAATACAAGGTTAAGGGGTGACTTGGATTTACTTCATAATGACCAAATTTTGTCTTATTGGGTATACCCCAATCTCGCCAGGTTGAACTTCAACATCTCTCCGATTCATGTATAGATAAACTCCATCAAAAAATAAACCTTAAAACAGATACACAAGATTTGCTAACAAAATCAAATATTTTAATTGAATGGGTCTGAAATCAATCAACCATATAGTCCCAACTTCATTGATTTAGCCCCGGCAGTACTAAACTAAACTTCTTTTTTCTATTCTTCCTTATCTTCCTGAGACTTAGTTACAGGCTTACAGCTGTTTTTCATGTATTGAGTTTTTGAAACACGTGGAACATTGGCCGTAGTTAGGACTTTAGACATACACCATGATGTCCGTCTAACCCTTGTTACGTTTCCTTCCACGCATCGAGTCTACAAAATGCACAAATGATTAAACATTCAGCTTGCTATACAGTTTATGTATGATAAAAAGCACAAACAGAACTGAGATATTATGTTTGAACTTTATACGACGAATCTTATGTTTTGAATGAACTGATATGTGAAACAAATATTTATTATAGATATAAAATTTACAACCCATATTGAACCGATATTTGAAACCAATATCTCCCCGATATAATGTTGTATCAGTGTACCGGTCCGATATTAACTACATTGGTCAGAAGTTAATTAGGGTTCATAATTTCAAAATGACTTCTCGAAGCAAAAACATTTTGCTTCTAACTTTTGGTATCCAAACAGGCCAAGTCAACATTTATGCTTCTAAATGTCATTTTGCACAAGTCAAACAGGTTAAACAAGTGTGCTAGCCTAGAAGCAATCACAAATCTTCATTTCCATGAAGCCTAGGTTCATAGCTGCTTTATTCCAGGAACTCTTAAAATGGTCGTGGCTAGCTACTTGGACATTAGATGGTAAAGTTAAGTTCCACTGTTATGCAGCAACCCCTTTACTTGAAAAGTGAAACAATGCCAAGTACACTACACTTCCACAAGGCAACATCCAAAAATGAAGATCACTGTTTTTCTAAGGAATCACTAGCCGATGCAGATGCAAAATACTTGAAATTGCTGTTACGCCTACTAAAAAATTACAGAAATTTATACAAATTCTATTAAAATATAAAGGAAAAACAATCCCCTTTCCTTAACCGAGTGTTCTGGCAGAGTTTAAGCTAGTGCCTTCACAAATGCAAGATATTACAGAGATTTTCTAACTGAATACAGAGATTTCTGACTGAAGAATGGTCATCAGACTAAAGTTGAATGTTTTCAGTCACCATATTTTATCTTTATACTACTGGTGGATTTTTGTGTTAACTATATATATCCTATAAGCTTTTGTTCTGTACACCACAAACTTCCAAGTGGAGAAGACCTCGAGACGGACAGATCAAACATCTTGCACCCTGGGCATGCAAACACAAACAGGGACGAAGCCACCTCCCGATATTGAATTGTTTTCAAAGTTTTATTTCGCGAATTTGGAATCCTTCCCCGCCCCTATAAAGTATGAGAGAATGGAAATTAAACCTGATGCAGAATTGACAAATTGGCTATTGCATCAAAAGTTCATATGTTTTATTTAAACATCCGGAAGTGATAAACCTAGAGATACCATACCACCTCGAATTTATGCCTAGAGAATGGTAGAAGACTAATATTCAGAAGTCATATAGAGTATAAATGCATTAATCCTAGCTAGAAAAGTATCTACGACCAGCACATTTTGAAATAATCGATACTTGATAACATGATAAAGAATCAGAATTCATCACAAACACAAACTAAGAAGGAATTCAGTAATTTCAATCAAGCAAAACATAAAAAACAAATTAGAGTTACGATCCTAATAGATTCACTGATTAAATCAGCATTTTTCCCTTGTATATTCGCCTGGTTCTCTTTTTCCCCTTGACTAGATAAACCCACAAAAAAATGTGGTAGAAAAAACGAGACTCTGTTCAAAGACTATTTATCGACTAAAAATTTACACTTGTATAAATGTCACTGGATTATGTAGAGGTTATTCAATCTCAGACGTGAATAATCTTAATACCTAGAGCTTAGGATTTATCACATTGATCAAATCTTACAAACAAACAAGTCGTAGTCGAAAATTTTGAACTGAGAAACATAAAGCAGTTTTAGTCCCATTTCGTGGTTTGGCAAAAATGAGGCCAATTTTTAGATCAGGTTCGTATCAAACAATAAACGTGACAGAGTTGTGCAGAAGTGGCAGTAGTTATGTGTCTTATATGAAAGTGGAGGAGCTTCAAAGAATTGCTCCAGTTAGCATGTTTTGACACTAAAAAGGCAAGAAATTTAGGCAAAACAAAGCCGGAGAAACAGAAGAGAAATATCCATACAGCTAGACTGTAACCGTTCAAATTGAAAATTAGCATTACACTAAGCGGTGAAATTCTTCAACATACTAGTGTATTGATGTTGATCAATTCATGGTCTAACTCCAGGAAAACAAGCAAAATAACCCATTAGCTGGCCTATTCAATTAAAAGCTAACTTGCACAATTAATTATCAAAATAAGGCAGATTTTAAAATTATAAATATTTCAGCTGAAAAAGAACTGACCTTCTAACCCTGCTTAGAGGAGAATTTGAACACACAATTTGCTGAAGCTCTAGGTAGACTCGAAATATCTGCCATTACATTTTTGCTTTCCATGCACAAATTGGGATCATGAGAAATAGTCATAGTTTCCAAAGATTTTGCATTCTTTAAAATGAATTTCAACCACCTCATCTCCCATGCTTTGCCAGTAAATTCGTTGAAGTTAACAAACTTGAGATGCAGAAAAGACAATCTACTAGACGCCAAATCAAATCTCCAACTATCGTCTTCATTGTCACTGTAATCTTCACCCTCAGCAGTGTCATTATGGTCGATGTCTTCACCCCCATCATCATCTGCATCGCCAATGTCGTCTTCTTTTTCACTAGGGAAAGTGGGAACAAACTAAATTTAAACATTAGAAGAATAGACACCATAAGTATAACAGGTTAAAAAATGTAATCCAAAATTTGTTCTGTAATTTATCTAACAAGGGCTGAAAGTTTTGTGCACTTGTGACTTGCCCTTTTAAATTCGAGTGACTCCAGATTAGGTGCTTTTTCAAGCAAAACACTTAGTGCTTTATCAGCGATTACTTTCTGAGTCAGACATAACTTGTTCAAATTATGATATGAAGGTATATGGTTCCATAAATCATCTGCAATAGTGATAACCTATTCATGACAAGGCAATTTGAACAAATATA
Source organism: Papaver armeniacum (assembly GCA_023531295.1). Lineage (NCBI taxonomy): Eukaryota > Viridiplantae > Streptophyta > Magnoliopsida > Ranunculales > Papaveraceae > Papaver > Papaver armeniacum. The sequence goes on from JAJJWW010003672.1 coordinate 223,441, forward strand.
TATCAGCTTCAATGAGTCCGATTTGCCATATAACATCACAAACATATATATACTTCCAAAAGATAGCAGCAAGCAAGAAGTATTACCTGTAGGGTTCGATCAGAAATTGTTAGAGAAACCACATGTGCAAGTGCTCGAAGAAACTTACTTACAGTTGCACCATAATCTATCCCTTGCTCCCACGTTGTATTATATACGTCAAAGAAAAAGTCAATGTGTGCTTCAACTAGTGATGGAAAGCTTGACAGGTCGTAATCCTTTGCAATGCAACCTTTGTAGGTGAGAGACTCTAGACTTGGTGCATCAATTTTGAGAGCACAGTTCTGAAAACCTTCTTGTTCTAACGAATTTGAAATTAGTAATTCTTTCAGTGCAGTATTTGAAATACAAACATTCTTCATATGAGACCAGGCACAGTATCCCAAAAACAAAGACTGAAGTACGGGGCAGTTGGAAAAGAGTTGGTCGTTCCAAAACTCATCTTTAAATATGACGCCAAAAACAAGAAATGTTTGTAATCTTGGAAAAGATGTATATTTAGGAATACGGATATTAGGGCTTGAAAGTATCATCAACTTAACTAGTGACTCACAAGTATAAAGAGATGGAGGCAGAGAAACTGGATCTTTTTGGTTCAATTGGAGAATGAGATCTTCAACATTGTGAGTTAATACAGTGGTAATCCATTTTCCAATCCGAGAATCATTCATGAGTATGCTAGTGTTCAGAGCGAAATTCTGTATATTTGAGTCATCATGAAGCTCCAATGTTTTATCAACAAAATCACCAAAACTGTCAGCCTGTGATGAATTCTTGCACCATAACTCGAGGGTAGGGACAGATCTCCAAATGTATTTCCATCGTTTGGATAATACACAAGTCCGAGCAGCATCACGAGTATCCACAAAAGAGAGGATATGGTGAAGAATTGAAGCCGGCAAGTTGCTAATCCTATCTTCTAAGACCCCACACATATTGTTTAGTCCCTTCAGTAGCTTTTGAGCATACAATATGTTTCTGTAAAAAATGAATGAAAATGAAATTAGGGGGTTTTGAGTTAAGTTATGTAGAAACCCTCTATCAAATTACATGATCAGAAGCTTAATTTCCCAATTGAACTCTAAACCCTAACATCACTAGAACAATTTAGAGTTAAACACTAGCAAAAATGTAAGGTTAAGTGTGTTTGTTATCATGAATCAAATCTTGAATAACCCTAAATGTCAATTTTGAACAGTTAATAGTTTGTTTGTTTTGAAGAAATTGAATCTAGTACTAAATGATAGAAAATAAAGAATGAAGGAGAAAGTGTACCTCTGAGTTATCAAGATTCCTTCCACCAACAGGATGAGAAAGATTGAGAGCAATGGAGGAGAAGATGAGCTGAAGACTCTCTGAAGTGAGTTGGGAGGAAAAAACAAGGAGACTTTATAACCGAATCGCGCCAAGGAATTCAGAGTGAAGCGACTCTCAGCCTGGGTAGTCCAACTGAGTCAGCTCAACTGAACAGGCTGAGTTGGAACTAAATATGGGCTCATTGCCCACCACCTCTTTATCCTCAATGCTCTGAACAGGAACATGGGCACAGCACCTATTTATCCTTATTGCTCCCACCGTGCAATCCCACAACCCCAGCCTACGCAAGGATCCTGCCACCAACTCCCAACTTGGATCTGAAGGGCGAGTTGATAAATTGTCAACACAAGAACTTACCAGGCGGATCTAACACGACGTCCAACCAAACCATCTTAATCTTATCTTGGGTTATAAAAGTTAAAAGCTCACACTACCATTTTTTTAAAATTTGGTTGTTGAGTTATTGGTTTGAGGTTACCTAAGATCGGACCATGGACAAAGTATATGAATATACAGCTAAAATGTAAAACATACAAATTGGAAATCAATACTGGTGCCATTTCTCAACAAACTACTACCCTTCTCCACCATTGCATTAGATAAATGTCTATTTACTAAAAATTTAGTTTTTAAAAATTCCCAAAACTACCCTTTGATTGATTATCGATATCATACAGAAATATGTATAATTTGATATTCATGTTTATACACAGTTATCAGGTGTTTTAAAATGATTTTGGATACAACATTCAAACATTTTTGAGAGATAAATGATTTCTAAAATTTACAAATTATTATGGGGTATAGTTGTAAAAAAACTTAAAAACCTTTGGAAATTCATCAATCAAGAATAAACTGGTGCCATTTCTCAACAAACTACTAGAATCTTTAGATGTAGATCAACTCAAGTTCTAACTCCAGCACAACATGCAAGCTAACCTATTTATCTTGGCCTATTCGGATAAGAGCTGACTTCCACACTTATCTCAAAATGAAGCTGATTCTAAGTTTTTCAAATATTTCAGCTTACCAACTGTGAAAACAACTGACCTTCACCTTCTAACCCTGCTCAGAGGAGAATTTGAACTCACAATGGGATGAAGCTCTAGGAAGACTCGAAATATCTGCCATGAGATTTTTAATATTCATGTACGAAATCCGCTCAGAAAAAGCAGTTATTGTTTCCAAAGCTATTGCATTATTCAAAATTAGTTTCAACAACCTTATCTCCCTTGTACATCCAGTAAATTTGTTGAAGCTAACTAACTTGAGATGTAACAAACAACATCTGGAAGCCAGTATATCATAGGCCCAACTATAATCTTCATTGTCATTGTTATATTCACCCTCAGCAGCGTCTGTCTTCACTCCCATCATCACTTGCATCGTCATCGCACTAAATTTCAAATTAAGAAAGATACACTATAAGAATAATATCATTTGTTCCCCAAACTCACTACAAAAAGTGCAGAGTGGCATTAGTTATGTTCTAAATGTCTTGGATGAAAGGGTGAAACTGGCAGTAGTTTGTATGTTTGAAACTAAAAGGGAAAGGACATTTAAGAAAAATAAAGCTGCGGAAACATAAGAAGATCAAACTGAAATTAGCATTAGTGTAGACGGTGAAATTGTTCAACATACTAGTTTCAGTGTAGGTAACTTATGGCCTAACTCCAGCAAAACATGCAAAACAATACCCACTGTCTGGCCTATTTGGATAAGGATAAGTTGCACACTTAAATATCAAAATAAAGCTGCTAAATTATTAAACATTTTAGCTTGAGTCGAGTATAAGAACAATTAACCTTCTAATCCCAGTTAAGAGGAGAATTTGAACACACAACTTGCTGAAGCTCTTGGAAGACTTGAGATATCTACCAATATGTTTTCTCTTTTCATGTACGAAATGGGATCACAAGAAATAGTCATTGTATCCAAAGCTTCTGCATTCTTCAAAATCAGTTTCAACCACCTCATCTCCCTTGCATTGCCAGTAAATTTCTTGAAGTTAACAAACTTGAGATGTGAAAAAGAACATCTAGTGGCCACCATATCAAGCACCCAACCATCATCTTCATTGTCATTATTATCTTCACCCTCAGCAGCGTCAGCTTCATCTTCACTGTAGTGGTTGTCTTCACTGCCATCATCACTTGAATCATCATCATCGTCTTCTTCTTCGTCAGGGATAAGGGGAGCAAACTAAATTTTAAATTAATAAAGATAAGACACCATAAGTATAACTGGTTAATAAATGTAATCCTAAAACCATGTAGTGTAACTTATCTAGTGAGCGCAGAAATAATTGTGCACTTGTGACTTGCCCCTTCAAATTCGATTGACAACAGCTTAGGTGCTGTTTCGAGCAAAGCCATTAGTGCTTTATCAGCGGTTACTTTCCCAATAAGGCCCAGCCAGTACAAATTATTCAATGAAGGTAGATTCTTCAATAAATCGTCTACAACAGAGAGAACCTATTCATGGCAAAGCAACATGAAGAATATATATCAGCTTCAATGAGCCCGATTTGCCATATATATATATATATATATATATATAGAACAACAGAAACATAAACTGACAAAAGGTAGCATCTAGAAAAAACTAATACCTTTAGGGTTCCATCAGAAATTTCCAGATATTCCACACGTGCAAGTGCTCGAAGAAACTTTCTTACGACTGCACCATAATGTATCTCTTGATCCCACATCGCACCATGTTCTTCAAAGATAAAGTTGACTCCTGCTCTAACTAGTGCTGGGAACCTAGATATAACATAATCCTTTGCACCCGTACCTATCTGGGTAAGATACCTCAGACTTGGTGCATGAATTTTAACATCACAGTTTCGAAAACCGTCATCTTCTTTCCGATTAACAATAACCAAGTTTTTCAGTGCAGGATTTGAAATACAGAAACTCTTCATATCAGACCAGGTGCATCCCATCAGAATCAAACATTGAAGTACAGGGCAACTGGCAAAGAGCTGCTCATTGCTGCACTGATCTCCAAATTCGACAAATAAAAGCTCAAGAATTTGTAGTCTTGGAAATGATATATATTTAGGAAAACAGATTCCAGGGCTTACACATAGCTTCAATTTAGTTAGTGACTCACAACTATAAAGAGATGGCGGCATCAAAACTGGGTTTATGCAGCACAATACGAGACTGAGTTCTTCAACATTGTGACCGATTACAGTGGTAATCCATTTATCAATCTGAGGTTCGTTCCTGCAGACAGTCCAGAGAGAGAACTTCTGTATGTTTGACTCGTCATGAACCTCCAACGTTTTATCCACAAATTCTATGAATTTATCAGCCTGCTGCCAGTAATAATCGTACTGATAATGATGGTTCGGGATATTCATGTAATGAAAATGAAGGTGAGGAATAGATCTCCAAATGTATTTCCATCGTTTAGATAATAGACTAGTCCGAGCAGCATCGCGAGTATCAACAAAAGAGAGGATATGGTGAAGAAGTGAACACGGCAAGTTGCTGATCCTATCCTCTGCCTCAATCATATTGCTCTATCCCACCAATAGCTTTGGAGTAACAAATATTTCTGTACAAATGTCAAAAGGATTAACCCAAAATGGATCAACATGAAATTTGGAGGTCACTTTGTTTAATGAAGAATCCCTCTATGTATTACACAATCAGAAGCTTTCCCGATTGAACTACTGTTCTTCTAAACCCTAAACTAAAACCCAAAATCACTAGAACATTTGAACAATGCAAGGTCAAGGGTGTTATTGGTTTTACTTACTATCAAGAATCACCCCTTGAAATCCCTAGATTTTATTTTAAACAGTTATAGCTAGCAGAATAAGAATAAAACATTGGACTAAAGATTAAACAAGGGAAGAGAGCAGTAGAAAGTATACCTAAATCATCAAAATTCCAACAACAGCGTCCAGTGTGAGAATGAGAAAAATGGAAAGTACGATCCAGCAGTAAGTAATAAGAGAAAGTAAGAAAATATGATCTTCTATGAAGAAAATATGATCTTGTATAATTTTTTTTGACAGTCAAGGTTGAATTAATGGTTCGATATAAACAATGCTTAGTAATCCCTTTTCTCAAAAGAAGCAATTTTGTGGATGGGTGGGTACTTGGCAGCATTGGCAGGCTGCATGTGTAATCTGATTTAATCATTCCTCGTCAACTGTGTAACTCCCGTGTCAAATTTCTTCTAGACACACCCAAGGGGAAGCTCGAAGAATCTCCCGAGTGAGAGAAAAAAATAAGCCCCGTCCTACGTGATTAGGCCTCTTCCTATGCACATGCCAAAACATGGTATTTGGCATATATGCACCCACTATGGGTATGCCAAACTGCCAAACTCATATGCCAATATGTTATTTCTCGGCATATAGGCATACGCGACGAGTTTCAGCGGCGATAGAGTCTTCGTCGCTCGATGGTCAAATGATCGTTCGATGGTCATTCGGTCGGCAATGACAGTCAAGCTATCGCTCGGTACTATGATAATCGCTCATCAGATCTTCATCCAACGGCTAATATTTCGCCCCTCTATAAATACCTAATTTTAATCTCATTTCAACTCACACTAGAATTTCTTAATCTCTTGAGAATTTCTCAATCTCTCTATATTTCTTAATCTCCAATTCTTTTCATCACTCTTCCAGTTCCTTAGAGAGAGCATGGCTGATAATATGAATCCGGCTGAGTGCATGGCAAACCACTGTATTATCCAAAATCGAAAGAGCCGCTTGTCGTGCAATTGTAGACAAAGTGAAACTAGGAGAAGTCAAATTAGGAGATGTCAAGTGAGGAGAAACCTAAAATTCAAAGCTGAGAAGATGAATGTATTTGCAAGAATTATATTGATTTGACAATGGATTTTTTTAAATTTCAAGAACAAACAATGAACCTACGCGGTCGTAGTGTTTTGATTTAGTTCGACGCTTCGGTATAATTAAAAGCGGGAAGTTACTAGGTATGTTGCTTTACTTCAGGAGAAGGTCCAACCTTGAGAAGTGGTGAAACCACGGTGGAATTTCGGGAAAGGTGTCGTGTGGAATATCGCGCATCTACGGGCAAAAATTCCATTTTGAAAGTTGTTTCGAGGTTTTAAGATATTTGCCCCAATATTGTCCAACATTTGTGTTGTAATTTCAATATTTGTAATTAATATTAATTTTGTGTTTTAAGTTTAAATATTTGTAATACTTTTAATGTTTAAGAATATAATTAATTTTAATTTTCAACAATATTCGTCAAATTTTCAAATTCATTAAACTTCACAAAATTAAAAACTTCAATATAATTAAAATAGTCATTTTACAAGACATAAAACTAGACAATAATTGTAAAGACTCTAAAAAAATTTTTTTGGAACAATGTTCTTCATCTTGTTCATCTTCTTCATTTCACTAAACTTCAATCAATGCGCTCATGAACGGAGTCTCCTTTGTTTATCTTCTTCTTTGGCTTCAAATTTGTTTTGCCTTGATTTTCCTTGCCTTTAACCTTTCTTGGCCTTCTCTTGGTTGCGGTTTTGACTTGGTTGATATCCAAAACTTGGAGACTTCTTTGCTTCTTACTTATTTCTTTGAATCTATCACATATCTTCTCAACGGCACCTTCAAGTACTACTCCAGAAAAATCAAGTTGTGTTGCCGAATCAAGTTGGGTTAATTGTGCCATTTGTATCAAATAGAAGAAATAAATTAGATTGAGAAAAGAGAATAATAGATTGAGAAGAAGAGAAATTTTTTGTGTAAAAAATTTGAGGTAAAAGTGTTGAGTTTGAAAGTTACCTATTTATAGCGATGAAGAAATAGCCGTTACCGCTAGAGTGAATATCGCTCGCTAGGGATTCGATCGCTCAGCGGTTTCCCCATAGTGGCGCAAATGGTTTGGCATGCCAGGTGGCATGCCAAACACCATTTTTTTTGGCATGTGCATAGGAAGAGGCCTTACAGTTAGTTGGAGCTTTTTTTTTTCCCTCACACATGAGATCTTGGGGGATTTTCCCTTGGATGTATTTTACTATTTGGTTTTTCTTTAGTTCTCATGCTCCCTCCCTGGAAAGAGGTAGGGTTTGATTTCTGGATTTTGTAATCATTATTATAATGTTTAGGACCACTAACTAATCCTGGCGAGATTGGGGTATACTCAAACTAATTGGGGTATACCCAATTTTAAAGGGACACTTTTTGTGGGTTTTGGGGGAGTCCTAATGGGTAAGTTACAAAACTACCCTTACCCATTAATAATCTTAATTACCCTAAATCAGTTTTAATCTTTTCATTTCATCTTCTTCTTCTCTTCTTCTTCTCCCCCACAACCCTACCAGCTCCATCACCCCCACCACCACCAAAACTCGTCGATGAATTCGTTAAAATCGTCGATTCGAAAACTCCGATTAATCTTCATCAATGGATCCACCACGGAAGAAGGCAACTCGTATGAAAGAAACTAATCGAAAACCCAATGAATATAACCCTGGAATTCCAAGTTTGGTTGCTAAGAAAGTGAAGAAAAAAACGGTTGAAGAAGAAGGAATTGAACCCGCCGGAAACACGTGAAATGGTGCGCTTAAGAAAGTAAGGGCTTGTTTAAACTCACTCTAGTACTTCGATTTCATGTTTGCATGTCAAATTAGGTGAAAATTCGAATTTGTGAATTGGCGGTGGCGGCCCGTGCAAGTTTTTTTGTTATCGACCTTTAGGGTTTTCATAGTTAGGGTTTAGTAGGAGGGTATAAGGTTGAAGAACTTGCCGGTTGTATAGTTTCATGTAAGCGCTACTAGTAGGGCGCGGAGTTATTCATCTGTACCATTCGACGTCTTTTTTTAATGAAGCCGGCATCTTATTATTGTTTACCCTTGGCTACTTGTTTAGAATGTTTTCTGATGCCTAAAATTTTTGCGTTCGGAAGGGTATTTATATAAAACCATTCCTATTTGTTTGTCACCCGTGATGTGGGAAATGGACCTTCCAGACCGGTTTAGTGAAAAATACTATATTTTTGTGAGTGGAAGGTTATTTTGATGATACACTGCCGGCTTTGGCTTAGCCGACACTCATCTTTTGGTCGACCTTTCCGGCCATTTTCCATAGGATATGTTGTATATGTCTACCCTAGGCCTTTGATGTTTTTTTTTTCTAATTATTCTTGTTCGGATTGCATATGGCAAAGAAGAAAGCGACTCAAGAAAGCGACTCTTAGTCCTCCTTCAAACCCTCCTCGTGTTGGTGATAAACTCTTGTCTTCAAAACATCGAGGGGTATATGTTGTGTCGGGGAACGACAAAGGTATTATACCACTATCACGAACCCAGTGATTCGGGACGAGACTCGGATGAAGACCAATCAATTCCATCTGGTAGAAGAGGTGATGATGATGATGTTGATGAAACCAATCAGGCTGTTGGAGGAGGTAACAATGATGATGATGATGATGGTGATCAAGACATGCCTGAGGCTGTAGGAGGTAATGATGATGGTGATGATGATGACGGTAATGGAGATAAAGGTAAGAATATCATCGAAGATGAAATTGTTGAAGAGGAAGAGGATTAAGAAGGAGATGGAGATGGAGATGGAAAAGGAGAACAAACTCTAGCTATTGTTCAATCCACCGAAGCTTCGGATTCAACTTCAACTGGAACGAAGAAGAGGGTGATCACTAAACCGGATGATTCTCACATGCCTCCCAAACACTTGATGGTTGCACTGAAAGAAGGTGAGCCTCCAAAAGGGACCCCAGCAGATGGTGGAGATGTTCTTTTTGGATACAAAGACTCATGGGCATATACGGTCCATAATACTATCGTAAGTAATCTTAATCCATCTTTGTTATTTATTCAAGTGTGTAACTATCTTAATTAAATTTGCGTCAAGTGTTTGTATTTCTTTTCATTTTTTTTTTTATTTTGGTATTTAGGATCACAAGCATGCCATCCGTCTCATGAGGCGCCAAGCTTCGTGTTCAATGACTCATACTTGGGATCTTGGCATGGAATGTGAGGAGGTGAAAGTGATTGTGAGGAACTACGGGTTGTGGCCTGCAGTGGAAAGTTTGAATATTGATCATGATAAAGTTACCTTATCTCGCGTGCAGTGAGAGGTTCTACGGAGGGCTGGATACTGTTATTCCCATTCGGTGAGATGGCGATAACTCCGATGATGATCAACAAATTCTAGGCCTCGAGGTTGATGGAAAAGATCACCGAGGATTCGATAATGCCATTTCTTTCGAGAAGATTTACGAATTGAGCAAGAAATTGTTCGGTTGGAGTCAGGTTCAGACGGATGATGTTGTTGACAAGAAGGATGGTCGACTAACCAAGAAGTTTAATGCGAAGAAGTTGAGGGACAGATTATGGAAGACTCAGGAAATCCTTGATAGGGAAGGAATGGTGCACCCGGTGCGAATCAATGCTACCGCGGCCTCTTATTTGCTATACACCCTGGTGTTTATGGGTGAAAATCGTTTCCGCCTATTTCGGTAAATTCGGTAGGTGAGTGAGAAACTGGTTTAAACCCTAAACAAATGTCTTTGCACATGAGCACTTTATAGATTCGAGAGATCAATGCATGCAAGTCAGGCTTAAACCAAGAAATGGTCGTTCCAGACTTGCTTCGGTCACAAAGTGGAGGAGAAGGGTTGATTTGGGTAGGGAAGCAAAGAAAGGTGTTGAGACCAGAATAGTTCTGGGAGAGTAGTATCTCGACTTGTATCAGAAAGTAAAAGCTTGGGAAGCTTGCAAGAGATGAAAGCTTTTGGAGAGCTTGCAAAGTTGCCTTTTCTGAGAGTGTAGTATTTTTCCCTGACCGAGACTTGTTGTCTGGTGGAAATAGGTAAGACCTATTTATACAAGTCGAGATTGAAACGTATCCTGGTCTCATGAAGGAAGAGAGTAAAGGGTGAAATAATGGGAGGAGGTGGTAACCGCATGGTGTTAATGGGTGAAAACGTTTTCACCATTATTTCCTCATTTATTTGACCGCTTTATTCCTTTTCACGCTTTCTTAATGTGAGCGTAGTGTACGCTGCAAGCTGTGACCGCCAAACCAAAACCCTGGAAAGCATCCCCCAGTTTGTGTTGATATCTCGAGTGTTGGTTGCACCTTGAGTGCAAGTGGCGCTGCTAGCGGCGCGTGTGGCATGTGCCATTGGCGTGTGCGGAATGCCTTGGTGGTAGGTTGTACGTTGAGTGTAAGTGGCAATGCCGAGCTGCTAGTGGCGTGTGTGGCATGTGCCGATGGCATGTGTGGAATGCCTTGGTGGTAGGTTGCATGATTTGCAAGTTAGGCTACCAGCGTGGGTTTTGGCATGTGCCAGTGGCGCGTATGGTCGAATTGTCCTAGGTTGCACGGCTTGCAAGTTAGGCTACCAGCGCGCATTAGGGCCACGTTTAGGTGATGAAGGCTACCACCGAGTGTGTTGGCATGTGCCAATGGCATGCGTGGCCGTTAGGGCCGTGGCCTTGGTAGGAAAAGCTACCAGCGAGCATGTTGGCATGTTCCAATGGCATGCGTGGCCGTTAGGGCCGTGGCCTTGGTAGGAAAAGCTACCGGCCGAGCATGTTGGCATGTGCCAATGGCATGCGTGGCCTTTAGGGCCGTGGCCTTGGTAGGAAAAGCTGCCAGCGAGCATGTTGGCATGTGCCAATGGAATGCGTGGCCGTTAGGGCCGTGGCCCTGGTAGGAAAAGCTACCAGCGAGCATGTTGGCATGTGCCAATGGCATGCGTGGCCGTTAGGGCCGTGGCCTTGGTAGGAAAAGCTACCATCGAGCATGTGGGCATGTGCCAATCGCATGCGTGGATGTTAGGGCCATGGCCTTGGTAGGAAAATCTACCAGCAAGCATGTTGGCATGTGCCAATGGCATGCGTGGCTGTTAGGGCCGTGGCCTTGGTAGGAAAAGCTACCATCGAGCATGTTGGCATGTGCCAATGGTATGAGTGGCCGTTAGGGCCGTGGCCTTGGTAGGAAAAGCTACCAGCGAGCATGTTGGCATGTGCCAATGGCATGCGTGGCCGACTTGGCCTAGGTTGCATGGTTTGTAAGCCTAGGGCGTTATATTTGGCATGTGCCAATGGCATAGCGGCTTGGAAATATGGCTTGTGGTACGTGTTGGCATGTGCCAATGGCACGTACGGCTATGTTGACCTAGTTGCACGTTTTGCAAGCCTAGGGCGCTATATTTGGCATGTGCCAATGGCATAGCGGCTTGGAAATATGGCTTGTGGTACGTGTTGGCATGTGCCAATGGCACGTACGGCCATGTTGACCTAGTTGCACGTTTTGCAAGCCTTGGGCGCTATATTTGGCATGTGCCAATGGCATAGTGGCTTGGAAATATGGCTTGTGGTACGTGTTGGCATGTGCCAATGGCACGTACGGCCATGTTGACCTAGTTGCACGTTTTGCAAGCCTAGGGCGCCATATTTGGCATGTGCCAATGGCATATCGGCTTGGAAATATGGCTTGTGGTACGTGTTGGCATGTGCCAATGGTACGTACGGCCATGTTGACCTAGTTGCACGTTTTGCAAGCCTAGGGCGCTATATTTGGCATGTGCCAATGGCATATGGCTTGGTTTGGCATGGTTGCCAATGAGTGCGATATGTAGTTTGGTTTTGGCGTCGGTTTGGCATTGCCATGGTGTGCGGTGTGCGGCTTGGTTTTGGCGTTGTTGCCATGGTGCGCAGTGTGCGGCTTGGTTTGGCATTGTTGCCATGGTGCGCAGTGTGCGACTTGGTTTGGCATTGTTGCCATGGTGCAGTGTGCGGCTTGGTTTGGCATTGTTGCCATGGTGCGCAGTGTGCGGCTTGGTTTGGCATTATTGCCATGGTGCGCAGTGTGCGGCTTGGTCTTGGAATTAGGGTTCTGTGTCGAAACCCTAATCTGGTATTTTGAAAAAATACCCCTATTAATTATTTACTCCTAAGTTAAATGCTCTTAGTTAATGTGTTGCGGGTAACACTAGGTCATGGGGTTTTACGATTTTACCCCTTGTTTAAAAACCACCATTAACATTAAGTCCCCGCTAGCTCGGAACGGGGGCTTTGTTGCGGGGTAAGCATAAGATGGTGACAAACTATCAACGACAAACCGTAAAGAGAATTGAGGAGGCTTGTCTGACCTTTTATAAATAGGATTTGGAATCCTTGCCTCTGGTAGTTTTGCACAAATCGGGAGGTCGGCACAATTGGTGGGGAAGGCGACGTTGGGAAGTTGGCGTGAGTAGGGAAAGTGAGTGTGCTAGGCTGGTGGGACCGGCGCGAGGGTGTAGAAGTTGTGCGTGCTTGCAGGCGTGACTTGGGCGGCCATTGGGAAGTCGGTGCAATTGGTGGGGCCAGTGCAGCTTGGGCGACGTTGGGAAGTTGGCGTGAGTTGGGAAACTGAGTGTGCTAGCTGGTGGGACCGGCGCAAGGTGTAGAAGCTATGCGTGCTTGGCGTGACTTGGGCGGCCATTGGGAAGTCGGTGCAATTGGTGGGGCCGGTGCAACTTGGGCGACATTGGGAAGTTGGCGTGAGTTGGGAAACCGAGTGTGCTAGCTGGTGGGACCGGCGCAAGGTGTAGAAGCTGTGCGTGCTTGCAGGCGTGACTTGGGAGGCCATTGGGAAGTCGGTGCAATTGGTGGGGCCGGTGCAACTTGGGCGACGTTGGGAAGTTGGGCGCCCTTGTGGGCCCGTTTTCACACGCACGATTTTTGGTAAAGGGGAATCCTTCCCTATTTCAGAATCTTCACGCCTATATATATAAAGTCCCTTTCTCTCATCTTGCACTTCCATCTTTTCATCCTTTCCTACTAGCGGCAGAGTCACAAAGAAAAACCAGCTTCCAGGTATGCCTTCTCATACTTCTCTTGTTTCCCTTTTTATGTAGGTGTAAACCCTAAGAGTAGGCGTTTCTCTTTATATATTGCGCACATATTTTCTTGGCGTGTCTCTTGTAGAAAATATTGTATGTATGCAACCAAGGGAAATACTGCATATATTATTCGAACCCGTTGGAAAGTGCTCCATATATTATTTTGAACCCAAAGAAGGTTACTGCAGACGCACTTGAGCCCGTATAAAATACTGCGTATATAATTTTGAACCTTGAAGAAAATACTGCGTGTGCAGTCTTGAACCCGTAGAGAATACTGTACATGAATTCGAAGAAGAATACCGTATATATGCTCCATATGACTTGAACCCGAAAGGAGGAAATATTGTATATATGATTTTTGGTCCTTGAAAGAAATCTTTGCGCGTGCAGTTTTGAACCCGTAGAAAAATGCTCCATATATAATTTTGAACCCGTAGAAGGATACTGTAGACACACTTGAACCCGTATAAAATACCACGTGTATAGTCTTTGAACCCTAAGAAAATTCTGCGTATATAGTCTTGAACCCGAAGAAAATTCTGCGTATATAGTCTTGAACCCGAAGAAAATACTGCGTATATAGTTTTGAACCCGAAGAAAATACTGCGTATATAGTTTTGAACCCGTAGAGAATACGCCCTCCTCTTTTTTTTTTTTCGGGTTTTCCTTTTGTTGGGCGCGGTTATGTGTCAGGGAGATAATTTTTTTTTTTTTTTTTTTTTTTGTGTAGGTATCTTGTTACTAAGTTGTTATTAAGAGATCCGACAAGATGTTACCTGAACAAAATTTCGCTTAATCAAAGGATGTCCATAATTCCAAACCAAACACGGATGATGAGTTCTTCGTCAAAAAACTTGTCTCTGCTCGGAAAAATCACCCAGGTTTCGTGCCAATTTTGTTAACCGGTGGTGAAGATGAAAGGAAGACACGTTCGGTTTGCCCAGAGAACACCATACGGTTCTGTCTTCAAAAAAGGGGTATACTCCTCTTCCAACATTGATTTGGGATGTGTCAAAGCCCATTGTGTTCTTTTGATAGATGGGTTGAGTTCATGGTGAGTAAGGAGCACATAAACACCAACCTGACTCGAGCGCAGATTATTGATGCTGTCAGAGCTTCAGTAAACCTCCAGATTAGGAAGGATATGTCTTGGTTGCTTTCATCTCCAGATGGTGTTCGGACACCCATACAATCATATGTAGGTGGGGTGAGATAACTTTCTCCTTGGAGAGTGTGGCTCTCTTGCTGAATCTTAGAGTGGCTTGGGAATCTTAAAATCCAATTATACGAAAGTGAGGTGAAGATGCGGGATGATCTTGCCGCTAAGTTGGGAGATTACGCTCGAAAAGACTCCACTTTGCGAAGTCGAAGGATTAAATGAGAAAGAGGATGAAAGGTGCTTTTATAGGCTGGTGGATGTCTCAATGGTTTCGGACGAGATGAAACCGAAATGAGCAGAAAGCGGCGATCTTCATGTTGCGGCATTTTTGGCTCTCTCGTTGTCTAGAGACATTTTGATGACAGTTACGGCAAGAAGGAAAGAAGACCCGAGTTGCTAGCGATTCTTTGTGAAGTTAGCAAAGGTGAAGTTCTTCCCATTGGCAAGCTATTCCTCGGTTCCACTGTATGTGCATCTGGATCACACAGTTGCGAACATGCGAGTTTCGAATGGTTTCATGAAAGTGAATTCATATGTGCACGTTGCTTTTCGCAAGTCCGGCTATGGGAGAACTTTGAGAAGTATGCTCGAAACCGATGCCTTCGATTCCGCGAGTTGGGGGTTCGAATTCTTCGATGGGTGAATAGGCGTCCAAAGGTTGGCATGAGCTTGGTTAGTCTTCTTGACAAGTCATATGAAATCGTTTTCGCCGTGGGAGGAGCCTGGTCCATAGGTCGGTGACTCAAATTGACACCTTTGCTTCTACTCCGATCATGTCTTTGTCTTCTGATAGCGATTTAAGCGTTGGTGAAAACTTCTTTATTCAAAGCTGCATGTCCGGTTATATGCCGTCTTTCTTCATGGGGTGTTTCCAGATAGCTGCTTACAATATTGACCGCGCGGCTCGTCACATGGGTTTCGATCAAGGGTGCCTCTTGCTTACCATCCGGTGATCCCTAAGGATTCATTACGTGCCGCCCTTAATGCTAGCGCCCTTGAGCCGGGTATCCGCCTTCCCTTCTTTCAAATGGGAAGAGTAACTTCGACGACCTTCGGCTATAATGAGTTCTGGTGTGACGATTTTATTATGATCCAATATTTTGTGAATAACGTGGTGGAGAACGTTCGTTGTAAACCTTCCCCAGCAGTTTTGAAGAAGTATCCTATGTTGAGAGATCTCAAGCGAAAGTTGCCTAGCAATTCGGAAAGTCCCAGTGCCAAGGAACGGAGAACGAAGAATCGTCTTTGGCGGGTTCGGACGGTTTCAAAAGACCCTCCCTCGGCTCTCGTGTCTTTCAGTTCTTCCAATAACCGAGGTATGTGTCGCCTCTTCGTTGGTTTGTCTTAAAACACGTGAATTTCTCTTTGAAAACATGTGTCTTGTTTCCTTCGAGGGCTTCGGTAGTGTTAATGCTTTTCGTTGCCCTTGCACGTTGCCGGGGAGACGGCAATTTCTTCAAAGAATTCCAACAAAGATGAGCCTTCTCATAGCGGTGATGAGTCGGAGAAGAAGAAAGTTCGACAAGTGAGAGTGATTCCTCTGGCAGCACTGGTTCTTTTTCGGGAAGTGGTTCGGTGAGTTCCGCGCTTCTTTTCTTTCTTCTTATGTTCCTTCTTTTGAAAAATGTCTAATTCAAGTTCGTAGGAGGAATCCGGTTCGGAGGATGATTCTGGGGTAGAGCCACACGAAAACTTGCCTTTGGTGACCACCGCTGGTGACTTGGAGATGGGCGTTAGCCAATTGCCGAGCATAGATGTGGTTCAAACGTTGGATGATTCTCTGATGGTTGCTGCTGTAGACATGGAAGAAGACCCTCTGCGAGTCGTGAGGCCAGGTGCAGGCGCCATTTTTGATCCCCCGTACTTGGTTCCTTATCCAGGTCATGTCTTTGGTTGGCGGCTTTAGCGTTAGGCTAAGCATGAGGCGTTGTACACGGAATCTGGGAGAAGTACGGACATATGGCCACAACCAAGAAAGTCACTAGTCGATTTGCGCTGGTTAAGCGTGTGGAAGAGGCTTTATCTTCCATCGAGGATATGCGTGAGGTGATTTGGTCACACCGTTTCGAAGACGTTATTGCCGACTGGGAGCACCATCGCGACATGTGAGTAGAAAAGGAGTTCAACACTTCGTGGTTTGTCGAAGGCCTTGCTTTGAGATCCAAAAGTTGAAAGATGCAGCAATCGAAAGCCTTTCCGCCGAGGAGATTGCATGACAGGAGGTGGAACTCGAAGAGCTTTCCAAGACGTTGACTATGAAGAGAGCGGCTCTTGAAGATGCAAAGTTGACTTTCTCCAAGAAGAGCAGACTTCTGTTGGATGATTTTCCTTGAATGTTTCTCTGTTAAACTTTCATTTAGGTTCTTCTTTTCTTTTTTTTTTTTTGAAATACATATTGGATGTCTGGTTCAAAGTTTGACCGGTTTTGGTAGACAGCTGGTAGCTTTTGAGGATATTGGATTATTTCTAGGATGAATGGTTTTGATAATATGACTCTGATTATGTTTTGGGAAAGGATATTGCTTTTATGAAAGTGTGTGCTAGCAATAGGCACAAGACGCAGTAGTATGACGGTTTTATTAAGAACCTAAAAAACAGATCGTTTATCTTGCCCAATCTAAATTTACTCACTTGCAAACACGCCACTCTCCAAGTAAAAGGAGGCTTTGCTGGTAGCATCGCCAGTTAG
This sequence comes from Papaver armeniacum, assembly GCA_023531295.1. NCBI lineage: Eukaryota > Viridiplantae > Streptophyta > Magnoliopsida > Ranunculales > Papaveraceae > Papaver > Papaver armeniacum. The sequence goes on from JAJJWW010003672.1 coordinate 240,506, forward strand.
TCCCCAATTGCTGGTAGCATCTTCAATGAGTCCCCAGTTTTCAGGTGTAGTTTTATAACTGGTAACCGGGTCGTCTGGAAGTTGAGTCCACCTTGACATCTGGGTCGAAGAACGAGATCGGCTTGAGTCCCGAGATTGTAGCCGATAGATCAATCCTTCCGTTTGTGGTCGCCAATTGTTTATGGGTGAAAATCGTTTCGCCGATTTGGTAGAATTCGGTAGGTGAGTGAGAAAATGGTTCAAACCCTAAAAAAATGTGCTGCACGTGAGCACTTTATAGATTGGAGAGATCAATCTGTACAAGTCCGGCCTAAACCAAGAAATGGCCGTTCCAGACGTGCTTCGGTCACAAAGTGGAGGAGAAGGGTTGATTTGGGGAGGGAAGCAAAGAAAGGTGTTGAGACAGAATAGTTGGGAGAGTAGTATCTCGACTTGTATCGGAAAGTAAAATCTTGGGAAGCTTGCAAGAGATGAAAGCTTTTGGGAGAGCTTGCAAAGTTGCCTTTTCCGAGAGTGTAGTATTTTCCCGACCGAGACTTGTTATCCGGTGGAAATAGGTAAGACCTATTTATACAAGTCGAGATTGAAACGCACCCTGGTCTCATGAAGGAAGAGAGTAAAGGGTGAAATAATGGGAGGAGGTGGTAACCGCATGATGTTTATGGGTGAAAACGTTTTCACCATTATTTCCTCATTTATTTGACCGCTTTATTCCTTTTCACGCTTTCTTAATGTGAGCGTAGTGTACACTGCAAGTTTGTGGACCGCCAAACCAAAACCCCGGAAAGCATCCCCGGTTTGTGTTGATATCTCGAGTGTTGGTTGCACCTTGAGTACAAGTGGCGCTGCTAGCGGCGCGTGTGGCATGTGCTATTAGCGTGTGCGGAATGCCTTGGTGGTAGGTTGTACGTTGAGTGTAAGTGGCAATGCCAGAGCTGCTAGTGGCGTGTGTGGCATGTGCGGAATGCCTTGGTGGTAGGTTGCATGATTTGCAAGTTAGGCTACCCGGCGTGGGTTTTGGCATGTGCCGGTGGCGCGTATGGTCGAATTGGCCTAGGTTGCACGGCTTGCAAGTTAGGCTGTGCCAATGGCATTAGGGCCACTGATTAGGTTATTAAGGCTACCAGCGAGCATGTTTGCATGTGCCAATGGCATGCGTGGCCGTTAGGGCCGTGGCCTTGGTAGGAAAAGCTACCAGCGAGCATGTTGGCATGTGCCAATGGCATGCGTGGCCGTTAGGGCCGTGGCCTTGGTAGGAAAAGCTTCCACCGAGCATGTTGGCATGTGCCAATGGCATGCGTGGCCGTTAGGGCCGTGGCCTTGGTAGGAATAGCTGCCAGCGAGCATGTTGGCATGTGCCAATGGCATGCGTGGCCGTGGCCTTGGTAGGAAAAGCTACCCGAGCATGTTGGCATGTGCCAATGGCATGCGTGGTCGTTAGGGGCCGTGGCCTTGGTAGGAAAAGCTACCAATGAGCATGTTGGCATGTGCCAATGGCATGCGTGGCCGTTAGAAGCCGTGGCCTTGGTAGGAAAAGCTAACAATGAGCATGTTGGCATGTGCCAATGGCATGCGTGGGCCGACTTGGCCTAGGTTTCATGGTTTGTAAGCCTAGGGCGGTATATTTGGCATGTGCCAATGGCATAGCGGCTTGAAATATGGCTTGTGGTACGTGTTGGCATGTGCCAATGGCACGTACGGACATGTTGACCTAGTTGCACGTTTTGCAAGCCTAGGGCGCTATATTTGGCATGTGCCAATGGCATAGCGGCTTGGAAATATGGCTTGTGGTACGTGTTGGCATGTGCCAATGGCACGCATTTGACCATCTTGACCTAGTTGCACGTTTTGCAAGCCCTAGGGCGCTATATTTGGCATGTGCCAATGGCATAGCGGCTTGGAAATATGGCTTGTGGTACGTGTTGGCATGTGCCAATGGCACGTACGGCCATGTTGACCTAGTTGCACGTTTTGCAAGCCTAGGGCGCTATATTTGGCATGTGCCAATGGCATAGCGGCTTGGAAATATGGCTTGTGGTACGTTTTGGCATGTGCCAATGGTACGTTTGGCCATGTTGACCTAGTTGCACGTTTTGCAAGCCTAGGGCGCTATATTTGGCATGTGCCAATGACATAGTAGCTTGGTTTGGCATGGTTGCCAATGAGTGCGATATGTAGTTTGGTTTTGGCGTCATTGTCATGGTGCGCGGTGTGCGGCTTGGTTTTTGCGTTGTTGCCATGGTGCGCGGTGTGCGGCTTGGTTTGGCATTGTTGCCATGGTGCGCAGGTGTGCGGCTTGGTTTGGCATTGTTTCCATGGTGCGCAGTGTGCGCTTGGTTTGGTATTATTGCCATGGTGCGCGAGTGTGCGGCTTGGTTTGGCATTGTTGCCATGGTGCGCAGTGTGCGGCTTGGTTTGGCATTGTTGCCATGGTGCGTAGTGTGCGGCTTGGTTTGGCATTGTTGCCATGGTGCGCAGTGTGCGGCTTGGTTTTGGAATTAGGGTTCTGTGTCGAAAACCCTAATCTGGTATTTTGAAAAAATACCACTATTAATTATTTACTCCTGAGTTAAATGCTATTAGTTAATGTGTTGCGGGTAACACTAGGTCATGGGGTTTTACGATTTTACCCCTTGTTTAAAAACCACCATCAACACCTGGGCAAATGTATCTTCCCCGACAGTTCCGGAAACCAAGTCGAGGCCAGTTACTTTCAACTATTGGATCACTTACATGAGATGCGTGGGTATTCTTGAGCTCATCGCGGTGGTCGCCTTCTTGGAACAATGAGTTGACAAAATGTTCTAGGGCACTCTCTAGCAAGTTAACGGAAACACATGTCTCTTCCAGGTAATTTTATTGTCTATAACATTTATATTCGCAAAATTCTCGTAAGATAAGGTTTTTACTAAACTTTTTTTCTTTTTGCATATGTTTGGATATATGAGCACTACCCTTCTTTGTTCAAAGACAACTCTTACGTCAAAGTGGATACTTGAGTGTTCCGGTTCATTTGCCAAGAGCGCAAAGGTACAGTTTTAAGGGTACTCAGGATAAGGAAATGCCGCAAAATCTTATGAAACTCCGAGACGCCATCGACAAATTGACTGCGGAAGAGGTGATATTTGATACGTATCGAGAGGATAGAAATCAAGGTTTAATCCCAAGGAGAAGTGAAGTTGTTGCATTATACTATGGACCCTTTATGACTGTGTTTGAAGGATTTTCAATGTACGATCCACATCGAGTAATGCGACAATTGGGTTACGTCCAAGAATAACCTCATTTCGATGCAGCAAAGCCGGCCTTTACTGTGGATATGAATGATTGCGGCACGTCCCAAAAAAGTTTGAACGTCTCTTACCTTCTAGCACCAACTCAAGAACATTGGGATGATAGGCGTCGCGGTCAAATCGATGTGAGTCTTTTGGACGAGGTGACCACCAGTCATGAACCTGTTGAGAAATACATGGCGTGGTACTTGGGTTGGGCTCGTCCTACTGTGATTAGGCCAATGACTACTGAAGAACTGGCTCGTAAGAAGAAGATGGAATCACTTTATGTTGTGGTGGACAAATGTTTAAGTTAATGGTGTGGACAAATATTTTTTTACGGTTTATGGGACATGTTTTCGTATTTTGAACAAAAAATGTTGGATTTCTAGTTGTTGAATGAATGGTTTGTTTAGCTATATAAAGTGTCAATACATTTGCCGGCATGCTTTTTTTAAGATACCCTATCGGCTGTCCTAGGCCGGCAAGGTTGTGAAATGTCAGACTGCCGGCCCTGTCAACAAAAAACTGTGTAGTTATCAGGGCCGACAAGGTAATACGATTCCTACTAAGCCGGAGTTTTTGTAGCCGGAAGGGTACAAAAATAAAGACCCTGCCGGCCATATCTTGAAAAAAAAACCATTCTTCTGATGCCTAAAATCATGTAAGGTCGGGAGGGAAACAAAATTAGAAAATGTCGGCCGTATTTTGGCCGGCATGCTAATGAACCCATACATTTCTGACCGTTTTACGACCCCGGCATTGTAGCAAATTTACGACCCCGCCGGCGGCTTCAAAATTCAAATTTTTGCAAGTAAAATTGCATTGATTCACTTGTACTTGGACACTATAACGGCCAAATTTGGGCACCATCCTATAAATACACTACTTATCTCCACAAAAAAAACACACAACTATTTGCATATACTCTCTGATAGGTGTAGAATACACCTAATTTACTATCTAGTAGTTTATGCTTTCTTTGCTATTTTTCTTGTAAATTATGTATTTTACGCTTGTTTTGAGTTTTATAGCTACTTTGGAGTCGCATGAGGAAAAGAAGAAGAAATCACCCAATTTGAGCCAAAAGGGCAAAATTGTCATTTTAGGGGTGAACACTATTCGGAGCCCGAGAGGGGGTTAAGGGGCTCTCATTCGGGTACCCCTTATCACTCGGCAAGATGGGTGTTACTAACAATGGGTAGCCCTTATCCAGAGGGTGGTTATGCTGGATAGCACCCAATTGGGTCGGTCCTATCCATGGCCCAGATCCGGATCCAGACCCACTTCACAACCTAACCCTATATCTCGAGAGTCTCTCATTCGTTTCATTCATTCACGAAATCGAAATTAAAACAATGACCATGACTCGCTAATAACTCGAGAGGTGCATTAGAAATCGAGAACAGAGTGAACAGAGAGGATGAATCAAAGATGGGCTTATAGCTAATTTAAGGGTTTCTGAAGCTGCTGTAGATCGATCGAGAGGATGATTTAAGAGATGGGGTTCGATCTGGAAGAGACGATGAGAAAGCTTAGATGGGTATGAGGTCGAGTGGGTTGCAATCGATTGATGATTTGTGAAACGAGAAGAAGAGTGAGCTGTTAAAAGAATAATGAAGGGGATGTCTCTCGTTCACTCATCAATTACTTTCAAACCGAGAAATAGAGGCTGCATATTAATCGAATTCGGTTCTACCAGAAATTGAGAGAGACGATTAGGGCGGGGAACTCTTTGTACCATTTCCAAGAGAAATGTGAATAATTGATTGAAATCGAGAGAGAGAGAGAGATCGAGAATCGAGAGAAAAAGATGAATGATGAGAAGAATTAAAGAGAAGAAATTGAAGTTCGTAATGGGATCGATGGACTCCTGCTACTGCTGAAACCAAGAGAAGAAAGTTAAATCACTGATGTCGAGAGATGGAATTGATAAATTGAAAAATAGGTTTTACAGAGATTAAATGGGTCTCATTGTGAATTGGATATCAAGATGAAGATGGTTCTGGTTTTGGTTCAACAACAGATGGTAGAGTGGGTTTGGTGGTGTTGCCGTGGAGAAGCTAATGCCATGAAGACTATTTCATTGTCGATTGTGGAAGAACTGATGGGTTTGATTTGATCGAATGAGTTAGAGTTACGCTGTGAAGAGAGAGTTGCAGTTCAAAGATGGGTTTCGACTGACATGGAAACAAGGGGATCTGGTGGTGATTTTGCTATTGACTGAAGGGCTGTATCTGTCAGAGAATGAAGCTGCAATTGGAATGATAGAATGCTTATAACTAGATGAATGCCTAGGAATTGTGCAGAAGCAGTAGTGATGGATTTTTGTGGTTGTTGGCACGATCTTTGTGTTGCGGTTGGATTAGTGTTGGTTGAATGGCAGTGGTGATAGCCAGGTGCTCAAGATGGGTTTCTGATGTTGAAGCTGTTGAGGAATTGGAGCTAAAGACTGGTGGTGATGTAATGTCTAGTCAGTGTTGTGATCCAAGGATAGGTGGTAGTGATCTGTGTTTGGAGCTGCAGGGAAGTATGCAAGAATGAAGTGAAGTCGCTTAATTAGGTGAATGTCTAGGTTTACACCGGTGCGGTGTGTGGGAAGAGATGAGTCTAGTGGTTGATGTCTTGTTGTTGTGGTGGAATGATTATTTGCAGCGGTGATTGTCTCGGTGTATGCTAGTGAAGCGGCCACGGCAAGATGTTTGAGAAAGCCGAGGAGGCCGAGCAATTGCGGAGTTATGAAGTTTTGAAAGATCGAGTTGAGCAACCATCATGGTTTGGGAGAGATGCGAGGAAGGCATGGCCATCTTTGGCGTGACGTGCAAAGTGGCATGGCTAGGGACCCGGTCGGCCGAGTTAGCTAGGCCGACTCGGTTCGACTCGATGACTCACCCCTTGACTCATTGGACGACGACGACCGTTAAGTTTGACTTTTGACCGTTAGTCCTAAGCGTGGATCGACGGAATATTCCGTCGAATATTCTCCGACGACGGTGAACTTTACAGGTGGCCGGCGGCGACTATTCCGTCCGGATTCCGGCCACAATCCCAGTTTTCCGGCGAGCCAAAAATTCCAGAATTTTCTATGGACTTCTCTCATGGGTGTGAAGACTTGGGCTAGGAATTGGATGGAGAATTGGACTCAAATTTGGAAAGAGAAGGTGGAAGAGTTGAGAAAAGCTTGGATTTGGAAATTGAATTGCAAAAGAAAAGGATTCTATTCCTTGGAAGATTTGGAGAATATTGAAGCCTATAAATAGAGAAGTTTTCTACAACTTCTACACACATCTCTACACACACAACACTTTTCTTTTCTTATTCTTTGTGTGAACTCTTTAACATGAGTAGCTAATTTTATTGATTGAGGATGAATTCCTAGTTCTTAATTTATGTTTTGAGTTTTTGTTTTTAATTCTATCTTGAAGTTTTTCACATGATTATCGTTTGTTTTTACTAATAGGAATGATCTTAATGACATTCATGATTGATTGATAGATTGTTTAGAATGCATGCTAAATTGATTTGTTAGTTTAATCTAAATCTAGTGAAAGTTAGGGGATAAGTAATCGTTTCTTGACTCTTTACATAAGTAGCAAACACGAGACCTTGCGGAGGGATTCCGTGGAGCAATTGTGTGTAGAAACAACGCTAGAAAGTGAACCAAGCGAACCGAGTTTAACTACTAGTACTAAACCTAAATTCATAGATCTTAATGCATTCAGGGGAATTACATCTTGTAAGCGAACCTCGTGGTGGTTCTTTTGAATAGAATCGATAACTAAGCGGACACATTACTCGGTGAAATTAGGGATTTTGGGGCTAGCTAAGTGGACCTGCTATCCTACGGTTGGTGATAATCTGTGACTAATAACAAGTAGAAGAGAACATAACTTTAATCATTGTTTCGTAACGAAGAAGGATTCCTTGATCTTGTCTCTCTTATTGCTTTCAACTTTATCTTTTAATTGCTTTGTTTATTTTCTTTTGCTTTTTACACCCCCCCCTTTCGTGACAATTTTGACAACTAGAATCTCGTGCTCCTCGTGGGATCGACCTTGACTACCCTATATTACTTGTTAATTAGGTAGTAAAGTATTAATTAATTTGTTGTGGTTACGACACGCATCAAATTTTGGCGCCGTTGCCGGGGAGCAGCGGATGATTTTAGTTGTTTTTATTTTTCTTTTTGCTTTATTCTTGCTTTGTTGGATTCTATTCCGTATCTAACTTGGTTTTTGAATCTTATTTGGTTCGGTTTTCCATGTACGGTGGACAAGAGCAAGCATATTACAACAATCAATACGGTTTTCAACCTCAACATTATGACAACTTCCAACCATCCTTAGGATACAATCAAAACCAATATTTTGGCTATGATCAATTTCCTCGTAACCTTATGGATATTCTCATACATATCAACAACCTTATGACGGGTATGTAAGTGGACAATCACGGGGATGGAAGGATAGTTATACATCTAATAATTTGTTTTCTAGTAATGTGCAGACAGAGAATTTGGAATATACTCCTCTTCATCGTGTTTTTCCTTCACTTTTTCCAAAAGAGAAGATACGATCTAGAAACTCTATCAACGGTGGTAAGCGTGTGAACGTCGAGAAACTTGCACAAAAATTATACAAATTGGAAGATGATGGAGACTCGGGAAGAGCTTGTCGCAGAAATTAGTAGGACTATTCATATGGAACTTAAACGACGTCGGGATAAAGGTTATGAAACCGATAAAGATTCTTATTATGGTGAGTCCGAAAATGAAGATGATTGTGTTGAAAAGGACCAACCTTTGGATACTTTTGATGACGATAGTGTAGCTTACTCGAGCCTTGATCTTAATAATGATCAATCACCTATTCAAAAGGAAGAGCTTGAGGAAGATGCATTTATTGCTTGGAAAAAATTTCTTAGGGAAAGATGGGAGTCCGCGGAAGTGTATGAACGTTGCAACAATGAGGAAGTTATTCCAACTCCGGATCATAATAAAGATCCTTCACCTATTCAAAAGGAGGAGTTTGGATATCACTTACCTATTGTTGTAAACGAAGTAACACCCTCACAAGAAGATCTTACAATTTATACCGATGAAAATCATTTTAGAAGAATGGCCCGATTCCGATGATGAGAATGTTGAAGTGATGATGCTAGAGGATGAAACCACATTCATTGATTTTGTGGAAGACCCAATTGAACTTGCCAATGATTTTAATGATGCCAAGACTTTGGTTAAGGTAGAAAACGACGAAGAATGGTTGCAAGGTTTAATAGAGGACCACGATATACAAGAGGTAAGTAATTCACTTGAATTTTTTAAGGATGAAGAGGATTCTATAATACAAGAGATTGTGCAAGGTTTGTCTAACCCTTTGCCTATTGATTCTTCTCCTTTACCTCTTATTGGTTTGAATGTATGTGCTTGAAAGTATTTTTGGATGATTTTGTTTCTAGATATCCACCATTGGAAACACTTGATGCTAACACTATGCAGGTTTGCCAAGAGGAACACATGGAAATTCCCAAATTCTATGTTCTTTATACACTTTCGAGTGTGGACGAGAATAAGTGTGGGGGAAATTTCTATCGAGCGATAATTTCACTATTGTTTTCTTGTGCTAATATTTGTATGGAGTTATTGTTTTCAAAACAGGTATTATGGGTGGATCCTCAAATTTTTAGATTGTTAGTATATGGGGAATGAATCATGCAAGAGCTAAGTCGGGCCGTCGACTTTAAAACAAGCGCTTAATGGGAGGCAACCCATCGGTTTTGTATTTCTTATCTTTTTGCTTTTTGTTATTTCTTTTTCTTGTTCCTTATCATGTTAAAATTTCCCACCTTGACTTTACTAGGAGGATTCAATTACATTGAGGACAATGTAAGGTTTAAGTGTGGGGGAGTGGTTAAGCATGTTTTTAAAACAAAAATTACAAAAAAATTAAAAATTAAAAAAAAAAAAGTTTTTACTTAAAAACTTCAACTTTTAAAGATTTTAGAGTCACTAGCATACTTCTAGGTATGTTTACATAGAGATTTTGACCGACATAATTGAACTTGGAAATGTTAGAGAACTACATTCGGATTTCTTGTTTGTTAGAGTGTTAAATAATGGATTTAATCATGCCGGTGATGCGAATTTGGTGCGAGGAGAAATGCATTATTAGAGTTGCTGATCAATCATTAGTGGAGACTACCCGTATTCATATCATGTGAGGCACCGACCAGAAATTTTCCATCTACTAAAGAGCTTCTTTTGAGTGTGTGTCACCATACGTTAATTCCGGGTAGAATGGTGAGCTACCCAACCTCCCACCAATAGAAGCACTACTCTTTGATCTCTTGAGTGCTAATTTTGTCAATCATGAGGGTGACGTCCATGGATGAAAGCTTCCTTCTTGTAGTTCGATTTGCAGCTAGCACCATTCTCTCTCTCGACAACAACGGATCCATAGAAACACTCTCATCATCAACAAGGGGCGACATCAAAATCTACAAGGAAAGTTGGAAAAGTTTAAGGTTTACAAGCAACGGAACGAGAAAAAGAGCAAATTTCAAATACAAGTAAAGCAACATACAAAGAGCGGATTTTTACATATATGTTGAGGACTTACAATACAATGAGGTAATTTTATATACAAGTATAAAGACTTATTCATAAAAGCGAAGAAAATTAAAAGGTGAGAATTTTTGAAAGTTTATGATTTCAAGACGATACAAGTTGTGAAGAATCAAGTGGTAAAATACTTCTCCCACGGCCATGGTTTAATTTTGTATTTAATTTTTTGAATTTGAAAAAAAAAAAAAAAAAAAAAAAAAAAAAAAAGAAAAAAAAAAAAAAAAAAAAAAAAAGAAAAACACAAGAGAAATATTTGTTTTGTTAATAAGCCGTGGGGAAGGAAAATCTATAAGAAAGTTTCAAGCGACAAGGATTTAAGGTAAAAAGGTTACAAATTGTCAAGGATTAATGAAATTCAAGGGTTTATCATCAATAGTTGAAACCGAAGACGAACCAAGATAAAGACGAGGAGCGGAAGACGTTTCTATTGGATGTGTGGAGAGTGGTGTTATCATAATTGGCGATCGGATGTGAAGGTGAGTAAGTAATCTCATCCTCGATAATAAATGGTTGATTTCCTTTCGTAGAGATCGTCGAGAAAAATGGTTTTTCAAAATGTTAAAAGATGTGGGTTTTTAAAAATATTTGGAAGTTGTCCTTCCCACCATTCAACGTGTCGCAGAATTCTCTCTTCATTCCTACCGCACACATGTGAGAACCATAAAAAAGCCGTCTTTTTGAGTGCAATTATCATAAAATCCTTTTTGGTGAGGCAGAAGTCGAGGCGAAATGCTTATTGATCGTTTCTCAAACACGCGTTCTCTCATTATGGTGTGGTTATTTCTCACTCAACATTTAAGAATGAGAATATGTTCTTTAGTATTTCTAACTTCTTATTACTAGCATGCAGAAACTCTATGTCCTCATAACTTTTTGGATGCTTGTGACGCTTGAACGCTTTGAAGTTGTGAGTTTTTAGTCTGATTTGCTCGAGGACTAGCAAAGTCTAAGTGTGGGGGAATTTGATAGGTGTAGAATACACCTAATTAACTATCTAGTAGTTTATGCTTTCTTTGCTATTTTTCTTGTAAATTATGTATTTTACGCTTGTTTTGAGTTTTATAGCTACTTTGGAGTCGCACGGAGGAAAAGAAGAAGAAATCACCCAATTTGAGCCAAAAGGGAAAAATTGTCATTTCAGGGGTGAACACTATTCGGAGCCCAGAGGGGGTTAAGGGGCTCTCATTCAGGGTACCCCTTATCACTCAAGTGGGTGTTACTAACAATGGGTAGCCCTTATCCAGAGGGTGGTTATCTTTGGATAGCACCCAATTGGGTCTGGCCCTATCCATGGCCCATATCCAGGATCCAGACCCACTTCACAACCTAACCCTATATCTCGAGAGTCTCTCATTCGTTTCATTCATTCACTGAAACCGAATTAAAACAGCTGACCATGATTTGCTAATAACTCGAGAGGTGCATTAGAAATCGAGAACAAGAGTGAACAGAGAGGATGAATCAAAGATGGGCTTATAGCTAATTTAAGGGTTTCGAAGTCTTTGTAGATCGATCGAGAGGATGATTTAAGAGATGGGGTTCGATCTGGAAGAGACGATGAGAAAGCTTAGATGGGTATGAGGTCGAGTCGGGTTGCAATCGATTGATTTGTGAAACGAGAAGAAGAGTGAGTTGTTAAAAGAATAATGAAGGGGATGTCTCTCGTTCACTCATCAATTACTTCTCTGAAACCGAGAAATAGAGGTCAGCATATTAATCGAATTCAGTTTTACCAGTAAATTGAGAGAGACGATTAGGGCGGGGATCTTTGTACCATTTCCAAGAGAAATGTGAATAATTGATTGAAATCGAGAGAGAGAGAGAGAGAAGAATCGAGAGAAAAAGATGAATGATGAGAAGAATTAAAAGAGAAGAAATTGAAGTTCGTAATGGGATCGATGGACTCCTGCTACTGCTGAAACCAAGAGAAGAAAGTTAAATCACTGATGTCGAGAGATGGAATTGATAAATTGAAAAATAGGTTTTACAGAGAGATTAAATGGGTCATTGTGAATTGGATATCAAGATGAAGATGGTTCGGTTTTGGTTCAACAAACGAGATGGTAGAGTGGGTTTGGTGGTGTTGCCGTGGAGAAGCTAATGCCATGAAGACTATTTCTGCTTTGTCGATTGTGGAAGAAGCTGATGGGTTTGATTTGATCGAATGAGTTAGAGTTCATTTGTGAAGAGAGTTGCGGTTCAAAGATGGGTTTGATTGACATGGAAACAAGGGGATCCGGTGGTGATTTTGCTATTGATCAAGGGCTGATCATCGTGAGAATGAAGCCGCAATTGGAATGATAGAATGCTTATAACTAGATGAATGCCTAGGAATTGTGCAGAAGCGATGTGAGAGTGATGGATTTTGTGGTTGTTGGCCTGATGCTGTGTTGCAGTTGGATTAGTGTTGGTTGAATGGCAGTGGTGATAGCCAGGTGCTCAAGATGGGTTTCTGATGTTGAAGCTGTTGAGGAATTGGAGCTAAAGACTGGTGGTGATGTAATGTCTAGTCAGTGTTGTGATCCAAGGATAGGTGGTAGTGATCTGTGTTTGGAGCTGCAGGGAAGTATGCAAGAATGAAGTGAAGCTGCTTAATTAGGTGAATGTCTAGGTTTACACCGGTGCGAGGTGTGGGAAGAGATGAGTCTAGTGGTTGATGTCTTTGTTGTTGTGGTGGAATGATTATTTGCGGCGGTGATTGTCTCGGTGTATGCTAGTGAACCGGCCTTTGGCAAGTCGTTTGAGAAAGCCGAGGAGGCCGAGCAATTGCAGTTATGAAGTTTTGAAAGATCGAGTTGAGCGACCATCATGGGCGGGAGAGATGCAGGAAGGCATGGCCATCTTTGGCTCGTGCAAAGTGGCACGACTAGGACCGGTCGGCCCGAGTTAGCTAGGCGACTCGGTTCGACTCGATGACTCACCCCTTGACTCATTGACTGACGACGACCGTTAAGTTTGACTTTTGACCGTTAGTCCTAACTGTGGACTGACGGAATATTCCGTCGAATATTCTCCCGACGACGGTGAACTTTTACAGGTGGCCGGCGGCGACTATTCCGGCCGGATTCCGGCCACAATCCCAGTTTTCCGGCGAGCCAAAAATTCCAGAATTTTCTATGGACTTCTCTCATGGGTGTGAAGACTTGGGCTAGGAATTGGATGGAGAATTGGACTCAAACTTGGAAAGAGAAGGTGGAAGAGTTGAGAAAAGCTTGGATTTGGAAATTGAATTGCAAAAGGAAAAGGATTCTATTCCTTGGAAGATTTGGAGAATATTGAAGCCTATAAATAGAGAAGTTTTCTACAACTTCTACACACATCTCTACACACACAACACTTTTCTTTTCTTATTCTTTGTGTGAACTCTTTAACATGAGTAGTTAATTTTATTGATTGAGGATGAATTCCTAGTTCTTAATTTATGTTTTGAGTTTTTGTTTTTAATTCTATCTTGAAGTTTTTCACATGATTATCGTTTGTTTTTACTAATAGGAATGATCTTAATGACATTCATGATTGATTGATAGATTGTTTAGAATGCATGCTAAATTGATTTGTTAGTTTAATCTAAAGCTAGTGAAAGTTAGGGGATAAGTAATCGTTTCTTGACTCTTTACATAAGTAGCAAACACGAGACCTTGCGGAGGGATTCCGTGGAGCAATTGTGTGTAGAAACAACGCTAGAAAGTGAACCAAGCGAACCGAGTTTAACTACTAGTACTAAACCTAAATTCATAGATCTTAATGCATTTATGGAATTACATCTTGTAAGCGAACCTCTGGTGGTTCTTTTGAATAGAATCGATAACTAAGTTTCCGTGTTACTTAGTGAAATTAGGGATTTTGGGGCTAGCTAAGCGGACCTGCTATCCTACGGTTGGTGATAATCTGTGACTAATAACAAGTAGAAGAGAACATAACTTTAATCATTGTTTCGTAACGAAGAAGGATTCCTTGATCTTGTCTCTCTTATTGCTTTCAACTTTATCTTTTAATTGCTTTGTTTATTTTCTTTTGCTTTATACATCCCCCCTTTTCGTGACAATTTTGACAACTAGAATCTCGTGCTCCTCGTGGGATCGACCTTGACTACCCTATATTACTTGTTAATTAGGTAGTAAAGTATTAATTAATTTGTTGTGGTACGACACGCATCACTCTCCAAAGCTCATATGATCACACAGTCCATCTAACTCACCCAATAGCTCTCTACACACAAGAAATGGCTTCATTTGATTCTAATGAAGATTTGGCAATCACCAAAGCTTGGTATGCGGAGACTAGAGTTCGAAGGAAGTCCGCCGTAAGGGTGGATTCCACAACCTTTTAAAATAGGGTTCACAACACTTTTAGCCAAGAGTGTGGGAATCCTAACTCAAGAAGTGTTCAACAAGTGCACGATAGGCACATAGTCATTGAAAATGCGATACTTGCTTATTTAGCTATCCAAAAACCAATTTTCAACGCTCCCCACTTTAACTTGTCCATTGAACAATTTGTAAGTTTTTTTGTGGTTTATTTTACGTGATCAATGTTGTTTGATCTTCCTACTAAACACCACTAACAAAGTAAGTTTGTGTTATGTTTTTGTAGCATGGAGTCGCCAAAGCGCTACTTGAAGGAAAAGGGGAAGCATTCGCATTCGATGCAAGCTATCAATTCATGGAATCCAAAATCCCGGAGTATGCCCCAGGAGATGATGGAGGGTGTATCGTCCTCGGACGAAGATTGATGGCTTTAGAAGTTTTTGTATAGGTTTTGTGGGTAGACCTCTATGTAAACCCTCACGAGACTATAACTCGTCCACTAGGGTCGCCTAGGGGTTCAAAGGCTTGATGCACATGCTAAGTGCATTCGTTTTCCGTCGACAAGGATTAGGTTTTATGTTTCAATCAATGTAGTAACCAAAATTGCATGAATAAAGTAAATTACATCTTCCATATTATGTCAGTCGGCAATGTTGTATTTTTTTTGTATGCCGACTTTAATATAGCCGGAAGGGTAGGAAATATTTACATGCCGACCGTAAGATTCTTGCCCAAGATAGTCGGGCGTGTTCTTCATCCGAGGACCATTCCATGGATATCCGTTGGCGACTTATTCAAAGTTGGACCCCGCCGGTGAAAGAGCGATCCAAGCTTATTCAAAAGTTGACCATTCCGGCGGATGTATGGTCGGAAGCTTATTCAAACCACGACCTTGCCGACCTTATGCATTTTCAAAACCAAAATTTTTGGATCGAAATCGAACTCATAAGACGGATCAAAAGGTTAATCTACTGAATTCATAATTTGAAAATTTTAATCTAAACTCAATTAATTAACCTAATCAAAATTTTAATGTTAATTAACCAAAGACATATTAGCCATTTAGAAAAAACAAGGTTAAGGGTGGCTTGGTTTTACTTCAAAATGACCCGATTTTATCTTATTGGGTATACCCCAATTAGTTTGAGTATACCCAATCTCGCCAGGTAACTAATCACTGTACTAGCTCTAAAACAAAATGTTTACCATTTCCATACAATTGAAAATGTTGGACATGTAATCAAATCTAGCTGTGTTTAATTGGTCTAAACTCCGATTGGGAAAAATAATTGTACTTTTTATTTTTGATCGGTACAGTTAGAGATGTACATTTAATATGTTTATCATGAATATCCACGTTGTTTCATGTTTTGTTATGTCGGCAAATTTATTTATATTTATCTAAATAAAATATTTTTAGATATTTATCAATTCGAATAATTTAATGGTTTTTTTTTTTTTTAATTTAAGATAGCTATAATAAATTTATAGAACTTATCGATAATTATTAACTTACCTGCTCAAAGTGACAAAGAACCATTCTTGCAACCAACCCTAGACTATACCCAACTAAGTGGTTCTTTTTGCTTATTGAAAAAAAATATCAAGCAAACCCCAATGCATGTTGTTAATTTTTTATTGGCTCCAATTGCTCAACTTACCAGTGTAGCCGGAAGATGAAGACTCAATCAAAAATATGCTAAGTGATCAAGAGAAGTGTTAGAAGTGGATTTTAAATACGGGTACGGCTACGATTTGGCCGAGCCATATGTGCACATTTTTATAAGCTGACACGTTTTATAAAGTTGTTGACATGTTTTATAAAGTAGGAAAAAAATATTCTAAAACAGTTTTATTACCTAATTATTTGTCTTTTTTTTTTTATAAGGGCTACAGACCACGGAATATGTCGCCTTTATTAATTACTCCCTCCGTCCTAAATTAAGAGTCCGCTTTGACTAAGTCAAGATATTAAGGAAATCCTATAAATTGTCATGACTAGCCCTTGACTAGCTTATTTAATGTTATATTATTACCAAAACTAAATTATTAGTGTTAAAATAAGTAGAAGTTTATTAGGAATTTTATAACTATTCATAAATGTTTTTATTTAAAATAATGAATGACAATTAATACAAAAATATTGAGTAAGTTTTTTTTCCATAAATATGGTGATATTATTTAAGATTTGGATATTAAAAATGATTTTATGATTATAAAAATAAAGGGTATATTTAATAATTTAAGGGAAAAGTATGTCTATAAACAGAGCGGACAGATAAAAATGGACATACCAAAGTAGAAATTAGGACAGATAAAAACGGACAGAGGGAATACTATCATACAAAAATACCAGTTGTTACCTAGTCGGAGTATAACTTTATTTTGGATTGAGAATTTAAAATCTTGTTTTTCTTTGATACGAAAAGGAAATTTTATTGCTTAGTGAGCATCAAAGTTTTGGTATATGGCAAAAAGGCTACATACTACACTATCAAAATCACCAAAGGACTCCGATGCCAAAGCTTTCTCTTTTATTATGTTCATATTACATCTCTACTGACAAAAGTAAAATTAAAAATTGTAAAACTAGAGATTAAGGTTTTATCTCTTTTATTATGTTCATATTCTCTCGTTGAGTGAGAAGAGTATTTCCAGTAATAATTGGATGAAAAAAAATTCATCGGCTTCAATGTGGATGTTTGAGAGTTGCAGATCTTTAATTAGCCCACGACAAAGCCTCATGTACCTCCATACACTCCCCTGCTTCAGGACCTATAACATTATCTCTAGTAGATTCCTTTGATTCCAAGACATGCACCTATATGATCACGAAGAATAAGACCAGTACCATGTTGGTTAGTATTAAAGAGGCATCTACATTAAATATTAGAATACCATCTAATGGAGGTTTCCAGTGCGATGTTTATGGGATGGTCTGCGTACGGAAATGATGGGTATCTAGATGCATATGAGAAGCTAAATGGTAATTTGTTTTATGGACAGAACACAACATCACATCAGTCTTTCCAAAATATCCATGCTCCAATCATAACTGTGTATAACCACTTATCTTCATGAATATTATCAGAGGAAGGGAACCAGCTGGTAACCCATTCTGAAAAAAAGCTACAATTATCTCTGACTGAATCAATATTGATGTTAATACCCCTCCATACTGCTCTTGCATGGCTGCATTCGAAAATAATATGCTCAATAGTTTCTTCAATACAACCATATATATCATAGTGAGCCTACAGACTTCCATTATGAGAAGACAACTTGCTTTTCGTTGAATGGATCTCTCTGATACACTTCCATGCAAAAACTTTTATCCTGTGTGCAGTTTGAACTTCATTGTTGGTCATAGTTAACTTCTTGTAGGTACTTTTAATATAGAATTTACCATCTTTTGCAGGCATCCAGACCATAATATCTTCTTTAGTGTTATCAATATACAAATCTTGAATTTTTCTTGACGTGTCAGGATCAAAAAGTTGATTAAGCAGACTCAGGGGCGGATGTATGCACCGACTTCCCCTGGCTTAAGCTAGGGGTGGATCAGAGTTTTTTTTTTTTGGGTTGTAAATAATAGCCCAAAAATCGTGAAGCTCAGCTACACCTGCTATCAAGCCAGGGTAGAAATTTATTGTCGAGCCAGGGTGAAATTTATTACAAGCGGGAAGAGAAAGAGAAGTAGGGTATTTTCAATGTTTGCTTCAATTTATCCAGCGGGAAGAGAAAGAGAGATAGAGAATAGGAAAACCTAGGTAAAGTTTTTCGACAAATCAGTATTTGGAACTGTTCACTTCTGTATTTGATTGTTATCAATAAATTTTTTTGATTGTTATCAACAGAATTTTCGGATAAGAATCATAAGATCCGAAAAATTTGAGAACTAACAACAAACTGATTGATTTGCTGAAAATTTGGGTCAAAAACAAGTCTTTTGTCATCCGCCAGAGTGTAGTCATGAGTATTACGGGATTTGGATGGATAGTCAGCAATTTTTTGATTTGGATGGATAGTCCCGCATGCATTTTCTGTTAAAAGTTCAGATATTAAGTTCAAAAATGTCGTGTTCAAGATTCACAATCAACATCTTATGGGTTGTTTCCGAACAGTACTGAGCTTTTTATCGTGTTTTATGGTGTCTAAATTCCTTTTCTATTTTTTTAATGAAATTATGTTGCAGGGTGAAGTTTAATAGCATATACTTATGTTCCTACTCCTTTCACGAGTAGAGAAGTGTCAAAGTTAGAAAGTGGAACTAAGGTAAGAGGTATTTTCCATTTCATATCATCAGTATTTTACTTTGTGCATTGAACCCGTGGAAAAGTGTATCCATAGAATAGAATTGGACGAAACTAGACCTGAAGTTCAAGCAATGGAAGACTCGTATTGCGTTGAGTCTTCTTATTTCTAGGGTTAGTAGAAAGTTTTTTGTAGATACAAAATACCGCACACTAGTCAAACGCGCGAAATAATGATTATCAAGACCGGGCGAAGATAATCGCGTACAACTTATCCAAATGATGAATCACATGATGTCAGCATAATCACGAGAAAAGTGTGAATAACCATGCGATGTTATAGAGCCTATGCGAGAAGAGTCAATGTAAGCGTGCGTTAATAATGCATGCCAGATCCGAAAATAGGGGCTTTAGTAGCTGTCCTCCACTATGTAAACTCCTATATAAGGAGCCGAGCAACCTTGTATGAGAGGGAGCTTTTTTGAAGAGTTTAGACAAGATATTTAGGAAATAGAGAGATTATTTGCTTCCCAAGTTAGGGTTATCATATTACTTTGTAAACAATTTGAAGATCTTAATGAATGTTCTTGATATTCTCATGGAGTTAACCTAGATTATTCTACAGATTTTAGTAAGGATGTAGTTGTGGGATTTCTTGCAACTACATTTTGGCGTCCAGAAACAGGGAGAGAGTAAAGGATTTTATCCTACCTTAAGAAATCAACACAGAAGTTTGAAATTGATAGTGATTTTTTGAGAAGAAATTTGTTCCCAAGAGGAGATTTTATCTTAAAGAAGGAAGAAGGATAAAATTATCAGATCAGCAGAAAATAGGCGAAAAGAAGAACAACCTACAACAAATTCAAGAGCAGATCCAACAAAAGAACAAATACAGAAATCAAAAAAGTGGCAAAATGAAAGATGGAAATGAAGAAACGATAAAAATCATCAAAGCAAGAGAAAGCAGCAGGAGATTACGGTGTAACATAATAACCAAAACAATTATCGATGATTTCCATGAGGGAATCACAGGGAAAATACACAAACGTGATTTTGAAGGAAAGAAGATTATGCCGATAGAAAAGATATCTCCCTTGAGGGAATGGGAAAAGCAAAAGATAACATTCACAGCGGAAGAAATACAAGAAGAAAATTGGTAATTACAATAACTGCAGAGCGAAATGAAAGAAGTGCGGAAGCGAAATCTTCAGATAAGTGGGCGATAGATAGAACCTTGGTGGACACGGGAAGTTCGGTAGATATCTTATTCTAGCGCGCGTTCAAAGCTATGGGATACAAGGACACGGATATGACCCGCTCAACATACAACATTCATGGCTTTAATAGAACAACGACAAAACCAAAAGGAGAGATAACCATGCCAATACTATTGGGATAAATATAAACGCAAGTAACATTGTACGTAGTTGATGTAGAATCACCCTACAACATGCTCTTGGGACGACCATGGATACATGCGATAAAAGCCGTAGCATCAACTCTACACCAATCTATAAAGTTCCCAATACCAAGTGGAATAGGCGAAATCAAAGGAGATACAAGAAGTGCGAACGTCTGCAATCAGATAGATATAACAAATTATGAAAGACGTGCGCAGAAGGGAAAGGATCGGTGGAGAAAAGCGAAGGAACTAAGGAAGGAAGAAGAATTCAGAATATACATGATAAGAGCCCAAGAAGGAAAAGGAATACCAAGCGAAATTACAGAAAAATAAAGTGAACCAACGCACGAAATAAAAGAGCCAACACCATTAGGAGAACCAAAGGCGAATTTCACCGCAGCAGAGCCAAAAAAATAAATAAACGTAGGAACATAAAATGAATCAAAGATATTAAAAATTGGGACTAAGATGGGAAAGGAAGAAGAATAAAGGACGATCAACCTCTTACGCGAATATAAAGACATCTTCGCATGGAGCATGGATGAAATGCCAGGGATATATCCTTCTGTTTATGGGTGAAAATCGTTTCTATCGATTTCGGTAAATTCGGTAGGTGAGTGAGAAACTGGTTCAAACCCAAAACAAATGTGCTGCACGTGAGCACTTTATAGATTCGAGAGATCAATGCGTACAAGTCCGGCCTAAACCAAGAAATGGCCGTTCCAGACTTGCTTCGTTCACAAAGTGGAGGAGAAGGGTTGATTTGGGGAGGGAAGCAAAGAAAGGTGTTGAGACCAGAATAATTCTGGGAGAGTAGTACTCGACTTGTATCAGAGAGTAAAAGCTTGGGAAGCTTGCAAGAGATGAAAGATTTTGGGAGAGCTTGCAAAGTTGCCTTCCGAGAGAGTGTAGTATTTTTCTCCGACCGAGACTTGTTGTCTGGGTGGAAATAGGTAAGACCTATTTATACAAGTCGAGATTGAAACGTACCTGGTCTCATGAAGGAAGAGAGTAAAGGGTGAAATAATGGGAGGAGGTGGTAACCGCATGGTGTTAATGGGTGAAAACGTTTTCACCATTATTTCCTCATTTATTTGACCGCTTTATTCCTTTTCACGCTTTCTTAATGTGAGCGTAGTGTACGCTGCAAGCTGTGACCGCCAAACCAAAACCCTGGAAAGCATCTCCCAGTTTGTGTTGATATCTCGAGTGTTGGTTGCACCTTGAGTGCAAGTGGCGCTGCTAGCGGCGCGTGTGGCATGTGTCATTGGCATGTGCGGAATGCCTTGGTGGTAGGTTGTACGTTGAGTGTAAGTGGCAATGCCAGAGCTGCTAGTGGCATGTGTGGCATGTGCGGAATGCCTTGGTGGTAGGTTGCATGATTTGCAAGTTAGGATACCAGCGTGGGTTTTGGCATGTGCCAGTGGCGCGTATGGTCGAATTGGCCTAGGTTGCACGGCTTGCAAGTTAGGCTACCAGCGCGCATTAGGGCCATGGTTAGGTGATGAAGGCTACCAGCGAGTGTGTTGGCATGTGCAAATGGCATGCGTGGCCGTTAGGGCCGTGGCCTTGGTAGGAAAAGCTACCAGCGAGCATGTTGGCATGTGCCAATGGCATGCGTGGCCGTTAGGGCCGTGGCCTTGGTAGGAAAAGCTACCAGCGAGCATGTTGGCATTTGCCAATGGCATGCGTGGCCGTTAGGGCCGTGGCCTTGGTAGGAAAAGCTACCAACGAGCATGTTGGCATGTGCCAATGGCATGCGTGGCCGACTTGGCATAAGTTGCATGGTTTGTGAGCCTAAGGCGCTATATTTGGCATGTGCCAATGGCATAGCGGCTTGGAAATATGGATTGTGGTACGTGTTGGCATGTGCCAATGGCACGTACGGCCATGTTGACCTAGTTGCACGTTTTGCAAGCCTAGGGCGCTATATTAGGCATGTGCCAATGGCATAGCGGCTTGGAAATATGGCTTGTGGTACGTGTTGGCATGTGCCAATGGCACGTACGGCCATGCTGACCTAGTTGCACATTTTGCAAGCCTAGGGCGCTATATTTGGCATGTGCCAATGGCATAGCGGCTTGGAAATATGGCTTGTGGTACGTGTTGGCATGTGCCAATGGCACGTACGGCCATGTTGACCTAGTTGCACGTTTTGCAAGCCTAGGGCGCTATATTTGGCATGTGCCAATGGCATAGCGGCTTGGAAATATGGCTTGTGGTACGTGTTGGCATGTGCCAATGGCACGTACGGCCATGTTGACCTAGTTGTACATTTTGCAAGCCTAGGGCGCTATATTTGGCATGTGCCAATGGCATAACGGCTTGGAAATATGGCTTGTGGTACGTGTTGGCATGTGCCAATGGCACGTACGGCCATGTTGACCTAGTTGCACGTTTTGCAAGCCTAGGGCGCTATATTTGGCATGTGCCAATGGCATAGCGGCTTGGTTTGGCATGGTTGCCAAAGTGAGTGCGATATGTAGTTTGGTTTTGCTGTCACGCCATGGTGCAGCAGTGTGCGGCTTGGTTTTGGCGTTGTTGGCATGGTGCGCAGCAGACGGCTTGGTTTGGCATTGTTGCCATAGTGCGCAGTGTGTGCGGCTTGGTTTGGCATTGTTGTCATGGTGCGCAGTGTGCGGCTTGGTTTGGCATTGTTGCCATGGTGCGCAGTGTGCGGCTTGGTTTGGCATTGTTGCCATGGTGCGCAGTGTGCGGCTTGGTTTTGGAATTAGGTTCGTGTCGAAATCCTAACCGGTATTTTGAAAAATACCTTGGTTTTGGAATTAGGGTTCGTGTCGAAACCCTAACTGGGTATTTTGAAAAAAATACCCCTATTAATTATTTACACCGAGTTAAATGCTCTTAATTAATGTGCGGGTAACACTAGGTCATGGGATTTTACGATTTTACCCCTTGTTTAAAAACCACCATCAACATTAAGTCCCCTGCTTAGCACGAAACAGGGGCTTTGTTGCGAGGTAAGCATAAGATGGTGACAAACTATCAACAACAAACCGTAAAGAGAATTGAGGAGGCTTGTCTGACCTTTATAAATAGGATTTGGAATCCTTGCCTCTGGTAGTTTTGCACAAATCGGGAGGCTGGCATAATTGGCGGGGCCGGTGCAGCTTGGGCGACGTTGGGAAGTTAGCGTGAGTAGGGAAACTGAGTGTGCTAGCTAGTGGGACCGGCGCAAGGTGTAGAAACTGTGCGTGCTTGCAGGCGTGACTTGGGCGGCCATTGGGAAGTTGGTGCAATTGGTGGGGCCAGTGCAACTTGGGCGACGTTGGGAAGTTGGCGTGAGTTGGGAAACTGAGTGTGCCACTGTGGGACCGACGCAAGGTGTAGAAGTTGTGCGTGCTTGCAGGCGGGACTTGGGAGGCCATTGGGAAGTCGGTGCAATTGGTGGGGCCGGTGCAACTTGGGCGACGTTGGGAAGTTGGCGTGAGTTGGGAAACTGAGTGTGCTAGCTGGTGGGACCGGCGCAAGGTGTAGAAGCTGTGCGTGCTTGCAGGCGTGACTTGGGCGGCCATTGGGAAGTCGGTGCAATTGGTGGGGCCGGTGCAACTTGGGCGACGTTGGGAAGTTGGGCGCCCTTGTGGGCCCGTTTTCACACGCACGATTTTTGGTAAAGAGGAATCCTTCCCTATTTCAGAATCTTCACGCATATATATATAAAGTCCCTTTCTCTCATCTTGCACTTCCATCTTTTCATCCTTTCCTACTAGCGACAGAGTCACAAAGAAAAACCAGCTTCCAGGTATGCCTTCTCATACTTCTCTTGTTTCCCTTTTTATGTAGGTGTAAACCCTAAGAGTAGGCGTTTCTCTTTATATATTTGATAGACGCATTTATGTGTCTAATTTGTCCTCAATGTTTCGTATTGTTAGTACTCGTTTTTGTCCTTATTATGGTGTTTTGTGTGTTTGTAGGTATTTTTTGGAAATAAATATTGTTGGAAAATTCGGCTCGAAAAGTTGCTCGGAACACCCAGGAGGACATTTGATATTCGGACTCCCACATTGGATAAGGGGTAACCCAATTACTAAGGGGCACCTAATTGATATTCGCACCCCACTGTTGGATAAGGGGTGACCTTCTTCTTGGTTTGAAAATAAGTTTTGGCGGGAAAAATATATATCACGCCCGCAGACTTTGGACGGATTTTTGAATGAGTTTTAGTGAGACTCAATGGTATTGGGATTTCAAGGGAAGACTTCACGGACATTAACAGTTCGGGTTTGGGTCTTTGGATCGACGTAAATTGGCTAGAATTGCCGCGAGAAGCAAACAGAGCAAACTTACACGTACACGGGTCACGGGTTTTGAAGTTTTTTGAACGTGTTATGTGCTTGATTATTGGCTCGAGCAACCACCAGGAGCGTGTAAGAGATAAACAAGGATATATTTCACAGCGGCAGCGCGCGTGCGGAAACAAAAATGGAAAGAAAATATTTTTCTTCACTGACGAGTGATGGGAGGATTATACGCAATTATAAGGTGATATTTTGTCGCTTTCGAGTATAAAAAGGATCACTGGGACTCAGGGAAGGTTGACGGAGAGATTAGGGAAGGTTTGGAGAACCACAGAGTCGAGAGAATCAATTCCAGGGAAACACCATTGTCAGCCGGGCCGCTACACCTGAAGAACACGAAGAACAGACGGCTTAAACCGTCGTTCTTCAACAGTGTAAACGACTCGCGTCGTGAGTAGTAGTTGGGGCAGACTTAAATGAATAGTAACAAATACGTAAAGGTGTTATCGCTCTCAGTAACAATTAGGTTTGTAACACTTATATCTCATTACAAACCTGGTTTTTATTTGATATCTCTCCTTTTCATCATTTGTAAGCACCTTTGAGCAATAAAATCATATTTTGAGCGTGTTTCCAACATGATGAGCTAAATCCCATCTCTGGGACGACGGACGGAGTGAATTTTATCATGTGGTAAATTAAATTAATTCCTTAATTACTTTTTGCACCAATTTTTAATGATTTATGATTTCTATTAATTATTTGTTATTTTGTCTCGATGTCGCATGCTTAGTTTAAATTACTTTTGATGCGTCATGCTTACGATTTCTGAGACAATGTTTTATGAAATCTACTTTGGCAAAGAATAGAGTTAGTGTTTCTTTTATTTTGAGCGATAATTGCCTAGGATTAATTTCTGAACCACTTGAATATGAAAGTCAGTAAAATCCGGAGTCCCAGTAAACTCTTCTCCCGTGACACATTTTGTATATATTTTCTTTTATTAATTCTTAAAATAAATCTCTTCAAGTCCGAGTGAACGACAACCCTACTACCACTTTCTACAACATCATTGAAAATAACCATCAATTTTTGGCGCCGCCGACGCGGACTCGTGTATAGATTTGTTTTTAGGTTTTATTTTTATTTTTATTATTTTTTGTTCTTTTTTACGCCTTTTGGTATCTCTTGTTTGTTTTCAGATTTGGAACTGAGCTAAAGAAAAAGGGAGAAATCGGTGAAAACAAA
The DNA here is from genome assembly GCA_023531295.1 of Papaver armeniacum. Classification (NCBI taxonomy): domain Eukaryota; kingdom Viridiplantae; phylum Streptophyta; class Magnoliopsida; order Ranunculales; family Papaveraceae; genus Papaver; species Papaver armeniacum. Next base: position 265,872 of record JAJJWW010003672.1, read on the forward strand.
AGCGAAGCCAAAGAAAAAAAAAAAAAAAAGGAATCCAAAAGAAGTAGAAGATTTTGTATATTATTTTGTATATTATTTTTTTTAGAAACTGTTAATAGGCTTTTATTTTTGTAATCTTTTATATTTTTGGATATTTTTATTTTTGGACATTTAACATTGGACATTTTTTTTAAAACCCTAAGGAGGGTTATTTAAATATACACTGCATTGGGGAAGGACGACGATTACGATATCGTCTCGGCCCCTCGGGTTCGCACACGACATAGGAGTTGTGGCCCGAGTCGACCTCAACGGTTCATCCCCCGTCTGGAACGGGAGGTCAGAATTCTAAACACCCGCGAATCCCCTGTCGCGGGTTTACTGGATGATTTTGTATGCATATATGTTGAGGTATTGAAAACGGCTGCTTTAATTTCCTAGTAAAGGGCAAGGACTGGCCATACAAGATAAGAGTTCGGATTTCATCACCGTTCTCTTCTTGCCCGCCTTAGGAAAACGAAACCAAACACGAACCTAAGCCTAAAATTTTGACTAGAACGAGACCGATAGGGTAACGAGCTTAATAGGAAAGTCATTCGAAAAATATTGGTTACTCTTTAAGCATACTTCGAAGTTCATGATGGTTTCTGTGAGTTGAATGCGTGATTTGCGCCGCCTGTAATGCGGTGAGGCCTTGGGTATCAAAGCTCCACGCAGCTTCCTCGCTCTATTCAACTTACTTAAACTCGGATTGATTCCAGAGGGTTTGCTCGGATTGTAACGAATTCCCTTTCGAAGGTTAGAAGCTGGTCTAGAAACAATCTAAGTGGAGCCATCATGCTTTTTGTTTGCTAGAAATCGAGGTTTGTTGTGGTCGAGTCAGCCTTGTTTGTGTTTGTGTAGAATTCTTGCAGTTAGGATGTCAAACCGGTATTATAACAGCCAATACAATGATTATCCAACTGAACAATATGGACATTACTCTTTTTATGGCCATAGTGTGAATAGTGGTTGGGAACGCCAACCTTTTGAAGGTTATGGGTCATACCATGGTGAGCCCAATTACTATCCACATGTGCATCGGTCATTCGAGCAAGGAGATTATAGTAATAGTTCTTCGTCTCTAGAGGATACAATCAAACTTTTGAAAAGTAGTCCTTATTATGATCCTTCTGTTCCTCTTCCTTCTTTAGAAGAGTCCCTCAGGGGTTTGGCTGAGTCGACACAAAAGTTAGCTGAATCAACATGTAAGTTAGCTGAGGTAAATGACGTAGTTATGGACGAAAGGACTGCAACAACGACTGAATCTGTAGAAGATATCCTCAATAGATTAACTCAAAACTTAGATCCAGCACTAAGGGAACTTTCTTTGGAGGAGACCCTTGAGAGGCTAGCTGAGTCGACACGTAGACTTGAGTTAGAGACGAACGAAAGTATTGCTCGAAATAACTTGAATTTCCAATATAGTGTATCCAATAATACCTTTGAGAATGAAGATAGTTATTCACATAATCAAGATGGTGAGGTTAGAATTGGTAACACTACTTGTTTAGATGAGGTTCAACCATTTTCATGTTATTATAATAATGATTATGATGAGGATAGTGTTGATGAAGAATTGGAAACAAATAGGCATAGTGATCAGGAATTTGCTACTCCAATTGAGCTTTATAATAATAGAGTTATTTTTGGTTCAGATCCTAATAATTTTAACAATTATTCACCTATTCAAAAGGACAAGGATTTGACTAGAGATACTATTTTAGACGATGTAGTACTTCCTGTTTACGAAGTCGATAATGGTTTAGAGGAATGGGTTTATCCTGAGAATACTGTTTTAGAGTCCAAGGATTTAGAAACAATAGTCTTAGACGAAGAAGATGAACTCGTAGAGCTTTTAAATATGAGTGAGGATGCATCACCTGAGTATAATCTACATGAAGCAATTGACCATTTTCAGGATTTTGACGATCTAGAAATTAGGGAAATTGTAGCTAGTCTATCTAGAGACACCCAAAATTCTAAGTTTGGGGGTGATTATCATTCTCCTTGTGCCTTACCTTTAGCTCTTGCGTAAATCCCTCACTTGGGACTTGATATATGTTCCTCAACCATTGTGCCAGATTACCTTCATGCTAGCTCTCCGAACCTAATAATGTCCGGGGAAGAAGTTCGGTTGTTAGAAACCCATCCTCGGATTTGATGTGGTTAACCCAAAGCTATGATACCAAAATTGACTTTGTTTTCCCACCAAAAACTTTTCTTTCAATTGTGGGAACATATGAGTTACAAATGTGTCAGTTATTAAGTTTTGAGACTAAACCTAATTACTTTAGGATATTAGGGTCGACACATTTGCTTAAGGAAGACCACCAATCTTATTGTGGTCGCATTTTGTGTAAGTCAAAGCGATTGACTTAGAGGATCCTCAATTATTCGAGTTATTATTATGTGCTTCTAAGTTTTTATTTGAGTTTTTCAGACTCTAGAACCTGAACATTCGGATCCAACTTATGAGGAAACGCAACCTATGAAAACTTTTTATCTAGACCCTTTTATAGAGCCTGAACCTGAACCACAACTAGATGTAGTGGTCTTAAAAATAGATAAGGGTGTGTTGGATATTTTCCTGGTCTGTTGCAGTCTCCTTTTCTTGTGGTTAGCACTTTTTGATCTAGATGACCCGCAGTTATTCCATTCTTTGCTTTATGATTCTTCGAGGTGACTAATCTCTTCCAATGTCGGCTGAAGACTTTAAACTTAGCACTTCTTGGGAGGTAACCCATGCTCATGCAACACGGTAATATCTTTCCTCAACTCTTTTGCTTCAAATGGTAATGATTTTCTCCTTGTTCATGTTTTTAATTTCATCTTTAGAACATTGAGGACAATGTTAGATTTAAGTTTGGGGGTATGGGAGAAACTTTTAGTTGCATTGATAAACTCAGAGCTTAGAAATTTATGCTTATTAAGGATGGCACTAACCAATCTAAGTGGATGGAGCATTTTGGTTGTAGGAGTTGAGGAACCAATCGATTAGATGGCAACATCTAAAGAGTCTATTCATAAAAGCACAGAGCTCAGGTGTTAGAAATAACATGATAGTTTCACCAATCTCGTTGAGTCCTTTTCACTTCTGTTTTTATTTTTATTTTGTTTCTCTAAGTGATTAGGTGGGGCCCACGAATCAAGTTGTTACCGATGCTAGGGTGAATTAGAGTGATTGAGATACCCAAAAAAAAAAAAAAAAAAAAAAAAAAAAAAAAAAAAAAAAAAAGTGAAAAAGTTGAAAAAAGTTGAAATAAAAAAAAAAGAGGAAAAAAAGAAAAAGAAAAAGAAAAAAGAAAAAAAAGAAAAAAAGAAAAGAAAAAAGAAAGTGAGACCAGACCATTTGACCAACCGGAATAAATTCAATAAAGTCGACCACTGGAACCCTTGTATATGCCAGTTGTGTTGACCTAGAGTTAGGATTATTGACCATTGGTTCCCTTGTATATGCCCGGTGTGTTGATATTAGTCGGACTAGTATCTCGAGTCCATTAGGATAGGTTCATTTGGCGGAGGCCTTGAGACAGATATGGGAAACATCGATCACTTAGTAAACATCAAAACCATCTATGTTTTTCTCTATATCCATCTTCTTGATCTATCCATGTGATTAGTTTTGACTCGGGTATTGATGTCCATAGTGCGACTATCGAGTAGAGCTCGTGACTTATATATGAATTTTCGCATCGGGGTACTTCCTCCCGTAGTCAATAAGTATACCAACCAAGGAGATTCTTTAGTGCCTTCAAGATTTTGCATAGATAGCTAGGGTCTGGAGTACAAAAAGGTTTTGTGGGTACACCTCTGGTAAACCCTCAGGAGACAACACTCCCACTAGGGCCACCTAGGGGTTCAAATGATTTTATTTTCTAGAATAAATTTGCTCGAGGACTAGCAAATAATAAGTTTGGGGGTATTTGATAGACGCATTTATGTGTCTAATTTGTCTCAATGTTTCGTATTGTTAGTACTCGTTTTTGTCCTTATTATGGTGTTTTGTGTGTTTGTAGGTATTTTTGGAAATAAATATTGTTGGAAAATGGCTCGAAAAGTTGCTCGGAACACCCCCGGAGGACATTTGATATTCGGACTCCCACATTGGATAAGGGGTAACCCAATTACTAAGGGCACCTAATTGATATTCGTGTGTTGGATAAGGGGTGACCTTCTTCTTGGTTTGAAAATAAGTTTTGGCGGGAAAAATATATATCACGCACAGCAGACTTTGACGGATTTTTGAATGAGTTTTAGTGAGACTCAATGGCTGGGATTTCAAGGGAAGACTTCACGGACATTAACTTGAGGCTGGTTTGGGTCTTTGGATCGGCAATTGGCTAGAATTGCCGCGAGAAGCAAACAGAGCAAACTTACACGTACGGAGTGCAGCAGGCTTTTGAAGTTTTTTGAACGTGTTATGTGCTTGATTATTGGCTCGAGCAACCACCGGGAGCGTGTAAGAGATAAACAAGGATATATTTAATTTGGCGGGCGCGTGCAGGGAAACAAAATGGAAAGAAAATATTTTTTCTTCACTGCCGAGTGATGGGAGGATTATACGCAATTATAAGGTGATATTTTGTCGCTTTCGAGTATAAAAAGGATCACTGGGACTCAGGGAAGGTTGACGGAGAGATTAGGGAAGGTTTGGAGCACCACAGAGTCGAGAGAATCAATTCCAGGGAAACACCATTGCTGCTGCTGCTACACCTGAAGAACACGAAGAACAGACGGCCAGAAAACCGTCGTTCTTCCCCAGTGTAAACGACTCGCGTACGTGAGTCGTAGTTGGGCAGACTTAAATGAATAGTGTGACGACGTAAAGGTGTTATCGCTCTGTAACAATTAGGTTTGTAACACTTATATCTGTTTACAAACCCGGTTTTTATTTGATATCTCTCCTTTTCATCATTTGTAAGCACCTTTGAGCAATAAAATCATATTTTGAGCGTGTTTCCAACATGATGAGCTAAACCCCATCTCTCGGGACTGACGGACGGAGCTGAATTTTATCATGTGGTAAATTAAATTAATTCCTTAATTACTTTTTGCACCAATTTTTAATGATTTATGATTTTATTAATTATTTGTTATTTTGTCTACGATGTCGCATGCTTAGTTTAAATTACTTTTGATGCGTCACGATTCTGAGACAATGTTTTATGAAATCTACTTTGGCAAAGAATAGAGTTAGTGTTTCTTTTATTTTGAGCGATAATTGCCTAGGATTAATTTTGAACCACTTGAATATGAAAGTCAAGTAAAATCCGAGTCCCAGTAAACTCTTCTCCCCGTGACACATTTTGTATATATTTTCTTTTATTAATTCTTAAAATAAATCTCTTCAAGTCCGAGTGAACGACAACCCTACTACCACTTTCTACAACATCATTGAAAATAACCATCAATATTGCGCACATATTTTCTTGGCGTGTCTCTTGTAGAAAATATTGTATGTATGCAACCAAGGGAAATACTGCATATATTATTCGAACCCGTAGGAAAGTGCTCCATATATTATTTTGAACCCGAAGAACGTTACGAGACGCACTTGAGCCCGTATAAAAATCTGCGTATATAATTTTGAACCTTGAAGAAAATCTTTTGCGTGTGCAGTCTTGAACCCGTAGAGAATACTGTACATGAATCCGAAGAAGAATACTGTATATATGCTCCATATGACTTGGTTGGAAATATTGTATATATGATTTTTCGGTCCCAGAAAGAAACATCGCGTGCAGTTTTGAACCCGTAGAAAAATGCTCCATATATAATTTTGAACCCGAAGAAGGATACTGTAGACACACTTGAACCCGTATAAAATACCGCGTGTGTAGTACCCGAAGAAAATTCTGCGTATATAGTCTTGAACCCGAAGAAAATTCTGCGTATATAGTCTTGAACCCGAAGAAAATATTGCGTATATAGTTTTGAACCAAGAAAATATTTGCGTATATAGTTTTGAACCCGTATAGAATACGCCCCTCCTTTTTTTTTTTTTATTTCGGGTTTTCCTTTTGTTGGGCGCGGTTATGTGTCAGGGAGATAATTTTTTTTTTTTTTTTGTGTGCGGGTATCTTGTTACTAAGTTGTTATTAAGAGATCCGACAAGATGTTACCCGAACAAAATTTCGCTTCATCAAAGGATGTCCATAATTCCAAACCAAACATGGATGATGAGTTCTTCGCCAAAAAACTTGTCTCTGCTTGGAAAAATCACCCGGAGTTTCGTGCCAATTTTGTTAACCGGTGGTGAAGATGAAAGGAAGACACGTTCGGTTGCGAGAACACCATACGGTTCTGTCTTCAAAAGGGGTATACTCCTCTTCCAACATTGATTTCAGGATGTGTCAAAGCCCATTGCGTTCTTTTGATAGATGGGTTGAGTTCATGGTGACTAAGGAGCACATAAACACCAACCTGACTTTGCGCAGATTATTGATCTTTGTCGAGCTTGATAAACCTCCAGATTAGGAAGGATATGTCTTGGTTGCTTTCATCTCCGGATGGTGTTCGGACACCCATACAATCATATGTAGGTGGGGTGAGATAACTTTCTCCTTGGAGAGTGTGGCTCTCTTCTTTGAATCTTCCCAGTGCGGGAATATTAAAATCCAATTATCACGAAAGTGAGGTGAAGATGCGGGATGATCTTGCCGCTAATTTGGGAGATTACGCTCGAAAAGACTCCCTGCGAAGTCGAAGGATTAAATAGAAAAGAGGATGAAAGGTGCTTTTATAGCTGGTGGATGTCTCAATGGTTTCGGACGAGTGGAACTGAACAGGAAAGCAAACGATCTTCATGTTGCAAAGCATTTTTGGCTCTCAGGTTGTCTAGAGACATTTTTGATGACTGGTTCGGCAAGAAGGAAATAAGACCGAGTTGCTAGAGATTGCTGTGAAGTTAGCAAAAGGTGAAGTTCTTCCCATTGGCAAGCTATTCCTCGGTTCCTGTATGTGCATCCGGATCACCCTGTTTGCGAACATGCGAGTTTGAATGGTTTCATGAAAGTGAATTCATATGTGCACGTTGCTTTTCGCAAGTCGGCTATGGGAGAACTTTGAGAAGTATGCTAGAAACCGATGCCTTCGATTCCGCGAGTTGGGGTTCCGAATTCTTCGATGGGTGAACAGGCGTCCAAAGGTTGGCATGAGCTTGGTTAGTCTTCTTGACAAGTCATATGAAATCAGTTTTCGCCGTGGGGAGCGGTCCATAGGTCGGTGACTCAAATTGACACCTTTGTTTCTGCTCAGATCATGTCTTTGTCTTCTGACGGCGATTTGAGCATTGGTGAAAACTTGTTTATTCAAAGCTGCATGTCCGGTTATATGCCGTCTTTCTTCATGGGGTTTTTCCAGATAGCTGCTTAGAATATTGACCGCGCGGCTCGTCACATGGGTTTCGATCAAGGGGTGCCTCTTGCTTACCATCCGGTGATCCCTAAGGATTCATTACGTGCCGCCCTTAATGCTAGCGCCCTTGAGCCGGGTATCCGCCTTCCCTTCTTTCAAATGGGAAGAGTAACTTGACGACCTTCGGCTATAATGAGTTGGTGTGACGAGTTTATTATGATCAAATATTTTGTGAATAACGTGGTGGAGAACGTTCGTTGTAAACCTTCCCAGCAGATTTGAAGAAGTATCCAATGTTGACGGATCTCAGCGAAAGTTGCCTAGCAACTCGGAAAGTCCCAGGCCAAGGAACGGAGAACGAAGAATCATGCTTGGCGGGTTCCGGACGGTTTCAAAAGACCCTCCCTCGGCTCTCGTGTCTTTCGGTTCTTCCAATAACCGGTATGTGTCGCCTCTTCGTTGGTTTGTCTTAAAACAAGTGAATTTCGCGAAAACATGTGTCTTGTTTCCTTGGGATTTCGAGTAGTGTTAATGCTTTCGCTGCCCTTGCACGTTGCCGTGGAGACGGCAATTTCTTCAAAGAATTCCAGCAGCAGATCGAGCCTTCTCATAGCGGTGATGAGTCGAGGAGAAAAGAAGAAAGTTCGACAAGGAGAGTGATTCCTCTGGCAAAGATGGTTCTTTTCGGGAAGTGGTTCGGTGAGTTTCGCGCTTCTTTTCTTTCTTCTTCTGTTCCTTCTTTTGAAAAATGTCTAACTCAAGTTCGTAGGAGGAATCCGGTTCGGAGGATGATTCTGGGGTAGATCCACACGAAAACTTGCCTTTGGTGACCACCGCTGGTGACTTGGAGATGGGCGTTAGCCAATTGCCGAGCATAGATGTGGTTCAAACGTTGGATGATTCTCTGATGGTTGCTGCTGTAGACATGGAAGAAGACCCTCTGCGAGTCGTGAGGCTGTGTGCAGCGCGCCATTTTGATCCCCCGTACTTGGTTCCTTATCCGGGTCATGTCTTTGGTTAGCGGCTTTAGCGTTCCGGCTAAGCATGAGGCGTTGTACACGAAACTGGGAGAAGTATATGGCCACAACCAAGAAAGTCACTAGTCGATTTGCGGGTTAGCGTGTGGAAGAGGCTTTATCTTCCATCAAGGATATGCGTGGTGACTGGTCACGTTTTCAAGACGTTATTGCCGATCGGGAGCACCATCGCGACGTGTGCGTAGAAAGGAGTTCAACACTTCGTGGTTTGTCGAAGGCCTTCTTTGAGATCCAAAAGTTGAAAGATGCGGCAATCGAAATCCTTTCCACCGAGGAGATTACACGACGGGGAGGTGGAACTCGAAGAGCTTTCCAAGATGTTGACTATGAAGAGAGCGGCTCTTGAAGATGCAAGTTGACTTTCTCCAAGAAGAGCGGACTTGTTTGGATGATTTTCCTTGAATGTTTCTGTTAAACTTTCATTTAGGTTCTTCTTCTTTTTTTTTTTTTGAAAGACATATTGGATGTCTGGTTCAAAGTTTGAATGAGGTTTTGGTAGACAGTGGTAGCTTTTGAGGATATTTGATTATTTAAGGATGAATGGTTTTGATAAGATGACTCGATTATGTTTTGGGAAAGGAATATTGCTTTTATGAAAGTGTGTGCTAGCAATAGGCACAAGACGCGTAGTATGACGGTTTTATTAAGAACCTAAAAACAGATCGTTTATCTTGCCCAATCTAAATTTACTCACTTGCAAACACGCCTCTCTCCAAGTAAAAGGAGGCTTTCTTTGGTAGCATCGCCGATTAGTCCCAAATTCTGGTAGCATCTTCAATGAGTTCCCAGTTTTCGGGTGTATTTTTACAACCCAGTAACCGGGTCGTCTACGCGATTGAGTCCACCTTGACATCGGGTCGAAGAACGAGATCGACTGGTCGACATTGTGGTAGATAGATCAATCCTCCCCATTGTGGTCGCTAATTGTTTATGGGTGAAAATCGTTTCGCCGATTTCGGTAAATTCGGTAGGTGAGTGAGAAACTGTTTCAAACCCTAAACAAATGTCTTGCACGTGAGCACTTTATAGATTCGAGAGATCAATACGCACAAGTCCGGCCTAAACCAAGAAATGGCCGTTCCAGACTTGCTTCGGTCACAAAGTGGAGGAGAAGGGTTGATTTGGGGAGGGAAGCAAAGAAAGGTGTTGAGACCAGAATAATTTTGGGAGAGTAGTATCTCGACTTGTATCAGAAAGTAAAAGCTTGGGAAGCTTGCAAGAGATGAAAGCTTTTGGGAGAGCTTGCAAAGTTGCCTTTTTGAGAGTGTAGTATTTTTCTCCTGACCGAGACTTGTTGTCTGGTGGAAATAGGTAAGACCTATTTATACAAGTCGAGATTGAAACGTACCCTGGTCTCATGAAGGAAGAGAGTAAAGGGTGAAATAATGGGAGGAGGTGGTAACCGTATGGTGTTAATGGGTGAAAACGTTTTCACCATTATTTTCTTATTTATGTGACCGCTTTATTCCTTTTCACGCTTTCTTAATGTGAGCGTAGTGCTGTTGCAAGATGTGACCGCCAAACCAAAACCACTGGAAAGCATCCCCCGGTTTGTGTTGATATCTCGAGTGTTGGTTGCACCTTGAGTGCAAGTGACGCTGCTAGCGGCATAAAGGTGGCATGTGCCATTGGCATGTGCGGAATGCCTTGGTGGTAGGTTGTACGTTGAGTGTAAGTGGCAATGCCAGAGATGCTAGTGGCGTGTGTGGCATGTGCCAATGGCATGTGCGGAATGCCTTGGTAGTAGGTTGCATGATTTGCAAGTTAGGCTACCAGCGTGGGTTTTGACATGTGCCAGTGGCACGTATGGTCGAATTGGCCTAGGTTGCACGGCTTGCAAGTTAGGCTACCAGCGCGTGTGTTGGCATGTGCCAATGGCATGCGTGGCCGTTAGGGCCGTGGCCTTGGAAGGAAAATCTACCAGCAAGCATGTTGGCATGTGCCAATGGCATGCGTGGCCGTTAGGGCCGTGGCCTTGGTAGGAAAAGCTGCCAGCGAGCATGTTGGCATGTGCCAATGGCATGCGTGGCCGTTAGAGCCGTGGCCTTGGTAGGAAAAGCTGCCAGCGAGCATGTTGGCATGTGCCAATGGCATGCGTACGTTAGAGCCGTGGCCTTGGAAGGAAAATCTACCCGGCAAGCATGTTGGCATGTGCCAATGGCATGCGTGGCCGTTAGGGCCGTGGCCTTGGTAGGAAAAAGCTGCCGCGAGCATGTTGGCATGTGCCAATGGCATGCGTGGCCGTTAGGAGCCGTGGCCTTGGTAGGAAAAATTTTGCCCAGCGAGCATGTTGGCATGTGCCAATGGCATGCGTGGCCGTTAGGGCCGTGGCCTAGGTAGGAAAAGCTACCAGTGGTCGGTTGTCAATCCGTCAAATATAATTTCACTTTCTCAATCAACAAAATATAAATATAGTATTCGATAAGAAAGAGTTCGTATCCACAGAGAGGCGTTTGTTGTTATAAACTTTCAGTTTCTAAGTAACCCAAGGTATGTTTGTTGTATTTTAGCAAATAAAAGTAATTAAAGCAAAGTAAATAAATGGAATTATCAATAAGGAGAAAATATTGGTCACGGGATAGTATCATTCACAAACATGTATTTTCATCAATGATTAGAATTGGTATTTAATCTCGTATTTATTAAAAGTCATATGATATCTTGATCGCAAGTATAACCCGTTAATTCCCTGTTTTCATCACAACCACATTAAAAGATGCATATGTGAATTCTTCGTCGAAAGCAACCTAAAGTGTAAAAGCACAATTAAGTTTAACTCCCTAAAAGCATTAAGATTTATGGAATAAGACTCATCAATGTAAACGAATGTGTAAAAGCACCAAACGTTTTAGCAAAAGTTATGATTCACTTGTGACTAATAGGATATATCACTATAAGCACTAATCACAATTATGCTACTTAGAATCGGATAAACAACGTTTTATTGAAAACCCTAATATAGCTCTAGAGATGAACACAAATCGGATTGATTCCGGACTCAACCTAACAAGTTTTCAAATCTTATAACACTAATAATTGTGAATCACAAACAATAATTACTGAGACAAAACTAATTCATTGAATCAAAAGCATGTGGAGATATCAACTTTTATCCCATAACCAATAATATGTTTAGCTACTCATAGCTATGGAGTTCATCATCATCAATATTCAATAATAAAACAATGAAGAAGAAGAACAAAACCAAACCCTAGAAGCGTAAACAAAACGGCTCTCCAAAATTCCAAGAAAAAGATATCATAAGTTGTAGAAGACCTTCCCTTTTATAGCTTTTCTCCACTTCTAAAATTAGGTCTAGTCTTCAAAGTCCATTAGGTGCGAATCCACCAAGCCCACAAGAGTGAGAAACCCGTGTAGAAAATATGACCCAAAAACGGTCGTGGAAATCCTGGTATTGTGGCGAAATCGGTCGGAAAGTCGCAGGAAAATGACTCAGGTGGACAAGCAAAGTCCGCCCGGTCCGCTGTCCAACAGGGTCAAAACGGTCGGGTCAACTCCGAGTCGGATCGGGTCAGTGCTGAGTCGGATCGGGTCAAGTGCGAGTCGGATCGGGTCGGATTAACTAGCTATCCGCCTTATCTTCGCTCCGAATGGTCTTGGCCTAGCCATTTTTGCGGCCATAAGTAGCACGACCAAGATGGCCCCCGTTTGCACCACTTGAACTTTCATTCCCAGCCAAGATGGCCATGTCTTGCAACTCCAACTCAAGTCAATCGCACCAGTTGACACCATCATATGAACTGCAAACACAAAGCAATCCACAACATCACTTTGCTAACAAAAACACCACAAGGCGCAGCAAGTTCTTCTTAGCGGCAACCCACTCAAATCTCGGCTCATCGGATCATAGCAACAACTGCATCGGATAACCTCCATCTCACTTCGGCTTCTCCATTACAAACAACTCTCGGATCTGTGATTCTGCTTTCGACCAATGAATCATATCACAACACAGACAACACCCGAACTACCACCAATCTGCACATCCTTGTTCCAGTCTGCAGCTTCAGTACCTCAAACCCATTTTGATTCAATTCGAACCCTGACTTCTCAGCTTCTTGACTTCACTCCTAAAGCGACTGAAACACCACCCAGTCCATGACAGCACCAACTAGAACTGCAAAGCATACCAACTTCCCTGTAGCTTTGTTTTCATTCCTAACATTCATCTAAACCCTGCACCTCAGCTCCATCTCCTTATCTTCTGCTGCAATTGTAAGCAAACCCTGAATCCATCTCAAGCCATCACCAGCTAACTCAGTAGCAACCACTGATCAATTCCATCTTCACATCTTCTCTCAGACAACAGCAACTGCAAGTCCACCCCTGAATCTTCTCCTGAGTTCAAACCCTAACATACATCTAACCCCACTGTTTTGCAATTGCATACAAGCCCATTTCTTCCCTGAGCTTCACCATCAGAATCATCACCAACACAGAAACACCTTGAACTGCAATGTTTGCCATTTCGGTCCATGTATTCCTTGCAACACCAATTCGGATGCAACACCGCAGCAATGACAAATTCTACTACACTCATTGCAAACTTCCGGTGTAACCTTGCTTGACTCTCAATTCCAATCCCATTCTGCATCCATTGCCCAGCCAACTTCACAGCTGCCATGACACTTGAATCTTGCACTTCTAGTTCACAGCACTAGACTTAACCCCTGCAGATTCAATTCAGTTCAGCGCCAAAAACCCGTTTCAGCTCATATAAGCACCGCAACTCCACCTTTCCTCATAAAACCATTTCCTTCACTGAGTTTCTCGAGCTAGCAGAAACATCACAGCTACACCAGCCTGAAACCTCCTCAGTTCATTATCAAAATCCTCACCTGACACATCATTTTTCCTTGCTGGTTCCTGCAAGCTTGAAATAGGCAAGACCCATCTTCTTATTCATCATTAAGCCACTGTAAGCAAACTCATCATCAAATTTGAGCGAGAACCACCTGAAACATCTAGTAGACCCTAACCGAGCTTCAACTTCTCTGATTCTCGATCCAAAATCGGCAGCCCTCTCTTCCATACCCAGACTAACAATTAATCTATCTTCAATTTCATAACAAACTCTCAATTTCATTCTTAATCTTCTCAGCTCCGCCAGAATCTTCCCTGTAATCCTGATTTCAAACCCTAACTTCCCTGTTAAAAACCAAATTCACCATCTCATTTCACAACACCACCAATTCAACAAAAACATCAGATTATTATGACCCTTGAAATTCTTCCACTCGAGTACAGTTTCTACTCTGAATCCTCCTTAATGTCGTCTCTTACCTCAACAGCAAACAATAATCAACAAGACCCCATTTCATCTCAGCATCAGACTTCAACAGCAGCAGCTCCTCCTCTTCTCTCTATTACTTCAATTTCTCAATTTTGTTACCACAGACACAGACCACATTCGTCTCAGCATCATCTCTCTCTCTCGGTTTAGTAGCAGCCATTGTTGTTTTCTTTCTCAATTTCAGACACACAATGATTGAGAGAATTAAGAGATGGTTTCTAGATTTAGGGTTATGCAATAGTAGGGCACTGATAACTATACCCCACTACATAAACTAGGGGATACCCCAGTGGATACCCCATAACATGTGGTCACCCCTTAACCACGGCTGACTGCGTTTAACCTAGACTGGGTTCCGGATAGTGTTCGCCCATGAAATGACAATTTTGCCATTTTTGCTCAAATTTGGTAATTTCTCCTTCTTTTTCCCCATGCGACTCCAGCGTACCTGATAACTCAAAAGCACGCGTAAAGTACATAATTCACAAGAAGAATAGCAAAGAAAGCGTAACTACTAGATAGTAAATTAGGTGTTTCAGACACCTATCAGATTCCCCCACACTTAGACTTTGCTAGTCCTCGAGCAAATTAAACAAAACAATAAAATACAACAACTCCGTGTTGTCGAGGCTACGGTCACTTTTAGCATAAATAACAAGCCTTTAAACCCCTAGGTGTCCCTAGTGGACGAGTTATAGTCTCGTGAGGGTTTACTAGACATTTACCCACAAAACCTATTTTTCCAACTTACTAGTTCTCCGTAATGATAGTATCCAACGCGCTAAGAAGACATAGAGATTCTGCACACTAGTCATAAGAAGTTAGACACATAATGAACACAATCTCATTCTTAAAAGTTGAGAGAGAGATAACCATCCCTTCTCGACATAAATTCGGGTTCGGAGTGACCAAAAGTCTCGACTCTGCCTCACAAGAAAGGGTTTTATGATATTGCTCTCAATAATAAACAGCTTTTTATGGGTCACACATGTGTCCAGGTTGGAATGAAGAGAGAATCCTGCGACACGTTGAATGGTAGGAAGGCAAAACCCTCCGAAATATTTTTTAAAAACCCACATCTTTTATATATTTTTGAAAACCATTTTTCTGACGATCTCTTCGAAAGGAAATCAAACCATTTAACGAAGGTGGGAATATGCTTACTTACAGTGAATCCGTTCGGCGTGCAGCTAGCACCACTCTCATAGCATCCATAGAAACGTCTTCGGTCTTCTATCGGTGTCTTCATCTTCGTCTTCGGTCTTCAACTCTTGATGATAACTCTCGAACTTCGTAGAATCTTGACAATATGATTCTTTCCTCAAATTCCTTGTCGCTTGAAACTTCATTATAGATATTCCTTCTTTCCATAGGCTTTATTAAAAGAATACAAAACTAAAAACAAACTATACAAATCCAAAATAATTTTTTTTTTTTTTTTTTTTTTTTTTTTTTGCGAGACAAGAAAGTAAAATACAAATAAAATAAAAATGTAAGTACAATGCCATGGTGTAAGTACTTTACCGCTTGAATCTTCACAACTTATATGTCTTGATATCATAAACTTCTCGAACTTTCATCCTTGATAATTTCCGCTCTTGTACTATAGTCTTCAACTTATAAAAATTCTGCCCCTGTTTTTGTTGCTTTACTCAAATCTGAAATCTGCCCATTTCTGTACCATTGTTTGTAAACCTCGAACGTATTCAACTTTCCTTCGAATTTGTGATGCTCCTCTTGTTGATGATGATGGTGTTTCTATGGACCTGTTGGTGTAGAGAGATAAGGTGGATGGTGCTAACTGCGAACAAGATCACAAGTGGTATGTAAGTTAGCAATTCGATGTCACCAACATGGTTGATAAAAATAACACTCAAGAGATCAAAATAGTGCTTCTATGGTGGGAAATTGGACAGCTCACCATTCGCCCGGAATTTACGTACGGTGACACACACCTAAAAGCACAAATTTAGACAGTACAAAGAATTGAAGGTTGGTGCCTCACATTATGTAACATGGGTAGTCTCCACTATAAAGGATCCTTTGTTCTAATACTAGAATTCAGTCGCACCTTATTTTCCAGCGGCATGGTTAAATCCAACTTTAACTCTCATACAATTAAGAAACCCGATCATGTTCTCTGTCATCTCTAAGTTCAGTCACTAGTGTGAGATTCTCGATGTAATCTTAGCGACATGTATACTATGTGACTCTAAACTAACTACAAGTTGGAGTTTTCTTATTCACTAGTTCACAAAAAAGTTGAAAAATTGCAAAAACTTACAACATAAACCACTCCCCCACACTTAAACTTTACATTGTCCTCAATGTAAATTGAATCGTCCAAAGTAAGTTAAGGTGGGAAATCCTAACAAGAAATCAGCAAAAACAAAGTAAAAACAAAACAAGAAAAACTAAAAACAAGAAAAGAAATAAATACAAGACAAGAAATACTCATCCTTTGGGTTGCCTCCCAAGTAGCGCTTGGTTTAAAGTCGTCAGCCCGACTATCTCCTTGCTTTCTATGACTCCTCCAGAGGAGCACATCCACAAAGTTAACTCCTTCCACCACTTCGGAAGTGAAGTTCTCATAATATGGTTTCAACCGGTGCCCATTAACTTTAAGTTCTTTCCCTTTGTAGCTATGCTACGAATTTCCAACGCATCATGAGAAAACACATTAGTAACAATAAAAGGTCCGATCCTTCGTGACCTTAGTTTACCCGGAAATAATTGCAAGCGAGAATTAAACAAAAGCACTTTCCGCCCAATGCAAAATTGTTTCCTAGAAATCATGTTATCATGGAATGCTTTCGTCTTTTCTTTGTAAATCCGTGAGCTTTCAAATGCATCATTGCGAAGCTCCTCTAACTCTTGAAGTTGTAACTTCCTTTGCTTTCCAGCCCCATCCATCTCCATGTTGCATTGTTTAATAGCCCAAAACGCCTTATGCTCAATTTCCACGGGTAAGTGACAAGGTTTACCATACACAAGCCTAAAAGTAGACATTCCAATAGGTGTTTTATATGCGGTTCTATACGCCCACAAAGCATCATTAAGTCGCATGCTCCAATCCTTCCTTGTCGGGTTCACCGTCTTTTCTAGAATTGATTTCACCTCACGGTTAGACACCTCGGCTTGTCCATTGGTTTGGGGATGATAAGGTGTTGCAATCTTATGCGACACATTGTACTTCGACAACAAGCTTTGTAAAATCCTGTTTTTGAAGTGAGAACCCCCATCGCTAATTATGGCTCTTGGAATTCCAAACCTTGCAAAATATTAGCTTGCACAAAATCTGAAACCACTTTAGAATCATTAGTAGGGGTGGCTTTAGCTTCCACCCATTTCGAGACATAATCAACCGCAAGTAAGATATAAAAATTCCCATGGGAGTTGACAAAGGCCCCATAAAATCAATACCCCATACATCAAAACTTCAATAAATTGAATATAAGTTTGTGGCATTTGATTTCGGGCACCTAGATTGCCGGTTCGTTGGCACCTATCACAAGTTGTACAAAATATGTGTGCATCCTTAAACAAAAGCACAATAAAAACCACTTTCAAGTACCTTGTGCGCGGTTCTCTTACTCCCAAAATGTCCTCCGCAAGCATAAGAGTGACAAAAAGACAAGATAGAGTTAAATTCAGATTCGGGCACGCACCTTCGTATTACTTGGTCACTACCATGCTTCCATAAGTATGGATCATCCCATATGTATTGGTTCCCTAACCTCTTAAGTTTGTCCCTCTCAGCACGAGACAAGTTCTTTGGGATTTGTTTAGAAACTAAGTAATTGACAATATCGGCATACCATGGTTCTCCAAAGGCAATTGAGAAAAGTTGCTCGTCCGGGAAACTTTCACGCAACGGGATAGTCTCCTTGTACACAGCAAGTCGGCTTAAATGATCCGCAACGGTGTTCTCAATTCCTTTCTTGTCTTTGATTTCAATATCAAACTCTTGCAAGAGTAATATCCATCGTATGAGCCTCGGTTTCGCCTCTTTCTTTGTAAGCAAGTATCTAAGTGCTGCATGATCAGAAAAGACAACAACTTTTGTACCAATTAGATAAGAGCTAAACTTTTCTAAAGCAAAAACAATGGCTAATAACTCCTTTTCAGTGGTTGTGTAGTTTTGTTGAGCCTCATTTAACGTTCTAGAAGCATAATAGATAGCATGAGGGAGCTTCCCCACACGTTGCCCAAGCACCGCACCAACCGCATAATCACTAGCATCACACATGAGTTCCAACGGCTTACTCCAATCTGGTGGTTTAATGATAGGGGCTGAAATCAAAAGTTCTTTCAAACGATTGAATGCTGCCATACATTTCTCATCAAAGTTAAAAACCACATCTTTTTGCAATAAGTTACATAGTGGTGATGCTATCTTGGAAAAGTCCTTGATGAACCTACGATAAAAACCTGCATGACCAAGAAAAGAACGTATCTCCCTCACCGTAGTGGGAGGGGTTAGAGCACGAATAAGGTCTATCTTAGATTTATCGACTTCCAAGCCTTTAGAAGATATTATATGGCCTAAAACTATGCCATGAGTTACCATGAAATGGCACTTCTCCCAATTTAGCACAAGATTTGTTTCAACACATCGTTCAAGGATTAGAGACAAATTGTTCAAGCAAAGGTCAAAAGAATCACCAAAGACACTAAAGTCATCCATGAACACTTCGATTATGTTTTCAACATATTCCGAAAAGATACTTACCATACACCTTTGAAAGGTAGCCGGGCATTGCATAAGCCAAAAGGCATCCTTCTATACGCAAAAGTACCGAAAGGACAAGTGAAAGTGGTTTTCTCTTGGTCCTCGGTGCTATCACAATCTGATTATAACTTTGAATAGCCATCAAGAAAGCAATAGTAAGAGTGTCCGGCTAAACGTTCAAGCATTTGATCAATAAAAGGTAAAGGAAAGTGATCTTTTCTAGTGGTGGCATTCAATTTTCTATAATCAATACAAACCCTCAACCTAGGTTTGCACACGAGTTGGGACAAGTTCATTCTTATCATTCTCCACCTTTGTCACACTCGATTTCTTTGGTACTACTTGTACAGGGCTCACCCACTTGCTATCGGATATGGGGTAGATAACACCCACTTCCAAAAGCTTAAGTATCTCCTTTTCACAACTTCCATCATGGGAGGATTCAAACGACGTTGCGCGTCCCTTTTAGGCTTTGCATCATCCTCCAACGAATTTTGTGCATACAAACGGCGGGGCTAATACCCTTGATATCGGCAATTGTCCATCCTATGGCCGTCTTGTACTTCCTTAGCACCCTTAGAAGTTTTTGCTCTGTAAATCACTAAGCTTGTTAGAAACAATCACGGTAACTCTTCATTATCACCCAAGTACAAGTACTTAAGGTGGTGGGGAAGAGGTTTCAATTCTAAAATCGGAGATTTAACAATTGAAGGTACAAGCTTTTCATCCTTTGCATGGTAAAGAAATAAAAGAGATATTATGAGTTTTCGGGCATTCTTGTAGTGAATTAAGATCACCAATGACTTCCTTGACTTCATTACCACACTCTACATCATTATCTATGGATGTAGTTAACACGGTTTCCAAAGCATCATCACCGTTCAATTCAAACATTTGTTGTGCCAATGTATCCATCACATCAATGGAGAAACAAGAGTGGACATCACTAGGATATCTCATCGTCTCGAAAATGTTGAAACGTATTATTTCTCCATCAAACTCCATAGTTAGCGTTCCCTTATCCACATCAATTATGGTTTTCGCCGTTTTCATGAAGGGACGCCCAAGAAGCAATGGAAGAGACGAGTACGGTGAAACTTCATCCATCTCTAACACACAAAAAGTCCGCTGGAAATACAAGTTGATTAAACCGCACAAGAACATCCTCAACAATACCCATTGGGTAAACATTAGAGCGATCGGCTAATTGCAATACAATTTGACCTTTTAAGAGGACCAAGATCAAGTGAATTATACATTGACGCAGGCATAACATTAACGGAAGCACCTAAGTCCAACATAGCTTTGTTAAAAGTTGTGTTACCAATTGACGGGGAATGTCAAAACTACCAGGATCCTTGCACTTAAGTGGGAGTTTGTGTTGTAAGATCCGAGGCATTCTCCCCCACACTAAGCACTTCATTACCTTTGAGCCTTTGTTTGTTGGTACACAAATCCTTCAACACCTTTGCATACTTTGGAACTTGCTTGATAGCATCAATGAGTGGTATGTTCACATGGATCTTTTTAAGAACGTCTAAAATCTCCTTTTCTAGTTCCGCCTTCTTAGAACTTGCAAATCTGCGAGGAAAAGGTAGAGGAGGAACATAAGTAGAAACCGGAGTTTTAGAGTTAGAAATAGGTACCTCGAAGTTTGGGGAGAATCCTCATTATTCTCCTCCAAAACAGGTTCCTTTGGTGGCTCCACCTTGCCGAATCAGAACCGGGTTGCACAAGTTGTGTACCGCTTCTCAACGTAATAGCATTGACACCCTCTTTTGGGTTAATAGGTTGAGAAGGGAGTTTCCCACTATTTTGCGCCTTCAATTGGTTCAACTCAATAGCCATGGAGCCCATTTGTGTTTGCAACTCCTTAATAGCACTCTTTGTCTCTTGTTGACTTTCCTTGAACATGGTGGAAATACCTTGCATCATTGTTTGAAGCTTTGAATCAATATCGGCACCTTGATTTTGTGATTGTTGTGCTAACGGTTCTTGAAATTGTTGTTGTTGTGGTTGAAATCCACTTGGACGGTTGAAAGTAGGTTGTTGAACGGCACCTTGCTTGTTGGCATAGCTAAAATTGGGGTGATCTCTCCATCCCGGATTGTAAGTGTTGGAGTAGGGATCATACAGTCTTGGTTGATTTGGAAAGATCGCATTAGCTTGCTCGTCTTCATAGGATTGAGGAGAAGTTGGTATAACCGCGGATGCAACTTGTTGCAACATTGCAGTCATGTTACCCATTTGTTGTGAAGTTCCTCCACCTCGCTTACTTCACTCACCCTTCTTAGAATCACATCCGAACCACGACTCAAGAATTGTTGTGAGTTTGCTGCCATGTTTTCAATCAACTCTCTAGCTTGTGCCACCGTCTTGTTCACTAGTGCACCACCACCCGCGGCGTCAAGAAGATTCCTATCACTTGATTGGAGCCCTTCATAGAAGTATTGGATAATCATCGCGTCACTGAATTGGTGGTGAGGACAGCTTCCAACCAATCTCTTGTATCGTTCCCAACATTCATATAAGGATTCTCCCACATTTTGCTTCATCCCGCAAATCTCCTTGCGAATTTGAGTGGCCTTTGATGCAGGAAAATATCTCTCCAAAAAGAGTTTCTTCAGCCCATTCCATGTTGTGACACTTCCGGGAGGTAGATAATATAACCAATCCTTAGCACTATCCATTAAAGAGAAACGGAAAACCTTCAACATTGCACCATCCGCCTCTACATCCGCTGGAAGCATAGCCATGACAGTGGTGTGGAAGTCCATAAGATGTTTGTTTGGGTCTTCATTCACCATGCCATGGAATTTTGGTAATTCTCTAAGCAACCCCGGCTTAATCTCAAAAGTAGAGTCCGTTTGAATACAACCCCGTTGTGTATCTAGCTTATGAGACGCCAAGTCCTTGAGTGTACGATTTGCATCACCCATTGCTACCTCAACTTGTGGTACGTCTACGATTGGAACCTCTTGCTCTCCTTCTAAGTGTAACTCTTCGTCCACTTCTAACTCGTGCTCGTCCGTTGCGCCTTGACTTGGTTGGAGTATTGTGCCTCTCCGAGTAACTATCCCGCACCTTGGATAATTCCAATCTTTAGTAGCCAGGGATTGATACCTGAAAACAATTCTAGCAACCAAGTGAGAACCAAGACGACAAACAAAAAGCAAAGATAAAAGCAAAAATTGTAAAAAGAAACTAAAAACTCAATAACAAGCCGTGTGCCTCCCCAGCAACGGCGCCAAAATTTGGTCGGTTGTCAATCCGTCAAATATAATTTCACTTTCTCAATCAACTAAATATAAATATAGTATTCGATAAGAAAGAGTTCGTATCCACAGAGAGGCGTTTGTTGTTATAAACTTTCAGTTTCTAAGTAACCCAAGGTATGTTTGTTGTATTTTAGCAAATAAAAGTAATTAAAAGCAAAGTAAATAAATGGAATTATCAATAAGGAGAAGATATTGGTCACGGGATAGTATCATTCACAAACATGTATTTTCATCAATGATTAGAATTGGTATTTAATCTCGTATTTATTAAAAGTCATAGGATATCTTGATCGCAAGTATAACCCGTTAATTCCCTGTTTTCATCACAACCACATTAAAAGATGCATATGTGAATTCTTCGTCGAAAGCAACCTAAAGTGTAAAAGCACAATTAAGTTTAACTCCCTAAAAGCATTAAGATTTATGGAATAAGACTCATCAATGTAAACGAATGTGTAAAATCACCAAACGTTTTAACAAAAGTTATGATTCACTTGTGACTAATAGGATATATCACTATAAGCACTAATCACAATTATGCTACTAGAATTAGGGATAAACAACGTTTTCGTATTGAAAACCCTAATATAGCTCTAGAGATGAACACAAATCGGATTGATTCCAGACTCAACCTAACAAGTTTTCAAATCTTATAACACTAATAATTGTGAATCACAAACAATAATTACTGAGACAAAACTAATTCATTGAATCAAAAGCATGTGGAGAAATCAACTTTTATCCCATAACCAATAATATGTTTAGCTACTCATAGCTATGGAGTTCATCATCATCAAT
The DNA here is from genome assembly GCA_023531295.1 of Papaver armeniacum. Classification (NCBI taxonomy): domain Eukaryota; kingdom Viridiplantae; phylum Streptophyta; class Magnoliopsida; order Ranunculales; family Papaveraceae; genus Papaver; species Papaver armeniacum. Next base: position 288,408 of record JAJJWW010003672.1, read on the forward strand.
ATTCAATAATAAAACAAGGAAGAAGAAGAACAAAACCAAACCCTAGAAGCGTAAACAAAACGGCTCTCCAAAATTCCAAGAAAAAGATATCATAAGTTGTAGAAGACCTTACTTTTATAGCTTTTCTCCACTTCTAAAATTAGGTCTAGTCTTCAAAGTCCATTAGGTGCGAATCCACCAAGCCCACAAGAGTGAGAAACCCGTGTAGAAAATATGACCCAAAAACGGTCGTCGGAAATCTGGTATTGTGGCCGGAAATCGGCCGGAAAGTCGCCGGAAAACAGCTCCGGTGACCGGCAAAGTCCGCCCGGTCACCGGTCAACCGGGTCAAAACGGTCGGGTCAACTCTGAGTCGGATCGGGTCAGGTCTGAGTCGGATCGGGTCAAGTCTGAGTCGGATCGGGTCAGATTAACTAGCTATCTGCCTTATCTTACTGGCCTGAATGGTCTTGGCCTAGCCCATTTGCGCTGGCCATAAGTAGCACAGCCAAGATGGCCCTGCTTTGCACCACTTGAACTTTCATTTCCAGCCAAGATGGCAATGTCTTGCAACTCCAACTCAAGTCAACTGCACCAGTTGACACCATCATATGAAGCCGCAAGAGATGAGCAATCCACAGCATCACTGCTAACAAAAACACCACAAGCTGCAACAAGTTCTTCTTAGCAGCAACCCAGCTCAAATCTCAGCTCACCAGAATCATAGCAACAGCTGCATCAGATAACCTGCATCTCACTTCAGCTTCTCCATTACAGCAACTCTCAGATCTGTGATTCCTGCTCAGCCAATGAATCATATCACAACACAGACAACACCAGAACTACCACCAACTGCACATCCTTGTTCCAGTCTGCAGCTTCAGTACCTCAAACCCATTTTGATTCAATTCGAACCCTGACTTCTCAGCTTCTTGACTTCACTCCTAAAGCGACTGAAACACCACCCAGTCCATGACAGCACCAACTAGAACTGCAAAGCATACCAACTTCCCTGTAGCTTTGTTTTCATTCCTAACATTCATCTAAACCCTGCACCTCAGCTCCATCTCCTTATCTTCTGCTGCAATTGTAAGCAAACCCTGAATCCATCTCAAGCCATCACCAGCTAACTCAGTAGCAACCATCGAGCAATTCCATCTTCACATCTTCTCTCAGACAACAGCAACTGCAAGTACACCCCTGAATCTTCTCCTGAGTTCAAACCCTAACATACATCTAACCCCACTGTTTTGCAATTGCATACAAGCCCATTTCTTCCTTGAGCTTCACCATCAAAATCATCACCAACACAGAAACACCTTGAACTGCAATGTTTTGCCATTTTAGTCCATGTATTCCTTGCAACACCAATTCAGATGCAGCACCTGCAACAGCACAGCCTACTACACTCATTGCAAACTTCCCAGTGTAACCTGCTTGACTCTCAATTCCAATCCCAGCTGCATCCATTGCCCAGCCAACTTCACAGCTGCCATGACACTTGAATCTTGCACTTCTAGTTCACAGCACTAGACTTAACCCCTGCAGATTCAATTCAGTTCAGCGCCAAAAACCCGTTTCAGCTCATATAAGCACCGCAACTCCACCTTTCCTCATAAAACCATTTCCTTCATTGAGTTTCTCAGGCTAGCAGAAACATCACAGCTACACCAGCCTAAAACCTCCTCAGTTCATTATCAAAATCCTCACCTGACACATCATTTTTCCTTGCTGGTTCCTGCAAGCTTGAAATAGGCAAGACCCATCTTCTTATTCATCATTAACTGCTCCAGAAGCAAACTCATCATCAAATTTGAGCAGAACCACCCCTGAAACATCTAGTAGACCCTAACCGAGCTTCAACTTCTCTGATTCTCGATCCAAAATCGGAAGCCCTCTCTTCCATACACAGACTAACAATCAATCTATCTTCAATTTCATAACAAACTCTCAATTTCATTCTTAATCTTCTCAGCTCCGCCAGAATCTTCCTGTAATCCTGATTTCAAACCCTAACTTCCCTGTTAAAAACCAAATTCACCATCTCATTTCACAACACCACCAATTCAACAAAAACATCAGATTATTATGACCCTTGAAATTCTTTCACTCGAGTACAGTTTCTACTCTGAATCCTCCTTAATGTCGTCTCTTACCTCAACAGCAAACAATCATCAACAAGACCCCATTTCATCTCAGCATCAGACTTCAACAGCAGCAGCTCCTCCTCTTCTCTCTATTACTTCAATTTCTCAATTTTGTTACCACAGACACAGACCACATTCGTCTCAGCATCATCTCTCTCTCTCGGTTTAGTAGCGGACCATTGTTGTTTTCTTTCTCAATTTCAGACACACAATGATTGAGAGAATTAAGAGATGGTTTCTAGATTTAGGGTTATGCAATAGTAGGGCACTGATAACTATACCCCACTACATAAACTAGGGGATACCCCAGTGGATACCCCATAACATGTGGTCACCCCTTAACCACTACTGATGCGTTTAACCTAGGCGGGTTCCGGATAGTGTTCGCCCATGAAATGACAATTTTGCCATTTTTGCTCAAATTTGGTAATTTCTCCTTCTTTTTCCCCATGCGACTCCAGCGTACCTGATAACTCAAAAGCACGCGTAAAGTACATAATTCACAAGAAGAATAGCAAAGAAAGCGTAACTACTAGATAGTAAATTAGGTGTTTCAGACACCTATCAACCAGCGAGCATGTTGGTATGTGCCAATGGCATGCGTGGCCGACTTGGCCTAGGTTGCATGGTTTGTAAGCCTAGGGCGCTATATTTGGCATGTGCCAATGGCATAGCGGCATGGAAATATGGCTTGTGGTACGTGTTGGCATGTGCCAATGGCACGTACGGCCATGTTGACCTAGTTGCACGTTTTGCAAGCCTAGGGCGCTATATTTGGCATGTGCCAATGGCATAGCGGCTTGGAAATATGGCTTGTGGTACGTGTTGGCATGTGCCAATGGCACGTACGGCCATGCTGACCTAGTTGCACGTTTTGCAAGCCTAGGGCGCTATATTTGGCATGTGCCAATGGCATAGCGGCTTGGAAATATGGCTTGTGGTACGTGTTGGCATGTGCCAATGGCACGTACGGCCATGTTGACCTAGTTGCACGTTTTGCAAGCCTAGGGCGCCATATTTGGCATGTGCCAATGGCATAGCGGCTTGGTTTGGCATGGTTTCCAATGAGTGCGATATGTAGTTTGGTTTTGGGGTCGCTGCCATGGTGCGCAGTATGCGTCTTGGTTTTGGCGTTGTTGCCATGGTGCACAGTGTGCGGCTTGGTTTGGCATTGTTGCCATGTGCGCAGTGTGCGGCTTGGTTTGGCATTGTTGCCATGGTGCGCTGTGTGCGGCTTGGTTTGGCATTGTTGCCATGGTGCGCAGTGTGCGGCTTGGTTTGGCATTGTTGCCATGGTGCGCAGTGTGCGGCTTGGTTTGGCATTGTTGCCATGGTGCGCAGTGTGCGGCTTGGTTTGGCATTGTTTCCATGGTGCGAAGTGTGCGGCTTGGTTTGGCATTGTTGCCATGGTGCGTGGTGTGCGGCTTGGTTTGGCATTGTTGCCATGGTGCGCGAGTGTGCGGCTTGGTTTTGGAATTAGGGTTACGTGTCGAAAACCCTAATGCAGTATTTTGAAAAAATACCCCTATTAATTACTTACACCTGAGTTAAATGCTCTTAGTTAATGTGTTGCGGGTAACACTAGGTCATGGGGTTTTACGATTTTACCCCTTGTTTAAAAACCACCATCAACACCTTATATCGCATGTCATAAGTTGATGTCAACAAGAACACACGACCATTCAAGCAGAGGATAAGGAAGATAGCCACAACATATCATCCTCAGATAGAGGCAGAGTTACTGAAGATGCTTGAAGCTGGAATAATAAGACCAGTTAAATACCCTGAGTGGATAGCAAATATGGTGGTGGCGCCAAAGAAGAATAACGGGATAAGGATTTGCATTGACTTCAGTGACTTAAACAAGGCGTGTCCAAAGGACACCTTTCCATTACCAGACATACCAAAAATGGTTGAAGCGGCGTCAGGGAAAGATAGGCTATCATTGATGGATGGATATAAAGGATACAATCAAATTCCTCTGGCTGAAGAAGACCAAGAACACACTGTTTTTTTTCGCGCCCAGGGTATTATATTGTTATACAAAAATGCCTTTCGGTTTGAAAAACCAGGTGTGACATATCAAAGAATGGTAGAGAAGGTATTCGCAAAATGGATACACAAAACATTGGAGGTCTACGTTGATGATATGCTGGTGAATAGTAAAAAGGATGAAGATCATGTTGATGACTTGAGAGAAATCTTTGAGCAGATGCGACAATTCAATATTAAGATAAATCCAGAAAAGTGCGTTTTCGGAGTCACGTCAGGAAAATTCTTAGGATATATTGTATCAAAGGAAGGAATAGGGGTCGACCCATAAAAGGTACAAGCAGTTCGTGACATGCCACCACCAGCGTCTATGAAAGATGTACAAAAATTGAATGGACTACTGGCTTCATTTGGGCGATTTATCTCGCGCTCATCAGACAAATGCAAACACTTTTTCAACATCCTAAAGAAGGGGACCAAGTTCAAATGGACAGACGAATGCGATAAAGCACTGCAAAATATAAAGAACTACCTAATGAATTTATCTATTCTATAGAAAGCGGAGCCAGGGGAGGAATTATTAATCTATTTGGCATCAACACCGCACGCATTAAGTGTTGCGCTACTACGTTCGGATGAAGGAGTAGAAAATCCAATATACTACATAAGTAAAACATACAATGCCGCAGAGAAAAATTACTCAAAGATTGAAAAGATAATCCTCGCATGACGGCTTATGCGACACAAAAGCTACGTATCTATTTTCAAGCTCACAAGATATAGGTATTGATAAAATTACCAATTGAATCAGTAATGAAAATTTCAAAAAGATCAGGAAGAATCGAAAGATGGAATGCACAAGTGGGGCACTTTCAGATCGAGTATGAAATATTGTCTTCACCAAAATCGCAAGTCGTAGCGGATTTCTTGGCAGAGTTCCCATTAGAAGAAGATGAAAGTGTAAAAGAAATGATGGATGTAGAAGAAGAACATGGGAATCCTAAAGACCTATTGATAGATCATAATAGATGGAAGATACAGGTGGATGGATCATCAAATGGAATCGGAATAGTTTTCATCTCACCAGCAGGAGCAAGAATGGCCTACTCATTCAAGTTGGAGTTTGCGTCTACCCATAATGAATCTGAATACGAAGCGGTAGTGCACGCGTTACGGTTGCCAATTGAAATGAAGTTAGAAGATGCGCGAATAACTAGTGACTCACAATTGGTTATTCGCCAAATAGAAGGAACATATAGCACGAATGATCCATCTCTACAGAAATACAAGAAGCTTGTCGCACAACTATCTTCCCAGATTCCTAAAATAAATTGGAGACACATATCAAGGGAAGATAATCGCCTAGCGGACGCATTCGCTTTTATTCCGTCTATGATGGTGGACCCAACCGCAAGGTGTACAAAGATACAGACACTTTTTTCGCCATCTATCAACAAGGAAGATAACACAGAAGAAGACGCAGATGTAATGATTGTAGACAACATAGAAGAGGAGCAAGCGAATAAAGACGCAGATTGGAGAACTAAACTCCATTTATATTTAGAAAAAGGAGAGATCTAAAGAGACAGGTTGGAGGCACATAAGTTAAAGAGTAGAGCGACAAATTATAAACTCAGAGATGGTGTGCTCTATCGAAGGTCATTCCTTGGACCATCTCTTAGATGTTTGGCGCGAAAAGAAGGAATAGAAATCTTGAAAGCATTACACTATGGAAATGCAGGAAATCATAGTGGAGGAAGGTCCTTAGCGTACATAACAAAGATACAAGGGTATTACTGGCCCTACATGCATGAGGATGCCAAAGAAGTATCAAGGCGGTGCGAAGAATGCCAGCATCACGGAAAGAAAATACACGCACCGGGTGCGATGTTAAACTCATCAACAAGTTTTTGGTCGTTTGGAAAATGGGGTTTAGACATTTTAGGTCCATTTATACCAGGAACAGGGCAGAGGAGATATTTAATAGTAGCAATAGATTACTTTACAAAGTGGGCGAAGTGAAAGCGGTGCAACATATTCGAGATAAGGATGTGTTTACATTCATATTTGAGAATATCATTTGTAGATTTGGAATCCCCGCGCAGTTAGTTTCTGATAATGGAAAACAGTTTGAAGGAGAAAACATATAAATGCTACTTAATGCGTTCAAAATACAAAGCGAATGTCCACCCCTTTATATCCACAAAGCAACGGGCAAGCTGAGGCAACCAACAAAACAATTGCAGATATATTGAAGAAGAAGCTGGAAGGATACAACATAGGATGGTGCGAAAAAGTACACAATTAATGTAATATGGGCATATAGAACAACAAGGAGAGAAGCTACGAGAATATCACCTTTTTGTCTGACATATGGAGTTGAGGCGGTGTTTCCAACCGAGGTCATCATACCTACAACTAAGAAAGAAGCATGGGATAAGAATTTAAGTGCGGACTTAATTTTAACAAAGCTTGATGATCTAGAAGAAAGTAGAGAAATTGCTTTACAACATATGGAGAATTACCGTCAAAGGATAGCGCGAGAATATGACAAGCGCGTCAAAGAAAGAGACTTTCAGCCAGGGGAGCTAGTGTTGAGAGAAATACCTCCTTATCAGAGAGGAGAAGATGGAAAATTAGAGAAAAGATGGGATGGACCCTACATAATAAAGCGAATAATTGGTAATGGAGCTTATCAGTTGATGGATCCCGAAGGGAGAAGCACAGGACGTAAACTTGAACATACTTGGAATAAATTATATGAGAAGAATACTATCCGTAAGTCGTGCGATGGTGCTCGCACGCGAGAAGAAAACCATCGGTATAAATGAAAATAGAGCGAACACGAGTTGAAGATGCGAACTTCTCAACACTCAATAAGGGTGTATTATCCAAGATTATGAATGAAAATAAAGAATTTGTTCTTTTATACGTAATTCATGTATCTCAACAAAAAGGCAAAAATAAGACCTAATGATAAGACCTTAATAGAAGGCTACATACGTAAAAACTCTAATTAGGGAGGCTGGGTATCCAATTATGGCGTGCACCCTAGTTCGCATATAGCAAGAGGCAATAATAAGACCTAACGTGCGTCATATTGGGAAAACCTAGTTAACATGGCTCGGGTGAAAGTTACACCGCCCCTGGAACCTGAGTCATGGAGATTTGGGGCGAAACAAAAGCCCATCTAGTAGAGCGCCTTAGTCGAAAGACTAAGGTAAAAATCTCTTTACTAAGGAGTGCAGAAACTTGATCAAGGCGTCGAGGTACATGGTTGAGTCAAGAGTGCCTGGGGCATCTGAATCGTACCTGGCCTCTCTTGACAAGTCTTGACTATGATGCACTCGGTCCGAAGAAACCCCTCTTAGGGTGTGGTCTTGTAACCATAAGCCATATCGGCGGAGGGATAAGAGGCCGCGAAAACAACTAATTATTGCATCACTGGATGGGAGGAGCCCACCCTAACCCGGTAGGGGTAAGCTTCCTTGAAGGGGCAGTCAGGGGAATATAAGTACGACACCCTCCATTAGGGAGCTGAATTGTGTCAAAGACGCAAATACCATGAGGCTTTTTACTCACGGGAGTATTAAGACTTGTCGTATTTGTGCGATAATATAACCTGCAGAGTCAATAATACGAGAAAATGATAAGGCGAAATCAATGGGTCGTTACATGAGAATGTAAAGACCTCCTGCGATTTCGTCGCACATAAACAAAAATTTATTTTAGGCTAAGTAAGACCTTTACTTAGGAAGGCTTAATAAGACCTCACGAGAAATAAAACTTATACTAACATCGTTTTGCAGGAGATATTAAAAGGGAAAACCAACCGCATTACACGCCAAGTGTGCGTCGTTTATAAGAGGCTGAGCGTCATTATCAACACCAAGAGTGTGAGGCAATAATAGCACGGGCATGAGGCAATAGTCGAACGGATTTACTAGCGTATTTCTTACAAGGAATATAATAAGAGGCAAGTATGGGAATTAAAACAAAAGATATATTATCTTCCTTGTCAAGAAACGAATGTTAAGGATAGGAATATGTTTCAAGAACACCAAAATAAAAGAAAAGGGAAAAGCTAAACATTATCCGAAGGCACATCTTGATTAATAGTAGAAGCTTTAACATTGACTTCGCTGTTGGGATCTTTGGATAAACCTTCACCAGATTTTTCCTTTTCAAGCTGACTTCCTTGAAGGGGAACTTCAGGATCTTCTTCCTCATCGCTCACATAATCATAATCACTATCAGGCTCAGGGAGTTGTTCGTCATCACTTATGTCAAGAGGTCGAACGGTCACCAAAGGAAGTGATTTGTCTAGGAGAATGTTGTTCACTAGAGCTTGAGTATTAATATGAGATTTGCGAGCGACACCTTTCTCTGCATTTCTTGTACCAACCACCATGAAGCTTTGGAGGTACGAACATCTCCTCTCTGTCCGATCTCGAGAAGAAGTAAGTGTAGATGAGATTTTCGCACGTTCTTTACGAACTCTGGCCAAATCAGATCTTAGCTGAGAGATGGTGGATTGATGAGATCTCTTAGACTCTGCAAAAGAAATATAAAATTATAATCGGAGCGAAGTTTTCGCAACATCAAGATTTAAGTAATAGTCAAAAGAACAAATAAACAGAGGCAGTCAGATACGCGTGACTACCTTCTTTCTGAGAGAAAGAAGGTATCGAGACAAAGCGAAACTACTATCTTTCATATTCTCCATAGACTTATCAAAATCATCACCAACCAAACCCTTCAGACGAGATCAAATTTTGTTTTCATCTTGAGCAAGGGAAGCCTTTTCTTTCATAAGGGCATCATGAGATTCTTTTAGCTGCGTGTGTTCCTCTTTAAGTTGGTTCATTTTCATAGTTAGATTTATCTTACTTTGGATGGTCTTTTCATTATTCGCGGCTAATATCTTCGATGATTCGTCATGCTGAATTTTTAATTTGCGAAGAGATTCCTATTGATTCTAACAAATTTTATGGAGAATAAGATACTGACTCGAAAACATTGCTTTTTTCTTTAAGAAAGATCGCTTATTCGTGGATAGGCCCTCATTCTCATCTGACAAAGTTTGATATCTTAAATCAGTACTATACAACAATTCAGATAGATGGGAAACTTGGGAGCCTAATGTCTCATTCTGTTGGACTAATAAGTTATTCTCATTTGTTAATCTGATCAAGTGAATACGAAAGCTCATTATTTAACTGATTTATCTAGTCCCGCAACTTCTCATTGTCCGCGCGAGCATCTTCAGCGAAAAATTTAAAATCATACCTCTTTAAAACGCGTCTCTGGTTTAGATCTTAATATACGCACAAAGAAATTCAAAATACATGGATGCGAAAGATAAATTATTCTTAAAACGAATTATACAAATGAAGAAATAAGTACCTCTGAGGCTTTGATTCTTGTTGCGAAGATTTTCGGATTCAAGAGTCGCGGTCTGGAGTTCCCCTTTCAGCTTGTTAAGTTCTTCTTCAATTGCAACATTCCGACGCGAGAGTTCTAGTATGGTATTACTAGATTCAGAATATCCTTCGGCCAAAACCACGCGACGACGAGAATCCTAAAAGAAAAATACTATAAGAATATATATGAAGAAAGATATGATGAATAAGAAGAGTGTAAGCGAAAGATTGCCTATCAAGAAATCACCAGAAATATGAACACTTGGATCAATTTGAGAAAAGATCTCATTCCTTGTTGGCTTGTTCGGTGGAGAATCACACAACAATTTGTTCAGAGCATCGCAGATGCGAAGCTTAGAAGGATCATTGATAGACGATTGAGCAGCAGTAATAATTTCAGATAAAACTTGAGCAGTGGAGCTTACTCCCTCCAAAACCCCAGTGTCAATAGGGATGGGTTCAAAAGAAATGATCTTAGAAGAAGAAGCGGTTGTAGAAGAGGTGATGTTTTCCAAAGGAGCGACAAAGACCATATTCTTAGTAGATGAGGGGATATGTGCGAATGAAGGAACATTCATAATGGTAAAGAGGGTCTGATTCACTGAGGGTGCGGATATCGTCGCAGAAATGGGGAGTTCCTTTGCATGATCGACCAAGGTAGTATTTGTGGGAGCGAAGGTTTCCTTTGGTAAAGAAGGAAGGTTCAAAGGAGCAGAGGTAACTAAGCCTTGAGGGGGTGCGTCAGCATTGATATCAGAAGGAGCTGAGGCAATCAAACTTTGTAGGGGCGCACTAAAATTGACATGTGAATGAATGTCAGTCTCGATCTCCTTACATTGTTACCTCTATTTCTTATCTGTGTTGTTCTTCGCAGGATTCTGAATGTGAGGTTGAGGGCGAGAAGAAGGTAAAGATTAGAAGAGTTCGCAAGGCTCTATCGCTTAAGACTGGTCTTGTCGTTCCTGACTTTGACTGTAAGGAGATTGTTTTACAAAAAAAAGAAAATATTTCTTACTCCTTTGTTATGCGAAGGATTCCTCTTGTGAGATTCATTATCCTTTGAACTTGCAGAATGCTTAGGGTCTTTGACCGTAACTTTGGTGGTACCAGAGGAAGAATTTTACTACAACAGAACCAATATGGGAATGGAAACAACAACAAAATCAGAAAAAATTCGATTTGAAATCAGAACAAGCAAATAGATTAAACAAGATTAGTTTCAACAAGACTTACAAACCTAGAGAGAGGATCCATAAGAGCAGCAGTAGGACCAAAATTGAGGTTTCGAGAAAATGGGGATGAAGAAATTTTAAGAAGACGAAGGAGATGAAGATTTGCAGAGAACTCAAAGAAAAAAAAAAGAGAGAGAAGATAAAGTAAAAAAGATAAAAGATGATCTCTCCTCTAACTCGGTTAATAAATAGAAAGAAAAAGGTGACCGGTTAGATTTGAACGTGCCGATAAAAAAGGGAGAAAATCAGCACGTGTAGACAGTTACACTGAAATTACGGAAATATGTCGGCAGAGAAGAATACGAAAAGGTGAACGGGTGCGGAAGTATAAGTTAGAGATTCTCATATCGCACTCTTTTCCAAAGAAACGACATGATAAGAGGCAAAATGTAGATACAAAATACCGCACACTAGTCAAACGCGCGAAATAATGATCATCAAGACCGGGCGAAGACAATCGCGTACAGCTTATCCAAATGACGCATCACATGATGTCAGCATAATCACGAGAAAAGTGTGAAGAACCATGTGATGTTATAGAGCCTATGCGAGAAGAGTCAATGTACCGGATCCGAAAATAGGGGTATTATTAGTTGTCCTCCACTATGTAAACTCCTATATAAGGAGCCGAGCGACCTTGTATGAGAGGGAGCTTTTTTGAAGAGTTTAGACAAGATATTTAGGAGAGAGAGAGAGATTATTTGCTTCCCAAGTTAGGGTTTTCATATTACTTTGTAAACAATTTGAAGATCTTAATGAATGTTCTTGATATTCTCATGGAGTTAATCTAGATTATTCTACAGATTTTAGTAGGGTTTAGTTGTGGGATTTCCTGCAACTACATTTTTCTCAATATTGAAATTGGTAAATCCGTTACTCCTAACAAAATGGAAGAATATTTTCTTAGGGATTGCATGATGCTCTGCATCAAGCAAGTCATCGTAGGGGACATCAGTGTTTTTTTAAAAGGTAATCTCTTTGTTTTGCCACGACGAAATTTTTTTTTTCTTCAAGCCCCCTAGTTTTGAATCCTGGTTCCGCCACTGAGCAGAATCACATTCCAGTATTGTGTCTCTGGTAAGAGGAGTTCATACAGTTCTTCATAAAACCTGAAAGTATCATGCATTGGAATGGGTGGATGACGCATACCTAGTATCCACCTGTCTTTCCAGCCATCGTTATCCTCCATGAAGTAGTTTTGCTACACTATTTGAAGACCTTTAGTGATGCCACTCCAAGTATAAGAACAATTCTTTGCTGAAATATTTTGATGAATAGTATCCCCACTTCTTGCTACTCAAAACTTGTCTCATGAGATTATCCGGTTCTTTGCATATCCTCCAAGCTAATTTGGTGAGTAAGGCCAAGTTAAGCTTCTCAAGATCTCTAAAAGCTAAACCTACTTTTCGTTTACAGACTTTGTGCCAAGCAATGAGATTATTGCTTCTATTGGTATTATATCCCCAAAATAATTTTCTCTCAATGGAAGTAAGCTGACTTATCAAATATTTGGAAGCTTGAAAGTACACATATATAGGTACTGAGTTTAGAACATGTTTAATCATAGTTCCTCTGTTAGCTTGAGATAGACAAATTGATGAATTCCAAGAAGAAAATCTGTTCTCAGAATTTTCTTTGATTGACTGAATGATTCCTGTTTAAAATGACCAAAAATAAATGGAGATCCCAAATGCTTTTGATATTTGTAATATTCACATTTGGACATTTAAATCTTACCGCAACCTTTAAGGAAAAAACTCCAGACCTAATATGAGCATTTCTAATAAAAGGTGTAAATTTTATTTTCCATGACGAATGTGATTTTACACCCCATTTAAGATAAATTCAAAGCATTAAGAATGAGGGATTACATACTAAATACAACCATATCATGTTTTTCATTCCGGTCCGCGAGTTATAATCCCAAAGGTATCACTATCCATCCACAAAAAACCCATCAAAACAAAAGTAACACAAAAACCAAAAAAAAACAAAAGTAATACAAAAATCCCAAAGAATTTGATGAAATCAATTTTGGTTTCATCATAAAATTTGATGAAACCAATTTTGAAATTTGGAGTTTTTGTATCAAATTTTAAAAATTTGTGGTTTTTGTATCAATTTTGTTTAAGATGGAGTTTTAATGGATTCCAACATTTGAACGGGGTTTTTGTACCACAGGTTTGGTTACCTTGAGTTGAGTTTTATGACTATTTCTGTTTTCATTATTCCTTTTTTTACTAATCATATAAAATAAAATGAAACGGTCAAAATTTTATCACACAAAATATTCTTATGGTTAAATCTTCATGTCATTGAAGATAATATAATAGCTATGATGTCTTATATTTACTGCCCGAAAACACCTTCCTAATTAAAGGTCTTTTTAAAAAAAGAAGATTAAAATAGATAGCAAGGTGCCAAGAAGGCACAAACGAATACAATCCTCACTCAGGGCTTAAAGCCTTGAAAAGGAGGACTACAAAAGGACCATAAGACTACAGTTACAAGTTATATATCTCGTACACTTTTCTACCCAACAAGCCAGTAAATCATCGAAAAATAGGAACCATTTTTTGGGGACCGTGGTTTTTTTTGAGGGGACCATGGTTTGATTATGCCACCTTCCCTCTAGTTATAAGGGATGTCCTAATGCGTTGAAATTACTAACTTGCCCTTAACCTAATTTAATTTAAAACCAACCTAATAACCACCTCTCTCTATATATATAACCACCACCTCCTCCCACCACCACCGCCCATCACCGCCGATAAATACCACCACCACCTCCGACCATCACCACCGCCCACCACCGCCGATTACCACCACCACCACCTCTGATTATCACCAACGCCAACCACCGATTACCACCATCACCACCAACCACCACCACCTCTATATATATATAACTTAATTTAAATCTTTAGCAAAGATATTCTCACAAACCCATTACTTGTCGTTTGTTTTTGGTTGAAAAAATGAGAAGTAATCATCCAAATGAGTTGAAAATGGAAGTTGTGGAGAGGTTTAATGGAGATTCTGATCTTGAGTTCGGTTACTTGTTCATCTCACAAGGCAACCGAACTACACATTCAGATGAGTTCGGTTACTTGTTCATCCTCACAAAGCAACCGAACTACACCTTCAGATGAGTTCGGTTCTATATGCTTTATAACTATGTAACCGAACTGACGAGTTCGGTTGTTTCGCATAAATGTATAAAACTGCCATGTAACCGAACTCTAGGGTTAAAAACATAAGAAAAAAAGTTGTCATGTAACCGAACCTTACTGTTTTTCCCATTATTTTTATTTCTCTTATAACCGAACTCTATCAACTTTGTTCGGTTATTTCGCAAAAATTTTAAAACTGCCATGGAACCGAACTCTACGGTTAAAAACATAAGAAATTTTTGTTTGTTAAGTTCGGTTGGTTGTGCAATTAATCTCAAGTTTGCGAAACAACCGAACTTATTAAACTTAGTTCGGTTGGATCGCAAAAGCATGTAGTTTGCGAACCAACCGAACCTTATACACTTGGTTAAAATTTATTTGTACATAAAGTTCGGTTAGTTGCGAACCAACCGAACATAACACTGCATGTCAGAGCTTCCATTAATATGGAGTTCGGTAACCTGCGTGTTTGGATCAAGCAACCGAACTACACCTTCAGATGAGTTCGGTTACTTGTTCATCCTCACAAATCAACCGAACTACACCTTCGAGATGAGTTCGGTTATTTGTTCTTCATATAAAGTAACCGAACTGTTCAAAATCCAGTTCAAAATTTTACATTTTTGGGGAAGTTTTTACCAATTCAACATACATTATCTAAGTTTGGAGCATACTTGTTCACCCAAATACTCTACCTCCGGTTGTGGTTGATAAAATCCATCATTTGAATACTCAAAGGGGTGAATTGGAAAAAAATTATTTTTCATGTTTTTATCCTTCATCTTCTCTAACTCTACTCTCACAATAATTCTACTCAACTAATAATAAACCCATCTTTTAATTTAATCTCACTAATTGTTTTTAACTAAATCATTTCACTAATCATAACCTAAAATTAATAAAGAGGGTAGATTAGGTATTAAATAAATAACTAGATATGGGGTGACCTAGAATTACTTCTAATGTCTTTACCCAAAATAAAACCATGGCCCCAAAAAAATTTGGTCCCCAAAAAACGGTTCAAAAATAGACCCTGAAACTTGCGATGGGAGCCCGTTTGATACAATAAGGCTTTAACAGATATGATAATTTCGGATTCTGGCTGGCCCACCACACTGCGGCGTAAAGGTCTTAATAAGAACGACTGTTTACCCCCGTTGTACGATACGTGTTGTTCGGGACCCTAACATATGTATAAAGAGTTCTCATGGTCTCTTTCGGTGAGCGACTGAGCGTGAATCAACATGGAAGATCTTCCTTCTGTTCTGATGTTCAATCAGAAATTCTATCATATATCCCTCGCAATCACGTCTTAAGCTGCAAACTTGTATCGAAAACTTGGAGAACTCTCCTTTCTCATAGAAAACTTGCAGGTGGTCTCCTTGTTTATATTGGGAAACGGTCCAAACGGATCAGGGGTAGTGATGTTGAATTTAGGTTTGGATACTATGATGACATTCTAATGGGTGATAAAGATCATAATCAGAAACGTTCAAAAGAAACACTTACAGAGATCAAACATGTTCGCGAGTGTATAGAATTTACATCAAACTTGATTGGTTCTTGCAATGGCTTGGTATGTTTATCCGTACTCGATGATGATAGGAAAGTATCCAGTGATTACGTATTTAATCCGGTAACCGGAGAATGCTTTAACCTGCCACCAATAGACAAAAAACAAGGTTACGTAAACATAAACACAGTTACACAGCTAGTGGATTTGGTTACGATCCTTGTGTTGGGAATTACAAGGTCGTTAGAATTCAGTACCCTTTATTCAACCCCAAAGAACGTTACTCTAGAAGGAAAATAGGATGGGTCTATATATACTCTCGGTGGAGGTGACAGCAGTGGATGGAGATATCTCGGAGAAATTAACTACTTACTCTATTCTGAAGGTATTCTATGGAATGGATCCCTTCATTGGTTGGCATTTGAAAGCAACCAACGGAAGATTGTCGCTTTTGATTTGGCAGATGAAACTTTCCGATATCTCCCTACAACACCGTGTAATGACGAGCATGCTAGGTTTACTCACCTGAAGCTGTTGGGAGGGTATTTAAGCATTGCTACTGATCAAGATCTAAGCAGTACGGGTACGGATCAAGGTATTAAGCGCACAAACATTGGTTGTTTAAAAATACGCAGAAGGATGATACCGTCGTCGATAAGGGATATGAATCTTGGACTTGGAGTTTGGAGTTCAGTATACAACCTGTTCGAGAATATTATACATGTGAGCCCATTGCCATTACAAAAAACAATCAGGTATTCTTCTGGTACAGGATTTGGGGCGGCTCCTCTAATTTTCCTCCAGTACTTTGTTGCTATGACCCTGAAACTGACACACTAAACGCATTGAACAAGATTTTGGACTGGGAGGCTTATGATTTTATGGGTCCTTATAATTCTAGTGAATTCCAGGGAATTCAGCACGTTAACAGCCGTGTTTCGTTAAAAGCTCTTGGAGTTGAGTCAAAGACTACTGCTGAATTTGTAGCAGAAAGGATGTGAAGCAGTTGTAATGCCATATAAGTGGAGGAAAGCTAGATTGATGAGAATTCTGTTCCTTTCTTGCAACTTTCTATTCTTTTGTTTTATGTTTATTTAGGATTTGCTTTTGAAGTTCTACTTGGTTTCAGAGTTTTTAAATGATTTCTTTTTTCACGCACCAGCTGTCTGATCAAAACAAAAACAAAAACAGAAGAATTATGGCAATTTCGATCAAGAATCAGAATTTCGAGATTTTACAACTGTACAGAGGATCAAACCATAAGAAGCATGCACAAACACTCAAATCGATAATCAGCATTAGTGTAGGCAGAGAAATGTGTAGGCAGAATGAGCTGAAGACTCTCTGAAGGAGAAAACAAAGAGAGTTATCGATTTTAACAAAATCGCGCCAATCACAGTACATTGGATCGGTTGGGAGTTGTGTGGTGCGAGTCTAACTGGGTATCGGATCGACCAAGTAAGTTTATCTTGCTGTAAATACTAGACCATGGACAAACATGAATATACAGCTAAAATGTAAAGCATTCGAATTGAAAATCATAGCACCAGTGACATTTCTCAACAAACTAGAATCTTTTGATGCACATCCGTTCAAGTTCCAACTCCCGCAAAGAAAATATAACTGACAACACATTTACAATTTTCTATCACCATTTAAAAGACTGAAAATGAAATAGATACTGTTGAATACTTTCTATCACCATTTTCACTCTTTATTCAACATTGGTGAATTGTTTGTTTACTAGACCTTTTAAGCTTCTGTACACCACAAAATTCTGCGTGGAAGTCCTCGAGACAGACTGATCAAACCTCTTGCACTCTAATCAAAACACAAACAGCATCGAAGCAACCTCCCACTATTTGAAATTCTTCAAAATTTTATTTCCCCAAATTTGGAAATGCTAAATACCATTGGTCACCTCTTCAATTACTTCGTGATAACCTGTCGCCCTGTGAATGGATATGAAACCTGATGCAGAATGAAAAAATCAGGTTGTGATGGGCCCTTCAGTAGCAGCACCTGTGCAACACCTACAATACATTCCTTTCCAACCTCGAGTTGTTGCCTAGAGAAAGGTAGAAGATTAATACTCACAAGGCATATAGAAGTATATAATCCTAGCTAAAAAGTGACAGTGAACAGTGAATTTCGAAATAACTTATATGTCGATGAAAGTGGAAGTTCAAAGAATTTGTTCCAGCTTGTATGTTCGACCCTAAGGCAATATATTTAAGTAAAACAAAGCTGGGTAGCAGTTATGTGTCATATGACTGAACCGCACAAGTAACGGAAGAACTTTGGCATTTTTTGCACCAGTTTGCTGGATATATTTAATCGCAAATATACAAGATACTGTAAAGAACTAGAATTTTGAATGTTTACAACTGTATAGAGGATCAAACCATAAGAAGCATGCACAAACATGAATATATAGCTAGAATGTAAACCACTAAAATCGATAATTAGCATTACTGTAGGCAGTGAAATTGTTCAACAATGGTCTAACTCTAGCAAAACATGAAAAACGACCCCATTATCTGGCCTCTTCGGATACGAGCGCCTAACTTGCACAATTAGATATAAAATCAAAGATGATTCTAAAAATTTAGATATTTCAAATTACGAACTCTAAAAAACAACTGACCTCAGGGGAGAATTTGAACATACAACTTGCTGAAGCTCTAGGAAGACTTGAAATATCTGCCATTACATTTTCGCTTTTCATGTGCGAAATGGGATCACATGAAATAGTCATTCTCACCAAAGCTTTTGAGTTCTTTAAAATCAGTTTCAACCACCTCATCTCCCATGCTTTGCCAGTAAATTTGTTGAAGATAACAAACTTGAGATGTAGAAAAGACAATCTAGTAGACACCATATCATTGTCACTGTAATCCTCACCCTCACCATCATCAGCTGCATCGCCAATGTCGTCTTCTTTCTCACCAGGGAAAGAGGGAACAAACTAAATTTGAACATAAAAAGAATAGACAACATAAGCATAACAAGTTAAAAAATGTAACCAAAATTTGTTTTGTAATTTATCTAATGAGGGCTGAAAGTTTTGTGCACTTGTGACTTGCCCTTTCAAATTCGAGTGACTCCAGATTAGGTGCTTTTTCGAGCAAAACAATTAGTGCTTTATCAGCAGTTACTTTCTGAGTCAGACACAACTCGATCAAATTATGATACGAAGGTATATGGTTCCATAAATCGTCTGCAATGGTGATAACCTATTAATGACAAGGCAATGTGAACAAATATATGTCAGCTTCAATGAGTGTTTTGCCATATAACATCACTAACATATATAAACTGCCAAAAGATAGTAGCAAGCAAGACGTATTACCTGTAAGGTTCGGTCTGAAATTGTTAGATACACCACATGTGCAAGTGCTTGAAGAAACTTACTTACACCTACAGCATAATCTTTCGCTTGCTCCCATGATGTACGACATACGTGAAAAAAAAACGTCAATGTGTGCCTGAACTAGTGATGGAAAGCTAGACAGGTCATAATCCTTTGCAACATTACCTTTGTAGCAGAGATACTCTAGACTTGGTGCATCAATTTTGAGAGCACAGTTCTGAAAACCTTCTTGTTCTACCGTATTTGAGATAATCAATTTTTGCAGTGCAGGATTTGAAATACAAACATTCTTCGTATTAGACCAGATGCAGCCTCCCAAAAACAAAGTTTGAAGTACGGGGCAGTTGGAAAAGAGTTGGTCATTCCAAAACTCATCTTGAAATATGACTCCAATAAACGTAAATCTTTCTAACCTTGGAAAAGATACATATTTAGGAATTTGGATATCAGGGCTTAAAACTAGCATCAACTTAACTAGTGACTCACAAGTATAAAGAGATGGCGGCAAAGTAACAGGTTCTCTTTGGTTCAATAGGAGAATGAGACTTTCAACATTGCGACTTAATAAAGTGGTAATCCATTTTCCAATCCGAGACTCATTCAAAAGTACATCAGACTTGAGAGAGAACTTCTGTATGTTTGACTCATCATGAAGTTCCAAAGCTGTATCGATAAAATCACCAAAACTGTCAGCCTGCGAGGAATTCTTGCACCGAAACTCAAGGATAGGGATAGATCTCCAAACATATTTCCATCGTTTAGATAATACACTAGTCCTAGCAGCATCACGAGTATCCCCAAAAGAGAGAATACGGTGAAGAATTGAGGTCGGCAAGTTGCTAATCCTATCCTCTACGACCTCACTCATATTGTTTTGTCCCTCCACAAAATAATTCTGTAAAAAATGAATAAAAATGAAATTAGGGGTTTTTGAGTTAAGCTATGAAGAAACCCTCTATATATTACATGATCAGAAGCTTAATTTCCCAATTGAACTCTACTGCTCAGTTCTAAACCCTAAACCCTAACATCATTTGACAGTTAAACAATATCAAAAATGTAAGATCATGTGTGTTTGTTACCATGAATTATATCTTCAAAAACCCTAAATGCTAATTTTGGACAGTAATCGATTGGTGGGTTTTTTTGTTTCTGAACAAATTGATTCAAGCAAAGTAATAAAAATAAAGATTGAAAAAGGAAGAGAGCAGTAGAAAGTAGTACCTCTATTTTCTGAAATCAAACAAGATTTCAAGAATATCAGCTTGCAATATGAGAAAAATGGAGAGCAAAATCGTAACAGCAGCAATCGCGAGAGAGAGAGAGGGAAGGATTCCAGAGACAGGTACAGTGAAAATGTTAGGTGTGAGTCTAAATGGGTCTCGACCTGGTCAGGTTTGAAAATCCTATGAAAAATATTTTTGTATGGATTGGACTCGTATCTGATCGAATTCACTTGGCTCGTTAGGATCCGACTCAATATCTTTGTTTTTTAAGCAGGACCTGACAAAAATATATGAGTCGGTGGCTTGGTCCCATGAGTCGGGATAGCTCCGTGATCCGAATGGATCCAAGTCAAAGATTACGTTTGAGATGGATAGCGAGTCATATTTTACCAGGACTAAAGGTCTGACTTATGTCGAGTCAGGGTTGACTCAGTTTTAGATCATCATTCAGTTGCAAACAAATAAGATGCATATCTCAAAAGAAATATGGTGTGTGAATTGATGTAGTGAACATCTTTTTTTTTTTTTATGTGAAAAGATCATATATTATATATTAACTAGTAAATATAGTATAAAAGATTTACAAAATCATTTTTGTCAAAGACGTCAAATTTACAAAAACTACCCGAGTTACAAAATATTTAGCATTAGCATGGAATGCAAAGGCTGGGTTTCAGCATAGAGACCAAATACTGTAATAATCAGGGGTGAGCATTTGGCCTGTAATCCGTAAATTTAATCGGGACCAACCGTATTTTGCCGGATGGATGCCCTGACCGTCCATTAATGGATGTGGATGGGATTTTTGAAATCCAACGGATTATGGATTGGGCCTGGATGCAACCTTAAAAATTCGTTGAACATCCATTCCCGTTAGATTAAGAGTATATATAATCTCTATATAAAAACAGAGTTTTTTCGAGCGTTGTGGTTAATCGGAGCTTCTGGTTGATTCTGACCCCACCATATTTATTTTATTAGTAATATTATAATTATAGGCCAATGACAATGAGTTAAAAAATTGCCTAAAGCAGCTAAATCTTATAAAATCTTTGGTATTACCAAAAATATATCAAAAATTCCATAAAATTTAATTAATCCTAATTTAAATCCTAAATAAATAGAAAAAATTATCTAAAAAAAAATTTGCAAGAAAAATTGAAACAATATCATATCAAGATACATAATGTCCATCATGATTACATCATAAAATTAAAGCAATCAAAAAATAATTAAAAAATAATGTCTAATGTCCCAATACACTTCTTATAACTAAACTAATGACGATTACATTCTCTACTAATACACTAATACTATTTAGAACTTAAGGTTACACTTCCAACGAATATTAAAAAAATCTTGATCAAATTTAGATCAATGATTGAAATTTAAAATCAAAATAGACGAAGTTATGAACTTACCCGAGTTCATCCTAACAAAAAATGTTCTTCCTCTTTCGCTAAAAAATTAAATTTTAATCCTGTCCAATAATAGAAACAAAAAACCATTAAAAGAAAATCGCGGAGTTATCTTTGAGCAAAATTTTGAGAAGGAGAAAAAAAAAAGTTGAAAAATGCAATAAACAACAATGAAAGAAAAAAAATCCATTTGTTAGATGGGTAGAAAATGCTCAATATTTTATTGATATTAATTTTATTTTTGGGCATTTAATATTCTTTGGAGAAAATATATCCTTTTTAATAGGTAATTAAGGGATTTATTGTACAAAATATTGCAAAAAATAATATAGATATCGGAAAATATTGTGCTATCGAATAATATATTAAAATATAGAAAATTTTAAGATATTAATTTATATTGTTTCCAAAACTATATTGTTAAAGCCTGAGGGTTTGGTCTCTATATAAAGCAAAAGGTCAAGTCGTTGTTTGCACGCTGCCTCTTAGGGATGGCCATTTGTCCCGCCCAAACCCATCCCCGTGGGTACCCGCCCCGTTTGGGTAGAGTTTTACCCGCACAAATGGGGATGGGGTCGGGTATGGGTAATACCCGAAACCTAAGCTACGGGGATGGGGCGGGGATGGGATTCAAGGTCCCCGTCCCATACCCGCCCCGTTGCTTCCATATTATAAGGGTTTCGACTTTTATGCAAGAATTTGTATCGAATTTTATACTTCTACCACTTAGTCGAGCTTTCTTACATTTATTATATTCTTGATCGTTCTTGTATACTCATCACTTTCGTTTCTTTGTTGTGATCAGACACATTCTTTGATCGTTCTTGTATCGAAAGGACAAAGTAGAAAAACTAAGAAATCATTTAAAGATTTTTTTGTTCACCATAAAATGAATTTCTGAATTTAAAATTTTAGAATGCATTATTCTTATGTTATTATTTTTGTTTACTTCATATTTAAGTTTTGATTATAAATAAATTTATGTATTAACTCCGTGTTACGGGTAACCCATGGAAAACCCGCCCCAAACGGGTATTCCCATACCCGCCCCGCCCCAATTCATGTGGGTAACGGGGCGGGTATGGGTATTTTTTTTACGAACGGGGCAGTGACTGGGATTGGCATACCCGCCCCATGACCATCCCTACTGCCTCTTTCTTCTACCGTATTTTCCGTGTTTTTTTTTCTTTCTTAATGTTTGCTGGTTGTTTGCTGATCAGTGATTTGTGTTTTTTTGCCGATTGTTTGCTGATCACTGATTTGCGGTTGTTTTTTGTTTTGCAGGTATGATCAAAAGCTTTTCATGGGAAGCTTGAAAGTGTTTATGGAATCCTGATAGATATCCGCAAGGATAAATAATTTGGTAATCTCTGTCTCTTTTAAATTTTTGAATCTGCAAATATGCAAGAACCAATTGAATAGAGTTCATTGAAAGGGCACTACAATCTGGTTTTGTTAATGAAATCATGCTTTCCTGTAAGATTCTTTTTCTCTATGAAATACTGAAATGGCATAATAGAAGAATCACATCCAATAGGTGGTTCGGAGTTTGGGAATACAAGTATTCAAGTGGATGTAAGTTTTTTTTTTATGTTATTTGGTGCAATGATTGTACACATTTCTGTACAGGAATCAGGGAAAGCCAAAATTTCTTTCGGCTAATATAACTCAAAAAAAAAAAAAAAAAAGTATTCACAAATCTAGCTCTTTCCATTAACTTTATTCTTCTGTTTTTTGGATCATCAAAACCTTCTTGACAATCTTCGGCTCCTTCACCAAAAAAGCATGAATAATCCTACACATAAGGGAAATCATACAGGGTGGTTTTTTTTTTTTTTTTTTTTTTTTTTTTTTTTTTTGCAGTTATGCGTATAAGTTAACTATGGTTCTTTGTGTTTGTGAAGATGGGTCTGCCAAGAAATATGGTGCAGTAGTTCGTCATGGTCACAATGGTAAATTATAGTTTGGTTTTCTTTGGTTTGTTTTAGACTTTTGGTCAATTCACTGATCTGACGCATGCCCGTAACTCAATCTGTTCTTTTGTGCGTCATATATTGATTTCATTATTTAAACAGTAAGATTTTGGAATGTAACTCAGTGAGTGGGATCAATTATACATGTTTGGTTGAACATGCAGTATTGGAAGTTTGGCTGGAAGTCGGAATGAAGCAGTATTGGTAACAAACAATATCTATTTATCCAAGTATATCCATTTTTACCCATTTTGCACCCCTTAAATGTCCACCTATTTATAACTTGCCCCCCCCCCCCCCAATTCTTAAAACCTGGCGCCGCCCCTGACCTAGTGTACACGTTTAGGTACGATTACCCATATCTAAATGAAGGTACATTTCATTTGTGTGTAATTAACAAGCTAAGACTGAAAAGACGAGGGTATCCAAATACACCACAATCTATAATTTATCCACCTATAAGTCCTCTTACCGAAAGTGATTGTCTATGGACAAAGTCGAGACAATACTACAAATCGGTATTGACACTTTGTGTGATCGTCTATGGATACGAGGTCCAGACAATACAACAATCAAAGCGTGATTACTTGATAATAGGTTCGGACTTAACCAAACACTATAGGATCACTATCAAGTAATACGGAGTTAACGTTTATGTAATTACTTTACTTTAAATTATAATAAGAACAATTATAATTGCGGAAAAGAAAAGTAAATGACACAAAGAAGATTTTATTAACGATGAAACCGCAAATACGGAAAAACCCGGGACCTAGTCCAATTGAATACTCTTAGAATTAAGCCGCTATACAAAATCTAAACCAACTTTGTATAGTTGAGACCAAGCAAAAAAAACCTGGCAAATTTAGGGGCGCCTCCAAACGAATTAGGGGCGACACAAAATGACAAAATAAGTAATAATCGGAAGGTTAATCCACAATCGGTAGGTTATTTTCGGGGCGTTTTTTTTTAATCCCAAACTACCCTTTACAATCGGTAGGTAACTATACAATCGGTAGTTAATCAACAATCGGGAGTCAATTTGGTTTTTTTAGCTTCCGAATATAAAGTATCCCCAAAATAAAATCCTCTATCTTTTGAATTTTGATTATCCTATAATCGGTAGTAAATAAAGTTATCTTGACTCCCGATTAAAGTAGACCTTTGGCAAATATCCTACCATAATCGGTAGTAATTATAGTTCACATAACTACCGAATATAGATTGGCCCAAAATGAGATTTTGCGAAAATCCTTTTTTTTGGAATTTTGGTTGAGCCTATAATCGGTAAGAAAGGAAGAGCTATCATGACTTCCGATTATACAGTGGCTCTCTTTGCAAATATCCTACCATAATCGGTAGTCAAAATAGTTCATATAACTACCGAATATAGAGTAGCCCCAAAATGAGATTTTGCAAAAATCCATTTTTTTTTTGAAATTTTGGTTGAGCCTATAATCGGTAGTAAATGAAGTTATCCTGACTTCCGATTATCCTTGCTCTCTTTGCAAATATCCAACCATATTCGGTAGTCTAAATAGTTCATATAACTACCGAATGTAGAGTAGCCCCAAAATCAGATTTTGCAAAAATCCTTTTTTTTTTTGAATTTTGGTTGAGCCTATAATCGGTAAGAAAGGAAGAGTTATCATGACTTCCGATTATACAGTGACTCTCTTTGCAAATATCCAACCATATTCGGTAGTCAAAATAGTTCATATAACTACCGAATATAGAGTTGCCCCAAAATGAGATTTTGCAAAAATCCTCTTTTTTTTCTAATTTGGTTGAGCCTATAATCGGTAGTCAAAATAGTATATAACTACCGAATATAGTGTTGTCCCAAAAATGAGATTTTGCAATCGGTAGCTAACTAAACTACCGATTATGAAGGGGCATACAAGTATTTTCATCCTATTTTGTCTTTTGTGTCGCCCCTAATTCGTTTGGGGTCGCCCCTAAAAATGCTAGGAAAAAAAACATATTGTTCAGCTTAGTTTCTTCAGTATGATTCTTTCATATGAAGATATCTTAAGTCGTATGCAAAGGCTCTTCCGTTTAACTAATAAACTCCTTTGCCTGGTTAGATCAATCTATCCAACAACGACCGAAGTAAAAGAGTTTAGATTTGCAATCAATCAATAAAGAATCAAACAAGAAACTATAAGGTGATGCCAATCTTACACAACTAAAGAATCGAATAAATCTGATTCTAGGTGAAATTGGGTAATCTCAAAAAGCTCTCGAAAAACCCTACAACTTTGCAGAAGGAACCAAAAGCTAATTCGGACCGGAAGTGGTTCAAAAACACAAAATAAGGTTTGTGGCCCTAAGCCCAAGCCCATGGGCCTGATCCGGCACGGCCCATTAACCCTGTCCATCTGACTCGCTCTGAATAACAAGTCAGCTAGCTAGTTTGACTCATATAACTCGTAGAGTTAACACAGTCAATTCGGTTTGACTAGCCGAGTCAGCAAAGTCAACTCACATCATCTTCAACCTCTAGCATACATGTAAACAGCATGAGGGTCTAATATCGGGGATCTATAATTCACTCGTTTCAAAACCAAAATAAGTTATTATTGTCTCTATGGAAAGGTGACATCTTTATTCATAGCTTTATAGTTTCTTTCCGAAGCTAAATTCATCTCTATCATACCTAGCAATGACCATTAACATGTCTACTCACCGCAAGAACAAGGATTTTTCAGATTTGATAAAAATCACTAAAATCATCCCAACTCTCTCAACTCAACCCCAAATCAAACAAAATTGGTTTCTACTGATTCCCAACTCTATTTACTATGATCCATAACAATAAATTATGATTATATCAACCTATAGGGTGTCTACAAATCACAAATAAAGAAAAATACAACAAACACATAAAATCATGATTCTCATATTATTTGGTTGATTTATAAGTTATACTCCCTCCGTCCCACTAATAAGTGACCTAGTTACTTTTAGATTTTGTCCCACCATTAAGTGACATATATCACTAAATAAGGAGATATTCCTAAAATTATCCTTTTAATTGATTATAAGAAATATAAGAAATATGCATAATTTGATAGTCATGTTTATATTCGTTACGTAGGTGTTTTAAAATGCTTTTCAATAGTACGAAGTTTGAAGACATACGTGGTGTAGTTTGAGAGATAAATCATTTCAAATTTCGCTATTTATTATCCTTAAGGGTATAATTGTAAAAAGTGCTTAAAAATACTTTTCCCCTTGCTTGCCTTAAAAATTGTGCAAACTTGAACTAGGTCACTTAATAGTGGGACGGAGGGAGTAATCAATATATATGAACTTCCCAATTTCGATAAACATACTAGGGACAATTATAAAGGCTACGTTGATTCATTTTGCTAGTTAGCATTCTTAACACAAATCATTAATCATTATCACCATTAGTTAACAATTCTTTATCAAGATCATCATCAATACATACATGGTCACTACTATCCTCTATTTTCAATATCAACTCATCAAGTAGCTTCTTAAATATCAACTCAAACCCCTGAAACTGATTCTATCACTCTAAACAACTTCCTTCTTGTTCTCAAACACTCATTAATCCATGTAAGAAAGTTCCTATGGTTTCCCCATCAACAGCGACGGAACCAGGATTCCAAGTCTGGGTGGGCTAAACAATTTTTTTTTCACCAATACTACATTTACTTTTCTCGATTGTAAATGCGAGTATAATACATGATCCGACATGCTATTTTTATTTTCTTTCATAAGCACAATTCTCAGAGGTTGATGTTGTTCTTGCTATCACACACCTCTTTTTGTCTATGTAAACCTTTTCAATATACTTATGTTTGGCGAGGAAGAAAAATAGAAAACTAACCAAAACAGTGATAAATCTAGCGGTGTAGTATTGTACTGTATTATTTTGGTTAAGGATAACTAATCGAGTAGACATGAGTAAGTGGGAGTCGGTGCGTTATCGTTCACACCCTTTGCAACTTAATTTTGTTTGCTTGGTTAAACGCCAGGAGTAATTTTCATTGCCTGGTTAAACAGGAGGAGTAAAAAAGAAGAGAAAGTGGAGTAACATATGTGTCATTTTTTGAAATTCTACCTAGCAGGTGAGTCAGCCATTTAGTTGATTTTAACGACTGAGATTAGATTACCAAGGATTTATTCATGAGGACCAAGTTTGCATATCTCCCACGTAGCATTAGAGCAACGAAAACATCAAAGAAGAGTTTCAAATTATAGTTGCTCTAAATTTATATCTTGATAATGGGCTAATTCATATATGTACCTGGGCTAATTTTCACAAACACTAAAATAGTTAAAATATGTTTTCACAAATTTTGGGGTGGGCTTCAGCCTGGGTAAGCCACCCCCACCTCCGTCCCTGCGGCCATCAATTTTTGTTCTACTCTCTCTACCACTCTTCTCTATGCTCTACCACTATCTATTTTCTTATCTCTAAAATTTCTTTTCTCATAACTAAATACAAGTTCTCTCTGCCTCTCTGTTTGTTCTATTAGAACACCACCACACGTAGCCAGATAAGTTTGAGATTTAATTAGTTTATAAATATTCTCTTTACACCCAGATTACACCACTATTGATTGTTTGATAAGGGATAACCTTTTAATAAGTAGAGATCCAGTCAACCTAGAGGTCCGGTCGACAGAGTCAAAGGAAAAGTCAACGCCAGTCAACGATGACGGTCAATGGCAGTTTGACTGATTTCTGTTCCATCTTTCGAGTCTCGTTTCTTCTTCGTCCGTAGTCTGATTGACATCTGATAGCGTCGAATCGATTCGGATCCATATTGTCAGTCAGATACAAACAAATATGTTAAAAATCTCAACAGAAACATGGTGTGTGGATTGACGTATATACCACGGAGTTGCCGAAACTATAAGAGTTATAATTTTCTCAGCCACTGTTGTAGCAAGGAACTGAATATTGTAACAAATTAGGGCAAATGAATTTTCGCGAATGCCTCTGCCCATTTGTTGTTTCTATTTACCAAAAGAGAGAAAAAGAAAGTCAACAAAATGGTTATTCTTGCTGTGAAGCTAGCTTGACGCGATGTCCTCGGTTTTAGTGGCTGCACAACCCCAGCATTACGTGAGGACCATTCAACCAACTCCCAACTTAGAATTAGAATGTGCGAGTTGAAGAAAAATTATGCACACAAGAACTTACTGTTTGGGCCTTTGACATGAAAAAACGGATGAGTTTATATATATATACTCTTGGATGAGATGACAGCAATGGATAGAGAAATCATGGAGAAATTAACTACGCATTCAATTCTGAATATATTCTATGGAAAGGATTCCTTCATTGGTTGGAGTTGGAAAATAAGTTGTTGGAAAATTGACACTAAATCAGGGTGAAGAAAAGAATGTTGTCTCTGGGTTCAAGGCTCTAATAATAGATTCTTTTCGACAATTATTCGACCTTCCATCGGTCAATGAATATTGCTGTCAAGATACTTGAAGCCCTACAACAATGTTGGATTCAAAGCTTGTACAACCTTGACCCAACCAAGAACACACAGGTTTTGATTCCGATGATGCTTGTTAGAGAGAAAACAAAGAGAGTTTTTGATGTGTTTTGAATGGAAAACAAGGACGCAATTTATAGAGAGTTTAACATCCGTTGAAGATGACTCTTCATCTCCAACAAGCATCCTTTCTGTGCGAATAGACATCTCTTCTAACAATGGTGTCTGTTTGGGAAAACTATGTTTCTGTTCAGTTTTTCTAACTGTCATTAGAAACCCTAAAACAGAAAAATTCCTACGAGACGCTGTCTCGCACCCTGCTAGGGGCCACTGCCCCCTAGACCCCCGCGACCTGACTGAAACTCTGCTATAGCGCCTACAAATTAAGGGTTTGTTGAAAATATCCAACAATGGCCTAGTGCCATGTTGGTACCGTTCAAATTACTCCAATGTAATGATAACACCGGGTCCTTTTACTCCATCCCCCACACTTCATGGATATATCTCTAATAGTCATGAAATCACGGAAATATATTCCATCAAAAGAAGAAATCATAGGATCATGAACCCACAAAATGGATTTGATCCAACGGAGTAACTTAACACAGGAACTTGAATCTTCACAATAACTAGATTAATTATATACTTATCTGTTTGGATGGCAGTTTCCCTAGAAGGTCGATCACCGAAACTCTGCTATAGCGCCTACAAATTAAGGGTTTGTTGAAAATATCCAACAGAACTCTGCATATCTCCCTACAACACCGAATCCCTTCAGCACTATTGGTCTAACTGAAATTGATGAAATAATTCTTTTTTAGCAGTTCCTCAGGATTACCATGTTCGCACCGCATTTGATTCGGAAGCATATATTGCAACTAAGATGAAAGGCTTTGTTTAAAAAATTAGCACTTCTCTTCGACATGATTTTTGTTGTAGATGGTATATGTCTTTATGTCTTTCTGTTTTTGTTGAATCACTAGAAGAATGTTTTTCTAAACTTTACTGAATAGGTTATGAAAATATCATGATTATTAATTTTTAGTAAAGTTCTTGTACCATTGCATTAGTATTACTTTTCTTTTTTTGAAATATGCATTTTTAATATTTAAGGCCCGCCAGGCTTGGCCGCCCGTGATGGAATTATGTAACAACCTTGGGCACGCCCGGCCCTTTTAATTTGATGCGTTAGAGATGTTCCGGCTCGTCTTATCCCTTCTCATTAGTAATTGGGCCGAGCAGCCTGGGCCCTGGCCCGGAAACTTTCCGTCTTGTGTTGTTACCCTAGTGTAGGTATACGATACAAGAGTTTTCATCGTCTCTATCGGTGAGGGTGAATCAATATGGAAGATCTTCCTTCTGATGTTCAATCAGAAATTCTATCATATATTCCTCGCAATCACGTCTTAAGCTGCAAACTTGTATCGAAAACTTGGAGAACTCTCCTTTCTCATAGAAAACTTGCAGGTGGTCTCCTTGTTTACATTGGGAAACGGTCCAAACGGATCAGGGGTAGTGATGTTGAATTTAGGTTTGGATACTATGATGATATTCTAATGGGTGATAAAGATCATGATCAGAAACGTTCAAAAGAAACACTTACAGAGATCAAACATGTTCGCGAGTGTATAGAATTTACATCAAACTTGATTGGATCTTGCAATGGCTTGGTATGTTTATCCGTACTTGATGGTGATAGAAAAGTATCCAGTGATTACATATTTAATCCGGTAACCGGAGAATGCTTTAACCTTCCACCAATAGACAAAAAACAAGGTTACGTAGACATAATCACAGCTAGTGGATTTGGTTACGATCCTTGTGTTGGGAATTACAAGGTCGTTAGAATTCAGTACCCTTTATTAGACCCTAAAGAACGTTACTCTGGAAGGAAAATAGGATGGGTCTATATATATACTCTCGGTGGAGGTGACAGCAGTGGATGGAGATATCTCGGAGAAATTAACTACTTACTCTATTCAGAAGGTATTCTATGGAATGGATCCCTTCATTGGTTGGCATTTGAAAGCAACCAACGGAAGATTGTCGCTTTTGATTTGGCAGATGAAACTTTCCGATATCTCCCTACAACACCGTGTAATCACGAGCATACTAGGTTTACTCACCTGAAGCTGTTGGGAGGGTATTTAAGCATTGTTACTGATCAAGATCTAAACAGTACGGGTACGGATCAAGGTATTAAGCGCACAAACATATGGTTGTTTAAAAATACGCAGAAGGATAAT
Source organism: Papaver armeniacum (assembly GCA_023531295.1). Classification (NCBI taxonomy): domain Eukaryota; kingdom Viridiplantae; phylum Streptophyta; class Magnoliopsida; order Ranunculales; family Papaveraceae; genus Papaver; species Papaver armeniacum. Next base: position 319,591 of record JAJJWW010003672.1, read on the forward strand.
ACCGTCGTCGATAAGGGATATGAATCTTGGAATTGGAGTTTGGAGTTCAGTATACAACCTGTTCGAGAATATTATACATGTGAGCCCATTGCCATTACAAAAAACAATCAGGTATTCTTATGGTACAGGATTTCGGGCGGCGCCTGTAATAGTCCTCCAGTACTTTGTTGCTATGACCCTGAAACTGACACACTAAACGCATTGAACAAGATTTTGGACTGGGAGGCTTATGATTTTATGGGTCCTTATAATTCTAGTGAATTCCAGGGAATTCCGCACGTTAACAGCCTTGTTTCGTTAAAAGCTCTTGGAGTTAATTCAAAGACTACTGCTGAATTTGTAGCAGAAAGGATGTGAAGCAGTTGTAATGCCATATAAGTGGAGGATACATATATATACAGGCTAGATATATTGATGAGAATGGCTGGAATTCTGTTCCTTTCTTGAAACTTTCTATTCTATTTTATTACTCCCTCCATTCTTAAATAATAGGCTGGTTTCATGTGTAATTTGTAATAATAGGCTGGAGTATTATTTTTTTTTTTAAATGTTTATTTAGCATTTGCTTTTGTAGTTCTACTTGGTTTCAGAGTTTTTAAATGATTTCTGTTTTCATGGTCCTATAAAAAGGTCTAGTATCGTAGAGAAAGACATCTTTGTATTATGTTTTCATTAATATGGAAGATCTTCCTGAGGAATATTCAATCAAAAATTCTGTCATATATATGTTCCTCGTGAGTTTGTCCTAAACTGCAAACTTGTATCAAAAGCTTGGAAAACTCTCAAGGGTGTTATTAAACAGCAGAGATAAATGAAGGTCAATGTCTCTAGGGTGTTATTGGTTTCACTTATAATCAAGAATTAAAGATTGAAGAAGGGAGCAGTAAAAAGTGCCTCGAAATTAGCAAGATTCCAACGACCATTTGTGTGCCCGCCTCTAGAATTTACATCTTGGTTGCAGGTTCCAACCTCTGGAAACTTCAGTTTACACGTCTACGGAAATATACCGGAGATAGAGAGACGGGAGGAAATGAGCTTGAACGAACACTGAGAAATGGAGAAGGTTGCAGGTTCCAACCTCTGGTAAGGCTACTTTGCATGGTCAAATAAGTTTTAGTAAGATAAACCAAATTCGAAAAAGTTGAGATGAAAGAAAAGAAGCTTCGGTTTTGATCTCAATTATAAGTTTAGTTAATACTCCGTAGTTCCAATTTCCTTAAGGCTTCTCTTAAATATAGCCCACATATTTATTAACCATTACCCATTTAAAATAAGTGCTTAAGTTAATCAAACACAGCTTTATAATCATTTAACATAGCCCACAAGATTATATATAATTATTATATATAGCCCAAAAAAAATAAGACAATCATCAAATTCTTAAATCAACATCAACAACACAAAAAAAGAAGCTAATTATCTAATTAAATTTATGTAAGATATTTGACATAATACATGTTTTTTAAGAATAATCAATACCCTCAATCAATCTTAATGTAATCATGATCGAGAGGAAAAAAAAAACATCATCTTAGATATTTTTTGTTTTTGTTTTATGGATTATGTTTATGGAGTTCTAGGAGAATGGTAACGTAATCATGATTAAGAAAAATTATTTTAGAAAAAATTAAGTGTTAGATTTTATTTAGTTTTGGGGAAAAAGTAAGAATTAGGGTTTATAATAATTGTTCAATTTGTGAGATTACTAAAAAACATAATAATTAATTTATTAACAAAAAGTTAGGGTTTATTTTGATTTTGTGTAAAAAGGAGATTTAAGTTTAATTGTTAGTAGAAAATTATAACTTGTTTGGTTTTTCATTTTAATTTTTGACTTTTCATTTTAACTTAAATTTTTTGGGCTATGGTTAATAAATGTGTGGGTTATATTTAAGAGAAGCCTTCCTTAATTGAGCTTTTCAGGAAAAGTTTACGCTACACCTTCACAAATCACAAGATATTACAGAGATTTTCTGACAGAAGCAAGGTCATTAGATCCAAAAGGTAAAATACACTTTGGATCAAGACTATTTAGCCATCTACGTTAGCGACTTGTTTGTTTACTGGACCTTGTAAGCTTCTGCACACCACAAAATTCTGCGTGGAAGTCCTTGAGGTAGACTGATCAAACATCTTGCACCCTCAGCATCGAAGCCACCTCCCAATATTCGAAACTTTCCACAATTTTATCTCCCCAGATTTGGAAACGCAAAATACTATTGACCACCTCTCCAATTACTTTGTGATAACCTGCCGCCCTGAGAATTGAAAAGAAACCTGGTGCAGAATCAACAAATTAGCTATGGTCAAAAGCTTTGTATGTTTAATTTGAGCATCAGGTATCCTAGAGAAGGTAGAAAGAAGACTAGTACTCATAAGGCAGAAAGAAGTAAAAATGCATTAATCCTAGCTAAAAATGTATCACTGTGAACAGAGCATTTTGAAATAACTAATACGTTATTACATGATATATAAAGACATGGAATCCATCACAGACACAATGAAGAAACAATTCGGAATTACGATACTAAGGATTCATATATAAAATTCAGGCTAATAAGCAATTTCCCTTGAGGTGCATTCGCTAAACCATATTGTTCGTACTTTGATGTAATTACAAGTCTGAAATGTTGTGAGCAGATTAAAATAAATGTAATGTATTAGGATACCCCTTCAAAAAAATGTAAACAGGATAGAAATTAGTATCTCCTTCTATACTAAATGTCTTCAGTGAAAGTGAAGGACCTTCATTTGTTCCAGTTTGTATGTATGGCCCGAAGGCTAGATATTTAAGTAAAAACAAAGCTGGGGTAGCAGTTATGTGTCATATGACTGAAACGAACAAGTAAGAGAAGAACTTTGGCAATAGTTCACCAATTTGGGAGGATATAATTGATTAAAAACCAGAATTTCAAATTTTACAACTGTATGGAAGATCAAACCATAAGAAGCATGCACAAACATGAGTATATTACTAGAATGGAACCCACTCAAATCGATAATTAGCATTAGTGTAGGCAGAGAAATATTTCAACAATGGTCTAACTCTAGTAAAACATGGAAAACAACCCCATTATCTGGCCTCTTCGGATAAGAGCGCCTAACCACAATTAGATATAATATCAATGATGATTCAAAAAAATTTAATATTTCAAATTATGGAATGTAAAAAACAACTGACCTTTAACCCTGCATAGGGGAGAATTTGAACACACAGCTTTCTGAAGCTCTAGGAAGACTCAGAATATCTGCCATTACATTTTCGCTATTCATGTACCAAATGGGATCACACGAAATGGTCATTGTTATCAAAGCTTTTGAATTCTTCAAAATCACATTCAACCACCTCATCTCCCATGCTTTGCCAGCAAATTTGTTGAAGCTAACAAACTTGAGATGTGGAAAAGACAATCTAGTAGACGCCATTTCAAGTCCCCAGCTATCGTCTTCATTGTCACCGTAATCTTCACCCTCAGCAGTGTCATTGTAGTCGATGTCTTCACCCCCTTCATCACCTGCATCGCCAGTGTTGTCTTCTTTTTCACCAGGGATAGAGGGAACAAACTATATTTTAACATAAAAAGAATAGACACCATAAGTATAACAGGTTAAAAAATGTAATCCAGAACTTGTTCTATAATTTATCTACAAGGGCAGAAAGTTTTGTGCACTTGAGACTTGCCCTTTCAAATTTGAGCGACTCCAGGTTAGGTGCTTTTTCGAGCAAAACAATTAGTGCTTTATCAGCGATTACTTTCTGAGTCAGACACAACTCGTTCAAATTAGGATATGAAGGTATATGGTTCCTTAAATCGTCTGCAATGGTGATAACCTATTCATTTCAAGGCAATTTGAACAAATATATATCAGCTTCAATGAGTCCGGTATTCCATATAACATCACAAACATATATATACTTTCAAAAGATAGCAGCAAGCAAGAAGAATTACCTGTAGGGTTCGATCAGAAATTGTTAGATACTCCACATGTGCAAGTGCTCGGAGAAACTTACTTAAAACTGCACCATAATCTAACGCTTGCTCCCACGTTGTCTTATCTACGTCAAAGAAAAAGTCAATGTGGGCTTCAACTAGTGATGGGAAGCTACAAAGGTCATAATTCTTCGCAAGGTAACCTTTGTAGGTAAGAGACTCTAGACTTGGTGCATCAATTTTGAGAGCGCAGTTCTGAAAACCGTATTGGTATTCCATATTTGAAATAACCAGTTTTTGAAGTGAAGGATTTGAAATACAAACATTCTTCGGACCAGACCAGGTGCAGCATCCCAGAAATAAAAACTGAAGTACGGGGCAGTTGGAAAAGAGTTGGTTGTTCCAATTCTCATCTTTAAATAAGACTCCAAAAAGCAGAAATCTTTCTAATCTTGGAAGAGATATATATTTAGGAAAACAGATACTAGGGCCTGAATATAGCCTCAAATTAATTAGCGACTCACAAGTAAAAAGAGATGGTGGCATCAGAACTGGGTCTTTTACAGTCAATTGGAGAGTGAGATCTTCAACATTATGACTTACTACGGTTGTAATCCATTTTCCAATCCGAGATTCATTTGAGAGGACCCTAGAACTGAGAGAAAACAACTGAATGTTTGAGTCATCATGAATCTCCAACGTTTTATCGACAAACTCAATAAAATTGTGAGCCTGCCAGTAATTCTGACACAAAAACCGGAGGGTAGGAATAGATCTCCAAACGTATTTCCATCGTTTAGATAATACACTAGTCTGAGCAGCATCTCGGGTATCAACAAAAGAGAGGATATGATGAAGAATTGAATCCGGCAAGTTGGTAATCCTATCTTCAACAGCCACACTCATACTGTGTTGTCCCTTCAGTAGGTTTTGAGTGTACAAAATAATTCTGTACAATATGAATAAAAATGAAATTAGGGGTTTTTGAGTTAAGTTAGGAAGAAACCCTCTATCAATTACATGATTAATTTCCCAATTGAACAATAGCAACAATGTAAGGGTCAAGTGAGTTTGTTATCAAGAAACCCTAAACCCTAACATCACAAGAACATCTGAAAGTTAAACAATAGCAACAATGTAAGGGTCAAGTGAGTTTGTTATCAAGAAACCCTAAACCCTAACATCACAAGAACATCTGAAAGAACTAGAATTGAATCAATAATCCCTAAAATAAAAGATTGAAGACGGGAAAAGAGCAGTTGAAAGTGTACCTCTATTCGCTGAGTGAACAACACTCCCAGGATATGAACCCTAACAGCAGCAATCGAGAGAGAGAGAGAGAGAGAGAGGGAGGGGGAGGAGAAAATGAGCTGAAGACTCTCTTGAAGAGAGTTATCGATTTTAACAAAATCGCGCCAAGGACAGTACAGTGGATCGGTTGGGAGTTGTGTGGTGCGAGTCTAACTGGGTATCGGATCGACCAAGTCAGTTTATCTTGCTGTAAATACTTTAGATTCACCGCGGTAAAAAATCTAGTAGGTAGACAAGACTCTATGTCTCGAATAAGCTTACCACGAAAGAATTGCAAATTTCTAAAAGTTTAAAAATTTCAGCATCAGCATCTACTGCCTACTGCACAAATGCTGTCAGAAATCCATTAAATGGGATTCATTAAGCTTGGATTTGTTGCCCAAGCTCACTTCAAGAACTAGAAAGCTGGAACGTGGGGCTTGTTCCGTTCGTGCATGGTCAAGGAAGTTCAGGCATCGAATCGATTATAAGTTCAGTTAAAATGGGGTCTATCTAGTTCAAAACCAGTTCGGGTCAAAATTACGGAAATTTGTACAAATTCTAACAAAAATTAGTGCCAAACTGGAAGATCAGAGTTTCAGCTCTAAAACGGAGGCCATTGCTGGAAAATCATAGCACCAGTGACATTTCTCAACAAACTAGAATCTTTTGATGTACATCCGTTCAAGTTCCAACTCCCGCAAAGAAAATATAACTGACAATACGTGTTTTCTATCACCATTTAAAAGACTGAAAATGAAATAGATACTGTTGAATACTTTCTATCACCATTTTCACTCTTTATTCAACATTGGTGAATTGTTTGTTTACTAGACCTTGTAAGCTTCCATACACCACAAAATTCTGCGTGGAAGTCCTCGAGAAAGACTGATCAAACCTCTTGCACTCTTGTCAAAACACAAACAGCATTGAAGCAACCTCCCACTATTTGAAATTCTTCAAAATTTTATTTCCCCAAATTTGGAAATGCTAAATACCATTGGACCTCTCCAATTACTTCGTGATAACCTGTCGCCCTGTGAATGGATATGAAACCTGATGCAGAATGAAAAAATCAGGTAGTGATGGGCCCTTCAGTAGCAGCACCTGTGCAACACCTACAATACATTCCTTTCCAACCTCGAGTTGTTGCCTACAGAAAGGTAGAAGATTAATACTCACAAGGCATATAGAAGTATATAATCCTAGCTAAAAAGTGACAGTGAACAGGGAATTTCGAAATAACTTATACGTCGTAACATGATAAAGACACAAAATCCATCACAAACAAAATGAAGAAAAGAATTCAGAATAACGATACTACGGATTCATATATCTAATCTGGCTAATCAATAGTTCCCTTGAAATTCTTTATGGTTGTCTTTTGGCCAGTGAAATTCTTGTTTTAAGAACAAACCTTAATTCGCTAAACTGTACTGATGTCTACTTCAAGTCAGAAGTTTTGTAAGAAGATTAAAATACTATGTAATGTAAGAGGATACCCTTCAAAAAATAATGTAAGAGGATAGAAAATAACGTCTCCTCTTTCCTAAGTGCCTTCGATGAAAGTGGAAGTTCAAAGAATTTGTTCCCGCTTGTATGTTCGACCCTAAGGCAATATATTTAAGTAAAACAAAGCTGGGTAGCAGTTATGTGTCATATGACTGAACCGCACAAGTAACGGAAGAGCTTTGGCATTTTTTGCACCAGTTTGCTGGATATATTTAATCGCAAATATACAAGATACTGTAAAGAACTAGAATTTTGAATGTTTACAACTGTATAGAGGATCAAACCATAAGAAGCATGCACAAACATGAATATATAGCTAGAATGTAAACCACTAAAATCGATAATTAGCATTACTGTAGGCAATGAAATTGTTCAACAATGGTCTAACTCTAGCAAAACATGAAAAACAACCACATTATCTGGCCTCTTCGGATACGAGCGCCTAACTTGCACAATTAGATATAAAATCAAAGATGATTCTAAAAATTTAGATATTTCAAATTACGAACTGTAAAAAACAACTGACCTCAGGGGAGAATTTGAACATACAACTTGCTGAAGCTCTAGGAAGACTTGAAATATCTGCCATTACATTTTCGCTTTTCATGTGCGAAATGGGATCACATGAAATAGTCATTCTCACCAAAGCTTTTGCGTTCTTTAAAATCAGTTTCAACCACCTCATCTCCCATGCTTTGCCAGTAAATTTGTTGAAGCTAACAAACTTGAGATGTAGAAAAGACAATCTAGTAGACACCATATCAAGTCCCCAACTATCGTCTTCATTGTCACTGTAATCCTCACCCTCACCATCATCAGCTGCATCGCCAATGTCGTATTCTTTTTCACCAGGGAAAGAGGGAACAAACTAAATTTGAACATAAAAAGAATAGACACCATAAGTATAAAAAGTTAAAAAATGTATCCAAAATTTGTTTTGTAATTTATCTAATGAGGGCTGAAAGTTTTGTGCACTTGTGACTTGCCCTTTCAAATTCGAGTGACTCCAGATTAGGTGCTTTTTCGAGCAAAACAATTAGTGCTTTATCAGCGGTTACTTTCTGAGTCAGACACAACTCGATCAAATTATGATACGAAGGTATATGGTTCCATAAATCGTCTGCAATGGTGATAACCTATTAATGACAAGGCAATGTGAACAAATATATGTCAGCTTCAATGAGTCCGTTTTGCCATATAACATCACAAACATATATAAACTGCCAAAAGATAGTAGCAAGCAAGACGTATTACCTGTAAGGTTCGGTCTGAAATTGTTAGATACACCACATGTGCAAGCGCTTGAAGAAACTTACTTACACCTGCAGCATAATCTTTCGCTTGCTCCCATGATGTACGACATGCGTGAAAAAAAACTTCAATGTGTGCCTGCACTAGTGATGGAAAGCTAGACAGGTCATAATCCTTTGCAACATTACCTTTGTAGCAGAGATACTCTAGACTTGGTGCATCAATTTTGAGAGCACAGTTCTGAAAACCTTCTTGTTCTACCGTATTTGAGATAATCAATTTTTGCAGTGCAGGATTTGAAATACAAACATTCTTCGTATTAGACCAGATGCAGCCTCCCAAAAACAAAGTTTGAAGTACGGGGCAGGTGGAAAAGAGTTGGTCATTCCAAAACTCATCTTGAAATATGACTCCAATAAACGTAAATCTTTCTAACCTTGGAAAAGATACATATTTAGGAATTCGGATATCAGGGCTTAAAACTAGCATCAACTTAACTAGTGACTCACAAGTATAAAGAGATGGCGGCAAAGTAACAGGTTCTCTTTGGTTCAATAGGAGAACGAGACTTTCAACATTGCGACTTAATAAAGTGGTAATCCATTTTCCAATCCGAGACTCATTCAAGAGTACATCAGACTTGAGAGAGAACTTCTGTATGTTTGACTCATCATGAAGTTCCAACGCTGTATCGATAAAATCACCAAAACTGTCAGCCTGCGAGGAATTCTTGCACCGAAACTCAAGGATAGGGATAGATCTCCAAACATATTTCCATCGTTTAGATAATACACTAGTCCTAGCAGCATCACGAGTATCCCCAAAAGAGAGAATATGGTGAAGAATTGAGCTCGGCAAGTTGCTAATCCTATCTTCTACGACCTCACTCATATTGTTTTGTCCCTTCAAAAAATAATTCTGTAAAAAATGAATAAAAATGAAATTAGGGATTTTTGAGTTAAGCTATGAACCTCTATCAATTACATGATCAGAAGCTTAATTTCCCAATTGAACTCTACTGCTCAGTTATAAACCCTAAACCCTAACATCATTTGACAGTTAAACAATATCAAAAATATAAGATCATGTGTGTTTGTTACCATGAATTATATCTTCAAAAACCCTAAATGCTAATTTTGAACAGTAATCGATTGGTGGGTTTTTTTGTTTCTGAACAAATTGATTCAAGTAAAGTACTAAAAATAAAGATTGAAAAAGGAAGAGAGCAGTAGAAGAGAGCAGTAGGAAGTAGTACCTCTATTTTCTGAAATCAAACAAGATTTCAAGAATATCAGCTTGCAATATGAGAAAAATGGAGAGCAAAATCGTAACAGCAGCAATCGCGAGAGAGAGAAAGAGGGAAGGATTCCAGAGACAGGTACAGTGAAAATGTTAGGTGTGAGTCTAAATGGGTCTCGACCTGGTCAGGTTTGAAAATCCTAGGAAAAATATCGAAGATTAATTGGGGGCCTAAAATAATAATTGGGGGCCTCCCAAAATTTATAGTCCCACTCCCAAAATTTTAGGGGCTTCCAAAATAAGGTTGAAAGTACTATTATACCCTTCCCCTAAAAATTATCCTACAATCCTATTAACATTAAACCTAGCCCCCATTTCATTTTATCAGCCGACCCTTCTTCTTCTTCTCCTCTCCCCCTCCCTCTCAGTTCTTCCATTAACGATATTTAGAAAGAAAAAATTCATCTGATTCATCATCGAAATCGTCGATGAGAAAACTTTAATCGACGATTAACTTCTTCTACAAACATGGCACGTACTAAGCAGACTGCGAGACTAGCTAGTCAAATTGTCAATCTCGTTGATACCGTCAAAGCAGTGAAGGAGTGTTCGAGTTCAAGTAAGAAATCAAAACCTCCGGACAAACAAATGGCTCCAATTAAAAGGTATGTCCTTTAAAACACCCTACTCAAACTTGGGTTTTAGTTGAATTTGATGTTCTGCTCAAAATTAGGGTTTGAATCGGAGAAATTGATTTCTCAGAGTGGAAGTCGCTCATCACGAAGTTTGAATATCTAACGATTTTTCATCATTGGTTAACGATTTTTACATCATTGGTTAACGATTTTTCATGTTTGGTAAACGATTTTTGATTTGCCTGTTGTACTTTGGACAAATCGTCAACCATGAGTGTGGTGGAGTAAACGATTCCTACTGTTTTTTTTTTTAAATTTGCTTGAATCGTTAACCAATTGTATTATGTTAACGATTTTAGACATGCACGTTGAAATCGTTAACCAATTATTTAGGTGAAAACGACCCATGTGCAATATATTTGGACGACCCTTTCGATAAATGAACGACCCCGTAATTTTCCAAAGCCCCACTCTGTTCCAATAAATGAAAAAGTTATCCACATAGTATGATTAGGTTAACGATTTTTGTGGAAGACCAACTATCTAACTGAACGACTCTACACCACCCATATGTTGTTCTGCTGTCTTAAAAATAGGAAGAATCGTTCAAAAATTTGCTTAAATCATTAAGAATTAACTGAAAATCGTTAGGCATAAAAAAAAGAGTCATTTTTTTTTTTGCTTAGAATCGTTTGGTTTTTGTTTTAGTCGTATGTTTTTTTGTTAGAGTCGTTTGTTTTTATAATCTCAACTTTGCACGACTCTTACATATTTTTGTTGTTGGCCTTTCAGTAACAAGAATAAAAAGGATAAGAATGTCTTGGTTACTCCTCCATCCAGACCTCCCCGCAACCAAAAATACCTGAATGCGGGTCGATTACGAGGAAAAACACCTAGTGAGATAGCCTTAATTATCCGCGAACCTAGAGAACCCTGTGTTGATTCCCCTCTGTCGTCGTCTTCAACATCTGCTGTTATATCTACAACCCCAAGCGACGAAGAAGAAGAAGTCGTGGAACATGAAGAACTTCATTTAGTAGGTCAATATGCAGCTTTTGATGATGAGGAGGATGGTGATCAAGGTAATGGTAGTGATGGATTGAATGGTGTTAATGAGGTGCCATAGATTGAGGAAGAGGGGGATCAAGGTAATGATGAGGTTGAGGATGGAAATGGTGGTGGTAGCAGTGATGAAGACGATGATGAGGATGGTGGTAATGAGGGAAATGGTAAGGAAGTAAATGATGGTATTAGCAGTGACGATGATGATGAGGAGGAGGAGGAGCCACGGCCGAAGAAGAAAGTCCCAATTAAACCAAGCGCGCAACACATTCCACACACGCGTTTGCAGCTTACTCGTCTACCCGGTGAGAAATCCAGAGGTGAACCTAAAGATGGCGGCAAAGTTCTATTCGGATATGATAGCTCGTGGGCCCGTACCATCAATGAGACAATTGTAATAATCTCAACTTTGCTTTTCATTTGATTTTTTGATATTTAATTTCTTATGTTTTAATTCTATTTGTTTGTGTTTCGTAGGATCATAAGAATGCGACACGTCTTTTTAGACACCAATCTTCTTATGCAAAGATGAAAAAATGGCCCCTAGCAGGTGAATGTCCAAGAGTGAGAGCCATCGTTCAAAACTCAGGTTTGTATGCTGCCGTTGAAAACTCTGTTATTGCATATGACAAGGCTGCAGTGTCATGTTTTACTGAGAGGTTTTACGGCGAATTCGATACATTCCAATTCCCATTTGGTGAGATGGCATTGATTCCCGAAGACGCAGAACAGATTTTAGGATTGCACGTTGAGGGAAAATCCACGGAAGACAAGTTCAAGAAAAGCCTAGAGTGGGAAAAAATTTATGCATTGACGGAGAAGTTGTTTGGATGGGATGAAAATAAGACGCGTGGCCTCTTTGTGATGGGAAATAAGTACCCAAAGAAAGAGTTTAAACTTGTTGAGATTAGAAAGATGTATGCGGGGTCACTTGCGAAGGACGGGGACAATGAACGACTGCCTGATTTTGAAGTTCGTGCGACGGCAGCCGCATACTTGTTGTATGTCCTTGCTTCGGTTATATTTCCCGATAGCAAAGGAAACAGAGTCAGCATCAACCTTCTTCAACTTTTGGATCCCTTGGATGAGGTGAGTAAGTATTCGTGGGGGACTGCCATAGTAGAACATTTGAACGCTCAGCTAGCAAAGGCGTCCCGGGAAAGAACTTCTCAAATGAACGGGAATTTGGCTTTACTTCGGGTAATTTGAGTCATCAAATTTGTTCCTTGTTCGTAATTTTTGTTGTTCTATATTTTTAGATTTGACATTAGTTTTATTGTTTTGATGCTGTTTCAGGTGTGGATTTATGAGCATTTCCCCTCACTGATCAAAGGCGATGAAGACATTAGATTTGATCCAACATGGAACAATACTAAACCAAGAGGAACCCGATACAAGTACAATGGAGCTCAGGATAAGGAGGAAGCGCAGAAGTTGAAGTTGCTAGCCATGCGCCAAAAATTGGACAACATGACATGACCAAAGAGGTAACCTTTGATCCCTACAAGGAGGTTAGAGTAGAAGGATTGCAAGATCTTGCATATTACCATGGCCCTCTGTTTTACCCTTATGGGTATTCAATGTACAATCCGCATAGAGTAATGCATCAGCTTGGGTACATTCAAGATTCACCCGATGACGATTATGTACCACCGTTCAAATATAAATTAAAGACATGCAAGGCAGACAAAAAGGCGTTGGTTGTTGCTTATGAACCTGAGCCTAAGACTGAGCATCGGAATAATAGGCATTTGGATACTAGTAGGGTAGAAATCTCTTGGTGGGAGACTGTTAATGAAGGTCATGAGGTAACCGGGGATTACATGCCATGGTATGAAGGGTTTTCCCACGGTCGAGTGATAAGGATTGATCAGACTACGGGCGTAGGAGAAGCAACAAAGCATCTTCCGCTGCTTGTACAACCGATACTAGAGATGACTCTTCCATTCTTAAGCTTGTGGTAAGTACTTATTTTTCGAATTCTGTTAATCATTTACATAAAGTTTTTTTAATTATTTTAATCATAATCGGTATTTGAATGCAAATAGAGGGAACGGATGAAGATTTTTATGAAGTCATTTTGTTGCAAAGCCGACAAGGGAGAAGTGATAGAACCTGAGCAAAGTCGTCAAGATACGCCGAGTACCGCTAATACATTGAAAATCCACAAGCAAAGAAAATGTTTGCTGATCTGGAAAAGCAATGTAAGAGGACAAGGAGAACAACTAGCCAACTTGCAGAAGAACGTGCACAAAAGGGAGATGGTGATGATCAAGGTATTGGAGATGAAGGTGGTTCTCAAAGGGGCAGTCCTGGACAAGGTCCTTCAAATAAAAGTCGTACATCATCAAGTCAGGTAGGTCAAGGCGGAGGTCGAGGCGGAGGTCGAGGTGGTAGTAGTGAGTGAGAAGAAATTATGTCTAGAACTTTCAAGTGTATGGTTTAACATCTACAACTTATGTCTTTTAGTATTGTCGACTTTAACTTACGTCGTTCTTAGATACAACTTATATATTTTAGTTCGTACTATCGGTATCTTTTGTGGATTGGGTTTCCTAACAATTAAGCATGTTGTTTAGAAGTTGTTGTGCTTATATGTTTTTTGATGTGAAAATTTGGAGAATGTAACAACTTGCTGTTTTTTAGTCGGCACCCAATGTTTCGCAGATGAACGACTCTAATTATGTGAATTAGAGTCGTTCGGATTGTTTTTGCAGAGCAACGACTCATAACCTGAGGAAATAATGTCAGTGTTAGAGTCGTCAACACAGGTACTTGCATACAAATGACTCACCAGTAGACCCAAAGACCACTCTGCCTGAAATTTTGAAAGGGTCGTTCACAGAAATTTTAAAGTTTAACGACTTTGTTATGACGATTCTAATTCTCTTTAATTAACGACTTCTTTATGTAACTATGAAACAAGTCTCTGTCTAAAAATTTTCAAGGGTCTCCCAGAAAAAAAAAAAAAACACAGAGTCGTCAATTATGTAAATAGGGTCGTCGGGGAATAAATTATAAAAGTTGAGGGTCGTCAGGTTTGTTTTGCAAACTTATAGGTTGGCACGAAAATTGACATCTATTTTATTAAGGAAATAACTTTACATCAAAGTACTTCGGAAAAAATACCACTCATTCCACATTTAGTCGCACATGTAAACGTGTTAAAGCATTGTACTTGGTGTTCCTTCCAAACCATTCCACATGTTCATTCCAAACTCGTACTGGTTTGTCCACTCCTTGGTGTAGTCTCCCCAATCACCATAGACCACCCGTGGTAAAGGACATTCTTCGAAGATCTTCAAACCTATGTAATGGTAATTGTTGACATGTGCCATTACAATTCTCCTTTTCTTTATCCCCGCGTCGCACCTAGTTCTTGAGGGTACGTACATACAAGACGCTCCGGGGAAGCCTTTGCTGAATACAATTACCACACAAGTGAATGTGTCCGCTAAAAGTTGACCACCAAAAGGCATTTGCATCCAAAACTTATAACCGGCCCTCTTCGACCCCTTCCTCCATTTCACGTTTGAAACCAACTCCCTAAACTTCAATTCCCTCTCTTTATGATCTCCTTCCATGAGCATTGTCAAATAGAGTTGTTTGTCCTCAAATAGTTTTTCAGCCATTTTTTTCCTTGCATATTTGATTTGGGTGAGCTTAAGTTCGCCGGCCTTGTCGAAATGCCCTAATTATTCCGTTGCAACATGGTAACCACAATTCCCATCCCCATCAACGTCGTCGGTGGATATAAGGTGATCTAAGATGACGTAAGGAAGTTGGTCAGTATACTCTTTGTATAAAGTGTAAGCAACACGATGTGGTCTTCCTTGCGAATCTCTAGGTGTCTTAGGATTACCCTTTATTCCTCTTATCGTCATCATACCACTAGTTTGGCTTTCTCGGGTATCGACCGCATGCTCAACAATATCCATATCTTCATTTTCTTGCTCTTTCGACCGACCTTGTTTCGTAGGAATGAAAGAATTTTCATACTCATCATATTCCGCCTGGACATGCTCATGACGTGATCGGTCTCTATCGGTACCCTTGTAATTTTTAACGGTTTCTCTAAATGACATTTTTGTTGTTGGTCTTCCAGGCGATTTTTGTTTGATTGGCTCTTCTTGAAACCCCAAGCTCTTACGGGCGGCCGGCCACAAGTTAGCAACCAAAATGTGTCTTCCTGCACAATTCATTTTTCGGTATTTTTCGTTCATTTACTGGCCAATCTCCAAGTCTCCAAATTCTTCATCGGACAAACCAGTGGGATTAGGGATGAATGATAGTTGCTTCCAGAATGGATCGATATCTTCAAGAGGAATGTAATCTTTGTACCCACCAAGTTTATATTTACAAGGGAGGCCGAGCCAAACATCGGTTGTACAATTACACTCCGTCTTCATCACCTTTCCGGCCTCCGCTTTAGCTCTAAAATCTATAAGCTGATCCATCATATAGTTAATTGCCCACCATGATACTTGGTGTGCTACCAACCGTAACAAAGCTTTGTCCCTTATGTGTTGCATCAAAAAACGGTCTTTACTCAACTCCATCTGTGCCACTATTTTTCGTAAGTCATCCTCTGCGTGCTCGTGAATAGCTTCTTATACCATAACTACCCCACCCCTTCTTTGATCCAAAATTTTCTTCAAACGGCCGTGAGACGCCTCTGCAAGACTTGTAGACTCATTTTTGTAGTGCTTGTATTTATTGGTCCATGCATAAACAAACTTCTCCTTCCAAGGATTCAACCATGTATTCAACCAATAATCAACCACCTTCTTATGATCAGTACTCCAAACATCAATAAACTTCTGCAAGTTAGCATAATACCTAACCTCTGTTTTCGAATGAGCCAAATTGTCCCAATCCTCACAAAAAACTTTCCATAGATCCCCCTCTTCATCATATTTTTCCTTTTCCTTCTTTTTCTCTTCCTGACGCTATTCTTTGGAAAGTTTACTTAAACGCTCATCTTCCTCCTTAGAACGTTGATTACCCTTCTTAGTATGGATCTTTTGGATTTGATTCTTGCAATTAGAAAAAATATTGGTTTGGATGTGCCACGTACAAAGAAATTGTTGAGCAAGTGGAAATACTTGACGAACGACACTCATAATTGCAAAATCCATATCCGTAAATATAACCTGCGGCGTCTCTTCTCCACGGTAAATCAACCTCACTTGTTCCAACGCCCAAACATAGTCCGGTATTTCTTCTTTTTCCATAAAGCACCATGCAACGGTGAATGAATTTTTATTCGAAGTATGGCTTACCACGTTCAACATCGGCATGTTATACTTGTTTGTCTTATAGGTGCAATCTATGAAGAGGACCTGGTAAAAACACTGAGCCAAATCCAACATCCTTGGATGTGCAAGAAAAATATGAGTCACTTTCTCATCCAGACCAACCTTAGTTTGCATGGCGTAGTTTAGTGTTTCTGCTAACCACTCTGATTGTTGCATAATCAACCTACCATTCCATTTGGTTCTCTTAATCGTTGATTTGGCGGCATTGATTGTGGAAATGGTGGACAAGTTATCCTTATCTTTCGCCCTTATTGCATTTAGGATCTTTAGTGGTCTAAATCCCTTCATCTGCCTAACTCTATCCATCTGATGTGGTTTTAACCGGGCATATGCAGTGTGTCCATATAAACTTGTGGGTGGATCATGGTTGTGACGCCCGTTTGGAATACTATACAATCGGAATACATCGGCTTCATGATGTCTTTTGAAAACAATCCTGAACGGGCATTGACACTTCTTCGATTTTGTGCGGTAGACCCTAGTCGTCTTCTTCTCATACTTGTAATTCTTGCCTTTGTGACTTTCTCCCTTCTTACCCGCTCTCTCACATACCATTTCCATCTTGTTACAATCGACGTGTCTACTTTGAACAACCACACACATCTTCTCTTTTGCCTTAGGGATAAGCCATTCCTTAATGTCATTCTTGGTTACCCATGTCTACATTGAGCAAACAATTACATTAGACAACAATATGATCACTAATAAAATTGATTGAATATATAAATATACCGATTCGGTTAAGGTAAACGTACCAAATCAGTCATATAGTGTTGGGAGGTATCCGGACCCATGGTAGATACAAAAATCGGGCCGGGAGCTTTGTCGTACTACCAACTAAAAACAAAGCACAAAACAATCACAATTGGGTCGTCCACATATTATATGCCAAAATGACGACTCTTTCCAAGTAATATTAACGACTCTATACAAACCATATTAATGACTCTCAAACATTAATGGTAAGTTTGACCTTGACGAGCCGTTACCATACATATTTAGAGTCGTTATGTTATATATATAACCAATGCCGACTCTACATGCAGTTAATGCGAAATTCAAAATCAAAGATATGCTTGATTCCTAGAGCAAAGCGATTATTGCTAATTTTTGAAAAAAGTGACGGTTTTATTCACAAATAAGTAGCTGTTGAGTACATTTTGCTATAAATAGAGACCTATCTCTTCCAAACTTAATCACCCATCTCTTTCAATCATCCTAAATCAGTCACCCATCACTTTCAAACACTAAAAATGGCTCCAACTCCGTTCAATAACCTAGAAGATGTTGCTATTGTCATAGCACACAACACTCTCACAAAGCACTCCGTTGAGGAAGCGGAATGGATGACCAGTAACGAAGACCCAACAAGAGGGCCTTACCTTGGGCATGATCAAAACACCAATGCTTGCTGGAAACGTGTGTTTAAGGTTTTTAAAGCACTAAACGGAAATCGTAATAGGAGGACGCTCCAGCAGATAAGGGAAAGGTACGCTGATTTATACAATGATTGTGTATTGCTGAGAAACGAATTGAAAGCTCGAAAGGACGCTATGCCAAACGAAGACCGCATGAGTAGAGTAAGTTTGTGAATCAATATGCCGTTGATCATAAATTATTAATTTGGTTTTTATTAATCAACAACACTAACATAGAAAAATAATTGTTTTTCCAGTATTCTATGGGTCGAACCCAATACGAATTAAGGTACGGCCATGAGTTTTTGCACGAGGACTGCTACACTCTCTTAGAGGAAGTTGAATGACAATTCGCCGAATATAATTAATCTCGTATACATTTTCCTTATTGAACTAGCGCAATGTATTAAACTATTATATGTCTTTCCCTTATGTTTTATTTCATAGCACATGTACGTTTTTTCAATTCAATAATACACTAGTTCAACAAAATATCCCAAATAAGGGTCGTCAACCAATATTAAGAAGGTGGCCGACACCATACAAAATCGTCAACCAATATTTTGCAGATTAACGACCTTTGTGAAACAAATATGAGCATTGAAAAAGAGTCGTCGATCTGCTAAAAAGTTGGTTGCCGACACATTAGGTATATTTGACGACTCCAAACAAAGACTAACGACTACGGACTAATACATATATACCATTCTGCCAAGTTTTCTTCTAAAGTCGTTCAATTATATATGTCAAACCGGACGACCTAATAGACAGACTCTAAGAGTCGTTTGATTTAAAATTTTAAATATTAACGACATAAGATACTACCAGCATTTATTGGGGAATTGAACTCTACCAAATGTGGTTGAGGCAGTTGGCTCGTTGAACTCTATAAAACATACCCATATCTCACCTCTTCATTACCAACACCATAATTATCAACCTTCTCTTCTCCTTCTCATTATTCATCATTCAAGAGGAAAATAAGAGAAACACAATGACTCCCTATACTTCCGAAGAGAACTCTGCCATTACAAGAGCTTGGAAAACAATAACAAACCACTTTGAAAGTCTAGACAAAGACATTGATGAAACATCGGATGCTTGGTGGAACCGCGTATTCATCGTTTTTGTGGCGTTGGACGGAAATCGGAACTCAAGGTCTTTGAAACAAGTCAAGGAACGCTTCAAAGCCATAAAATTCGAGTATGATGTTTTGAAAAGAGAATTTACGGCGGTAAGGGAAGCCTTTCCGGATATGATGAATACTATAAGAGTAAGTATTTAAACAAGAGGTAAAACTTATCCGAAGGTTTGATAGATAGATACTAACTAAGTATGTTTGCGTTTGCATTTTCAGATAAAGAAGGCGTATGCATACTACGAGGTACCGTGTGGGAAAAAGTTTGAGTTATACGATTGCTACTTTATCTTCCATGGAACCATGTATAATTACATGCTTTTTGAATGAGTGTTGAAGTGCATCGTTATCATGTATTGTGTTTAACCCTATGAAACATGTATGACTTTTAGGATTCAATGAAATGTTGCTATGAAATCAGAAACGATAAATATATCTCTATATCTCTCTCTCTCTCTCTCTCTATATATATATATATATATATGTATGAGTCGTCAATATTAGAGACGTACGTAACAACGACTCTCAATCATAATGAAAGGGTCGTGCGTTTATAGTACTGTTAAACTAACGACCCTTAGAGTGATAGCTATAGAGAGTAAAATGTATCTTAGTCGTTGGGTTATAAATATATTGAGTAAACGACTCTAGATGACCTAAAAAAAAAAAGTCGTCAATATTTTCAAAGCTGTTTGACGATTTTTCATAGGGGCATCTTAGAGTCGTCAGTTTGTTCGAACATGAATGACGATTTTTCATACTGAAAATTAGAGTCGTTTATGGATGTCAGAAATACCTAACGACTATTAAAAGTCGTTAGTTTATTATACTCCCGACCAAACGACCCTCACTCTGAGTAGTTGCATGGTGTCCATGAATCGAACACTTGGAGTACCATTCTTGCAATTTGAAGAGTATAGGACGTTTACCTGATTGTTTTGAGCTCCGGTTTCTTCATATGGAGAATTGGTTCCTTCATTTTGAGCAATAGGATCTTCATTTGCATCATTTATCAAAGCTTCCTCTATTAACATCTCTTCATCAAACATCAAATCCATAGGATTAGATGAGACAATCTCACCATCAACACAATCATGTATGTTGGTTGAATCTTCACTTACCTCATTTCCTCCATTACAATCACTCATTTCAAATAACCTAAATTTTCCCCCAAAACTCACTTTCTTCCTCTCTATCAAAAAAAAAAAAAAAAATTCTATAATCTTAATTTTTACCCAAAAACTGATTTAATCAAACTTAACAAATTAACAACTAATCTAACCTAATCAACTCAATTAACACTAATTATTTTGGGGGTAGTTTAGGCATTTTGAAAAATTTGGATAAGGGGTAGCAACAAAATGCTATTGGGAGACCAACTGGTGAGGCCCCCAATTACTTTTTGTGGCCCCCAATTTTTTTTCGAAAAATATTTGAGGTAGACACGACAAGATGGTAACATCATATTTATTTATTTTGTAGTAACAATTAGGTTAAAGCAAGAAAATAGAGAAAGGGAAGAACTTGTTATTGATAAAGAGGCATCCGCTTTTTACACACATACAATGTTCATTATATATATGAAAGGGAAAACCTAATCATCTAATGGACTGCACATCCATGGGCCAGAGGCCCTATAACACTCCCCCTTGTGCGGTTCAACAATTGAACTCCAGATGTAATGCTTCACATATAGTTCTTCAAATGTCGTTGTCTCCTTCATGACTTGTGCCGAAATAAATTTCCTTACTAAAACTTTGACAAGGAAAAAACCTAATGGGATAAAACCTTGGTACAAATCTTCACATGTTGTCTCGTACTTTACATGTAGTTCATCACATGAAATATGATCTTCAAAGATCGACGAGTCTAAGTTAATTGCCTCGTTAAAACTTCGTCAGGAAAACCCAGGGGGACAAAACCTGAACTAAAGAAAAAGAGTACAATATTAATCAAACTTAGAACATAGTTGGATGCATATACATTGCCTCATTAAAACCTTGACAAGGGAAAACCCAGTGGGATAAAACCTTGATGAAGGGAAAAGAGTACAATGTGACAGATGCAAGTAAAGGTGATCTGTTGTAGATGATCACTTTGCTCCGTTGGAGTTGACAAGTTGCTTCACAACTCCTAAGGCAGAAAATCCTCGTGGGAAATACAATAGCCTTAGATGGGAAATTACATTCCCGGTGTTTGTTGTTGTCTCATTAAAAACCTTGCCGAGCAACAAAACCCTGTGGGAAAAAGTAACCTCGGTGAAGGAAAAGAGTTCAATACAACATTAGATGCTCCCCCTAATGTCAGACAATTTTCATTAGTCTAACGCAGTCAAAAGGAGTTCATCACACATTACTTTGGTGATTTGAATGTTTATAAGACCATGTTGTTGATTCCGGAAGTTAAATTTCTTAACAAACTATCGCGTTTCATTTCCTTGATTCAGATATTTTCAGTAATATCAACGACGATCTTTATATCTTCAACGTTCAACATACTTGATGTTTATAGTGTTGTCTCGCTAAAAACCTTGTCGAGTAACAAAACCCTTTGGGAAAAACTATTATCGATCGAAGGGAAAAAGAGTACAGCACATCTTCAATTTCGAAGTAAAATATGTCGACATCATATCCTTGGATCCTCCCCCTGATGTCGGCATCTCCCTCTGATTACTTTCAGAGTTTTTCCAGACAGTTTCTTTAGTCATGTATTTTTCGAAACTGAATATTGGTAACTTAGAAATAGCTACCATATCTCCCCCTGATTACTTTTGTTGGAGAAGAGATTATTGTTCCTTCATAATCAACAACTTTTGGATTGCACTTTCATTAGCATTCCTTTTTATGTCTTTGCGGGGATAAAATAAATTTATGTCAATAGTTACTTTTAAGTACATGATTACATTCATTATACAATTCCAATGACGTTGCGTTGGCGCGGAGCTATATCTAGCTAACAAGTTCCCTTAGGATGTAAAATTTAATCGAGTACATTATTATACTAAGTACGACAATGCGATATGGGAATTTCATCTCCCAACACATCTTCGTCATATTCCTTTAGACGAAATGGTTACTTACTTATATTTGAACCTCGACTAATCATGAGAGTGCTATCAGGATGTACGTCTTTGTTAAATTGCCTGACAACTTAATTTAGACATATGCAAACTGGTGGAATAATATACCACAAGCTCAATATTCGATCGAGCTTTCCCTAGATTTTTCATCTCAAATTCGAATTTTAAATAGCTTTTAAGGTCTCTTATCACATCAAGAGTACACATCATGTCAGTACCATCAACAAAAATAGCTAGAATTCCAAATCAGGAACTTTCTTATGAATACGCAAGGAAAACTAACTTACTTGTATATCCCCTCCAAATCAAATAGCCACTTAGACGGGTATACCACATCCGTCTGATTTCTTGAATCTATAAGTGAGCGTTCTATCTAACTGTAAACGCACTCCGTGGTTTAGAGTCATTTGATTTGGGCAACAAAAGTCTATCAAGTACTTTTGTAAATATCTTTTATCTCTTTATTCTTTTAGAGATACGTAATAACCACATACATATGCTGCATTTCAAGTCCTTTTGAAATTACCAAGCTAACTAAGTAGCGGAACTCTATAACGTTCATTACAAGGGAACAATTCCAGGGCTCTGTGAGAAACCTCGCGCCACAAGGAGAGTCTTTGTACTTTAAGACTACTTTCTTCTCATTATGATTTATAACAAATTAATTATGTATGTCCAATAGGCTTTACACTTGGTTGGTTAGCACTACCACACCAAATACCCGTATATTTGCCAAAGAACTAAGTTCTACCGGATTGTGTAGGCCAAATATGCTATTTATTTGAAATTAATCAAAATAAAGCATGGTTCGATCTCATTGTGCTCTACTTGAGCAACTATTGATAGATTATATGATCAATGTGCACGCATAGTCCTTCCATTGACTCATGTGCATTCTCATAATCCGTCAGGATTTCATTGTTCTCTATAATCATTTAAAACTTCGGAGCGTCCTCCAGTATTGATTCATGGACATAGTCAGAGACAATCAAATGAGATGATTTCATTAATGATACAAATTAGGTTGTGCCTTACTCATCTACTTCCTTTCTAGGTGAGCATTGATCAAACCTGGTGGTCTCTCCACCTTCCTTTATGGAGCCACGGCCTCAACTACACTTCCACCAAGTGTAGTTGCAACACCTTAGTCTATGGTGTATATCCCTTATTGAGGATTTGTAACCTTGCAGGTAGGTTTGCAGCTGGTATGTGTGATCTCATCACTTTAGCGACATCAGTGTATATTCTAAAAATCGATTATTCTTTGTCACTTCATATTTACATTTCTGGAGTACAAGAATCAATATGAGATACAGTGCGAACACACCACGACAATTCCTGTCGTTCCATTAGAAAATACCTTTTCTTAACTCCCCCTAACGACGGGAAGACTGTCTCACTAAAGTGATAACCTGCAAATATAGAAGTGAGAGATCTCCTGCCAAAGGTTTTAAAATGCGGATAATTGTTGAGATTAAATATCCAACATAATTACTTAATCATTTTCGTGACCCATCATAGTACGAAGTGGACTCGTAATGGCACATAAATATTGCAACCAAAAATGCGTAATGACACAAATGTCAGGCTTAAATTCAGTTACCAACTGGTATGCAGAAAAGGTTGACTAATATTGGGTTCTAAAAATGAATTAAGTAAGATGCGTGTAATATTGCATATCCCCAAAGCAATAAAAGATAGGTTGGTACGCAAAACCTATTCCTTAGGAACCATCTGTACCCTTTGATGGTAGCCTTCGCGAGACCATTGGGTATAATATGATCCTAATAAATATGCAATATTCATCAATTACTTTTGATGTAAATTCTCTAGCATTAGTAAGGGTGGTGAGCCTTTGCACTTTGCATTGTGTAATATGTGCTATGAATTTTTACAAAAATTGAACGCATCGTTTGTTGAGAGTAATAATTGATTCAATAGCGTCGAATCATCCACCGTGAGCCATAAATTACTTGAATGGTCCGCATTCTGCATGAATATACGTTCACTAACAACACTTTATTTCTTTGAAGAATGAGTTGTTTTCCATTTTCATCTAAGTAAAATAGGATGGTCTCAATCATATTTTACCATCGAAAAACTTTGTAAGATGAGTGACGTGCTTTCTTACTTTAAAGCATAATGGGGAGAGGCAAAGGCAAATCTAGTAACTTTAGAAATCATGATTGTGATAGATGTCGTAAATTCGCATTCTACTAGTTCATTGTCTTGTACACTCAAATGAAGTGGTGCCCGTGTTATTACTTTCAAAACGGAACATCGTGTCACAACCAATGTGCCTTATGGTTATGTCAAAGTCTTTATGAATCAATCCCAACCGATTCATTGTTGGGATTAAAATGGATTCAGTAATTTAAGTCCAGTGATTTGTATTTCACTAGATTGACACATTAATTTTCTAAGAATATGCTTCCTTCCACATTTAATAGAAATAATTTATAGATGCAATCAACTTTATTCTCAGTTTTCCAAAAGGTAGATAATAGTTCACACATGAACACCCTTTCCACTAACAAGATGTGATTATCCTTTAGTACATACAAAGCTTAGACATTGAGTATTGAGCAATTTAATAAGTGGTGTGGTCTTATTATGTAACAAAAGTCGGATTCAACTCAATTACTTTAGAAGTATTCAACTCAATTACTTTAGAATGAATATATGTTACATTTCATTCAAATATATCCCAAGTGCTTTAGAGAATTTATGTCTCGTGGGAATGATGTACTTTCCATTCCATAAACGCAGACATTTGATCTAGTTCAATTAAATAGTCAATTGACTAGGCAAAGTTCTTGTTGCCTTAAAGTTGATGTGAAAATTGGTTGTTACTATGTTACACACATTACATTGTATATATTAACACCTATGACCAGGTACATTTCCAACTCTTTTATTTATGATGGGAGCTAGAATTACATTTTAGCTTCGTCCCATGATATATATATGTCCCTTTTCTCATGCTTTATATGAGTCATTACGTCTAACCGTTATTACTTCGGGGTTCTTTCCATTTCCAATTTTGCTACATTTAGCTTAATTTGAGAAATTTCTTTATCTCAATAGGCTAAGAGAATCTCACTACACATGTCAACCACTTACTTTAAGTTGAATAGATTACTAAAGATGGTTCTCTTGTTGTAATACTTCAACATATACTGGTTTGTTAATTAGTATCATGGATGAAGTAGAGAAAATGGAAATTTTCTGACGCATATCATATTTTGTGAGTTCTTCCACAAAAATTGGGATACATGTGATTTTATTTGAACGTATCTTTTGAAAATACCGACTCTTTAATAGTTGAGCAAGTGGATTACATCCCACGGAACATTCAAATTTTGGGGAGAAAATATCATGTACACAATCATGGTGTTCAAGTACTTTTAAACCTCAAATGAATACATTGGAATCGAGTTGGTACAACCAATTAAACAAAAGACACCATTCAACTATAGCCAATATCATATTCAAGAGAATAAAATAACATTAAGACCGACAATCTTAATGAACTAGATCAACACTCATAATTTGAATTGATTGTTTAAGAACTCATCATAAGAGGGAAAAGAAAAAAGAAAAAAGAAACAACAACTAGGCATGTTCTATAATAAATAAAACAAATAAGCCTAGCAAATACTCAATGTAAAAGTTCACATTAGTTACATACCTCAAATCTCAAGAGATCTTAAGTTCCCATTGTACAGTACACATGAAAAACTAAGCTTTGGCAACGATGAACAATATTATAGGTGAACACCCAAAAATCAAGGAAAGACTCAATCTGACACACCTTGATCCAAGAGTGTTATTGTGCTGCATCATCGTACATAGGCTCGATATGATGAGGTGCAACAGACGAAGTATAAGTCACTGTCCAAATCACTCTCCTAACATTCTTTTGGATGGGGTCATCATCTCCCGAGTAAAATGATTTGGACTTGGTTCATGAATTTTGATCCAAAGTGGAAGATAATGATATTGTTTGAAAAACGATGGGTAATTAAATCTCATGTCTCAGTAAAGGAATTATAGGTTCTCGGGCTAATAAAAAAAATGAAGTGAACCATTTTAACTTAGCTTTTATATGTAGAATGGAAACACCAATGCTAATCAAAACTGGAATGGCCTTATCGCGCACTCCCCATAACCCAGCTGGAACAGTATCGAGTTAGATCAGCTGGAACACGACTGAGTTGACTGGACCGAATCAGCTGGACCGGATTGGAATGGAATGGACCGGATCAGTGATTCCCAGAACTGAAGACGAACAAATATTTGTCGAGGAGCAGACGAGCAGACTTCCTTCCTCCTCTAGTGCGAATCAAAAATAAACTTTCTTCGTCCTCTAGTACAAATCAAAAAATCAATCAAATCAAACAGATCTGTCAAAATAATTTCTGATTGCTATACATACATAGTTACGGAAATAATAACAATCAATCAAAATAATTCCTCATTTAAAAACGAGATTAATCAAAATAATTCCTAATTTCCGAGATTAAATTAGTTTTCGTTGCAGATTTAATATACCCAATGCGATGAAAAGAAAAAAAAATTAGTGAGAAAATAGATTCAACTTATCTTATTTGATTCCGACGATTTCCAACGCACTGTATTTGATAGCAACCCAAATGAAAAAGAAATCAAAATCCATTGTCGCAGGGTAGAGCTCATAGGCCCTATAACAATTTATTTATTTTTGTATGGATTGGACTCGTATCTGATCGAATTCACTTGGCTCGTTAGGATCCGACTCAATATCTTTGTTTTTTAAGCAGGACCTGACAAAAATATGTGAGTCGGTGGCTTGGTCCCATGAGTCGGGATAGTTTATTCCGTGATCCGAATGGATCCAAGTCAAAGATTACGTCTGAGATGGATAGCGAGTCAGATTTAACCAGGACTAAAGGTCTGACTTATGTCGAGTCAGGGTTGACTCAGTTTTAGATCATCATTTAGATGCAAACAAATAAGATGTATATATCTCAAAAGAAATATGGTGTGTGAATTGATGTAGTGAACATCTTTTCTTTTCTTTTTTGATGTGAAAAGATCATATATTATATATTAACTTGCAAATATAGTATAAAAGATTTACAAAATCATTTTTGTCAAAGACGTCAAATTTACAAAAACTACCGGAGTTACAAAATTTTTAGCATTAGCATGGAATGCAAAGGCCGGGTTTCAGCATAGAGACCAAATACTGTAATAATCAGGGGTGAGCATTTGGCCTAATCCGTAAATTTAATCGGGACCAACCGTATTTTGCCGGATGGATGCCCGGACCGTCCATTAATGGATGCGGATGGGATTTTTGAAATCCATCGGATTATGGATTGGGCCTGGATGCAACCTTAAAAATCCGTTGAACATCCATACCCGTTAAATTAAGAGTATATATATAGTTTTCAGAAAAGATGTAGATAATTTAGGAATTCTTAAGGTGTTTCCTTCGAATGTTGTCCGCGACACTTTTATATTTGTGTACATATATAAAATATGTAGGTTTTCTGAAAAAGCCATCTATGTTTGTTTTATTTCTTCATTATAAATCGTTCGTCTGTGCATCCAAATCCGTCGGATGTTGGATTAGATGCGGATACCAAATTTCAAATCCATAGAGAATTGCATTGGATGAGGACAAGGTGAAAATCGGTCCACACCACTAGAGGTGTAAAACGTGCCGGCCCGGCACAACCCGGCACACGAAGTCGCGTGCTTCACGTGCCATGTGCCGTGTTGTCTTTGTGCCAACGATTTAAACGTGCCGTGTCGTCTTTGTGCTTTACTAGTCAAAAGCTAAGCACGAAGATGCCCACGGGCACAACACACGAATAAACGTGTCGTCTGGCACACGTGCTATAAACAAGTTTATCACAAGAATTTAATTAGACAACATATCATTTGAAATTATTTCAAGTAAAATTAACAAGTTTATTCAATAAAGAAATAGCCCATCAAATATAAAATTGGATTATTGTCATGTAAATTAATGTTCTAGTTAAATATAGGTGACGACATTATAACAACGATATTGAAATATATTTTCCACATATTAAGGTATTATATGTGTTGTTATAAATAAGCCAACATAAAATGTTAAAAACTAACTAGAATAGTGACTCTTTTGTGAAATATACAAAAAATGTGATGTATTATGCCTTCTTATATGGTGTATTTGTACATGTTATGACCTGCTCTCTTAACGTGCTGTGCTGTGCTGGGCTGGGCATGTGTGTATCCGTGCCGCGTGTTGTGATGTGCTACTGTGCCAATTAGTCAAACCCAGCACGTCCCATTTAACTAACGAGCTATGCCTTGCTGGGCTAAGTCACGTCTTTGGGTCAATAAGGCTGTGCTCAAATTTTAGCATGATGTGCTAACAGTTTCGTGCTCGGTCTTTGGCACCCCCAATTTACACCTCTACACACCACCCCTAGTACTAATAATCAAATTAGAGGAAATGAAATCATTTCAGCTCAAAATATGGGGGCGGTGCCCTTGGCTTTAGTGGGCGCACTCGAGAAATGGAAGAGTTGATAAAAAAAATTTAAAATTTGTATTATTTCATCCCGGCACTTTTAGGGGCGACCCCGAAAGAATTAGGGGCGACTTTTTTATTCCCAACCCATATACACCGTTAAGGGATGTCCAAAAACGCGGAGAATACGTAAATGCCCTTACACAATCGGAAGATATTTAGTGCCCGATTATTATAACTAAATCGGAAGCTTAGTAACTATGTTATACTACCGATTATTATCGATTTTGTGGCAAACACGCATCTGGCTTCTATAATAATCGGAAGGAACATAACCTCACGATACTACCGATTATAGTAGATCCTAAATTCCCAAAATTGGTGATTTCGCCAAGAAAGAAATTTGGGGCAACTGTATAATCGGAAGTCTTATTAACTACCGATTATTCTAGTTCCCAAATTCGAAAAAAATGACATTTCTGCAAAAACAAAATTTGGGGCAACTGTATAATCGGTAAGTTATTAGCTACCGATTAATATAGTTCCCAAATTCGAAAAAAATGACATTTCTGCAAAAACAAAATTTGGGGCAACTGTATAATCGGAAGTTAAAGTACTTCATTTGACTACCGATTATACAGTTGCCCCAACAAAATACAGCCGTTGGAACTCTAAACTGTATATAAGGATTGTATCCTTTTACTCTCTATGGAACACAAATGCCTTTAAACTCTCTCCAACATCATCTTCAACATAATGGCCCAACCATTCATTAATCCTACGGAGTTCACGATCGAAGAAGATTTATCTTTATGTAGGCGCTATGTTCAATTCTATCCGAGACGAGGAGAAGAACGCAGGCAAGGAGGCATAATGAGTATGAGTTATTTGGGGAAAATTTACGAAAAATTAACGACGACACCAGAACCCAAACAACCGTCACTCCGCCGATCTTTTCTCGCCGAGTTGGTTCAATAAATGGACACGTCCAAGAATTCGTCCATTTAACTTATCTTGTGAATCAATATCGATTGAGGGGTGAAACCAATGATGAGGTTATAGAACGATCTCTCGGGAATGGCGGAGATGGAAAAGATCAAGCTTAGTTATGAAGCTCATTTTAGAATCCTTAGGCGATGGAAAGATTTAATCCGTTTAGGACTCGTCCAACACGTCCACGACGCTAATCACAATACCTTGTAATAGAATTGAGGGAGTTCAATGTAAAATTATGATGATGTGTAGGTGATATTGTTATGAATTTCAAAATATTTATGAAAATCGGAAGTTTTAATTGTTGATCTAACTACCGATTATATGCCAACGGCTAGTTCGTTCAAAAGAAACTAGCCGTGCTTCGAAAACCACATACAATCGGTAGATAAGACATATTGAGAAACCTCTGATTATACTACTCTAATGAACCAAGTGGTTATGGCTGGCTGAGAGCACTCAAAACCTATGAAATATGGCAAAGGTTGGATCTGGGGCTCGTTATAATCGGTTGGTTATATAATTATATACCCTACCGATTATGGTATATTTCAACATTCATTACGTGAAGGATTTTAGAAAAAACTAAATTTGGGGCAACCTATAATCGGTAGGTTGTGGAACCTATTAGGCTTTCGATTATGTCTAGATCCACAGCTCTATCCAAGTGGTTATGGTTGGCTCTGCACCCCTCAAAACCTATGGAATTTGGCCAAGGCCGAATACGGAGCTCCTTATAATCGGTAGTCTTATAAGTTGGATAAGCTACCGATTATAAAAGGGATTATTGGCCGATGTATCTACACAATAATCGGTAGGTATAGTTTCAATTTAACCTACCGATTCACCTTTAACCTACCGATTATGGTGTTGGCTACCGATTATGTAAGGGCATATTGGCCATTTCGAAAAATCAAATATAAGGAGTAGCTTAGATTTACGTTTGGGTGACCTTTTTTGTCTTTTAGTGTCGCCCCTAATTCTTTTGGGGTCGCCCCTAAAAGTGCCAGGTATTTCATTACTTATATTTTTCTTCTTAAACATCCATTTATGACATTCAAGGTCCGACTGACCCTTACTGAAATTTAATCTACTAAAAAATCTATAGAAGCAAAAAAAAAATAAAAAAGGAAAAATAACCCACTTTCTCTAACTGTGTTTTTGAGTTTAGACTCGTGCTTATTTGAAACTGTTACAGGTGCTGTGACATTTGCGTAGTCAAATAAGTTTATGCAAGTAGAACTGCCAATTCTTACTGACAAACCAAATTCGAAAAACGGAGATGAAAGTGAGCTGTGGGTTTAATGTCAATTCTAAAGTTAAAATGAGGCCTATCTTTAAAACAAAAAGGACAGCTAATCCAATTTCCTTAATTTAGGTTTTCAGGCAGAGTTTACCTTACTGCCTTCACAAACCACAAGGTATATCGGAGATTTTCTAACAGCAGCATGCATGGTCATCAGATCCAAAAGGTAAAATACACTTCGGATCAAAACTATTTAGTTATCTGGGCAGGAATTTAAAAGACTGAAAATGAAATATATACTGTTGAAAGTTTCCTGCTTGGAAGTCCTCGAGACAGACAGATCAAACGTCTTGCACCCTTGTCAAAACAAAAACAGCATCGAAGCCACCTCCCAAAATTTGAAACTTTTCACAATTTTATCTCCCCAGATTTGGAAACGCAAAATACCATTACCCACCTCTCCAATTACTTTGTGATCACCTGCCGCCCTGAGAATTGAAAAGAAACATGATGCACAATCAACAAATTAGCTATTGGTCAAAAGCTTTGTATGTTTAATTTAAACATCAGGTAGTGATGATGGGCCCTTCAGTAGCAGCACCTCTGCTAAACCTACAACACATTCCCACCTCGAGTTGCTGCCTAGAGAAAGTAGAAAGAAGACCAGTACTCATAAGGCATAAAGAAGTAAAAATGCAGCTAAAATGTATCCCTCTGAACAGAGCATTTTGAAGAGAAGGAATGCCAATGAGTGCCACTCTTTACACTTTTGGTTACCAGGTTTTGCACAATGGACGTAATGGTCTTTTAAAATTACACATGAATCATACTGCATAGTGTTCGGGTTCCCCTATTACTCAGATAGCACCAACTTTCTACAAGTGCAGAAGTGGCAGTAGTTGTATGTCTTCCTTGAAAGTAAAGGAGCTTCTAAGAATTTGCTCCTGTTAGTATGTTTGAAAATAAAAAGGCAAGAAAGCAAAACAAAGCCGGGAAAACATAAGAAGATCAAACAAAAGGAAGCATGGTCGACAAACATTACTGTACAGCTAGATTGTAAACCATCTAAATTGAAAAATTAACAATAGGGTAAGCTGTGAAAATTTTCAACATACTAGTTTCGGTGTAGATCAATGCATGCTCTAGCTCCAGCAAAAACATGCAAAATACACACAAATTGGCCTATTCAATTAAGGGCTCACTTGCATAATAATCAAAATAAAGCTGATCCTAAAATTATAAAAATTTCAGCTTTAAAACAACCGACCTTCTAACCCTGGTTTGAGGAGAATTTGAGCACACAACTCGTTGAAACTCTTGGAAGACTCGAAATATCTGCCACTAGCTTTTTGCTTTTCCGATGTGAAATAGAATCAAAAGAAATATCCATTTCTTTCAAAGCTTTTGCTTTCTTCAAAATCAGTTTCAACCACCTCATCTCCCATGCTTTGCCAGTAAACTTTTTGAAGCTAACAAACTTGAGATGTAGAAAAGACAATCTAGTAGACACCATATCAAGTCTTCGACTATAGTGGACACCCCCATCATCACCTGCCTCCCCAATGTCGTCTTCTTTTTCACCGGGGAAAGAAGGAACGAACTAAATTTTAACATGAAAAGAATAGACACCATAAGTATAACAGGCTAAAAAAATGTAATCCAAAACTTGTTTTATAATTTATCTAACAAAGGCTGAAAGTTTAGAGAACTTGTGACTTGCCTTTTCAAATTTGAGTGACTTCAGATTAGGTGCTTTTTCGAGCAAAACAATTAGTGCTTCATTAGCAATTACTTTCTGAGTCAGACACAACTCCTTCAAATTAGGATACGAGGGTATATGGTTCCGTATATCGTCTGCAATGGTGATAACCTACTCATGACAAGGAAATTTGAACAAATATATATCAGCTTCAATGTGACCGGTTTGCCATATATAATATATAATACTTCCAAAAGATATCAGCAAGCAAGAAGTATTACCTGTAAAGTTCGATCAGAAATTGTTAGATACATCACATGTGCAAGTGCTCGAAGAAACTTACTTATAACTGCACCATAATTTATTGCTTGCTCCCACGGTATATTATATACGTCAAAGTAAAAGTCAATGTGTGCTTCAACTAGTGATGTAAAGCTAGACATGTCATAATCCTTTGCAACAATACCTTTGTAGGTGAGAAACTCTAGACTTGGTGCATGAATTTCAAGAGCACAGTTCTGAAAACCGTCTTGGTGTTCCGGATTTGAAATAATCAATTTTTGCAGTGAAGGATTTGAAATACAAACATTCTTCGTATCAGACCAGGTGCAGCATCCCAGAAATAAAAACTGAAGTACGGGGAAGCTGGAAAAGAGTTGCTCGTTCCAACACTCATCTTTAAATATGACCCCAAAGAGCAGAAATCTTTCTAATCTTGGAAGAGATATATATTTAGGAAAACAGATTGTAGGGCCTGAATATAGCCTTAATTTAATTAGCGACTCACAAGCAAAAAGAGATGGTGGCATCAAAACTTGGTGTCTTATAGTCGATTGGAGAGTGAAATCTTCAACATTGTGAGATAATACAGTGGTAATCCATTTCCCAATCTGAGATTCATTCGAAATGACACTATAATTGAGAGTGAACATCTGAATGTTTGAGTCATCATGAAGTTCCAACGTTTTATCGACAAAATCAATAAAATTGTGAGCCTGTGAGGAATCCCGGCAATCAAATTGAAGGATAGGGATAGATCTCCAAACGTATTTCCATCTTTTAGATAATACACTAGTCTGAGCAGCTTCTCGGGTATCAACAAAAGAGAGAATGTGATGAAGAATTGAGCTCGGCAAGTTGCTAATCCTATCTTCAACAACCTCACTCATATTGTGTTGTCCCTTCTCTAGGTTTTGAAAATAATTCTGTAAAAAACAAATAAAAATGAAATTAGGGGTTTTTGAGTTAAGTTATGAGGAAACCCTGTACCAATTACATGGTCAGAAGCTAAATTTCTCAATTGAACTCTATAAACCCTAAACCCTAACATCACTAGAACATTTTGAGAGTCAAACAATAGCAACAATGTAAGGTAAAGTGTGTTTGTTATCAGGAATCATATCTTCAAAAACCCTAAATGTTAGTTTTGAACAGTAATGACTAGGGAATTTTTGTTTGGAACAAATTGAATCAAATGAAGTAATAAAAATAAAGATTGAAGAAGGAATAGTGCAGTAGAAAGAAAGTACCTCTTAGTTATTAAGATTCCAAGAATAGAGAGCACAATCCTCCTAACAGCAGCAATCGAGAGAGGGAGGAGAAAATGAGCTCAAGACTCTCTGAACTGAGTTCGGTGGAGAAAACAAAGAGAGCTTTAAGTTTTAATGACAGACAGTACAGTGAAGCGGTTGTGAGTTGTGGTTCGAGTCCGAATCGACCTCATTAGTTTATCTTGCAATAAATACCCTCGGATAACTTTAGATTTTTTACCGTGAAAAATCCCATAAAAAATCTCGTAGGTAGACAACATTAGACAGTACGTCAGTACGTGTCTCGTCAAAAGTAACATAGGGCCGTGGAATGCATATATAATAGCAAAAATTCTTGGTGTACGGCCTCTTTGGACACCTAAAATCAATCCCCTCACAACTCAAACATGATGACCCACCCCCTGCTAATTCTCATGCCATGGGGCTCACTTTTGTGTGAGGTGTTGTTTTGGGGTTGTTCTTTAGGCGATATGTTTAGAAGGATTGATATTATAGACAGTTTACTGGACACACCGTGTATTCTCCACCGAGAAATACACTGACAGAAAGAAAACCCCTGGAACCATATGGAGAAAAATTGGGATGGGGTTTTAACCACAGTAGGACCATAGCAATTGTTTCACGCGGTGTGATGCACGGGATTTCAATCCAGGTGAATCTATACTTGTTGTATTATAGAACACTTGATTGAATTTTTTTTTTTTTTTTTTTGATGCCCTAGACTAGTGGTCCCTAGACTACATCCAAACTTCTTAAATTGGAGTGGATTTTTTTAACAATTACAGGGTTTGAACCCCTACCTACACAGTGGGAGGGAGCATGCCAACCACCAGTCCACTTGGTGATCGGCCGAAACCAAAACACTCTGAAGGCGACATCAAAAACAAAAGGACTTCTATTTTAAGTCATTTTATAGAAATCAAGCAGGTATACTTATTAGTTTAAGGCAAACACATCCAACCAAAAACCCTCTGCCCTCTCTCCTCTTCTCAACGGCTCTTTTTCTTCATCTGTTTCTTCCTTCTTTGTCTATACTTTTTCTATTCCTATGAGGGTCGAGTAATCTCCCCATATGGATTTTGATCCCAAGCCAGATGGGGATCTAGGAAAGGGGTGAATAACATCAATTACTGTCATGATTTTGTTCGATCCTATTGTTTTGTTAGGAAATCCGGGTTCTAAGTTTTACATTCTCATTCATTCATCTTTTGCATCTTTTACATTGTTAAATTAGCTGCATACATAAACTAGTTCCTTCATTTCCTTTAACCCATACAACATCGTGCATTCCATAATTTCTTTCGTATTTCTATATCTTGATCAAATTATTCTTTATTCGGTGATTGTCTAGTATAATGTCTTAATTCTTAATTCTCTTTCAACCGGTTTTTTCTTCTTTACCGAAGTTTGTATTCGACCCATAAAATTAGTTAGGGAATTTTTTTTGTAGATCTAGATTGATAAGGAAACATGAGACAGTAGCAGGGGAATGATTCCTCATTAGATTTTGAAATTCTTAAACTACCTAGAGGCAATAACCCAAATAAAACAAACAAGATACCAAGGAATTCAAAGAACATACTAAAGACATTCTTCTTAAATTTCTAAAAACATAAATTACGGAAATATAAATCGACATCAACTACTTAATTCTTCCCATGGTGGCTCTTTCCTTCTTATCTCTGTCAGTCCTCGTCTTCGGAATCGTCCACCATTATAAAAACTCCTTCTCGTTCTTGTTGATAGATTGCAGACTTCCCGTGCACATAGGTACAGTCCATCCCTGGAGGATATTCTGATAGAAAGTAATTAGAAGTAACAGGTACTCTGGTGGCCAACCTAATATAAAGGTCTTTGATAGCTTGCTTCCCTAAACTTTCTTTCTCTTCTTTGCTTAAATTGCATAGAGCCAATCTCTGTGCTTGTGCGGGATACATGAAAGTTTCTCGGTTACAGACTGCACATCGAAAATACTACATTCGATGAATCTGCCCTTCCTGACAACGTATTACCTTAGTAGATGAAATTGGTGCTCCTAAAGGAATTATGAAGTGATTAAAAGCCATTTCTCCTAATTTTCTTTCTTCACTCTATCTTTCTCAGTTTGGTCCTTATCGTGCCGGAGAGCGGCTTTTATAGCCTAGGACAGCTCTTGGGTTTCCCATTGCCTTTAAATTCTTTTCTATATCTATACATTTTGTTTAGATATTCACAGTCGTCTTATCTTCTTGTGTTCTTCAAGTTCTCATTAAATTTGATTAGTGGACTCTTTGCATTAATAAGATGCAGGCTAACCTAGATAACTCTTGGTTTTTAAATTCATTAACTACATATAGGCAAACCTAGACAATGAACGGAACCCTATCACTTTTGACCCCTATCTGTGTAGTCTCTTCATCTTGAAAATTCATGTCTCATAAACCCTTTAGGGTACCTCTACCCTAACCATTGACCTATTTCTCTTAAGATCAGTAAAACGTATGAACTTAGACAAACTATATCAGCATTTATTTCCTGTCATGTTGAGTCCTGCTATGTATTTCATTGTCTCTAATCAGAGTGTCTCTATTTTTGCCAAATTCTAAGAATTTATACCCTGTTACATCTCTGCTAGATGTATTCTATCTTTTTGTTGTCGATCTTTGATTGGCCGAGATATAATTTAAATTAGAGCTTTTCACTTTTTTAAGGTGAGTTTTCTGAGAATTTGTAGTTGTTGGAATAAAGCAGACAATCTATTTAATTCTTGATCCTCTTCATCTTCAATGCCCCTCCCTTCTTCTCTTTTTCCTCTCTTGCGATTTTCTATTCTCTCTTCTGTTAAATTTTAGAACCCTTTTTATTACTCATTATGAGTAATTATAACTTATACAAACACCTCAGTGGTCTTTCGGTAGCTCAGAGATATGCAAATTACACGAATGTCGGCTTTCTACCAACTCCCCCAGCTTTAATAACAAAATTTGGCATTAAAGATAACAGTATTCTATCTAGAATTTTCTCAACTGAAGTTTATATAACAGAATATATTAGAGGAGTATTGCGTCATTTTTGGGGTCTTAATATAGGGTTTCAAATCCGCGAAGTTGATCCAAACTTATTCATAATTACTTTTCGTACGGCAGATGATCTAAAATGGATAGATTTAAATGGTCCTTGGTACCCTTATGGTAATGTTCTATCGGCTAGATCGGCTTTCCCTGGCATGCAAATTTCAACGGAAACTGTCAAGGAAATCCCTCTTTGGGCTAGTATCTCGAACTCAAGACATGAACACAGACTAGGATAACGTATTGGTTTAATTGCTAGTAGAGTAGGAGCAGTTAGTCGGGTAGAAAAGGGAAGCTTTGATTGCGAACCAAGAGTCTTGGTGTGGGTTAATATTGAGAAACCATTAGTTATGAAACTTTTAGTTAAGGTGGAGCAATACCCTGTCAGAGAGCTAACCTTCACCTACCACAATCTCCCTTCTAAATTATGTTCAAACTGCTACCGTTTTGGGCATAAGATCAATAAAGTGTGCCATTCTTCAGCATAGGCCGTTGGAGGATATCTATGACATCTCGATGCATTCTCCGGGTCCAGCAGATGACATCTATTGGCTTGACAACACACCTATTCGGATTTGGAACCCTCAAGACAACAAGTGATGCTCATGGAAACATGGAATCTGTAGAACAGTTTCTGGAAATCCCAGGAAATAGAGAAACATTGCTTGAGTTATTTAGAGAAGAGCATCCTATTGTTGAACAGCCTAGCATTGCTCCTACAATTACTGATCGTAACTACGAGGTATTGGGGCCGGTAACTTATGATGAACACATGCCAGAAGCCTCAACCTCTATCCTGGGAAAGAGAACCTACCGGTTTAACCTGCCTGAAAACTTTATCCCTTTGCATTGTGCAAATTCTGGGTCGGTTGGATCGGGTAACTAGGAAACTCGTCGAGTTATCAAATCAATGGCAAAGATCGATAACAACTTGTACCAAGAACATGAGCTAGAACAGGTCCTTGCCAATCCTATCAGTACTAGGCTAGAACCATCACCTATCTTAGTTAATTAAAGATTATCTTTATCTTCTCCCCTTTTGAAGATGCTCAGAAAAATCTTCCATCTCATATCTCTTCTGAATCAATTGCATCTTCCATATTTGCATCTCATGATAGCTCTATTCATCCTAGTCTACATACATTGCATACATCATCAGCATCTCCCAAAATTCAACCTAAGTCTGCATTCAAATTTTCAGTCCCGGATTTTCCATCTTCTTCATCGTCTGAAGGGCTCCAAATCTTGGTATCGGATTCAGACAATTTGCTTAATATTGATCAATATGGCTCAAATCTCAAAGAACAGAATCAGGAAACAAATGTTCATTCACCAATTCCTTTCATTATAGATTCCCATCTGTGCAAATGATCGAAATTCAGGTAACCCTTTACTTCAGCATTTATCTATTCTTTAATTTGATATAAACTCTACTCATCTCATATTGCATTGTTAACTTACTTCCCATATAGTCTTACATCTAAGTTTCAACCTCTTGATTTTAATTTAAGTAGCTTTACTGACCCATATTCAACATGAAAATTATAGCATGGAATATCCAGGGGTGCGGAAACCCTTTCACCCAAAATCATCTAAACCAATGATTAGTGGTAATAAACCTGAAATCCTATTTCTTTTAGAGACTAAATCTAAGAGACATTTAGTTAAAAATATTTTAAAATATTATCCTAATACTCATATGGTTGATCCTATAGGACTAGCTGGAGGTTTAACATTAGCATGGGTAGATGGTTTTTCATTTGAAATAGTGCAATGGAACTTACATATGATTAATATTTTAGTTCAAACCAATACTGAATCTAAGAAATGGTTGTTAACATGCTTTTATGGTAGCCCTTATCCTTTTAATAGAAATGTAGCATGGGATTTCCTTACTGACATCTCTGAACATGTAGATAAATTCTCCATGCCATGGGTTCTAATAGGGGACCTTAACATGATTTTCAGTCAGGAAGACAAAATGGGAGGATTACCCTTTAAGAAAACTGATAGTAAATATTACCAAAATATTTTGTCTAAAGCTGGCCTTTTGGATTTAGGATTTAAAGGATATGACTATACCTGTAATAATCATAGAGAGGATATGGCTAATATCCAAGAGAGGCTTGACAGAGTTGTAGCTAACATAGAATGGAGTACCAATTTCCCAAATGCTGAGCTCTCTCATCTGGTGGCAGCTGGATCTGATCACTTCCCTTTAGCCCTAAACTTAGATACTACTTGTACCAAAATTTCTTATACCTTCAAATTCTATGACACTTGGCAAAAGGAAAGCTCTTGTGTCCAAACTATTAAAGATTCATGAGACCATGTCATTAGGGAGAATCCTACTAACTCTTTGATTTTAGCCTTCAATCCTGCAAACCGATTTAGATTTTTGGAAGAAAAACATCTTTGGTTTTCCTTCCAAGCAAATCAAAAGAATTTTGTCCCAAATTGATAACCTGAATAATTCCAGTTTTGTGTATAAAAAAGAAGAAAAATTTAAGGATAAACTCTCTCAATTAGAAGACCTCTATGTTACTCAAGAAGCCATAGAAAAACAGCAATCTAGAGATAACATGGTCCAACTAGGAGAAAAAAATAACTAATTCTTTCATACTAAGACTATGAAGAGAAGAAAATTGAATAACATAGAATGTCTTAAGAGGAGTGATAATGTAATAACTTTCAAAAGAGATGAAATGCAAGTAACTCTATCAGACTTCCTCTTAAATCTCTTTTCAAACCCTTCTCCTCCTCCCCCTCCTAACCCTTTGTTTTTTCAGAACATTCAACCTTGCATTTCTAAAGAAGAGAATACTAACTTAAACTATGTGCCTTCTGCTGAGGAGATTTGGTTAGTTATAAAAAAAAACTCAAGCCAAATAAATCACCAGGACCAGATGGTTTCCCATCTAGTTTCTTTAAACTAAATTGGGTAACAGTAGGAGAACAAGTATTCTCAGCCATTCAACATTTTTTTGAATCAGGTGTGCTACACCCTGAATTCAATAAAACTTTTCTTTTCCTTATTCCTAAGAGCAAACATCCTAAAGATCCTAGTGATTTTATACCAATTGGTCTTTGCAATACAATGTATAAAATTATAGCAAAAATTCTAACAAATAGGATGAAACCCCTACTCAACTCTATCATCTACCCTTTCCAAGTTGCTTTCCTCTCTAAAAGGAAAATCTCAGACAATATCATTATTGCTCAGGAGATAATTCATTCCTTTAAGAAAAAGAAAGTGGAACATGCTGGAATGGGAATCAAGATTGATATGTCAAAGGCCTTTGATAGAGTAGACTGGGAGTTCTTGATCACTGCACTGAAAGCCTTTGGGTTTGATAATAACTTTTTCAACCTCATACATCAATGTATATCAACCTCTTCCATACCAGTCTTACTGAATAGTACTCCAGGAGAGTACTTCAAACTATCTAGGGGACTTAGGAAAGGGGATCCTCTCTCCCCTTATTTATTTATCATTTGCATGGAGATTTTCTCTAGATTGCTTTTAACTAGTGAAGAAGAGAAGTTAATTAATGGTATCAAAATTACCCCCAAGAACAGTCCCATTTCTCACCTTTTCTTTGTTGATGACTGCCTCCTATTCATTAGAGCAGATCTTAAAAAATGTCACAACATTCTAGCTCTAATTGAATCTTTTGGCAAAGCTTCAGGATAGTTAATAAACTTTGATAAATCAGGAGTTTTCTTTAGAAAAAAAGTCCAACCTAAACATCAGAGGATGATTAGCAAATTATTGAAAATAAAAAAAAAAAATCCTTAAGACTCTTATCTAGGAACTCCTCTCTTTATTAGTAAGGCTGAAATAAAACTCTTTGAAGGATTGGTAGAAAAAATGGAACACAAAATACAAGGTTGGATGGGCAAAATCCTAGCCC
The DNA here is from genome assembly GCA_023531295.1 of Papaver armeniacum. Classification (NCBI taxonomy): domain Eukaryota; kingdom Viridiplantae; phylum Streptophyta; class Magnoliopsida; order Ranunculales; family Papaveraceae; genus Papaver; species Papaver armeniacum. Next base: position 360,425 of record JAJJWW010003672.1, read on the forward strand.
AGACTAGTAAATTGGTGCTTAACAAGGCAACTTTGGCAAGTATGGCCAGCTATCAAATGAGATGTTTCATTCTACCAAAGAAAATCACAAATAAAATAGATGCTATACAAAGAGATTTTTGGTGGGGTAAGGAAACTGATTATAAGGGATATTACCATAAATCATATTCTTGTCTTTGTAAACCAAGAAATAAAGGAGGATTAAGCTTCAGAAATGCTCAAAAATTTAATTTAGCAATGATAACTAAACTAGCATGGAGACTAATCACTGGTCCAAAAGCCTTATGGGTGTCTCAATTAAAGCCTAGATATTTCAGAAACTCCTATGTTTTCAAGGATAAAACCCCAACAACTAGTTCATGGATTTGGAAATGCATAAGTAGAGGTATATAACATATGGTAAATAGGTGATGGCAATAGTACTAATATCTGGGATGATAAATGGATACCCAACATGGAAAATAACCTTAGTAGTTTCAAGTCAACTACTAACTCTCACTTAACACTTGTGAAGGATCTGATTGATCCAATCATTAAGAAGTGGAATTCAACCTTAATCTTTGAAATGTTCCCTGTACATATTGCTAGGAAGATCAACAATACTATAATAGCTAGAGACAAACCTGATACTCTTAGATGATTTCTTACAAAATCTGGTGCTTTTACTGTGAAGTCCATGTATAACAAGCTTACTGAAAGAACTGTGAATCATTACAACTTAGGACTGCCAGATTCCTTTTGGAACAATCTATGGAATCTAAATGTGTCACAAAGAATTAAAATTTTTGCTTGGAAATACTTACATAATGCACTCTCTACAAACCTGAAACTGTCTAAATTTATGGAAGATATTCATCCTAATCGCTCTTTTGGTCAGAATGTATAGAATCCATTAACACTTATTGATTTTTTGCCCTTATGTCAAGTCTATCTGGGCTGCTGAGCCATCTCCTGTAGTCCTTAACTTTGACAATTCAATAACCTTCTTGGATATATGTAAGGAATGGATAGGGAAACATGACCCAACTATACCCATGTAAATAATATTGACAAAAGCCTGGTTCATATGGAAGGAAAGATGTAACAGAGTTTTTGAACAAAAACAACAAACTAGTGCTCAATTAGGTTTAGAAATACAAAGATTTTTAGATTTTTGGTATAAGGCTAAGTATTATGGGGTGCTAATCTAGCAGCTAGATTGGCAATCCACGTCAGGTAGCACAACCATCTAAGTCTTATGGTAGTGTTAATCTAGCATGCTAGTCGCTGAGTAAAATAGAGCTGGGCACTGAATGGTTCAGCATAAATTTTTTTCTTACTTTTCGCGGAACCATTCCGCGCATGCATGATGAGTCAAAGTCATTACATTCAAAAGTAATATAACTTAATTTAATATTGAGAATGAGGTATTAGCTCACGATTTTAAGTTCATTTTTGATTTTTTTAAGCTATACATGCACTATAATAGTCGTGTAATGGTATTTGAAGTGGGTGGTTTGATTGTCACGAGGGTCCACAACTCCACGTGCTACACTTTGGTATCTGTTCCAAGGTGCATTTAAAGAGAAGTTCTCGAATTTGGTAGCAGCAACATTTTACTTTTCTGATGGCGTTGTATCATTAAGCGCCGAGGTGCATAGATACTCGGGAATATTCTTGTTGGTGCTGTTTCATTCCGCGAAAAGGTGGTTTTCTCAGCGCTGAATCATTCAGCAAAACTATCTAGCTGCTAGTTCACATGCTAGCAACTGGTAGGAGAGAGAACTAGTGTTAACTTTTAGGCCATACTTTTTTTTTGAATTGCAACACTTAACTGCTAATCTAGCACCTTCGATCTAGCTCATAAGACTTACACTACGGGATAAATATACATCTACAACTGGAGATTTACAACACTTCACTAAACATCGTAAAAAGTCCTATGTTTTACAACTGGTTTCAAAAGAAGAGTTGGCGTATATCATCACTGCCAACCCTTAGGAAACAAGGGGTTGCGCTAAGAAAAAAAACAAAAACTCCTTAAGCAAAAGAGTTGTGACGACATTTAGCTATAACAACTTTGTTCCATATAGATATAGTGACTTAATTAGCCTATCACAATTCTCACAAGAGTTGTTGAAAAACACAAAAATATGATAATGAAAAATATGTTAGAGGGTAGATTCGAACATGAACCTACTGCATGGAAGTCTATCTCATCAACCATCCTTTCAATTCACAAGTATTAGTTTTTTCTCTTTTTTTTAATAGAAAGCTATAACAACACTTATAAGTGTTGTTGAATTAAAAATATATAATGTTGGAAAAAATGAGGTTGGCGAGATTCGATCCTGAGCCTCAGGCATGGAAGTCTACACCACTAACCATCCTACACTATCACAGGTTCTGTCAAGTTTGTGGTTCTTTAATACAGTAACTTTATGACAACCCTTCATAAGTGTTGTAAAACAAAATGTAATGCTCAAAAATTAATGCTCAGGTGACTGAGCCGCAAACAGCGCGAAGCCTTCTCTGTAATCAATCACATACATGCCTTATCTGTAAACAATCACATACATTCTTCTCACTAAAGAGGGTTAAGTTCAAAAATGTAACTGCCCTTCCAAAACCATATAACTCAAATTATAACTGCCCTTTCAATGACCCCAGCAGATACATAAGAAAAACTCTCAATCCCTGTATGTATGGCTATAGATACAAGCAGATACAATTAGATGCCAGGAGATGAAGTATCATGTATGTTGCACAAGCAAAGACACATAATTCAAGAATTGAAACAAAGAATAATGCCATTTAGGAATTGTCAATCATATACTGGCAAAAATTGTCCATTTCTAAGAACGTAATTGCTCATATAAGACCACCAACTTTAAGCAAAGCAATGCCTGCAATAAACTACATGAATAAGTTTGGGGAATTATGGAAAGTATATTGTCAGCTTATAAGTTTGAAGGGAGGGAGCATACATATATGAATATAAGCATATGTAGAGCAAATATGCACAACCTGAGACCAAGGCAGATTTTAAGTGGGCCAATATAGCAATCATAACAACTGACATGTCCCTTTTTCTCTCCTCCTTTATCCGGGCTTTAGACCGGCAATGAAATGATATATCATTTACATTGGCGGAGTTAAAAATGGGTGTTTAATCAGAACAAACATAATAAAGGTAACAAAGCTAGCATTTTATAAATTAAGCACCCAAATGGAGCTGTTAACTGTCTATTTTGCAAGAACAATACTAGTGTTAGTAAAGGAAATACAACAAGAGCGACAATGACAGTAAAAATTCAATATAGTAAAAACAATACACTATACTGACTTAACTTGTGAACTTCCTTTTCTTCTTATTTTTGTTGTTCTTCTTTGTCGGAACCACTGTGATATATTCACCATCTTCTCTTAAGTAGCTCTCGCTCTCGTCATCCATTTGTAAACCAAGAGTTGAAGTATCCACTGGTTGACAATTTGTGTCATGACTGCAATAATGAAGACTAGGAAGGAAGAAGTAAAGAAGAAGCCGCTCAAGCAGTTGGCAATAAAGGTTAAGACTTGTCATCTCAATTGCAGTGTAAACAAATTTCCGTATAGCTTCTCATTTTAACTAAGTTATGGTTGTTGCAGATGAAAAACAAAGAGAAGACTGATGAAGCATCCCTGATAAATAACAAGTCCCAAACTGATAATGCTGAACCATCTTCTAATATAATGCAAGTAAGGCGATCACCAAGGAAAAAGCAGGTTACAGAACCAAGTGCTGCAATTTCTCCAACTGAATGTGCAACAACGACTCCAAAGCGTCGTCGACATACTCAAAGTGCTAAACTGTCGTCACCAACTGATCCAGAACCATCGCCTTCACCTGTAAGTAGGCGATCATCACTAAGGTACAAGAAGTTACCAGAAGATGATGCTGCAACAACTCCAAAGTGTCGACAACCTGACTTGGATACTCTGTCATCACCAGCTAGAAAGAGACAAGCGACTAAGAAGAAGAAGGTGTTAAACCAATCTGAAAGTGCTCCACCTTCACAGTCAACAACTACAAAGTCTCATTCTAAAAGCTCTAAAGGAGATACTGGAAATTCTGAAGTGAGGCAAAAGAAAGTAAATCGGAAACTGGACACAAGAAGCACAGGCCCATGTCCGAATGTTCAGCTTAGGGATCCAAACGACTCGCTTGCATATTTGCAAGAGGAAGAGGAAGAAGAAGACGAAGAACAAGAGGAATAGGAAAATCTTCAGACCCGTAAAGCTTTACATGTGGAAGAGGATAACTCTAATCCAGAAAATATGGAGGCTGATGTGGATAAGGATTTGGAGAATGATAATGGTAACGATGATGAGACTGAATTGGAGAATGGTAATAGTTCTGATAATGAGGAAGGTGAAGAAGGAAAAGAAGCGAAGAAAAGAAAGTATGCTCTACGTGGCCCAACCCAGATGCATGCATTGAAGTTAGATTTTGTTGATTCGAAGAGACCAGTTTCCTTTAACACTAATGAATATCCGATTGGCGATCCATCTGTGCAACTGGCCAGTGTGCTAGGGGTGCTTGTTCGGAAACTTCCGTTAACTTTCAGAGATTGGAGACGTGTCCCTATTCAAGCCAAAGAAAACATGTGGAAGATAGTCATGGTACTGTAATTCATAACTCTTTATCTCTTTTCGTTTAGTCAACAATTCTTGAATTCATAGCGTATTCTAATTCAATTTATTTACTTTTATAACTCTTTACTTTTCGTTTAGTCAACAACTATTGAATTCATAGCGTATTCTAATTCAAATTATTTACTTTTATTTGTAGAAACTATTCATTGTGCTTGAGTGTTACAAAGACTACTATTTCAGCAAAATGGGATCTTATCTTAGATAAGCAAGGTCAAGGAAAGCTGGTTTGGTGCTCGACGCTTTTGATCGTCTCCAAGGGGAAGAAAGAGAGAAACGGCTGGAAAAGCTAATGCCCAGGACCATGACAGTTAGGGAGTGGGAAGAATTTGTGAAATATGTAACCTCTGCTGATTTCAGAGTAAGTTTTTCTATTATAATGAATGACTGTATATTTGTATTAAAAACTTTAAAGTCTGTCGAATGGTGTCTCTATTTTTCTTTTCAGGTCAAAAGACTAATAATGCAAGAAAAGCGTTCAAAACACACCACCCCACATACCATAAGTCGACAAGGTTACGCGCGATTGGAGGAGGCCTTGGTATGTTCACCACGTGAAAGCTATTGAGTTGTTAAAAATATAATTGCTTGGTTGTTTGGTTATTGTGACATTATTTATGCAATTGCAAACATTTAGATGCTTATGCAATTTCGTATAGGTTGATCTTTGGCCTTTTAATTGGCTGTGGATTGTAAAGTCGTTTATGATGGATCTTTTCATAATTCAGATCACGACATGTGGTTTAGACTAGCCTACCTAATTTCACATAGCTGTAATATGTGAAATTCCATGAGTCACACATAGAATTTGGTAGGCTTGTGCTCTCACATGAAGATATTTGTAATTTTGTCATTGGTTTACTCATGTGTTTATCTCTCATCTATATGAATGTTTGGGAGTTCATATCAATTGGAACCAAGAGCTACAAACACTTACTTACATGCTTATACACCAATTTCTACTAACACTAGGTTCCAAGGCATATATGAGTAGTTATCCAGTAGTCTTTGTCATGCTAGTGGCTTATTCATGAAGTATCATGAAGTTCTCTACAAGGTTAGTTCTTAGAAATCTTTGAAGTTTCTTCTTAGCATGTATCATGACTTTAATACCATGTTGTTATGCTATTCTTGATGATTGTCATGTATTGATACATTTATTTGGCAGCAAAAAGAACTAAACACAACCAATGAGATTGATAAAGCCAGTTTATGGAAACGTGGTCATAGACAGCGCAAAGGAAAGATTCCACATCCTGGTGTTATAGAAGCTTTTGTAAGAAATCTTCTCCTCTTCCTTTGTGTGGTTTATGTGTGTGCTTGAAAAATGCGAAAATATCTGATGTTTTACACACTTATACAGGAGAAACTTGAAAAAGCTCAAGTAGAGCATGGTGTTGATTGTGGATCATCCGTGACAAATGATATTCTTGCAAAGGCCTTTGGCGAGGACAAAACTAATGGGAGACTTAAAGGAATTGGTTTTGGAGCGACACGTAAAAAGGTTGCTGCCCAGTCCCACTATAATTGATGATTAGAGAGTGTCAGGAATCCTATACAGCTCTGAATGATCGGCTGGTGCAGTTAGAGCTGAGAATTTAACTTGTGTTTTATTAGTTCTCATTTTCTTGATAAATTCAAACTTGATTGTGACCCTCATACTGCTGATATGGTCTTAATATAGGGAAGGAACTCAAGATGTGTCTGCAATGGAGTCTCACCCTCTCGCATGTCAAGTCCAAAAGACGGCAACAACCGGGGAGGCTAGCACTAGCGTGATTGTTCTCTGCAATGAAAGAGACTCAACTCATACCACTCCAAGTCCTGTAAGGAGACCAAATGAGGTCCAAGTTCCAGAGAGGTTCCAAAATTGCAAGCTGTTAAGCTGGTACAAGGAGAGTGAGGTGGTTGCGGAGGATGAAATTGCCGAAACAGATCCAAGTAAGGAGATACATGGGTTTCCAATAGGTCTTGGATCCTACACTGTATGTGTCAAGGTTGCTTTTGTGGAGAATGCTTATGTCTACATGCCAACTTCAGAAGTCAAGTTTATTGGTGAAGCTATTGGAAATTTTATCACATGGCCCAAGGATAGAATATCCTACCAGTAGACTTCTTAATCATCTTTGATCTTTTTGGAGACTTAACTTTTCGTAACAAACATCATCACTGCCACTTTTTTGTATGTTTTGTGTATATTACATGGGTATGTGAATGTTGTTACACTAGGTCATCACTGCCACTTTTTTGAATGTTTTGTGTATATTACATGGGTATGTGAATGTTGTTACACTGGGTTTGGTTTAATTTGAATGAATCTTTCAGCTTCAGAGCCAGTTTATGTTTCAATTTAATCTAGTTGTTTCTTCACATTTCACAACATAAACAAAGTGCCAAAAGTGAAATATATATGTAGGTCCTTATTCACATATATACAGTTTTGTTAGAGATTTGCACTACACAACCCAGATATTGTGAAATAGCTTCTTTACAACATAACTATATGTTGTCCAAGATAGTTCGAAAGCTCATACAAGTGTCGCGCAAATCTTATTCATAATAATAATAATTGTTGTTTTATATGTTTCTAAGATACCCTACTTGTGTTGTCCAAGATAGTCCTACAATACTAGTAAGAGTGGTGTTAAAATTTTTTCACAATACTAGTAAGAGTGGTGTTAAAAAATTTCTACTACACATAGTATAGTTGTATCATGGTAGTTTTACAATTCCAACAAGTGTACTGACTATAATAATCACAATACTAATAAGTGTTGTGGTAAAAAAATTTACTACTCACCACAATGATTGTAAACACAAATCTTGTAACATAAGTAGAAGTTGTTCAATATAGTTGTACAACTCTAGGAAGTGTAATGACAGTAGTATTCACAATACTAATAGATGTTGTCTTCCAGTTTTCAACTACACAAGCCAGATATTGTGAAATAGTTTCTTTACAACATATATGTGTTGTCCAAGATAGTTCCACAGCTCACACAAGAGACGTGTAAATCTTATTCATAATACCAGTATTTGTTGTTATATATGTTTCCACGATACCCTACTGTTGTTGTCCAAGGTATTCCTACAACAAAATCAAGGGTTGTGTTAGGCTTTCAAAAAAAAAAAAAAAATCGAAAGAGAATCACAACTTTGGGAACATATTTTCGAACCATGAATCACATCACCCTTTACAACTCTTAGTCAAGTATTGTAGAAAAGCTTGGACTTTCTACAATACCCCCACTACAAAATACATAAAATGAAGTTGTCGTTGGTGTACTATAACGCTAATACAGTGTCGTCAATGATGATTTTTCCCGTAGTGTTAGTCTAAGGATAACACTCCAAATAGACAAACACCATTTGACAAAAATGAGACTCATAAATGGTCTTTGCCTAGGAGAACTCAGTTGAAACTCAATATAGATCTTTGCTTGGATTTCTATGGATTTTCCTGCATGTTTCTATTTAATTGTTAGGAATGATGCATGAGACTTTGAGCAAGGCAGAGCAGGACCATTCAAGCTTCTACCTCTGAAGAAGCGGAAGCCCTAGGACTGTTGCAGGGAGCAAAATGGGCAGTTGAAAGAGGATTGTCCAACTTTACAATGGAAGGTGATTGCAAGAACCTTTTTGATTATACGAATCGGAAGCGTCTCAAATTCCCCGCGAACCAAACTATTATGGATGAAGTAAAAAGGCAGTTCAATCTTTGTCAAAAAAATTTAGGTTTTTATTTTGTACCAAGAACGACAAACAATGTAGCTGATGTACTGGCAAAGGAAACCAAATCTTTTAGAAACACCCTCAATTAAAGGAATGAACCTCCATCTTGTATCAACTTTGCATTAGAAGTAGATAAATCAAATGTTAGGGTTGAAACTAATAGCCCAACATTAGATGGCTCTACTCATCTTGATGTAAGGGTTACTAACTCCCTAAGTTAGTCTTTTGAATGCACTTAACTTACAAAAAAAAGCAGGTATACTTATTTTAAGTCGCTGAATTGGGGGCCTCAAGAAATAATCGGGCCTCACACTAGAGGACAAAAAAGATCACCCAAACCTAATTTTGCAAACCCCTTATCCAAATATTTTATGTAATGGCTAATTTGCCCTTTTTTCATTAGGGATAATTTTATTTAATTAGCGTTAATCTATTTTAATTAGAGTTTTAATAATTTCTTTACTTTTGAAAAAAAACTTTACTTTTTTTTGAAAAAATAAAATAAATAAATCCCAGATTTACATGAAAAATCGTCATGGTGTTGAATTACGACCATAAAGACATTTCATCATGTCAACAAATTATTATGAAAAATCGTCACTCTTTAAATTCATAGAATGGCGACTTTAATGAGTCGTCATCTTCTATAAATTAAAAAGTGACGACTTTTCATGATCAATATCAGTTTTAAAATTTACAAGAGTCGTTATGATTAAAATATTGAATTATGACGACTGTAATAACATTTATAGAAGTCTATTTTTGTTTCAAAATTGACAAGAGTCGCTATGGTTAAAATTTAAGGTAATGACGACTCTCATTTTTCATGTTGAATCGTTATGATAAATAAATTTATACTATGACGATTTGGTTGAGTCGTTATTGTCTACAAATTTGAACCATGACGACTTTTACGGTTTTAAAATCTACAAGAGTTGTCATTGTTAAAATTTAGAATTTTGACGACTCAAATTTTTTATCCAGATTTTTTTTTTAAATATAATTAAAATTCTAAAAAAAAAACTACAACAAAAAATTATTAAAAAAAAGTTAATTTTTTTTTTGAAAATAAATAAATAATTATATATATATATATATATAGGATGACACGTGTAACAATCCTAAAGGTTTGGGTAACATAATTTTTTGACTAGGTTTAATCACCCCTTATCCACCTCCCATAGGTGGGGATAAAAATCTAGGGTCCCTAATTGTTTCTCGGGGCCCTCAATTGTTTTTTAGGGATAAATTTTAGAGAAAAAAAATGTGTCCAAGTCCAGCACCGAATCCAGAAACTAGACTAAGGGGAAGCAAAAGTTTATTAGAGGTAGCAAGAAAGCAAAATTAGGCTTTGACGAAAATTTGAGCTCGGAAAATTAGGCTTGGAAGTCCAATGGGTAGGGGTAGCAAGTGCACACCCTTGCTTCACATTAGATCCGCCACTGTCCAAGTCTAAGAGAGAAGAAGAACAATTCCACACCGTAGTACCTTACCTCAAAGTGACACATTAACTAACCTGGCATTTTAGGGGCGGCCCTGGAGGATTATGGACGATTTTTTTATTCCAATCTCGGATGTCCTAGTGGTAAGAAAAATATTAAAATGCCCTTTTACAATCAATAGTTTAGTATTAGTTTTAGCACCGATTATGAATGTATTCTTCTATTAATTATCTTTGTTTTGTTTTGAAAAAATTAAATTTGGGGCTACTACCACAATCCATAGATAATCAACACCATAAAACTACCGATTGTTTAAGTAGAGAAATTCGAAATTCTATTACTTTTGTGAAAACTAGATTTGGGGCGACTATCACAATCGGTAGATAATGAGCATAACTTATCTACCGATTGTACAATCGGTAGATAATAAACATCACTTATTTACCGATTATGAAAATAGAGAAATTTAAAATTCGATTAGTTTTGTGAAAACCAGATTTGGGGCGACTATCACAATCGGTAGATAATGAACATAACTTATCTACCGATTATACAATCGGTAGATAATGAACATAACTTATCTACCGATTATACAATCGGGAGATAGAAAACATCACTTATCTACCGATTGTGCTTCTCTATTAAAACATAAGAGTATAATCGGCAGATAAAGTATTATATTGTCTACCGATTCTGGGACATAATGGCGTTAAATAAATTCAATCGTCTATCTAATCATTATTTACCTTGAACAAGATATTCTTCATGATATTTCTCACCTTCTTCGTACTTATCCATGTTTGTTTTTGATTTAAGAAAAATGGTTTTTGATAAATTTTTCTTGTTTTCTTTTCTTTTTCTTCTATTCTAAAACCTTAAAATTCAAAAATTAAATTGATTTTCCTCCATATAACAAATTTTTCTCATATCAATATATTAACGTCGGATTGCAACGTTAACTACCGATTGCCTAGGGTAATTTGGCCGTTACGAAAGATGAGAGATAAGGGGTGGCTGCATTTTAGGTTTGGGTGACCTTTTTTTGTCTTATTAGTCGCCCCTAATTCCTTCGGGATCGCCCCTAAAAATACCACGTTAACTAAACTGTCATTTCCCTTTTACCCTTTAGTCCTTCCACCATATCATACTACTGAGGATGAAGGCCAGAAGGGTGCTTGGGTATAATCCCCTGAGTCCCCAAGAATCCAATGGGCTTGGGCTCCTAAATGGCGTGTAAACAAGTGTGCTGGCTCAGAAGCAATCACAAATCTTCATTACCAATTTACCATAATGGAACCATGGTGCATAGGCGTAGCTGCTTTTTTGGTTAGCATGTCTCATTTTAGTCATCTTAAGGTAGTCTTTATTTCATTCCTAGAAGTCTAATAAAATGATCTTGGCTAGCTGTTTGCAAAATACTTGTAAGTGTATCTACTAAAAAACCTTTAGAAGCAAAATATAAAGGAAAAATAATCCACTTTCCTTTACTAAGTTTTCAGGCAGAGTTTAGGCTAGTGCCTTCACAGGCACAAGATATTACAGACATTTTCTAACAGAAGCATGGTCATCAGACCAAATATGTAAATACATCTTAAAGACTGGAAATAAAGTTGAATGTTTTCAGTCACCATTTTCTCTCTTTATTACGCTGGTGGATTTTTTGTTCACTGATAAATCTTGTATAAGCTTCTGCACACCACAAAATTCTAAGTGGAGAAGACCTTGAGACGGACAGATCAAACATCTTGTACCCTTGTCAAAACACAAACAGCACCGAAGCCCCCTCCCAATATCTGAAATTTTTCAAAATTTTATTTCCCCAAATTTGGAAACACAAAATACCATTGGCCACCTCTCCAATTACTTCGTGATAACTTGCCGCCCTAAGAATGGAAAAGAAACCTGATGCAGAATCAACAAATTGGCTATTGGTCAAAAGCTTTGTATGTTGAACATCAGGTAGTGATGGGCCCTTCAGTACCAGCACCTTTGCTAAATCTACAATACATTCCCACCTGAAGTTGTTGCCTGGAGAAAGATTGAAGACTAATTCACATAAGGCGTATAGAAGTAGAGCATTTTGAAATAACTAATACGTTATAACATGATAAAGACTTGGAATCCATCACAAACAAAATGAAGAAACAATTCACAGTTACGATACTAAGGGGGTTTATATATCAAATCAGGATAATCAGCAGTTCCCTTGAGGTGCATTCGCTAACTATACTCTTCGTACTTTGATGTCTACTACAAGTCCGAAATTTTGTAAGAAGATTAAAATATTATGTAATGTATGAGTATACAGGATAGAAAAGAGTATCTCCTTCTATCCTAAATGTCTTCAATCAAAGTGAGGGACCTTCATCTGTTCCAGTTTGTATGTTTGGCCCGAAGGCAAGATATTTAAGTAAAACAAAGCTGGGGTAGCTGTTATGTGTCATATGACTGAAACGCACAAGTAACACAATAATTTTGGCAATTTTTCACTAATTTGGCCGGATATAATTGATCACAAATATACAAGATCAAGAACCAGAATTTCAAATTTTTACAACTGTATAGAGGATCAAACCATAAGAAGCATGCACAAACATGAGTATATTACTAGAATGGAACCCACTCAAATAGATAATTAGCATTAGTGTAGGCAGAGAAATTGTTGAACAATGGTTTAACTCTAGCAAAACATGGAAAACAACCCCATTATCTGGCCTCTCCAGATAAGAGCGCCTAACTTGCACAATTAGATATAAAATCAAAGATGATTCTAAAAATTTTAATATTTTAAATTACGGCCTGTAAAAAACAACTGACCTTTAAGGCTTTAACCCTGCTTAGGGGAGAATTTGAACACACAACTTGCTGAAGCTCTAGGAAGACTCGAAATATCTGCCATTATAGTTTCCCTTTTCATGTTTGAAATGGGATCACATGATATAGTCATTGTCACCAAAGCTTTTGCTTTCTTCAAAATCAGTTTCAACCAACTCATCTCCCATGCTTTGCCAGTAAATTTATTGAAGCTAACAAACTTGAGATGTAGAAAAGACAATCTAGTAGACACCATATCAAGTCCCCGACTATAGTCTTCATTGTCATTGTAATCTTCACCCTCAGCAGCGTCACTGTAGTCGATGTCTTCGCCCCCATCATCACCTGCATCGCCAAGGTCGTCTTCTTTTTCACCAGGGAAAGAGGGAACGAACTAAATTTTAACATAAAAAGAATAGACACCACCGTAAGTATAACAGGTTCAAAAATGTAATACGAAACATGTTTTATAATTTATCTAACAAGGGCTGAAAGTTTTGTGCACTTGTGACTTGCCCTTTCAAATTTGAGTGACTTCAGATTAGGTGCTTTTTCGAGCAAAACAATTAGTGCCTCATCAGCAATTACTTTCTGAGTCAGACACAACTCTTTCAAATTAGGATATGAAGGTATATGGTTCCATATATCGTCTGCAATGGTGATAACCTATTCATGACAAGGCAATTTGAACAAATATATATCAGCTTCAATGAGTCCATTTTGCCATATAGCATCACAAACATATATAATATTTCCAAAACATAGCAGCAAGCAAGAAGTATTACCTGTAAAGTTCGATCAGAAATTGTTAGATACATCACATGTGCAAGTGCTCGAAGAAACTTACTTATAACTGCACTGTAATCTATTGCTTGCTCCCACGGTATATTATATACGTCAAAGTAAAAGTCAATGTGTGCTTCAACTAGTGATGTAAAGCTACACAGGTCATAATCCTTTGCAACGATACCTTTATAGGTGAGAGACTCTAGACTTGGTGCATGAATTCCAAGAGCACAGTTCTGAAAACCGTCTTGGTGTTCCGGATTTGAAATAATCAATTTTTGCAGTGAAGGATTTGAAATACAAACATTCTTCGTATCAGACCAGGTGCAGCATCCCAGAAATAAAAACTGAAGTACGGGGCAATTGGAAAAGAGTTGGTTGTTCCAACACTGACCTCCAAATTTGACTCCAAAAAGCAGAAATCTTTCTAATCTTGGAAAAGATATAAATTCAGGAAGATAGATATTAGGGCTTGAAAGTAGCATTAGTTTAATTAGTGACTCACAAGTATAAAGAGATGGCGGCAGCAAAAGTGGATCTCCTTGGTTCAAGTGGAGAACGAGATCTTCAACATTGTGACTTAATACAGTGGTAATCCATTTTCCAATTCGAGATTCATTCGTGAGTACACTAGGGTCGAGGGAGAACTTCTGTATGTTTGACTCGTCATGAAGCTCCAACGTTTTATCGATAAAATCACCATAACTGTCAGCCTGCGAGGAATTCTTGCACGAAAAATCGAGGGTAGGGATAGATCTCCAAATGTATTTCCATCGTTTAGATAATACACTAGTCTGAGCAGCCTCTTGGGTATCAACAAAAGAGAGGATATGATGAAGAATTGAACCCGGCAAGTTGCTAATCCTATCTTCTACAACCTCACTCATATTGTTTAGTCCCTTCAAAAAATAATTCTGTAAAAAATGAATAAAAATGAAATTAGGGGCTTTTGAGTTAACCTATGAAGAAATCCTCCACCAATCAAAAGCTTAATTTCCCAATTGAACTCTACTGTTCAGTTCTAAACCCTAAACCCTAACATCACTAGAACAATTGAGAGCTATTAAGTAGAAAAAATGTAAGGTCAGGTGTGTTTGTTATCAAGAATCATATCTTTAAAACCCTAAATTGTCAATTTGAACAAATTGAAATCAAGTGAAGTAATAAAAATAGAGATTGAAGAAGGAAGAGAGCAATAGGATACCTCTATTCTGAGTCAACAAGATTTCAAGATATCAGCTTGCAGGATGAGAAAAATGGAGAGCAAAATTCTACCAGAAGCAATCGCGAGAGAGATGGAGGCCAGAGGAGAAGATGAGCTCAAGACTCTGAACTGAGTTCGGTGGAGAAAACAAAGAGCTTTAACTTTTAATGAAATCGCGCCAAGGATTTCATAGACATTGGAGCGTATAGGTCAGAGGTGAGTTGAGTCTAAATGGGTCTCAGCCTGGTCAGTTTTTTTTTTTTTTTTTTTTTTTTTTTTTTTTTTTTTTTTTTTTGAGGTAAATACTCCCACAAGACAATGTTTCTGAAAGCCTAACACTCGTTTACAGCTGACTCGTCTGAATTTGACGGAAATCAATCAGACTGAGTCAGATCTGACATAATATGTTTGTTTTTGAGTTAAAAATATATGAGTCAGTGGCTTGATCCAATGAGTCGGGAATATTTTGTTACCTGACAGGTTCGAGTCAGATCTGACTCAAAATTAAAAACAAAGCCCTAATGTCTGACTCACGATGAGTTGGGGGTTGACTCTGACTCAAAATTAAAAACTAGGGCTGGTAACGGATAGATATCCGGCGGATATTGGAAGTTCCGATAAGGTTAAGGTTAAGGCTTATCGGATATCCGATATCCGATAACATCCGACGGATATCAAAAAATCCAATTCGATAAGGTTAAGGTTAAGCTATCGGATATCGAATTTTTATCCGTTAAAATCCGATAACTAGAAAAAATACTAAAAGCTTGAGATTAATTATTGGAGAAGTGAGAACTGAGTGATTAATCGAGAGGGAGGAGCGAGGCGGGAGCGAGAAACGGAAGAAAAAAGAAAAGGAAATCAAAAATGTCTTCTCTTCTCTCGTCTCTCGATTAGTATTGTATTGGTATGTGAAAGTTACTAGTACGCCCCTACCCTATCGGATATCGGATATTAACCAATCGGATAGAGCCCAATCCGATTCCGATAGGTTAAGAGGAAATATCCGACAAGTTATCGGATTCGGATATCCGGTATCCGATATAACGGATAAAATCCTATAGGATTTCGAATAATCAGAAACGGATCCCGGATATCGGTTATCCATTGCCAGCCCTATTAAAAACAAAGCCCTAATGTCTGACTCGTGATGAGTTGGGGGTTGACTCAGATCCAAATCGCGAGTCAGATGCAAACAAACATGGTGCAAGTCTCAGAAAAGAAAATTAGTGTGTTGATTGATTTATATATACCAATTAGCGGAGTTGCAAATTTCTCGGCATTAGCATGTAGTGTAGATGTTGGTCAGGATTTCAGCATTGAAACCAAATACAAATACTGCAATAATCAGATTAGCGCAAATACTGCATATCAAATTAGGCCATTTGTTGTTTCTATTTGCCAAAAGAGGGAGAAAGGAGGAAAAAAATGGTTGTCCAGCCAAGCCATCTCAACTGACTGAGTTGGAACTTGGGCACATCTCCTTGCGGCTCTGTGAAGCCAGCCTGACGCAGTGAGCTCCTCTTCAGAGTCTAAATATTATTCTGTGGAATGTTGGATGCGGTGAAAATATTATTACTGACCAAGTAGTGGAGATGTGCGACTAAAGAAACCATTTGGGCCATTTATACTGGTGGGCTTGTGAGATCAAACCATGGACAAACATGAACATACAGGCTAAAATGTAAAACATTCAGATTGAAAATCAATGCTACTGTAGGCGCCAGTGAAATTTCTCAACAAACTAGTCTTTTGATGTAGATCCATTCATGTCCTAACACGAGCAAAACATGCAAACCAACCTATTATCTGGCCTTTCGGGTAAGACCTGACTTTCACACTTACATATATCATGATAAAGCTGATTCTAAATTTTTAAAGAATTCAGCGTACCAACTTTGAAAATAACCGACCTTCACCTTCTAACCCTGCCCAGAGGAGAATTTAAACACACAACTAGCTGAAGCTCTAGGAAGACTCGACATATAAGCCATGAGATTTTCGCTTTCCATGTTAGAAATGTGCTCACAAGAAGTAGTCATGGTCTCTAAGAATGGAAAAAGAAACCTGATGCAGAACCAACAAATTGGCTATTGATCAAACGCTGCCCTTCAGTAGCAGCACCTGTGCTGAACCTACGATCTCCCACCTCCAGTTGTTGCCTACAGAAAGTAGAAAGAAGACTAGTACTCATAAGGCATAAAGAAGTAAAAATACATTAATCGTAGCTAAAAAGGTATCATTGTGAACGGAGAATTTTGAAATAACTCGTACGTTATAACATGATGAAGACATGGAATCCATCACAAACAAAATGAAGAAACAATTCAGAGTTACGATATTAAGGATTCGTATACCAAATCAGGCTAATCAGCAGTTTCCTTGAGGTGTATTCATTACAATTGTCTTTTGGCCAGTGAACTTCTTGTTTTAGTGGCATTTTAAGAGCAAAACCTACTTTGCTAAACTATACTCTCCATACTTTTGATGTCTACTACAAGTCTGAAGTTTTGCAAGAAGATCAAAATATTACGTAATGTAGGGGGAAAGAAAATAATGTCTTCTCTTTCCTAAATGTCTTGGATGAAAGTGAAGGAAAGGTTCAAAGAATTTGTTCCAGTCTGTATGTTTGACCCTAAGGAAAGATACTTAAGAAAAACAAAACTGAGGTAGCAGTTAAGTGTTATATGACTGAAACACACAGGTAACAGAAGAGCTTTGGCAATTCTGCACCAGTTCACCAGATATATTTCAAGAACCAGAATTTCGAAGTCTTAGAACTGTATAGAGGATGAAACCATAAGAAGCATGCACAAATATGACTATATTTATATAGCTAGAATGTAAACCATTCAAATTGATAATTAGCATTAGTGTAAGCAGTGAAATTGTTCAACAACGGTCTAATAACTTTAGCAAAACATGAAAAACAACCCATTATCTGGCCTTGCACAATTAGATATACAAACAAAGATGATTCTAATATTTTACCATATCAAATTGCAAACTGTAAAAAAACGACTGACCTTTAACACTGCTTAGGGGAGAATTTGAACACGCAACTTGCTGAAGCTCTAGGAAGACTTGAAATATCTGCCATTAGATTTTGACTTTTCCTGTACGAAATGAGATCACGAGAAAAAGTCATTGTTTCCAAAGCTTTTGCATTCTTTAAAATAAGTTTCAACCACCTCATCTCCCATGCTTTGCCAGTAAATTTGTTGAAGCTAACCAACTTGAGATGTGTAAAAGAACATCTAGCATCCACCACATCAAGTGCCCAACCATCGTCTTCATTGTCATTGTTATCTTCACCCTCAGCAGCGTCATTGTAATGGTTGTCTTCGCCGCCATCATCCCCTACATCCTCATCCTTGTCTTCTTCTTCTTCGGGGTCAGGGGGATAAAACTGAATTTGAGATTGAAAAAGATAGCCACCATAAGTCTAACAGGTTAACAATTGTAATCTCGAAACTTGTTTTGTAATTTATCTAACGAGGGAAAAACGTTTTGTGCACTTGTGACTTGCCTCTTCAAAGTCGAGTGACACCAGATTAGGTGCTTTTCCGAGCAAAACAATTACCGCTTTATCAGCGGTTACTTCCTGAGTCAGGATCAACTTGTGCAAATTATGATATGAAGGTAAATTGTTCAATAAATCGTCTGCAACAGAGAGAACCTATTCATGACAAAGGCAATGTGTATCAGCTTCAATGCGTTCGGTTTGCCATAGAACATCACAAACATATACTTCCAAAACATAGCAGCAAGCAAGAACTATTACCTGTAGGGTTCTGTCAGAAATTTTTAGATACATCACATGTGCAAGTGCTTGAAGAAACTTACATGCAACTGCACCATAAGCTATATCTTGCTCCCACATTGCACCATATTCTTCAAAGGAAAAGTCAACTGTTGCTTTAACTAGTGTTGGAAAACTAGATAGGACATAATCCTTTGCTACCCTACCTATGTAGGTGAGAGTCTCCAGATTTGGTGCATCAATTTTGAGAGCACAATTTCGAAAGCCATATCCTCCTTTTTGAGGATTTATAATATCCAAGTCTTTCAGTGCAGGATTTGAAATACAAAAATTCTTCATCTCAGACCAGGTGCAGAATGCCACACCCAAATACTGTAGTACGGGGCAGCTGGAAAAGAGTTGCTCATTCCAGCACTCATCTCTAAATTTCGCTCCAGTAAGAATAAATCTTTTTAATCTTGGAAAAGATATATATTTAGGAAAACAGTAATCGGTGCTAGAAAGTAGCTTCAAAGAAGTTAGTGATTCACAAGTATAAAAATCTGATGGCATCGAAACTACGTCCCTCCGGTTCAATCTGAGTGAGAAATCTTCAACGTTGTGACTTATTACGGTGGAGATCCATTTTTCAATCCGAGGTTCATTCAAGTATGCATCAGAGGAGAGAGAGAACTTCTGTATGTTTGTCTCATTATGAAACTCCAACGTTTTATCAACAAAATTTATGAACGTATCAGGATTCCGTGAATTATAGTTTTGAAACTTAAGGATAGGGATAGACCTCCAAATGTGCATCCATCGTTTAGATAGTACACTAGTCCGAGCAGCATTACGAGTATCAACAAAGGAGAGGATATGATGAAGAATTGAACCCGGCAAGTTGCTAATCCTATCCACTGCCTCACTCATATTGTTTTGCCCCTTAAGTAGCTTTTGATAAATCTGTTCAAAATGAATAAAAAGTGAAATGAAATTAGAGGGAAATTATGATTTTTAGCAGATTATGAAGAAACCCTCAGAAGCTTAATTTCCCAATTGCACTACTGCTCAGTTCTAGGCCCTAAAATCACTAACACATTTGAGAATTAAACAATAGCAACAATTAATGAAAGGGTCAAATGTGTTTATTATCAGGAATCAATCATCACTACAAATCCCTAAATGTTAATTTTGAAGTTAGGGTTTTTTTGTTCTGAACATTTGAATCAAGTGAAGTAATAAAAAGATAGAAAATAAAGATTGAAGAAGGGAAATAAGCAGTAGAAAGTAGTACCTCCTCTAAATCATCAAGATTCCAGCAACACTCTGGTGGTATGAGAAAAGTGGGGAGCAAAATCCTACCAGCAGTAATTGAGAGAGAGATACAGGAACAATGAGCAAACAATAGTATACAGATACAACCAGGTTAGTTTTTACCAACTGGGCTAGCCCAGTTGACCAGGAGGTCAAGAGATTGAGTCTCTTGACCAGTTGACCTCAAGAGATTGAGTCTCCACTCTATAAGGTATAGTTTTTCCCCTGTTGGAAAGGGGACTTGACTTGAGTTTCATGTAAGTAGAATTGCATCAGTTTGATTGAAACTTTCAAGCAAAATCGAACTCAGCAAAAATCGAGATGAAAGAAACAAAGCTGTTACTGAGATTTGTAAAAATTCTACTGAAAAACCATTAAAAGTAAAATAAAAAGTGAGCATAATCCACTTTTTTTAACTGAAGTTTCTAGATATTACAGAGAATTCACCATTTAAAAGACTGAAAATGAAATAGATACTGTTGAAAGTTTTCAGTCACCATGTTTTCTCTTTATTCTGCATTGATGAATTGTTTGTTTACTGAATCTTGCAAGCTTCTGTACACCACATAATTCCACATGGTGAAGTCCTCGAGACGGACTGATCAAACGTCTTGCACCCTTGTCAAAACACAAACAGAGACGAAGCTACTTCCTGAGACTTGATGCAGAATTTGACAAATTGGGTATGGTCAGAAGTTCCGGATGTTTTACTAGATATACCTTCCCGCTGAATTTATTACCTACAGAATGGTACAAGACTAATATTCAGATGCAATGATCCTAGCGTATTCTGAAATAACTGATACACGATAACATGATAAAGTAACACAATTCACCACAAGCACAAACTAAGAAAGAATTCAATCATGGAAAACTTAGAAAGACTAATAAAATTTACAATCCAACGGATTCACTGATTATGTCAGCATTTTCCATTGTATATTCGTCCAGTTTCTTTAAAGTTATCTTTCGACCAGTAAAATTCTTGTTTTAGTGGATTTTGCATTCTAAGGCTAAAACTGAAAATTAGCATTAGACTAGGCAGTAAAATGTTAGCAAACCAGTTCAGATGTATAGTAATTCATGGTCTAGCTCCAGCTAAACATGCACATGAATCCACTGCTCAACCAATTTGGCTTTCAAGTATCGACAAAATACATCATCAAACTCTCTCTTAGGTCATTGGAGGGCTTTCATAACGAAGAAGACCCAGTCAGGTTATAGTGTTTGGCTCCTGGGTTAGGGCTTCAATATGGTTTACCGTTTGTCTCTCAGAATTTGAAACAGATAACGGAGCACTATCACAGTAAAACATCAAAATATAATTGATTCTTGAAATTATATATTTCAAGTAGAGAAATGTAAAGAGGACTGACCTTCTAACCCGGGTGAGAATAGAGTTTGAACACACAACTTGCTGAGGCTCTTGGAAGACTCGATAACTCCGCCATTATTACTTTTTCGCTTTCCGTATCAAGACTGCAATCACCGTAAATTATCACTGTCTCCAGAATTCTTGCATTCCTCAAAATTAGTTTCACCCACCTAAACTCCCTTGGGTTGCCAGAAAAGTTTTTAAAGCTAACTGACTTGAGCTGTAGAAATATACATCTAGTAGCCACCGTATCAATCTCCCAAGAATTGTCTCTCTTGACATTGTTGTCTTCGCCCTCAGCAGTGCCAAAGTTATTGTCTTCAATATCGTGGTTGTCTTCACCTTCATCATTATCCTCGTCGTCAACCTCATCATCAGTAAACTGGAATAAATTGAAAAAGGATAGACAGGCGTCAAAAGAAAAATAACTGCATAGTTATAAATAGCTAGCAAATGTATCTCAAGATTTGTTTTGTTATTTATCAAATAAAAACATCCAAATTGAAAAAGTCCTTGCACTTGCCCCTTTAAACTCCAGAATCTCCAGATTAGGTGCTATTTTGAGGAATGCAATCAGTGCATTATCAGTGGTTGTTTTCTGAGTCAGGTTCAACTTCAACAAATAATGATATGTCGGCAAATTTCTCACAAAACCGTCTACAACGGAGAGAATCTGTTCGGAACAAACCAATCAAGACAAACATATCAGCTTCAAAGGGTCCAATTTTCCAGAGTACGGCATAAATATAAAGTTCCAAAAGATAGCAGCAAGCAGGCATACCTGTAGAGTTCGATCAGAAATTGATAGATAGCTTACACGTGAAAGCGTTCGGACAAACTTACGTACAGATGCAACTTGACCAATCCTTTGCTCTCTTGTTGCACCATCATCGTCTGCGAAGTCAATTTTGGCTTCAACAAGATTTCGATATCTAGACAGGAGATATTCTTTTGCAACCCTTCCCTTGTAGGTGAGAGATTCCAAATTTGGTGCATGAATTTTGAGAGCACAGTCTCTAAAACCATCTGCACTTTCTTGAGGATTTAGAATTTTCAAGACTTTCAGTGTGGGACTCGAAATACAGAAACTACTCACATCAATCCAATTGCAGAATCCAATTACAAGATCTTCAAGGACAGCGCAATTGGAAAAGAACTGATCATTCCAGCAGTTGCTGGTAAATTTGACTCCATAGAGGTGAAGGCGCTTGAGTCTTGGAAAAGAGATATCTTTAGGAAAGTAGATGTTAGGGGTTATTTCTAGTGTCAACGACAAGAGGGATGCACAATTACAAAGAGACAATGGAATAGAGAATGGTTTTACTTGGTCTAAGAATAGACTGAACTCTTGAACCTCAAGCCTTATCAAATTAGAGATCCATGAGTTAACCCGAGACTCATTCAAGTGTGTATTCCACAGTAGAGAGAATTTCTGTATGTTTGATATATTATGACGATGCAATGTTCCATCAAGAAAATCCATGAATTTATTGGTTTCCAACAAAGAGGGTAACCAGTGCTTGAAATCAAGAGTAGGGATAGAGGTCCAAATGTAATTCCATCTTTTAGATAATACACTAGTACGGGCAACATACTTGATTTCAAGGAAGGAGAGTATATGATGAAGAAGCGAGTCAGGTAAGTCGCTGATCAAATCTTTAGCCTCAGTCTCGCTGTCCTGTCCCTTAAATTGCTTATGATTATTAAAATCCATGCTTTCAACTTTTCTGTTAAAGGAAGAAGATAAATAAACGGAATTAGGGATCAGCAAAGTGAGTATATCTCCAAAATCCCATTTTACTACCATCAATATGGACATTCACTGCTCGAATAGGCGATTTTAGTCGTGTTTTACGGTGATACACAACCTAAACACATACAAAAATATCATGTACAGAACATAATTTGGCTAGCAGAAAGTAATACAATAGCAGATATCAAATTATCAATTCATATTAGGCCGCGATGAAGAGCGAATGCTAATACATGTAGATAATTTCTTTACGGCATTCTGTCAAACACTTAAAGGCACAGTTGATAGATATAACCAAAGATTAAACATAAAAACTAGGAAACTCTTTGAGAAAATTAGCGAGATTTACCTGAAAATCTGCCTGCAGATGAAATTTTGAGCGAAATCGGAAGAATCAGGGTTTAATTGAGAATGGGATGCAAAGGCGGATCAGCGGTTAAGCATAGAAACCAAATTCACTGAAATAAAAATTAAAAATGAAAGTATTTCAGCTTTAAATAGGGTTTGGCTCCGTTAAGAAGGCGTTATTGTCGCCAAAAGAGAAAAATAGAAGGGCAAAAAAAAAAAAAGGTTGTTCAACCGAGTCACCAGGTCTCACTAGGCTGAGTTGGAACTTGGAACTAGGATTAACCATCGGGGGTTAGGTCGTTGCCAGAAGCCTGACTCCCCAGTACACCATTTTTAGGAATTCGCAACGGCGCCTGGCCGTTGCTGACCGGACTCGCAACGGCAAAGTGACGTTTCAAAACACGGTGTTGCATTTTCTCGCAACGGCATAAGCTCCGTTGCGATTCTTGGTCAGCAATGGGGATTCGCAACGTACTTTGCCGTTGCGACCCTTTTTATTCGCAACCAAGGCATGCCGTTGCTAACCTGTTTCTAATTACAGGAATACCCCTACCCGAAACTAAAATATTATTGGTTCTGGTTCTAATTTCTGGTTCTCGGGTTCTAACTTAGCAACATATTATAGACGTTGCTAATATTTTGCAACATAAAAAAAAGGTCAAGTCTTCATTGACCTGGTCAAAATCCATTTCCCCCTGCAGTTACCTAGTTCCCACATTCATCATTTCCACAGATATACAAACTACAATGTCATTCAATGGACACAAACTATATTGTTGAGAATCACAATAGCCGATACAAATGTATACAAAACTGTGTTATATTATAAAAAAAAAAAAAGATATTCTTCAATTAAGTTAACAAAAAGTATCGAGTATGAGCTACAAATGTATACAAGTATCACTACAGACTTACAAGTCAAAGAACTCAGTACCAGTACCAGCAGCAGAAGTAATGTGATTCAAGATGACACCAATCAACTCAGCCTTCCAAGATCATATCATATCTTTGATAGGAATGCTTGTGGATCGACGAGTACAAAATTCCAAAGAACCTTTCAAGATATATCAAATATAATTCCACACTTTCTTTGTTTAATCTCAATCACCTGCAACATATACTTTTGAGTATAAGTTATAGAAGACATGCACTCGATTTAAATAAAGCAAGAAAAGAGAGGCAAAAATATCAAATAAGATAACTCGCCTTAGTGTAGGCCATTATCCAGGTGAAATAACGAGACATATGTATGTAAGATGGGGAAATTCAAGAAGGACCTGGTTTTTCTTGAATCGCACGGATTTTAAACCGAGAATTCAATCATAGAACAACCGAGAGTGTTGAATAACCGATTAAGGAAAAGCCGAGAGTAACATTTCATCATTAATACATGCCTCATGCAAAGAAACCCCAGACGATTGAAGTACATGAATAAGTAACATGGCGGATTTATAATCCCATACTATGCAATGATAAACAACTCGAGAGAATTGTGAGGCGGATGATTAGTCTCACTGGAAAACATATTAGGATAGCAGGAATTTCATCATACTCTCCTTTTTGTAACACACTGGACAGCAGTGCAAAATACATTAGTGCAAAACATATAAGGATATTAAAAAAAAAATCTTGAATCTAGATATCAAATAGAGATGTTTCAACTAAGGAATAACATTGTTGGATGCCCAAGCTCTATGCTAAGTACAAATCTGGTAAATGATGAGTAACTTCAGTTGAGTTATATGAACTCCTGATGGTTCACATACCTGTCTCATGACTGGATCAGATAGAATGTTCTGAATCTTTGGATCCTACATAGCCTAGGTCTGCACAATAAAAATAACAAAATTGTTACACAGTTACACATACTTTTTAACAAACTAATATTTCTGTAATCAAAGTTACTTTGTTCCTTAAACGAGGACTTGTAAGCTTTTATTGACCTAGCCATATAAGATTCTTGATCATGGAAAATGAGAAAGTATATAACAAAAATCACTCGTCCATACCAAACTAGACGTGTATGAATCTAGCTCGCCATCTTTCTGACAGGAGGTAGATTCAAAAGCACTTGGAGTCATTCTCCTCATGGTTGCCTCACTAAGCCTCTTCTCGGAGAAGCTGTAAGATGAACCAAGAGATGCTTGAAAGAAAAGATTGTCCTCCATGCTGCCAAGGCTTCCAGCACTTGAAAGATTACGCATGGAGTTGCCTCTTATGAAAAATTGGGAAAATCGAAATGAATCGGGGGAAAAAAAGTTTAAGACCTGAGCAATCCAACAACAATTTACCATTTTCAAGATACGCATTGATGTTTTTGTTCGTATGAGATTGATCAGGTACAGAAGATTGAAGAAACATTGGAACATTGGAACATTGATGTTTTAGGAACAGTCAGTTTCTAGTCAATGAGGAAACATTGGAACAGACAAAAGACATACCACAACCAAAAATTCTTTCTGAAGCGAAGAAATTAAAATCTGATACAAATCCCTAAAAGCGAAGTTAAACAGTTCAGTTGACTTTTCACATCCCAGTAAGGAACCAATCTATCCAACTATGACAGACAATAAGCTCCTTTCCAAATCATCTTGGCTTTCCTGAAATCCATAGCACAATATAATACCTCAGATTTATATTCAAATTTAAAAATATCCGAAGAAGATAAGATACTAAACAACCCATCGGGCTTCTACAACAAGTAAGACAGACCTCAAGTAGCCAAATAAACCCAGTGATTTTGGACTTGAGCACCCTGACAGTAAAAAAGTAATAGGAACAATTAGTCAGGGAGAAAACGTAAGAGAGATTCAAACAAAGAATTCTTTCTGAAGTGAAGAAACTAAAATCTGATATAAACCCCTAAAACCGAAGTTAAAAGTTCAGTCGATGTTTCACATCCTAGTAAGGAACCTATCTATCCAACTATGACATAAAATAAGCACTCTATCCAAATCCTCTTGGTTTTCCTAAAATCCAGAGAGCAATGTAATACATCAGATTCATATTCAAATTTATACAAATAAAAAACACACATGTGTTGTATATTGAAAAAATAGCAGAAGAACATAAATAGGATACAAAACCACCGATCGAGCTTCTACCACAACTAAATAAATCACAGTAGCTGGAAACAAGTACCTGACAGCATATAAATTACAGGAACAATCACTTGTTGGACAAAAGATAGATTGCAACCCAAAAATTCCTTCTCAAGCAAAGAAACAAAATCTAAAACCCGACATAAACCCCTAATAGCTAAAGCATAGCTAAAAGTATAGTCGTCGTTGCACATCACAGTAAGAAAACCAATCCCTCCATGATAAACAAAAAGCTCCCTTTCCAAATCCACTGGCTCCCCTGTAATCAAAGAACGTTATAAATCAATTGATATCTGAAATTGTATGTAAATAACACATTACAAGGACCCATTGCTCTAGAATCGTATACAAACAAGAAGAAAGAGAGAAAAAGAAATTGGAAAACCGAAACCGAAAAAAATAGATTCACAAATGAAACCCTAAATCGATAAACTTAAATCAAAATTCCTAAAATCTAAAATAGTAGATTAACAGAAGAAACCCTAAATCAATAAACTTAAATGAACCCTAAAAATCGATAAACTTAAACTTAAATCTATAAACTGAAAAAAATTTATTCACTACAGAAACCCTAGAAATCATAATCTATGAACCCTATAAACTGAAAGGAAACGATGACGCAAACGATTATATCTGGACGTTGATTTCAATGGTTTTAGAGATGAAGTTCTTCACACGGACATGGAGAGGAGATGGAGTTCAAAGATGGAGAGGGGATGGAGAGGGGATGAGAGGAGAAAAATAAGATGAATTTTCTTCTCGATAAGGAAGATATAGGTTAACTTAAGGCTGAAGGGTGGAAACAAAAAGAAGCATACTTGACCGGAGTTTGACTGGGGCGTGTGTATCAGCTCCAGTGTTACGACCAAGCAAGCGGTTCACACGCTTGAACCGAGTGCGGTTTCAATTCGCAACCTCCAGGATGAGGTTGCAAAATTCGAAACGGCACAAAAGAGTTGCAAAATTTCTACGGTTGCAATTCGAAACGGAAAATTCGCAACCGACCTTACGCCGTTGCGAATCTTAGTTGCGAAATCCTTAAAATGGTGTAGTGATCAAATAGACCAGGCTGAGTTGGAACTAGGACTAATTATCAGGAATTAACCCAGTTGGCCAGGAGCCTGACTCTCCAATAGTAATAGGAGGTCGGCGATCGAGTCTCTGCTCAAGAGTTTGGAGATCTCATGAAACACTCCTCTTATCTTATGTGAATGTAGTTTAAGTTCTTAATATATCTTCTTTTCTATTGATGAAAAAAAAAAGAGTTGGAACCAAGACACATGAACTCGTTATTCATTATCCTTCTACGGTTATTAGTTATCCTTCTACGGTCAAGAGCAGGGAGGTTCTTACGCAAGGATCGTGCGACCAACTGAACGTTCGTTTCACAAATTAATCCCTCTATTTTTGAGTGCAAATATTATTCCTTCTGAAAAAAAAGATAATGTCTCTTTTCTAAAAACGGAAGGATTAATATAACTTTTGAGTTTAGCACGATGTAGTACTAATATTGTTTCCTCTAACATGTGCTTTCAACGGGAGCTACGGGTTTGGGTTTTGGTTTCTTTATGCTAGTGGGCTTGAAAGGCCGCCCATATTTGTTTTCTTTTCCCAAGTCTTAGTTTTCTTGTTTCATAATTTGGCAGTCCCCAAGATGCCTGCCTCTACAATAGAGTCATACTTATGCAAATCATTTAAAACTTTTGTACTCAAGCTTTTATTAATCTCTATGTTTGTTGTTCTACTTATTTTTATGGGTAAGAACCCGTAAACAAAATGTTTTGACAATTTTTTTTAACCATTAGATGTTGTACAATGGGCATGGAAACTTACATTATTTTTTATTTGGTAGCGTTTATCCCTACGACTAGTAAAAAACTTAGGAAATAATGGGCAGAGAAATTCAAGGAAAATTTTCCAACGTTATATAGTTATAGTATTTTCTTTTCAAAATTTTTAGGTGTGATCTCACGCCTTCACGGGAATAAGATCTTGATTTTTCCAGTAAGATAAAATTTATTTTCTCTTGGTTTAACAACATGGAATTTGTTAGTTAAGAATTTTATCATGCTGAATTTGAAAAATACGAGAACTTTGAATTTGAAAAGATTTGAGAACTTTCAGCGTAAATGAACAATGATAGTTTTGAGCTATTGACTCTAACTTATGGCCATTTGTAATCCCATGGAATGTGTTGCTCTTCAAAGAGTAAATTGAACAAATTAATGAAGACTATGAAGTTTGGTCATTACATGACTGAATTCTTAGATGTAATAAACAAGACGTTCACATGATGAGTCTTGTTATGATCGATTATTTTGATGGAATAGAAAAATAAATTCTAATTATAGATGATAATTAGTGGATAATGTGACTCAATGTTGAGTTTAGGTTTTTTGTTTTTTCATAGAAAAACTATATGGAGTAAGGTTTGCATCAAGGTGATGAGAAAGTTCAGTCAAATATTTTTGTTTCTCAGTTAAGCTAGACACAAAATAGAATTGTCTAAGACGCCACCTAAGCAACGGTGTAAACCATTATATATAGAAAATATATCATATTGCTCTTAAGACTAAGAATCTAGATATACTGTTAAGTTTACACAACTGTGTAGACTCTTTGTTTTCTCATTCAATTTATAGGACTCGATGTACAGATTTGTTACAAATTTGTTATTCTAATTCAGAGATAATACAGGAAGACTCAGATAATATAGGTTGAATACAACAGGAAGTAAACTAAGGACTCGGACTTTATACAGACTCAGCTGCTTGACCACGGAATACTTGTTCTTGTTGGTTAACCGTAGATGTGTGTTGACGGCGCAGCTGTTGGTGGACTGTAGTTTACATATACACGTCCAATACCCCCCCTCAAGTTGGAGCGGTTGACGAATGAGGTTGAACGCCCAACTTGCTTGTAAGGCGTCGAAAATGATCCACTCTAGTGGTTTGGTGAAGAGATCGGCTAGTTGTTCTTCTGAAGGAATGTGAGTTGGTTTTATTAGACCGGATAAAAGCTTTTCACGAACGAAATAACAATCGATTTCGATATGT
Source organism: Papaver armeniacum (assembly GCA_023531295.1). Taxonomy (NCBI): domain Eukaryota; kingdom Viridiplantae; phylum Streptophyta; class Magnoliopsida; order Ranunculales; family Papaveraceae; genus Papaver; species Papaver armeniacum. Next base: position 389,762 of record JAJJWW010003672.1, read on the forward strand.
TTGGTTCTTTCGTGAAAAACAGGATTTTCTGAGATGTGAATAGCAGCCTGGTTATCGCAATAAACTCGAATAGGCTTTGGGATAGAAACACGAAGATCAGTGAATAAATAATGTAACCACTGAAGTTCAGAAGTTAATTTTGCAAGAGCACGATATTCTGCTTCAGCAGAAGACAAAGAGATTGTGGGTTGCTTCTTAGATTTCCAAGAGATAGGACTATTTCCTAGCATTGTGAAATAACCTGTAGTGGAACGTCGAGTAGTGGGACAACCTGCCCAATCGGAATCAGTATAACCAGCAACAGATAGAGAGCTAGTTGCAGAAAGAAAATGCCATGACTAACAGTTCCATTGAGATAACGAACTACACGGTGTGCAGCATCCAAGTGACCAGAACATGGTTGCTGCATAAATTGACTTAAATAATTAACTGAATAGGTAATGTCAGGTCGTGTTACCTGAAGATAAAGGAGTCGACCAATTAAGCGTCGATAAATGCTAGGATCAGTAAGGGGATCACCTGAAGTTGGAAGAAGCTTAAGATGTTGTTCCATAGGAGAAGGAGCAACCTTAGCACCTAGAAGTCCAGAATCACGGACAATTTCAAGAATATATTTACGTTGACATAGAAAAATACCTTTGGGAGATCGAGAAACTTCAATGCCCAAGAAATACTGTAAGCGACCAAGATTCTTGAGAGAAAACTTGGATTCAAGTTTACGTTTTAGAGTCTGAATTGCAGATTCACTGTTACCTGTAATAACAATGTCATCAACATAGACTAAAACATAAATAGATATAGTACCAGAGTGATAAATAAAAAGAGAATAATCAGCACGAGATTGAACAAATCCCTCATTAAGTAAAGCATAAGAAAATTTTGCAAACCATTGTCGAGAAGCTTGCTTTAGGCCGTATAAGGATTTGTTAAGCTTGTAAACACGAGTTTCACCCTTTTTCTGAAAGCCTGGAGGAATTTTCATGTAGATTTCTTCATTGAGATCGCCTTGTAAAAAGGCATTGTTAACATCTAATTGATGTAGAGACCAATTATTAATTGCAACAACAGATAGGAGAACACGGACAGATACTAGCTTCGCAACAGGAGCAAATGTATCATGATAATCAATTCCTTTCTGTTGAGTATAGCCTTTGGCAAAAAGTCGTGCCTTACGACACTCGATCATGCCATCCGGTCTATATTTTATTTTAAACACCCACTTACAACCAATGGTTGTTTTTCCAGCTGGTAGATTAGTAGGAGTGAAGGTATCATTGGCTTGTAAAGCGGAATGTTCATTGACGATAGCATCACGCCATTCCGGTATTTTAATAGCCTCCGTAAAATTGCGAGGTTCATCAGTAGTTATAACGGAAGAAAGAAACGCACGATGTTGTGGAGTAAAATTATCGAAGGAAATGTAATTTGTGAGAGGATAAGGAGAATTGGACTTACTTTGTCTTACGGTGCAAATATAATCCTTCAGGTGAGGCGGAGGATGACTTTGCCGAGAAGACCTCCTGACAAGTTGGTCATTGGCAGACTGAGAAACGTCAGGTAAAACTGCCGGTATCAGTGGCAGATTGACACCAGGTGAGGCTGCTGGTGATAACCGATCGGTAGTGGAAGCTGAAGAGGCATCTGCAGACGTCATTGGCATAGTGATAGTAGCAGGAGAGAATGCTGGGGATGACTGCTCGGTAGTGGAAGGGGAAGGTGAAGAGTCACCTGAAGTGGAAGGTGAAGAGTCACCTGAAAACAAAGTGTTGTCAGAACTGGATGGAACATGTACAGTCTGTGGAGAAGAATTTAACACAGGGAGGAGAGGCTGTAAAACAGGGGATAAAGCTGCACTGTCATCATAATATACCTCTTCCTGTGGAGGATAAAATAAGAAATCTTTGCTAGTGATATTAGCATCTTTAAATGGAAAACAATGCTCATAAAAAACAACATCTCTTGAAATGAAAGTAGTTTTAGTTTCAAGGTTTAAAATAATATAGCCTTTGTGGTTAAATGGATAACCAAGGAAAACTCCAGGAATTGCCCTGGGATCAAATTTGGAAGATATATTTGCATTGCGAGCAAAACATAAACAACCAAATACTCGCAAATGACGATAGTTAGGTGATTTTCCCAATAGAATTTCATGAGGTGTTTTATGGGAAAGAACCGGAGTGGACATCTTATTAATCAAGTAAGCTGCAGTTAAAATACATTCGCCCCAATAAGTAATGGGCAGATGTGCTTGGAAACGTAAAGCTCTAGATACGTTAAGTAAATGACGATGCTTACGCTCTACCACTCCATTTTGCTGAGGAGTAGAAACACAACTACGTTGATGGTGGATACCGTTGTCAGCAAACCAAGCTTGTATGTCACGAGATAAGAATTCAGTCCCATTATCAGATTGCACTCGCTGCAGTATAGGTAAATGGGGAACAAAATTATTCGTGGAAACACAAAAAATGTTGTGTGAGTACTGTGTTGCAACAAAAGAAGAAAAAATTTTTAGGAACTTAAAAGTTTCACTTTTTGCATGCATAAGGTAAATCCAGGTGCACCGAGAAAAATCATCAACTATTGTTAAAAAATATCGAGCACCTGTGCTAGAGGGAGTCAAGAATGAACCCCAGATATCACAATGTATTAATTCAAAACAACGTGTAGAGGAAATTTTATTTTTATTGAATGATAATCGACTCTGTTTTGCAAGAGGACAAACATCACAAAATGTAGATAAACTGGAATTAATGTAATCAAAAGTACGACAAAGGAATTTGAAACGATCTAAACTAGGATGTCCTAGTCGGCAATGCCAAACATCTAAAGACACTTTATTACATAAGGCTCTGTGCGTCTCTGGCATTTGCGGATGGACTTGGAGGTGATACAAGCCGGAGTGAAAATTAGCCTGACCAATCACTTGATTCGTGACACGGTCCTGAAAGAAACAAATATTATCAAAAAAATAAGCAATACAATTCGATTGACGAGTTAACTGACTTACTGAAATGAGATTAAACTTGAAATTAGGAATGTGATGTACATTCGACAGTTTAAGAGTGAGCGAGAAAACGACTTCGCCAATATGTTTAACCACACAGAAAGAACCATCTGGTAATTACATTTGAATCAACGACTTGACAGGATAATATGAAGTGAAAAATTGCAAAGAATTGCAGATGTGGTGCGTAGCACCACTATCGATAAACCATGGAGTAATAAAAGATGTAGTAAGAATTGTACCAGCAAAATTTGCACGAGGTTCCAGCTGTGCAGGTTCAGGAGGATTGATTAGGGTCAGTAGGCGTGCATACTGGTCAGCGGAGAGACCTGGAATCGCTGGTTGAATGGCCTGAGCATCACTCGGCATGGTTGTAGCAGCAGCAGCAGCAATTGGCAGAGTATTGTTTGGGGCTGGAAAACCATGGAGGCGGTAGCACTTTTCTCTAACATGTCCATGTCTGTTACAATAGTCACAGTGAGGTCGAGGACGCTTGTTGTGGCTAGTTGGAGCACGAGATGATGATGAGAGATGTCGAGAAGTGTTAAGGGCAGCTGAATCAACGACTGGCAGTGGAGAGGCTGTAATATGCTGCTGATCTTCCTCTTGTTGCACAAGGTTGAAGATGCTCAAAGCCGTTGGAAAGGGTTCCATTGTGAGGATCTGACTTCGTAGATTGGAGAACCTGTCATGCAAGCCCTGCAAGAATTCCATTGCTCGATCTCTCTCGAGGCGTTCCATCATATGTTTCCCAGCGCCACATATGCAGGCCTTAGTAGAAGCCACAAGGGAATCATATTGGTCCCATAAAGTTTTAATTTTGGTATAGTAAAGAGACACTGGCATTGACTCTTGCTTAATTGATGTTATGGCGGACTTCAAACGAAACAGAATTGGAGCGTTTGAGATACAAAACCTTACCTGCAAGTCCTTCCATATCGCATGTGAAGAAGCTGCATATAAGCAACTTGCCCGGATGTCTGGATGGACAGAATTCAGAAGCCAACTTCCCACCAAGTCATCGCAGCGCTTCCAACAGCGATGTGTTAGATCATCCTCCGGAGGTGGTAAAGATCCATCGACAAAACCTAGTTTTCCCTTAGCATTCAAAGCTTTGGTTATTCCTCTAACCCAGGCACCATAATTGTCTCCTTGCAGTAAAGTAGAAAAGAGAACTGTGGCAGGGTTATCGGAAGGATGTATGACATAAGGGTCAAGAATCCTAGATTTGTTGGATGATTCAGAGTGATGATTTGGGGAATGAGGCGTGGATTGATCTGTTTCAGGCATGATGAGAAAACAAGGATTGATGATGATGAAGAATCTAGATAAAAAATTGATTGTGTATCAGAGATGAAGCGGAAGAGATAAATTTAGGGTTCCTAGGATCTACAAGGATACCATCTTAAGACTAAGAATCTAGATATACTATTAAGTTTACACAACTGTGTAGACTCTTTGTTTTCTCATTCAATTTATATGACTCGATGTACAGATTTGTTACAGATTTGTTATTCTAATTCAGAGATAATACAGGAAGACTTAGATAATATAGGTTGATACAACAGGAAGTAAACTAAGGACTCGGACTTTATACAGACTCAGCTGCTTGACCACGGAATACTTGTTCTTGTTGGTTAACCGTAGATGTGTGTTGACGGCACAGCTGTTGGTGGACTGTAGTTTACATATACACGTCCAATAAAAGGTTTGTAAAAATCCTTGGCCAAATTTTTTGTTATAGGATCCTCACCCTATTTTTATATCTTATTTACATATGGTATGTCAATCTAATTATCAGTGGGGAACAAATAGTTTCTATCTTGTAGCTATATGCACAAATGTTATAATTATAAATACAGGGGGTGGAATACTACATGGATTTCCAGGACTTGGTTAGAATCCCATCCACTTTCTAAACCTTATGACAAGCATACATTAAGTCCGGGATAATTTGCATATGGGTCTTGATTATTGATGCAGTGCGGAAGCGTTGAATAGATCTAATATATAAAACTAATACAGTACATTTATGAGATAACACTCAAGAAACACAATACTTTTTAATTCATTCAAAACTGTTTATTATTAAAACAAAGAGCTCTTTATATAGATAACTCTTCCCATATTTCCTAAATTCTCAAAATACTTATTACTAAAATAAGATATATTTCTAAACTAATAAATCCCTACATAAATAATAATCTTACTAAAATATTCTTAATAAATGAAAATAACTTAATTAATTATAATATTATTTTCTAAATAATAATAATAAATAAGAGAATAATACCAATAAACAAATATATTTCCTTTCCTTAAATGGTGGAGTATTTAGGAAAGGGAATATACTCGCTTATTGTTATTATTCTTTGATTTATTATTATTACTTAGGAAATAATATTTTAATTAATTAAGATATTTTAGTTTTTATTATTTAGGTAATTTTTAAAAGTATCTAATAGTGTTCATTTTAGTATTAGCATTGCAAATGCCATTCATTTCCTTAGCCCAAGTAATAACATACATATCTAATGACGCTTCAGCTTGTTCCTTACCAAATGCTTTTAGTAGGATACTTATGGTGCCTTCACATTCACATGCAAAAAAAAAAAGTTCGTCTAGTCCCACAGTCATGCATTAGATACTACCAATTCTATTCTCTTTGTCAGACACTGAAATAACCAATTTATTAGATTAGATCAAATTATTAAGTGTTTGATTCTCATATTTAAAATTAAAGGTTTAAATCCTTATAATTTTAATTTTTGGTAATGTTACAATCCTTGTTTTATTGTTTTTGTTGGCTTTGGTTTTGAACTTTAGTCTGTCATTAGTGTGTTATGCGGATAACATGTGAATGAAAGGATCTAGCAAAGATATATCTCTTATTTATGTCCAGAAATTGTATGCACGATGATAAAACTTTTGTGGTTGCTGTGAATTTCTTGTTACTATTCAAGAAGGCATCTTTTTATTGCTGGATTATTTTGATAAAAACAAGGAAATTTAATTAGAAGATATTTCCTTTAATACCCCTAATCTATTCGATACTTCTTCTTCTTCATTACTAAAAACCGAAAATCAACTTCTTTATCGTCATCTCCGCCAGTACATCTTCAGAGTCGCCTACGCCACCACCTCCACCGATCTCGTCATCGGATTCCGGAAGCACCTCTTATGCTTCCAGCAAATCCATCACAAGCAAGTGACATCACTACGATTTAGATCGATTTTCACTGATTGATTTAAATCAAGCTTGATAATCATTATCAACTGTTAATATTCATCTTCTTTTGATGTCTGTTATAGATTTAATGGGTTTAGATTTTCAATTGAAAGTTCTTCTTCTCAATCGATAGAGTAACAATCTCAAATTTAAGATCCATCAGCAACCTTAGTTTCAAATAATAGCGGTGAAGGTCGTGGTGGTGGTGGTGAAGGAGGATATCGAATCTCTGTTTAATTATAAGAAAATGATGGTGGTAGAGGAAGATACCAGATCTAAAATGATGGTGGTGGCGGCAGCGATGAAGAAGGTATGTATTTCAATCTATCAATTGATTATCTTCTTTCTCTAGTTTGAGTTTCCGCTGGTGGTGGTAGTATGTAGATAAAATAAGTCATGAATATTGTGTTGTTTCAGGTTCGAATGATGAAATAAAATCAGTCTTGAAGATAGTGGTGGTTATGGTTGTTGTGGTTTTGGTGGATATTCTGTGTGCTGGTGGTGTTGGTGATGCTGGTGAGGTTAGAACGATGAATTTTGATGATGGAGATTGTGTTGGTTGTGGTTGGAATGATTAATTAAAGTTGTTCATGAAGATAATGGTGATTCTGGTTGTTTGTGGTGTTGGAAGTGTTGTACGGTGCTGGCGGCGGTGGTGGTGATGTTGGACGACAAGTTGTTGAATACTACTCCATCAACTATTTAGGGAGTCAACAACCAATGTTTGTGTATCAACAATAGAAATGGTAGTCAACCACCAATATTTGTTTATCAACAATAGAAATTGATCTTAGTGTAAGGAGTCAACAACAAATATTTTTGTATCAACAATAGAAATTGACTTTAGTTTAGGGAGTCAACAACCAAAGTTTTTGTATCAACAATGGAAAAATGGAATCAACAACCAATATTTGTGTATCAACAATAGAAACTGATCTTAGTGTAAGGAGTCAAGAACAAATATTTGTGTATCAGCAATAGAAATTGACCTTAGTTTAGGGAGTCAACAACCAATGTTTGTGTATCAACAATGGAAAAATGGAATCAACAACCAATATTTGTGTATCAACAATATAAATTGATCTTAGTGTAAGGAGTCAACAACAAATATTTGTGTTTCAACAATAGAAATTGACCTTAGTTTAGGGAGTCAATAACCAATGTTTGTATATCAACATTAGAAAAATGGAATCAACAACCAAATTTGACAAATATTTTGAACTTTTGATTTTTTGGATCAACTTCAGTTGTTGACACCTAATATTGATGGCGGCGGCGGTGGCGACGGCGGTGGCGGTGGTGGAATATTATTGGTGGTTGTATTTAGTAAGTGGCGTTGGTGGCGGAGTGGTGGTGGTGGTGGTGAAATGGTGGTGGATGTGAAATAATAGAAAAATCTATTTTTTAATGAATAAGATTTAAAATGGAAAATAATATAGTGAGGGTATTAAGGTAATCTAATTTTTAATGGATAAGGTATTTAAATGATAGGGGTATTTATATTGTTGTATAAGGGTATATTTATTGGGTATGAAAACTAAGGGTATTTAATAAATTTACCCTTTTGGAAATTCCTTGGTGTCCAAACTTCCTTGTAAATAAATACTTGAAGTTTGCATTTCTAGCAAACTAATCCTTCGTGACTGCAAACTTCCTCGGTTGTGTTGTTACTGGTGAAGCCGCCTATTCGGAGAGGATCCAACTATAATCGGTTTATCCTTATGGTAGATTAGATTGACTAGTTGTGTAGATCGGCATAAATACAATTCTTTGTGATTAAAAATATTGATTGCAAAATCTTAACAATTACGTTTGGTAGTTGAGAATAAGATAGATCTAAGAACCCGATGAAGGAGTTTATTGAGATAAACAGAAGAGCCTTTGTCTAACTCATATCACTTGGTTGAAGATAGTTGATACCAAACAAATTTGTTGTTCCTTTACTGTTTGGAATACGAACCAAAGGAATTGTTCCAAGTACGTGACTTATTACAGGTCGGAGGCGTGGGAATACAGACGGAACTAGGTGCACTATAGGTTTAGTTGCTTGGTCTAAACTATACGAAGTTGGGTTGATTTTGTATAGCGGCTTAATCCTGAGAGTATTCAATTCTGGACAACGTCCCGGGGTTTTTCTGCATTTGCGGTTTCCTCGTTAACAAAATCTTGTTGTGTCATTTACTTTTATTTTTGATAAGCACGTAAGTTCTACATTTTATACCCATATTTATACTAGCTATGTCTCGATATTTCGTTAATAATAACATTTTAGTGCTTTTGTAGAAAGTACAAACGAATAAGATCACGAAAAGGATAAACGGCTAAAATGGAGCTAAATTGGCGTTTGCAACCGGATATTGCCAAGTGCATTGGATTGGATGCGGATGAGGTGAAAACCGGTCCATACCGGCCCACGCTCACCCCTACGGCCAAGAAGTCAGTAAGCAAAGCAAAGAGTTGTCTTTGCTAGTTGGAATGTGTCAGGCCCATTTGGAGTTAACAGAAAAATAGTGGATGTGGCCCATCTCTCCACCACATCTTTGCGGAATGGAAGGCATCAGACAGTATTGTTCATTCTCTGTCAAACAAATGGAATTCTCGTTTCCCTCTTCAATCAGCCGGTGTTAAACTGAGTTGGAGATTAACGAGAAGTAACTCTGGTGAAGTCAACAGCAATTGAAGTACCGGCAGTGATGGCGCTTGGTTTAGTTGAGAGAAGATCCCAGGTGCGAATGGAGATGGTTGAGCTGTGGAAATCGGTGATGGCTGAGATGTTCAAGTAACAACGGAAATGGAATTGGGTCTGCTGGTATGTATCGAATGAAGAAGCATCAGTTGGCTGTATTACACGCGGTGCAGGGAGGAACATGGGTGCTAATCTGTTGTGATTTTTAGCTCGAGTTGTGGCTGGAATTCCGTTGAGAGAACTCAAGGAATGAAGGTATTTCCGCTGCCAGAATTAAGAATAACTGATGGTTATAGTTGGTCGAGCTTTACAGTCGTGGGAGAGGTTGACAAAGTGTGGTTGCTGTTGGCAGTCTTGTCCCGAAAATTGTTGTGTTTCTGCTCGAGGGATGCGAGTCTGATGCTTGATAAAATGGGGCAATGAAGTGAAACGAGGTGCTCTGTATGTTGGTTGGATTAGTCGACGATAGATGGTCGCTGCTGTGGTCGACAGAAAAGATTGGCGTCAGTTTTTGCTGCAGATATGGAATGAAGATGGGTTTCTTGGACTTCATGAAAGAGTGAAGGAATGGATCGATATATGGGATGTCTGCAATTGGTCTGCATGCACAAGGAAGAACGAATCAGTTAGGGATGATGCCGTAGCTGAGATGGAGAGCTGAGATAAACCAGGTTCATGCAACGTAGAAGTGTAATGGGAAGTATGGTCTGATTTGTGAACTCTTGGTTTTGTTTAAGCATTAATCGGCAGTGAACAGGGTTTCAAGACATGGAGGTGTTATTGCAAGGCATCGATGCTCTCAGTTGGTCGGAAATTAGATGATGGATAGGCAGAGTTATCGGCAGTTGTTGGTGTTGCTGGCTGGCTGGAAGAAAATGACAGCGAGACAAGGAAGTTAGGATCTGTGTGTTTGGCTAATGGTCATCTTATGAAGTTTGGCATTACGTTGATTATTGTTTTGAGTGTAGTGAATCTGGAGCTTAGGGATTTCATGCTGTGATCGAATTAGGGAGATGAAGCTAGACGGACAGAATGGAGCTGCAGTTGAACCAAGGAAAGAAGTGGCAATGGTTACTCGGATAATAAGGAATATGCTGTTGATGTTGTTGGCCGATGATCAATCCAAGGATATACGAGAGTTCGTGGCGATGCTGCTGCGAACAAAGTGGTGATGTTATGAACCGGGATAATGCCTGGAATGGGTTCGATCGGTGCTAACCAATTTGCAGAATTTTTTTCCGTTAGTAAATGGAAAGTAGTGTTGTGGTTCGAGTTTAGGAAGGAGCTGAAATGAGATGGCCGTGAACCGTTGGATATGGCACGCTTTTTGGTCTTCCTCCGGTTCACAAAAGAAGTGGCGACTGATGGTTAAACAGTGGACTTTATAGTGGGCCTAAATATGGTGGGTATTGGACCGAGCCTCGGTAATTCTGCTAGGTCTTAGGTGGAGTTCCAACGACACCTTATAGGGGATTCGAGAAGAAAAATAAGAGGACGAACAGAAACAAAGGATTGAGGAGGCTGGCTGCGGCTCGGAGGCTGCAACGGGAAGAAGACTAGGGTTTGAGTTTTTGATTCTGTTTCGATTAGCTAGGGATTGATTTTATATTGATTTATGGCTTTTGAGAAAGCCATATCTAGCTAATCATGTTAGGGTTTAGGTAGAACCCAATTTTATTATGAAAACTCTACATTTATATGCTTAATAATGAGTTGATTGATTAGTAGTTTTTCTTCAGATAGCTTGGTATTTAATTGCTCATGTGATTTTCTTGATTATTTATGCTTTTGAATTGATATTTCGTGCTTCGGTTAAATCCCTAGACGTGGTATGCAAGGATAGATAGGTAATGCTTTAGGATCACTACATAAGAAGCGAAGGAAATTACAGCGGGGAAACAATATTTAAAGATGCATGAAATATATTTTTAAAGATTAGTAGAGTTTGCATAATTAATTGGTGGAAACCGAAAACCCCAATAACCCTATTCTCATTTGTTTATCATTAGAATTTTATATTATTTCATTTTGTTCCAAATTTCTGAAAAATCGCTAAAACATCATCTTGTCGATTACTTAGCTTTTGGTATTAGTTGGTAGAGTATTTCACACTCCTCGTGAGAATGACCTGTACTTGCCATTGTCTACTAGTTAGACGCTATGCACTTGTAGTATTTTATTGTAGGTTTCTGAGCCTACCAATTTTCCGCAATTATAAATGTTGTTAATATAATTTAAAGTAAATTACACAAATGTTAATTCCTATTTACTTGATAGCAATCCTATTGTGTTTGGTTAAGTCCGAACCTCTTATCAAGTAAACATACTTCAGTGTTGTATTGTTTTGATCTCGTATCCCTAGACGATCACACGAAGTGTGAACCGATTATTTGTATTGTCTCGACTCAGTCCATAGACAATCACATTCGGAGAAAGGACTTATAGGTGGAAAAGTTTAGCTTGAGGCATATTTGGGTACCCTCGCCTTTTCAGATGTGCTTCATATTTTTTGTGTATATTCATCATGGTATATCATGGTGAATTAACTATAAGAGTACTTTCTTGATACTTATGTTGGATTAATTTGATTTCCAAGTGAACAGGGGAAGCTTGATTTTGTTACAGGAAACTGTTGAAAGCTGTTGATAATTATTTCTTTGATGTTGCAAAAAAATTTCCAACTGTTGAAAGTTGTTGCGACCATCTAATTTCGCAAAGTTGCACTTCGGATATACTGGCAGGTAAATTATTTTGAATTTACTTATGAATATTAGCTAGAAGATTACATTTACATCATTGTGTTTGCTTAACATATTTCTTGTGCTTAACTATTGAGAATGGAAATTGAAATTTGATCATTCCCAGCTTGAAACCCTATTTATGTTTCTATACTATTGATTTAACAGTGCAAATTTGAATATTAATTGTCTTGTAAAAAGATGGATGACATCAATGATTTTGCTAAGAAAATCTCTTACTCTAGAACGTTAAAAATAGAACAACATCAAACCCATGTAAGTACTTCCTTTCAATGGCCAATTGAGTTTTCTTTTTCTCACTGAAATTGAATTCGAATTCAACTTAATGTGGTCGTTACCCATTGAGATGATTTTGTCGCAGTAGAACAGATAGAAATACGCGATTCTTTTGAAATTGAAACTAGTTTAATGTCTGCATGCATATTTGGTCGAAAAAGATGTGTGTAAATATGGAGTTAAGGTGTTTGAAGAAATGCTGCTGTTATGACCGGTATGTTTTAACTGGGTTAGGAGATGAAGTTATTTAACCATTTCATAAGGGTATCTAGGTAAAAAATCAGATAGTCAAAGTAAGTCAACGACCCTAATGCATCAAGTGCATCTTCCACGACCCAGACCCTAATTAGGTACAAAACATACGACCCTTTTACAAAATATCTCAATGGAATGATGCTGAGCAGATTCAACCAAAGATGGGGAATTAGGCAAGGGAAATTTTTCAAAACATATGATATTATTTTATGCAAAATAGTTATATGGTTAAAGAGAAACTCCCTGAAAAGCCGCATCACAACTATCTTTCCATAAGACCCAGGAACCAATCATGACTGTGAAAAGCCATTTTTCATCAAGATTGTAATCAATGTGACTGAACCAACTTATAACCCATTCTGAGACATTGTTACAATTAGCTCTAATCGAATCAATATCAATGTTGACTCCTCTTCAAACTGATCTTGCATGCCTGCATGCAAATAAGAAATGTTCCATAGTTTCTTCATGTTGGACACATATGCTTCACAAGCCATCTTGATCGTTGTTGAATGTAGCCAGCTTTCTGTTGGTAGTGTGTAACTCTCTAATACATTTCCAAGCAAAGAGTTTGATTCTATGAGCTGCATTACACTTCTATAACCTCTTCCAAACTGCAGGATCTATACCATTACCATTAATTTGAACCACTCTGTTACACTTAATGAGCATATTATAGGTACTATTGAATGAGAATTTTCCATCTTTAATAGGCATCCACAACATCACATCTTCGTTAAAGGAATCAATAAACAAATTCTGAATTCTTCTAGAGGTATTGGCATCAAAAGGTTTATCAAGCAGATCAACATTCCACATATCAGTATTAGGAATGAGCAACTCACTGACCACATTATAGAACCTAAATAAATCACTAATTGGAGTAGGATGGTTGGACATACCAGGAATCCATCTATCCTGCTAGATTTTAGTTTTTTCACCATTATTGATCTCCATGAAATAATTTTGTTGGACTATATGTAAGCCTTTAGTAATACCATTCCAAGTGTAAGAACATTTTTTTGCTTCAATGTATTGATGCATAATATCGCCAGTTTTGAAATATTTACCTCCCAGAACTTGAACCATAAGGTGCCTTGATTCAGTGTAGATTTTCCAAGCCAACTTAGTGAGTAAAGCTAGATTAAGATTTTCCAGATCCCTGAAAGCTAGACCTCCAATGTCTTTAGGTTTACATACATTTTCCCAAGCAATGGGGTTTAAACCTCTATTAGATTTATGGCCCCAGAAGAATTTCTTCTCAATAGCAATAAGTTGCTTAATGAGATTATTGGGTAACTTAAAAGTTCCCATTTGATAAGCATGTACAAAATTCGGTACATGCTTTATCATGGTTGCTCTACCTACTTGAGATAAAGAGATAGAAATACAGAGTATCCATGTTCAAAACTTTCCTTAATAGCTTTGAATGATTCTTGGAGATCCTAATAAAGGAGATCCTAAATGAAACTTAGCCTTTGAAAAGCGTAATGCACGTACACGAAAGGAAACTCAGACTTTGAAAAGCTTAATGCACGTATAATAAAAAGAAAGAGTCAAATCTAAGACAATGGATGAAGGCGAAAAAGGAGTGTGCATCCTAAGCCACGATTTATCTCATTCTTTTCGCTGCACTTTTAAAGAAATTGGAGTTGTCGATCAACTTAAAACGTCCATCTAGAGCACAGATCGGGAAAACACTGTTTTGCCCGCACCAAACACACCCTAATTTCAAAAATTCTTAACATACCGCACAAAAACCGTGTGAAAAAAAAACTGCCGAAAAAGTACTCACATAAACAACACCCCCGTTTGTCCTCATGGGCCCAACGGGGACCCACCAAAAAAAGATGAGTCTGAGCGGTTTAAAAATTGTCCACACCCTAGTTAGCAATTCGGGGTACGGCAATCGTACGTGTATTATTCGGATTTGTATAAATCAAACTCGGTCAAAACATCGGTTAACCGTTCATGATTCGGCTGTAATTCGAAACGGTATACGTACGTGTATAATTCGTTTTAGAGATATGAATTCGGTAAGCAAAATTAGGTATATATATATATATATAATAAAATAATAAGTATTTATAATCATAAAATGACTAATATTTACATATATGTGTTTGTACCCAAAATTACATTTGGGCATGAAACACGATGAATGGAAGATTTGGTGTGTTTTTAGGGTTAGGAGACGAATTGAAGATAAAAGCAATTGACACAGGTTTTACGTGGTTCGGCGTGGTTGCCTACCTCCACGGGTGAATCCCCTTGGGGAGTAATTTTCATTGATGTTTGAATTACAATCTCATTTTCTCTCCCTCCTATTGGCTACCCCTTTTCCTTTCTGCTCCTCACTATTTATACAATTATATACACAATTTCAATATAACTTAAATGGCACTAACTGCTCATTTATGCCTCCCTCTTCAATTCCGCATGGAACTGCTGAAATTATTGTTGCATGTATGAAACCGGCTTGAATAAATATTGCATGGCTCCATCTTAAATTCTGCATGACATGTCTGAATTAACTCTGCATGCATCCATCTTCCATTCCCGTATGAAATCGTTTGCATGCTTCTTTGAATAAATTCTGCATGAATGATGGCTGGCAGTATTGGTGGACACTGGCTAGCGGAATAGCTGACTGCATGGGTAGAGACTGGCTGGCAGCCTATGTTGCATGGACACTTCAAGAAAGATGCCGTAACCGTGTCAGACACGTGAACGGACACGATACGGTTACGACACTTCCCGACACTCGATGGACATGCCACATCACGTGTCGCGTAAAAATTGGTATTTGACACTTTGCGGACACCAATTGGACACTTTCGGACACGTCATAAATGATTTATTTTGGTTTGGAAAATCAAAATAAACTAAATGTGATGCTAATTTATTCTTGTTTAGTCAAATCCAAGCATTATTCATGAAAAACTTTACCATTATTATATTATTAATAATTTTATATAATTAGTAATCAAATATTTTAAAAATAAGAGTAATTATTTTGTTGTGTAGATTGTAGTAATATTTCATTTTAATGATGTGAGTAATATATATAACGTGTCCCCGCAACCCGTATTTTTTAGATTTGACGTGTCACCTTAACCTGTCGTATCGTAATCGTGTCCAAGGTGGTCCGTGGTTCAAAGCAATATAGTCAAAAGACATCCGCAACATGGCTAGAAACTAGATGGCAAAGTGAGGCGTAGAACTTGGTCGGGAATTGGTTGGCAGTGCGGATGAGTATTTGGTGGAGGTGCGACGAGCAACTCCGACTTTGACTTTTGACCAACGGTTGACTTTGACTTTGACCGAGTGTTGACTTTGACCATTGACCGGTCATTGTAATACTGGGCAGGCAGGTGGGATGATTCGGTTGACTGGTTAGAGGGCTTGGAAGAGGGCCAAAAGATGATTCAAGCTCCAACTGGGCCTATTATGTGGCATTTTTGGTTATGGTACAAACATCGCCCCCTCTTAACCTCCAACTTGTTGGGGGTTAAGACATTTTCGTTTTCCTTAGTCTATGACAAAACTCGCCCCCAAGTGTGGATTATTGATGTTGAAGCGATTGGCAACCTTCTCTTTCGTTTATGAAGTCAAGACGCCCCTGAGAGTAAATTTCTGTTGCTAAAGTGTAAAGAAGATTGTCTTCGTTGATTATGGAAATCGTAATCAAGTCGCCCCCAAGTGAGGCTATTGTGTTCGCGGAAACAATTGAGTATGAACCATTGTTGTATGCAAAATCGGGACCGAAGGCTGAACTTCCCTGTAACGGAAGCGTGATGCTTGAGTGAAGTGGTATTGTGAGTGAGTGATAACTCCTGATGTAAAATTGAACCGTGGTAGTTGCGTTGGACTTGTCTGTGATAGACACAAAAAATCGTCTTTCTACAAGTAATGAGCAAAACGGTAGTAACAAAGATAGAGCAAAATCGTTTGCGCAGCTTTTCAATCAGCCTAACCTACAGCAGAAACGAAAATCGTACGGCAAGAACTACGGCCACTATACCGCAGATTTGCGAACATAGCTAGATCAGAAGAACTTCGATCATTTCTGACCGCAGAAGATCGAGCATTGCAGCAAATGCATCACGACAGAGGAGCGACGAGCAAACCGCACCGCAGAGCTGCGATCACCGGACTGGCAGGAGTTGCGAACATAGTCGACTACAACAACTTTGATCACCGACTACAAGAAGACCGAGCATTGCAAAGAAATGCGATCGCCCAGACCGGCAGAGCGGCGAGCAACCGCATCAGCAAGCAGCCGCGATCGCCTAGACCGCAGGAGCTGCTAACATAGCCGGACTGCAGAAGAATTTCGATCACTGGACTCAGGCAGCAAGACGATTGCAGCAGTGCACAATGCGTATCATCCTGATCAGAGAGCGACGAGCAAACTCGCATCGCAGAGCTCGCGATCACCTGATCGGCAGAGTTGCGAACATAGCCGGACCGCAATAACTTTGATCACCGGATCTGCAGACGAGCACTGTGTCAGTTGGCACTGCGATCGACCTAGATCGGCAGAGCTGACGAGCAAAACCGCATCGCAAAGTAGCCGCGATCACCGGATCGGCAGAGTTGTAACATAGCCGGACTCGCAAAGAACTTCGATCACTGACTACAATGAAGACCGAAGCATTGCAAAGAACTGAGTGAACATAGCCGGATCGGGCAGGAGCGACGAGAAAATCGCGACCGCAAGAGTCGCGATCACTCGATCAGTAGCAGTTGCGAACAGCCGGATCGCAAAGCATTGGACACCGGATCACAAAGAAGAACGAAAGCGTAACCGCATCGCAAGAGCTGCGATCGGGCCTGGACCGGGCAGGAGTGACAAAAACCGCATCGCAATATACTGCGATCCCGACCGCAAAAGTAGTGAATATAGTTGGACCGGCAAAGATCTTCGACACCGGACCGAGTGAGCAACGGTGTGAATCGGCATGGGCAAAGAGCTGCGATCACCGCTGTGAGTGACGAGCAAATCAGATCGCAATGCCTGCAATCTGCTGGACTCGGGCAGGAGTTGCAAAATGAGCCGGATCAAGAATAGCTTCGATCGATGATCGCAATAAAGAACGGGCAGACCGCATCATAAAGAAACGGCGATCACCGGATCGCATGAGTTGTGAGCATAGCTGTACTCCATCAGCTGCGATCAGATGGAATGCAACAACAACGAACAAATCTAAACTACAACAAACACGGATCAATGGATTTAGGAGGTGCGGCATATTAGCCGGATCGCAGCAAATGCGATCACGGGAATGCATCAATGACGAGCAAAGTTGTCGCAGCCAGCCTCTGCGATCACCGGGATCAGCAGAACTCGCGAACATGGCTGGACTGCAGTAGCTTTGATTAGCTGGTCGGCGCCAATGTTTGTACCCAAAATTACCTTTGGGCACGAAACACGATGAATGAAAGATTTGGTGTGTTTTTAGGGTTAGGAGACGAATTGAAGATAAAAGAAATTGATACAAAGTTTTACGTGGTTATGTGCGGTTGCCTACCTCCACGGGTGAATCCCCTTGGGGAGTAATTTTTCATTGATGTTTGAATTACAATCTCATTTTCTCTCCCTCCTATTGGCTACCCCTTTTCCTTTCTGCTCCTCATTATTTATACAATTATATAAACAATTGTAGTTGCAGGAAATCCTACACTACACCCCTCATGAGAATCCACACAATCAAACCATTTTAAGATAAACAATTATAATTTCTTTTGATTAATTTCTCGATTATTTACAAGATAAAAGGAAAATAGGCTAAAGAATTACAATCACTCTAAACTTTCTCTCTCTTAATGACTTGCTCAACACTCAAAAAAAAGATCCCCCCCTCAATAGGCCTGCACGGCTCTTTATATAGGGTATTACATAATGGATGAAAGCTAAGCTGTCCTTTATTTTAGGGAATGACTTGCGAAATATCGCAAGTGTACAAATATATAATCTCGCAACGCTCCTAGATCTCTATAGGTCTTCACATCTTTCTCGTGTTTTGGCTGTCGTCATTCATTGCGTCATTTATATTACTCATCCGCGACACCTTCGCAGTGCTGTCGTTTATTGATCTCGCGAGGTATTGATGTCGCGATATTCTGATCCTACATCTTGCCTCTTCTCATGTCTTCTTTGCGAAGAAGAGAATGTCATGAGAACTAGTATTTTTGAAATGCCGCAACTTGCCGCAACTTTTCATCTTTATCTGTTTTGATATGACCCCGTACTTTTACACCGAATTTATTACACGTGTTTCTTCTTCCACTATTTTCTTGACACGTCTCTTTCAACCGTTTTTTCTTGACCATTCACGTCTCCTCTCGCATTAAATGCATTTATCTTCTCGAGAACTCTTCTCTATATATAGTTTTCTCACCCTCCTCTTCTTCTTTTTTACTTTCTCTTTGCAATTTTTCTTCACTTCTCCTCCGCAATTTATGTTTCTGTTACTGTAAATCTTCCTTTTCTTCTTTCTCTTGATCTTCAAATTTCTATTTATTCCCATACTCTGAGAATGGCTCCATCTGGTCGTAGATATGAAGTTCTTTTGGGTGAGGCTCAAAAGGATTTACAAGAGAAGGGTTTCACATTATCCACTATTCCTAATCAAGAATCTTCATCTATTCTCTCCGCAAAATTGTTTACTGATCATCACCGTGATGATCAAAAAATCATAATTTCGCTGGGTCAGCTCCTCGCGGGTCTTCTCATTCCTCTCTACAATCCCGAATTTCCCTTGTTCTATGAAATTCTTGCTCATGAGAAATTCTCACGAGTTATCTATTAATTAAGCGGAGATTGTATTTGTTTAATGCTTGAGTTCGCCAATCGTTGCGCTGGTAAGGGATCTCTATATCCTGATAAAGTCAGAGATCCTAAATTCGCAAACTTAGAGATAATTGCTGAAAAGTATTCAGTAGAAAACTTCTTTGAAAATTATGAAGTGATAAATATGAAGAACGATAGACCTCGCTGGGGTGCACGGTTGAAAATAAAAGAGAACATTCCCAGCGACAAGATACTCATGCAAGATATCAATTGGCACTCTGGCAAGAACAATGTTCCTCGCCATTCCAAATACGACAAGTGGTGCGTCTTTCCGCTATTTTTGAATGGACCTTACATTTCAGGTTCCAATGTACTCCCTGCGAATCTCGCCAATTATCAGCCTTGGGTATTCAATTGGCCCGGGAAAGCAAAAGAGGTATATTTCCTAACTTTCACTCACTTTGCAATCTTCATTTCCTCTTATATATACTAATCTTGCGAAATTTTCAGATCATCAAATTGAGAAGAAGTTATGAAAGGAATCCAAAGGCGAGTACTCTGGCGATACTCCGTTCAATCACGAATGAAGTAAGAAATATTTTCTTTTGTTATTTTTAACAATATTGTTGCCTCTGTTTCTTATCTTCATTCGTGTGTGAAGGTTGGTATTGAAGTTGCTGGAGAAGAAGAAACTTCTGAAGCTGCTAATGCTAAAGGAAAGGGTAAAGGTCCTCTTCGCAAGGGGAAATCCATTGCTCCACCTTCTAAAAAACGGAATATCCATTCTTCTTGTCGCTCAAGCCCTCAATCCAGCGAGAGTTCTGATGAAGATAATGATGATGTTGACATTTCTTTCGCGAAGGAGGATCATCCAACTGAATCCCCTATGGCGCTATTGTCTAATATTTTCTCAGATTCCATGCAGGGAATTGGAGATAATCGCCTCTCTGGTACATGAGAAGCTCTCGCAAGTATCTGTGATGCTTCCTTGCTAGAGGGTAACGATTCTCTTCAGGGGGTTTCCAGATCAGTGACTCCTAGCTTCTTAAATGCACTTGGTGCCTTGGTACGTCTGTATTTCTTTATTTCTTCATAATTTTGCTTTTAAATCATATCTTAATAATTTCTTTATCTTTTTTTGTAGTCTGGGAGAGCTTCCTTTGCTGTTGCCTCAGATCTTGAGAAAAGGCGCAACACTCTTGAAAAGAAAAATCTTCAACTTCGCAAGAAGAACGAAGAGTTAGAAACTGAAACCGCGATTCTTCGCAAGAAGAGTGAAGAATTTGAAGGTGAAAGCCGCCGTTCTTGAAAGACTCAACAACCGGAAGCTGAATCTTCCACGGAAGAATAAAATATCTAGCCTCCAAAGCGCTAATCGGCAACTTTATGGTATAAGATTCTTTTCTTTTCCTTGTTTTTACTCTGTCATTTATTTTTCTTTATCTGACTTATCAGTTTCGCAGACGTTTATAATCTTTCTGATGAAGCCATTCTTCTTCACTCATTACCTGAGCCTATGGATAGTGATGCTCTTCTTGCTCACCTCAACGAATCTTTAAATAGTTCTTCAAATAAAAAAATTAGATCTCTTCCACTAAACGAACTCCAAACCAAATTTCGCCTCTTAAAAATTGATCATAGATCTAGTTTAGGTTTAGCCAACCGATTTAAACGTCTATATCTTAATTCCCAAGAGAAAATTAATATTTCAAGGAAGAAAATTAGTAACCTTATAGTTGGCAAAGATCACATTGCTAATCAAGGTGCCCAAGCGTTAGCGAAGTTCCAAAAAACTCTTCTTGAAGTCCCAGTTGAACGGGATGAATCTCTTCGCCAGAATGCTATACTTAGCGAGAGAGAGAATCAAATTCATTCCCTTCTTCTCATAAATAGTGACGATGAATTCGCTTGGGCTGCGAAAGTTCTAGATAATGCCAGAAATAACTTAGGTGTTAATGATAGCCTTCAAGTTGAGCATACTGCCTTGGTTAAAGATATGATTTACGTGGAGAAGGTTGTTAACTCATTCTTCTTTACTTAACCGCTTCCTTTTTGTGAAACTGTCATTAAATTGCTAATTCATTGTCATCTGTTCGCAGAAGATGAGAAGAGGTTTCAGAGAAGAATTGGAGAACTCGAATCTGAGAAAGAACAACTTGCAAAGGACTTCTCTCTTCATAATGACAAGTATTCCAAGTTGAAGAAGCAACTACAAACTACTGTAGCGAATTTCAAGTATGATCCGTCCGCTTTCGCAATCAAACTATTAGACGATCTGCGATGACCACGGTATTCCTCTTTCTTCATTTCCTTTACTTCTTGATGAGATTTCTGAAAATATGCCTTCTTTGGATGTCTCTGATAGTGATGCCAGCGAAGAAGAGGAGTCTGATGAAGATGATGAAATAGAAAGATCTAATGAAGAAGAATAATCAATTAAGAAATAGCTCCATTTTCTTCTTTCTCTTTTTGTAATATCTGTACATTTATCCTTTTAATCTTCTATTTTTGTAATCTCTTACTGTAAATTTCTTGGATTTTCAAATACAAGTTCTATTTTGGTTGTCCCTTTCTGCACATGTTAAAAGAACAATTCTTTCTTGCAATACAGTTAATCAATATTATGAGTGCGTAAATCTATCATATGAAAATAAATAACAAGTTTTTACTCTATTCATTCCCATACTTGCCTCTGTTATTTGTTTTCAAATGAAAGATTAAACAAATAACCTTTAAATAGTAATACGCCTCAGCTTCGCAACTGTTATTGCTAATAAGAAAGATCTCACTTTTTCTTTTGTGGTCTTATTTGTATTCCAATGAAGGACTAAGCAAGCCTTCCGTGAAGTGATAGCATGCTTCATTCTCGTGATTACTGCTGCTGCTGTACTAAAAATTCACAATCATGTAGTCTAATATTTGCAAATTCATTCTCACAAGCTTGTTCGCTTACTCTTTTGTGTGGTCTTAGTTTGCCTTCCTAGTTAAAGGTCTTATTTTTCCACCCCTCGTCATTGCGACAAAATCGCAGGACGTCTTTACACTTTTATGTAAAGACCCATTGATCTTGCCTTATCGTTTTTTAGTATTGTTGCCTCTGCAGGATGTTTTCGTTGCGACAATATGATAGGCCTAGAAGTTCTTGGGAATTTAAAGCCCCATGACATTGCCGTCTTGCGACGAAATCGCAGGACGTCTTTACACTTTCATGTAAAGACCCATTGATCTCGTCTTACCTTCGCGCTTTGTATTATTGCCTCTTCAGGATCATCGCACAAATATGACAAGCCTATATTTTCTTGCGAAAATAAAGCCTCGTGACATTTGCGTCTTAAGACACTTATCAGCTCCCTAATGGAGGGTGCCGCCCTTATCATCTCTCTGGTTGCCCCTTCAAGGAGGCGTACATCGGCCATACAAGACTAGCTCCTCCCATCCGGTCTTAACAACAACTGCTTGTTTTGTGCACCTCTTATCCCTTATAACTATAGGGCTTATGGTTACGAGACTGCACCCTAAGTGGAGTTTTCTTTGGGCCGAGTGCAACATGTGCCAAGACTTGCCAAGAATGGCCGAGACACTTCAAATGCCCCAGGCACTCTTGGCTCAACCGTGTACCTCGGCGCCTTGGTCATACACTGACTCCTTAGAAGAGACCCTCGGTCGTCCAACCAGGGTATAACCTTATATATATAGTTGGAAATCCAAGGTATCTCTTCTGGATGGGCTTTATTGACCCCAAATCTCCATGACTCGGGTTCCAGGGGCGGTGTAACCTTTTCCCTCAGCCATGTCAAGGGATACCCCCTTATATGACGCACTTTAGGTCTTACGTTTGCCTCTTGCGAAATATCATTCGCGAACTAGGGTGTACGCCATAAAAGTTCGTCCCATTCGTATATATCATTGATTTTTGATTATTTCTTCTCATTCTCTTTGCGAAATTTTCATATAGTCTTGCTTTGTTTGTTGTAATCTCGCGATAATTCTTTAACAAGATTCTCATATATTATGATTCACGAGAATTTCGCGTATTCCTTCTTCGATCATCACAATCTTTGTACTTTTGACATGTCTTTGTTACTCAAAGCATTTTTTTTTAACATCTTTCGCAAATCAAATATTCACTTCTTACACCTCTTACTTTTGTTGCCCTCTGCTTCTTCATTATTCAAATTTCCTAATACTTCCTTCCCTTTTGCGAAATCATCGCGATTTCCAACCTTCTTTAGACATTTGTTTCGCAATGTATCTTCTTCTCTTACTTCTATTGCGTCCACCATCAGTCTTTCTCTTCTTTGCTCTTCTTTGATGTTTTGCTTCCAGTTCTTCTTCTGAGCAGCTCTTTTCTCGCAAGATTCCACATCAACTTCAAAGCACTTCTGTCCATCAATCCAATCTCCTTTTATGACTCCAACACCACTGGGATGAGGAAATTTGATGCACTGGTGATAAGTCGAAGCTACATCCAAAATCTCATGTATCCAAGGTCGCCCAATTAATGCGTTATAAGGGGACTCCACGTCGACTATGCAGAACAAAATTTCAGTGGTATCCGCATATGAGCTTTTCCTTTTGGTTTATTGGTTGTACCATTGAAACCATAGATCTTATAAGTTGAAGGTATCAGATCTTCATCTTTCCCTCCCATAGTTTTGTAGGTATGGTAAAAAAGAATATTCACCGAACTTCCAGTATCAATTAAAATCCTATTGATTGCCCATGAATTTTCGGCTTCATCATCTTCATCATCAACAGGTTTTGGGTTAATCTCCAACCTTACCACTAATGGGTTGTCATGCATCTCTCCATTCTCAGGTATCTCTTCTGCGGTAAAAGAAATAATCTACTTTTGCCATTCCTTTAGTGGCGATGTCTTCGCGATGTTCATTATTTCTCTATTATCAACGTCTCTTGCGAAAACCCTACTGAGGACACTATCATGAAAATCTTCAATTGTCCTGTATGAATGTACAATAGAGTTGCAAAACAAATTCTTGGCTTTCGCTTCGACTTCTATTAAAAATGTTTCTCTTCCTTTTGTTGTGTTTACTCTATGAATTTCTGGCGGTGGTGGTAATGGTTGAGTCATATCTTCACTTTTTAGAAAATGGTTGAGCTTCCCTTGGTTTATCATTCTGAGGATGATTCTTTTTATATTTCTGCAATCATTTGTTAAATTTCCATGAAAATGGTGATAAGAACAGAATTCATGACTTCTGTCGCCCGAAGGTGGTTCATTTCCCATGTTCCATGGTGCAGGTATGTTTTCCATCAAGATTATAGCTTCCCATATTTTCTCCACACTAGCATTCAGTGGGGGCATTTTGATTTCCTCCCATACTACCCTATGATTTCGCTATCCTCTATGATAATTCTGCCTCCGACCCCCATAAGTTCTTGTGGCTGATCCAGTCTTTGAATTTTATTATTTCCGCCACGGTTATAGAAGTTTCTCTCTCTTTCAAATTCCTCCTGATCACGACTCCCCATGGCTACTAACTTTTGCTCACCATCATCCGTCATCATTTCTTGTTGACCCTGCGAGGTGCTCGCCACTGTATTTATTAATTTAGGTAATAAGCTTGCATTCGCAGCTTTCGAACTTGTGTTCGCAACGGGGTATGATTCCATCTCATTTTGCTTTTCCTCTAGCTGACTGCATGGGTAGAGATTGGCTGGCAGCCTATGTTGCACGGACACTTCAAGAAAGATGCCGTAACCGTGTCAGACACGTGAACGGACACGATACGGTTACGACACTTCCCGACACTCGATGGACACGCCACATCACGTGTCGCGTAAAAATTGGTATTTGACACTTTGCGGACACCAATTGGACACTTTCGGACACGTCATAAATGATTTATTTTGGTTTGGAAAATCAAAATAAACTAAATGTGATGCTAATTTATTCTTGTTTAGTCAAATCCAAGCATTATTCATGAAAAACTTTACCATTATTATATTATTATTAATTTTATATAATTAGTAATCAAATATTTTAAAAATAAGAGTAATTATTTTGTTGTGTAGATTATAGTAATATTTCATTTTAATGATGTGAGTAATATATATAACGTGTCTCCGCAACCCGTATTTTTTAGATTTGACGTGTCCCCTTAACCGTGTCGTATCGTAACTGTGTCCCGTGTCCGTGTCTGTGCAACATAGTTGGCAGCACATCTGGCAACATGGCTAGAAACTAGATGGCAGTGAGGCAGAGAACTTGGCTGGGAATTAGTTGGCAGTGCGGATGAGTATTTGGCTGGAGGTGCGACGAGCAACCTGACTTTGACTTTTGACCAACGGTTGACTTTGACTTTGACCGAGTGTTGACTTTGACCATTGACCGGTCATTTTAATACTGGGCAGGCAGGTGGGCTGCCCGGTTGGTCGGTTAGAGGGCTTGGAAGAGGGCCAAAAGATGATTCAAGCTCCAACTGGGCCTATTATGTGGCATTTTTGGTTATGGTACAAACATCGCCCCCTCTTAACCTCCAACTTGTTGGGGGTTAAGACATTTTCATTTTCCTTAGTCTATGACAAAACTCGCCCCCAAGTGTGGATTATTGATGTTGAAGCGATTGGCAACCTTCTCTTGCTGTTTGCGGAAGTCAAGACGCCCCCGAGAGTAAATTTCTGTTGCTGAAGTGTAAAGAAGATTGTCTTCGTTGATTATGGAAATCGTAATGAAGTCGCCCCCAAGTGAGGCTATTGTGTTCGGCGGGAAACAATTGAGTATGAACCATTGTTGTATGCAAAATCGGGACCGAAGGATGAACTGCCCTGTAACGGAAGCGTGATGCTTGAGTGAAGTGGTATTGTGAGTGAGTGATAACTCATGATGTAAAATTGAACCGTGGTAGTTGCATTGGACTTGTCTGCGATGGACACAAAAAAATGTCTTCTACAGTAATGAGCAAAACTGGGTAGTAACAGCATAGAGCAAAAATGGTTTGCAGAACTTCAACAGGTGACCTGCGGCGAAACCAGTAAAACTATACTGCAGCAACTAGATGGTTGACTGCAGATTTGCGAACATAGCCGGGTAAAACCCGATCAATGGGGGCGGCGGCGCCGAGCATTGCAGCAATCTATGGAGCGGCAGTTCAAGATTGTGGTCACTTCAGGGTAGGAGTTCTACCAGACAGTTCACTGACTACAAAGAAGATCGAGCATTGCAAGAAATGCGATCACCGGAACAGGAACGATCAAAAATGGGTAGCTATCAGCTAGCCCGCGAATAGGGCCGATCGCAGCATTACGGCAGAACACAACCGCACCGGCTGGCCGTACCGGACTTGTGAGTGACGCAACCAAGCAAGCGAACAATCTTGTGGTCATGACCGCAAAAGTAGTGATGCTTTTCGGAGGTCTTCTCTACTCGATCGGCAAACGCTTGGAGACGTAGGCAATTCGACAACCTGGTCATGATAGTAAATCAGATTTTGACATACAGGTCTTCAGGAGTTTCCAAACTTCATTAGCTTCGATCGATGGACAACCCGCAACGGCGGGGACCAAGATCACGAAGAAATGCGATCACTGACCGCATGAATCAGGAGCATAGCCGTACTCCATCACCGCGATCGATGGAATGCAATAACAACGAACAATGAATTACAAAGAATAAGGATCACCGATCACAGGAGTTGGGTGTATATACCGATCGCAGACATGAATACCGAATGCACTGGGCCGACAGCAAGTTATACCGCGAAGAAGCCGCGATCACCGGATCGGCAGAACTGGCAATACGGTTGATTAGCTGAGTCGGGCGCCAATGTTTGTACCCAAAATTACCTTTGGGCACGAAACACGATGAATGGAAGATTTGGTGTGTTTTTAGGGTTAGGAGACGACTCAAGATAAAAGAAATTGATCATGGTTTTACGTGGTTCCACGCGGTTGCCTACCTCCACGGGTGAATCCCCTTGGGGAGTAATTTTTCATTGATGTTTGAATTACAATCTCATTTTCTCTCCCTCCTATTGGCTACCCCTTTTCCTTTGCTTCCTCATTATTTATACAATTATATAAACAATTGTATTGAAATCCTACACTACACCCCTCATGAGAATCCACACAATCAAACCATTTTAAGATAAATAATTATAATTTCTTTTGATTAATTTCTCGATTGTTTACAAGATAAAAGGAAAATAGGCTAAAGAATTACAATCACTCTAAACTTTCTCTCTCTTAATGACTTGCTCAACACTCAAAAAAAAAAGATTTCCCCCTCAATAGGCCTGCACGGCTCTTTATATAGGGTATTACATAATGGATGAAAGCTAAGCTATCCTTTATTTTAGGGAATGACTTGCGAAATATCGGAAGTGTACAAATATATAATCTCGCAACGCTCCTAGATCTCGCTAGGTCTTCACATCTTTCTCGTGTTTTAGCAGTCGTCATTCATTGCGTCATTTATATTACTCATCCGCGACACCTTCGCAATGCTGCCGTTTATTGATCTCGCGAGGTATTGATGTCGCGATATTCTGATCCTACATCTTGCCTCTTCTCATGTCTTCTCTACGAAGAAGAGAATGTCATGAGAACTAGTATTTTTGAAATGCCGCAACTTTTCATCTTTATCTGTTTTGATATGACCCCGTACTTTTACACAGAATTTATTACACGTGTTTCTTCTTCACTCTTTTCTTGACACGTTTCTTTCAACCGTTTTTTCTTGACCATTCACGTCTCCTCTCGCATTAAATGCATTTATCTTCTCGAGAACTCTTCTCTATATATAGTTTTCTCACCCTCATCTTCTTCTTTTTTACTTTCTCTTTGTAATTTTTCTTCAATTCTCCTCCACAATTTACGTTTCTGTTACTGTAAATCTTCATTTTCTTCTTTCTCTTGATTTTGAACTTTCTATTCATTCCCATACTCTGATAATGGCTCCATCTGGTCGTAGATATGAAGTTCTTTTGGGTGAGGCTCAAAAGGATTTATAAGAGAAGGGTTTCACATTATCCACTATTCCTAATCAAGAATCTTCATCTATTCTCTCCGCAAAATTGTTTACTGATCATCACTGTGATGATCAAAAAATCATAATTTCGCTGGGTCAGCTCCTCGCGGGTCTTCCCATTCCCCTCTACAATCCTGAATTGCCCTTGTTCTATGAAATTCTTGCTCATGAGAAATTCTCGCGAGTTATCTATCAATTAAGCGGAGATTGTATCTGTTTAATGCTTGAGTTCGCCAATCGTGGCGCTGGTAAGGGATCTCTATATCCTGATAAAGTCAGAGATCCTAAATTCGCAAACTTAGAGATAATTGCTGAAAAGTATTCAGTAGAAAACTTCTTTGAAAATTATGAAGTGATAAATATGAAGAACGATAGACCTCGCTGGGGTGCACGGTTGAAAAGAGAAGAGAACATTCCCAGCGACAAGATACTCATGCAAGGTATCGATTGGAACTCTGGCAAGAACAATGTTCCTCGCCATTCCAAAGACGACAAGTGGTGCGTCTTTCCGCTATTTTTGAATGGACCTTACATTTCAGGTTCCAATGTACTCCCTGCGAATCTCTCCAATTATCATCCTTGGGTATTTAATTGGCCCGGGAAAGCAAAAGAGGTATATTTCCTAACTTTCACTCACTTTGCAATCTTCATTTCCTCTTATATCTACTAATCTTGCGAAATTTTCAGATCATCAAATTGAGAAGAAGTTATGAAAGGAATCCAAAGGCGAGTACTTTGGCGATACTCCGTTCAATCACGGATGAAGTAAGAAATATTTTCTTTTGTTATTTTTAACAATATTGTTGCCTCTGTTTCTTATCTTCATTCGTGTGTGAAGGTTGGTATTGAAGTTGCTGGAGAAGAAGAAACTTCTGAAGCTGCTAATGCTAAAGGAAAGGGTAAAGGTCCTCTTCGCAAGGGGAAATCCATTGCTCCACCTTCTAAAAAACGGAAGATCCATTCTTCTTCTCGCTCAAGCCCTCAATCCAGCGAGAGTTCTGATGAAGATAATGATGATGTTGACATTTATTTCGCGAAGGAGGATCATCCAACTGAATCCCCTATGGCGCTATTGTCTAATATTTTCTCGGATTCCATGCGGGGAATTGGAGATAATCGCCTCTACGGGTACATGAGAAGCTCTCGCAAGTATCTGTGATGCTTGCTTGCTAGAGGGTAACGATTCTCTTCAGGGGGTTTCCAGATCAGTGACTCCCAGCTTCTTAAATGCACTTGGTGCCTTAGTACGTCTGTATTTCTTTATTTCTTCATTATTTTTCTTTTAAATCATATCTTAATAATTTCTTTATCTTTCTTTGTAGTCTGGGAGAGCTTCCTTTGTTGTTGCCTCAGATCTTGAGAAAAGGCGCAACACTCTTGAAAAGAAAAATCTTTAACTTCGCAAGAAGAACGAAGAGATAGAAACTGAAACCGCAATTCTTCGCAAGAAGAGTGAAGAATTTGAAGGTGAAGCTGCCGTTCTTCGCGAAAAGACTCAACAACTGGAAGCTGAATCTTCCACTCAGAAGAATAAAATATCTAGCCTCCAAAGCGCTAATCAACAACTTTATGGTATAAGATTCTTTTCTTTTCCTTGTTTTTACTCTGTCATTTATTTTTCTTTATCTGACTTATCATTTTCGCAGACGTTTATAATCTTTCTGATGAAGCCATTCTTCTTCACTCATTACCTGAGCCTATGGATAGTGATGCTCTTCTTGCTCACCTCAACGAATCTTTAAATAGTTCTTTAAATAAAAAAATTAGATCTCTTCCACTAAACGAACTCCAAACCAAATTTCGCCTCTTAGAAATTGATCATAGATCTAGTTTAGGTTTAGCCAACCGATTTAAACGTCTATATCTTAATTCCCAAGAGAAAATTAATATTTCAGGGAAGAAAATTAGTAACCTTATAGATGACAAAGATCACATTGCTAATCAAGGTGCCCAAGCGTTAGCGAAGTTCCAAAAAACTCTTCTTGAAGTCCAAGTTGAACGGGATGAATCTCTTCGCCAAAATTCTATACTTAGCGAGAGAGAGAATCAAATTCGTTCCCTTCTTCTCATAAATAGTGACGATGAATTCGCTTGGGCTGCGAAAGTTCTAGATAATGCCAGAAATAACTTAGGTGTTAACGTTAGCCTTCAAGTTGAGCATACCGCCTTGGTTAAAGATATGATTTCTGACAGAAAAGGTTGTTAACTGTTCTTCTTTACTTCACCGCTTCCTTTTTGTGAAACTGTCATTAAATTGCTAATTCATTGTCATCTGTTCGCAGAAGATGAGAAGAGGTTTCAGAGAAGAATTGAAGAACTTGAATCTGAGAAAGAACAACTTGCAAAGGACTTCTCTCTTCGTAATGACAAGTATTCCAAGTTGAAGAAGCAACTACAAACTACTGTAGCGAATTTCAAGAATGATGATGTCCGCTTTCGCAATCAAACTATTAGGACAGTCTGCGATGACCACGGTATTCCTCTTTCTTCATTTCCTTGTCTTCTTGATGAGATTTCTGAAAATATGCCTTCTTTGGATGTCTCTGATAGTGATGCCAGCAAAGAAGAGGAGTCCGACGAAGATGAAGAAATAGAAGGATCTAATGAAGAAGAAGAATCAATTAAGAAATAACTCCATTTTCTTCTTTCTCTTTTTGTAATATCTATACATTTATCCTTTTAATCTTCCATTTTTGTAATCCCTTACTGTAAATTTCTTGGATTTTCAAATACAAGTTCTATTTTGGTTGTCCCTTTTAAAAGAACAATTCTTTCTTGCAATATAGTTAATCAATATTATGAGTGCGTAAATCTATCATATGAAAATAAATAACAAGTTTTTACTCTATTCATTCCCATACTTGCCTCTGTTATTTGTTTTCAAATGAAAGATTAAACAGATAACCTTTAAATAGTAATACGCCTCGGCCTTCAGAATTTATATTGCTAATAAGAAAGATCTCACTTTTTCTTTTGTGGTCTTATTTGTATTCAAATGAAGGACTAAGCAAGCCATTCGTGAAGTGATAGCATGCTTCATTCTCGTGACTACTGCTGCTGATGTACTAAAAATTCGCAATCATGTAGTCTAATATTTGCAAATTCATTCTCGCAAGATTGTTCACTTACTCTTTTGTGTGGTCTTATTTTGCCTTCCTAGTTAAAGGTCTTATTTTGACACCCCTCGTCATTGCGACAAAATCGCAGGACGTCTTTACACTTTCATGTAAAGACCCATTGATCTTGCCTTATCATTTATTAGTATTGTTGCCTCTGCAGGATGTTTTCGTTGCGACAATATGATAGGCCTAGAAGTTCTTACGAATTTAAAGCCCCATGACATTGTCGTCTTGCGACGAAATCACAGGACGTCTTTACACTTTCATGTAAAGACCCATTGATCTCGTCTTACCTTCGTGCTTTGTATTATTGCCTCTTCAGGATCATCGCACAAATATGACAAGCCTATATTTTCTTGCGAAAATAAAGCCTCATGAAATTTGCTTCTTAAGACACTTATCAGCTCCCTAATGGAGGGTGCCGCCCTTATCATCTCCTGGTTGCCCCTTCAAGGAGGCGTACATCGGCCATACAAGACTAGCTCCTCCCATCCGGTCTTAACAACAACCAGTTGTTTTCGCAGCCTCTTATCCCTTATACCTATAGGGCTTATGGTTACGAGACTGCACCCTAAGTGGAGTTTTATTTGGGCCGAGTGCAACATGTGCCAAGACTTGCCAAGAATGGCCGAGACACTTCAAATGCCCCGAGGCACTCTTGGCTCAACCGTGTACCTCGGCGCCTTGGTCATACACTGACTCCTTAGAAGAGACCCTCGGTCTTCCAACCAGGGTATAACCTTATATATATAGTTGGAAATCCAAGGTATCTCTTCTGGATGGGCTTTATTGACCCCAAATCTCCATGAATCAGGTTCCAGGGGCGGTGTAACCTTTTCCCTCAGCCATGTCAAGAGATATTCTCTTATATGACGCACTTTAGGTCTTATATTTGCCTCTTGTGAAATATTATTCGCGAACTAGGGTATACGCCATAAAGGTTCGTCCCATTCGTATATATCATTCATTTTTTGATTATTTCTTCTCATTTTCTTTGCGAAATTTTCGCATAGTCTTGCTTTGTTTGTTGTAATCTCGCGATAATTCTTTAACAAGATTCTCATATATTCTGATTCGCGAGAATTTCGCGTATTCCTTCTTCGATCATCATAATCTTTGTACTTTTGACATGTTTTTGTTACTCAAAGAATTTTTTTTTTTTAACATCTTTCGCAAATCAAATATTCACTTCTTAAACCTCTTACTTCTGTTGCCCTCTGCTTCTTTATTATTCAAATTTCCTAATACTGCCTTCCCTTTTGCGAAATCATCGCGATTTCCAACCTTCTTTAGATATTTGTTTCGCAACGTATCTTCTTCTCTTACTTCTATTGCGTCCACCATCAGTCTTTCTCTTCTTTGCTCTTCTTTGATGTTTTGCTTCTAGTTCTTCTTCTGAGCAACTCTTTTCTCGCAAGATTCCACATCAACTTTATAGCACTTCTGTCCATCAATCCAATCTCCTTTTATGACTCCAACACCACTGGGATGAGGAAATTTGATGCACTGGTGATAAGTCGAAGCTACACCCAAAATCTCATGTAACCAAGGTCGCCCAATTGATGCGTTATAAGGGGACTCCACGTCGACTATGCAGAACAAAATTTCAGTGGTATCCGCATATGAGCTTTTCCTTTTGGTTTATTGGCTGTACTATTGAATCCATAGATCTTATAAGTTGAAGGTATCAGATCTTCATCTTTCCCTCCCATACTTTTGTAGGTATGGTAAAAAAGAATATTCACCGAACTTCCAGTATCAATTAAAATCCTATTGATTGCCCATGAATTTTCGGCTTCATCATCTTCATCATCAACATGTTTTGGGTTAATCTCCAACCTTACCACTAATGGGTTGTCATGCATCTCTCCATTCTCAGGTATCTCTTCTGCGGTAAAAGAAATAATCTGCTTTTGTCATTCCTTTAGTGGCGATGTCTTCGCGATGTTCATTATTTCTCTATTATCAACGTCTCTTGCGAAAACCCTACTGAGGACACTATCATGAAAATCTTCAATTGTCCTGTATGAATGTACAATAGAGTTGCAAAACAAATTCTTGGCTTTTGCTCCGACTTCTAATAAAAATGTTTCTCTTCCTTTTGTTGTGTTTACTCTATGAATTTCTGGCGGTGGTGGTAATGGTTGAGTCTTCTCTTCACTTTTTAGAAAATGGTTGAGCTTTTTATATTTCTGAGGATAATTCTTTTTATATTTCTGCAATCATTCTGAGGATGATTCTTTTTATATTTCTGCAATCATTTGTTAAATGTCCATGAAAATGGTGATAAGAACAGAATTCATGACTTTTGTCGCCCGGAGGTGGTTCATTTCCCATGTTCCATGGTGCAGGTATGTTTTCCATCAAGATTATAGCTTCCCATATTTTCTCCACACTAGCATTCAGGGGGGGAATTTTGATTTCCTCCCGTACTACCCTATGATTTCGCTGTCCTCTATGATAATTCTGCCTCCGACCCCCATAAGTTTCTTGTGGCTGATCCGATCTTTGAATTTTATTATTTCCGCCACGGTTATAGAAGTTTCTCTCTCTTTCAAATTCCTCCTGATCACGACTCCCCATGGCTACTAACTTTTGCTGACCATCATCCGTCATCATTTCTTGTTGACCCTGCGAGGCCACTGTATTTATTAATTTAGGTAATAAGCTTGCATTCACAGCTTTCGAACTTGTGTTCGCAACGGGGTATGATTCCATCTCATTTTCTTTTCCTCTACAGCAATGTACTCCTCCTGAAGTTCTTGCAACTCAGTCATTGTGATTGTATTATTGATTCTAAAAATTTTAATATATAACAGATTGGTTGCGAACATAGCGTTAATGAATGATAGAATGAGATATCTCTCATCCACACGACCAGCCATATCACTACATATTGTCTTCCATCTCACGGTTAGATGTTTCAAGCTTTCGCCAATCCTTTGTTTTAACCCAAATACATCTTCAATACCAGGTCGAGAGGAGTTATTACTTATGTATGCCCCCAAAAATATAGCCTGCAAATGATTGAAAGATGTTATTGTATTCCTCGGTAATCCTTCAAACCATTTCAAAGATTCTCCTGTCAAACTCGATGCAAAATATTTGCACAATATAGCATCATGGTTTTCCCACTGTAGCATACATCTCACATAAGCTTTGATGTGTTGTATCGCACAAGTTGTTCCATCGAAGATGCTGGTTAACGTAGGTAAATTGCACTTTGGGTGTATTCCTCCTGATTGTACTTCTTGTGTGAATGGAGTTTTCGCAGCTTCTTGTATGGCTTCATCCAATTGTCTCTTACCTCCTCCATTTTTATTATTTAACATTCCTCTCATCTCCGCCAATTCTCTCAAAATTTGTTCATTTATACCAGAGTTTGGACCCATTGGTCTTTTTAATTACGTCTCTCTTCTTCTGCATTCATGTCTGTTTTGACTGTCTTGTTCATCATTTCTTCTCGTCTTTCCCTGCGATCTTCTCTTTCATTCCTCTCATGAATTCGCACACCGTTATATCTATCATTTTCTCTTCTTTGCTGCCTTTCGACTCTCCTTTGTACTCTTTCATATTCTTCATTGATATTATTATTGTTGCGATTTTTTTCTCGCCTTCTCTCTCGATTATCATGATTATTCTGGTGAATTGCCTCTTGTAACTCCTGTTCTTCTATTTTTGTTCTCAATCTTTCCCTCTCGCAAGCTAGACATGCTTGCTCAGCATAATGTCTTTCAATTTCATCTTCAATTTCTTTTTGCTTCCTCTGTATTTCTCTCTCATGCAATATTCTTCTTATTTCATCATGATTTTCTTCGTCACCTGGATTATTCCGCCCGTGAAGCTGCCTATTTACTTGATTTCCATCATTTCGCCCATTTTGAAAAGCCTCGGGACGTGGGATATAACGATCTTCCATTATTCCTCTTCTTTCGCAACGTTCTTCGCCTGAACTTTGCACTTCCTCTCGATTTTCTTCATTAGCATTTTCTATAGGTAAAGTTCTCCTTCTTTCTTCTCTAACTGATCTTGACCTTGACCTTGTAATCTCATATTTTCCATCCTCAACTCATGATTTTGCCTTGTTAAATTTGCACGTTCCTCTGCTTTTAATCGCATTTGTTCATGTATTGTTTGTCTTAATGTCTCTAATGCTGCGATTTCTTCATTTCAATGAATTATTTATTCAATCACTTCTTGGCCTCCCTCCTCTTGTCCATTGTTTATCAATTGTTGTCCTTCTCCTCTTTCATCCCCAGAGTCTGATCTCCAAGTATGCACGCTAACTCTATCATAATCCACAGCTCTATTCGGTACTGGTTGAATTGGTGATTGAATTTGATTTTCTTCATTATTCCTTGTGTTTATTCTTGAAGATTCCCCCATTTCATTTCTCCCTTCTCCAGCAAGTCTCCTACTCCTTCTAACAGTTGTTGGTTGTTCTGATGCATGTCTTCTTCTAGCCATTTCTCAATTTTAGTTGATTATTGAAAATTTTATGAAATTCTCTCCCTATTACTCCAAATTATTTCAAATCACGATGTCGATCTCCACTTCCTCCATGTTTCTAGCGCCAATATGTAGTTGCAGGAAATCCTACACTACACCCCTCATGAGAATCCACACAATCAAACCATTTTAAGATGAACAATTATAATTTCTTTTGATTAATCTCTCGATTGTTTACAAGATAAAAGGAAAATAGGCTAAAGAATTACAATCACTCTAAACTTTCTTTCTCTTAATGACTTGCTCAACACTTAAAAAAAAGATCTCCCCCTCAATAGGCCTGCTCGGCTCTTTATATAGGGTATTACATAATGGATGATAGCTAAGCAGTCCTTTATTTTAGGGAATGACTTGCGAAATATCTCAAGTGTACAAATATATAATCTCGCAACGCTCCTAAATTTCGCTAGGTCTTTACATCTTTCTCGTGTTTTGGCTGTCGTCATTCATTGCGTCATTTATATTACTCATTTGCGACACCTTCGCAATGTTGTCGTTTATTGATCTCGCGAGGTATTGATATCGCGATATTCTGATCCTACAACAATTTCAATATAACTTAAATGGCACTGACTGCTCATTTATGCCTCCCTCTTCAATTCCGCATGCAACTGCTGAAATTATTGTTGTATGTATGAAACTGCTGGAATAAATATTGCATGGCTCCATCTTAAATTCTGCATGACATGCTGGAATTAACTCGCATGCCTCCATCTTCAATTCCGCATTAAACTCTGTTGCATGCTTCTTTGAATAAATTTTGCATGAATGATGGTCAGCAAGTATTGGTGGACACCGGTGGCGGAATAGCCGACCGCATGGATAGAGACCGGCCGGCAAAGACATCCGGCAAACATGGCTAGAAACGGAGGCGTGAGGCGCAGAGAACTCAACGGAAATTGGTTGGCGGTGCGGATGAGTATTTGGTTGGAGGTGCGACGAGCAACCCGACTTTGACTTTTGACCAAGTGTTGACTTTGTGGAGTGTTGACTTTGACCATTGTACCGATCATTGGGCGGGCTGGTGGGCTGCTTCGGTTGACTGGTTAGGGGGCTTGGATGAGGGCCAAAAGATGATTCAAGCTCTAACTGCACCAATTATGTGGCATTTTTGGTTATGGTACAAACAATATGTATATGCTATAGGAAGGGAAAATAACATTTTAACTTGTGGGTGTAGTATACACATAGAATTCTATGTTTTAAAAAGCATTATACCCAAGATATATGCAGCGTTAGACAAAAACAAACGCTTGGAAAGGTGGCTAGAGAGGTATCTAGCACCTGAGATGTCCCAGGTTCAAATCTCTTCACCTGCATTTCATCTTATTAAAGGAACTGTATTATTCGGAGTTCAAGAAATACCCACGAATTAGGGTCGGAGTTCCAATCGCGCACATATAGTTCGGTTAACTTAGGGTCCACACATTTGTTTTTATGTTGGAGATGAATA
Organism: Papaver armeniacum; assembly: GCA_023531295.1. Lineage (NCBI taxonomy): Eukaryota > Viridiplantae > Streptophyta > Magnoliopsida > Ranunculales > Papaveraceae > Papaver > Papaver armeniacum. Next base: position 426,840 of record JAJJWW010003672.1, read on the forward strand.
GCCTTAAGTACATCCACGGAGAGAAAGAGACAGCCGCCTATATAAACTTTGTTTTTCTTGTTGGAGATGAATAGAAAAAGGAGTTTTTCTTACAAGGGAGAGGAAGACCTGAGTGAACGGCCTCAAGGAAATCGTCTCTGTGTAACCGATACCCTAAATTAGGGTTTGGATCCCCTGTTAAGGAAGCCGTTTCCATAGACAGCCGCCTATATAAATAAACTTTGTTTTTCTTGTTGGAGATGAATAGAAAGAGGAGTTTTTCTCACAAGGTAGAGGAAGACCTGAGTGAACGGCCTCAAGGAAATCGTCTTAGACAAATGTCGACTTTAAGCAACGAAGCAGAGAAACAAAGAAGGGAAGGTAAGAGGACTGTCATATTTCTTTGTTTCTTTTGATTTCTGAAATTAAGAGTCTATGCTCGGATCTCTAATTATGTTACTGAAACTAGATCTCGATTTTTTTAGGTCTTAAATCAATTATGGAGTGGATGGTGGGATCTTGGTCCATGATGCCTGAAGAACGACCAGACATTAGAAACATGTGTAAGACACTCGAGACTTTCATCAATTGAATCTTGACAAATATTTTTATTTGTTCCCTTTAAGTTCTGCATCCGCCGGTTCTTCTCACCGAAGTGTCTCTCTATAAATTCTATAGCTAAATCTTACGGTTTACCGAGTCTTAAGTAATGATCTTGCAATCCTTTGTTCTAGTTTTATGGGTGTTAATTTTATTCACCAAATCAATCGTGTGTTTTCTCTTCTCACAGACCTTTTGGTTAATTTCCTATTATTACATTGATGGCTATTTACTGATCCTCACAGTACTCGAGCTTAGTCCATGGTGATCAACTATTCCATGTGTTCAGTTTCTTTCCTGCTCTTGTCCATATTTTAGGGTTTCCCTCGATAACATTTCCAAAAATAGTTTTCATTCACTAAGACAGATATACGTCCATCACCGTGTGTTTTTTTTTTGTGAAGGACTGTTGTCTCTTTTAATCATACTCATTACTTGAGTTTTTACCTTGTCGTCAAGTCTCTCTGCTTCAGATTCATTCTGCATTCTCTGTTTTTTTATTACCTTAACTCGACTTTTTGCTTCCATATTCAGCTCGGGACCAATTTGACGAGTATCTGAACAAAAGTGAGGCTGAAAGGAATCGCCTATGGGAAGAACATCTAGATAAAAATGATAAAAAAAAACAGAAAATTTTAGAGGATTTGATAGCTAAAGAAGCGCCACTGATAAAGATGCAAGAGCGCGAAGCCAAAAGGAGGGAAAGGATTGTAGCGGACTACTTTAGGAAGAACCCGTTAAATAAGGAACTTTTTATATTGGATATTGCAAGATATAGTAGCATATATGTTTGTTCTTTTGGTTATGCCAAACTTGAAAGTTCCGAGTATAAGATGTTCATCAAATCTCTCACAGAAGATGATTCTTACAAGTACTAATAATGATTATTACATGCAATAAAATTCTATATTTATCTCTATGATCTTCTGCAATCTAAATTAGTAATTGTTTGGTCTGTTGCAGGGTTTATTTAGGACGCAAACAATCTTTGTCAGAGATTGTTGGACTGGTCTCAGAAGAAAAGTTCAATCCTAAACTCAAACCTGAAGACGCTGGATATGAAACTAAAGAAATGCTACCTGGTCTTCATAATATTGGAAGCGTAAGAAATATGTGCATTTTCTCCACTTTTGACAGCTCTGAGGTTTTATTAATGTCCTTTGGTCCTTCTAACTTTACTTTACAATGTTTACATATGCTTTTTAATTACATATCCTTATTATTTGGTCCTTCTAACTTTACAGATGCTTTTTAATTACGATGATGCCGGTGTTATATTAACTGACAAAACCAAAGAAGAGGTACTCAGGTAGGGTTGAAGTGTGGGTCATTGGAAATTTGGAATCTTATTAGCAAATTTTCACTTTGTCAATATAATTATCGGCAAACCAGAGATGATCTTTAATTCCCATGAGATTTTACTTTGCAGGAAGTTTAAGGAATATGGAGAATGCGACTTTGTAAAGGCGGGCCAGAGACCAACGGAATCGGTCAGGAAAAGCTATTCTTTGGTGTCTTTGTATGGTTTGATAATTGTGTTTTACTTTGAGGTTCACCATTTCCTCCTTGGGATTATGTTTGTTTCAGCTGGTGTTTGAGAAAGATGATTGTATGACTTTACCTCCCCATTCCCGTTCAAATCCAAAGAATTTGTCTGTCAAATTAAGGAAATTAGGCATGCCTGTTAAACTCAGTGGTGGGTTATTATGTTATTGGTGATTGGCGGTTTACTTACACTCATAACTAGTCTTTGATTGCTTCTTATGTGGCTTCTTTGTAGAAGATGGAAAACGTGTTTGTGTAGCCGATACATTTCGTGTGTGTGAAGTTGGAAAACGTGTGACAGAGGATGCCGCTGAAATTCTGGTATGTTTATACCTTTTGGTTTCTACAAGAAGATTTGGCTAGAAGAGGAGCAGCTATTCATATTTGGGATGCTGCTGTAATCTAGTGCAATTCACATACCTCTTGTTTGATCTGTTTTTTTTTTTTTTTTTTTTTTTTTTGGTCAACAATACGCTGCAGAAACATCTAGACAAAAAGATGTTCAAGTATGTCCTTTTGCCATTGTGCTGCTGGAGTGCCTCCACTAAAGAAACTGAATATTTTGGGTAAGAAGCTGCCTCTTGTTGCTGTACTTATGTAGTTGTTATCTTCTACTTCTTATTAACTGCATGTGGTTTTAATTTTTATGCAGTGTGGACCTGCCGGGTTGTTGGTGAATGGGGTTAAGTAGGTTGATGTTTTAAGGGTGAAGATTGGTAAATTTTCGGTTCACTTGTGTTAGGCTAAATTAAAAACATTTTCATGCTAAGATGTCTTCTTATGTTGTTTCATATTGCGAGACTATGTTTATTCCAAGTTGGGTTAAAGACTAAAGATTGTTAAAATTTATGTTACCCAAGCATGACCTGCATCCTTAATTGACCTAAATATATTGCCATTTGAAGAGACATCTGATTGAGGATTTTTTTTTTTTTTTTTTTAAATTCAAGCTTTTCACAACACATTTGAAGACTCGAACAATTAGAGCGTTTGAATATCTGTGTTTCCAGCTACTTTGCAAGAACTGCTCAGGCTTACAATCTCTTCCTTAAATGTCTTCTTTTATAGACCTGCATCCTTAATTGACCTGAATATATTGCCATTTGAAGAGACGTCTGATTGAGGAATTTTTTTTAAAAAAAATTTATGCTTTTAACAATACATTTGAAGACCCAAACACGCGTTTGAATATCTGCGTTTCCAGCTACTTTGCAAGAACTGCTCAGGCTTACAATCTCTTCCTTAAATGTCTTCTTTTATAGCTCAAGTATCCTTTCCTTCTAGGCTTTGGAGCAGCTCGCTTTTCATTGTCTCGACTATTTTGTCCATAACTCCTTGACTAGGAATAACCTTGGGGTGCACATCGGGCCGGGAAGGCCAACCCAAGCCCGATTATAACACGGGCCGGGCCGGACGGGCTTGTAGTCCTTACTACCCATTAAGCTTAACAGGCCAGGCCGGGCCGGGCAATAGCAAAAATTTAATGCCCATGGCCCGTCCATACCCATTAAACAATACAGGTCAGGCCAGGCCGGGTCGGGCAGTCCTCGGGCCCAAGAGATAATTCAAAAATTTTAAGTATATATGTTTGTTTTTTTGGCTTGATGAATGTTGATATATCTGTAACTCGTTCAAGTAATAGTTCCAGCAATCTATATTCATTACTGTGAAATATAATTCAAAATATTTTCTAACCCTAATAAATTGTCCAAATATGAAATTTAAGTTCTTGAGAAATCCATCACACTAATAGAAAACTTTATTTCAGGTTATCGGCAGTCAGACAAACCGGGTAACTAAACAGGCTACCGGGCAGGCTAACATGCCGAACTCCCATATTTGAACAAAAACCCGGGTCCGCCCATTTATAATTATGGGGCAGGCCGGGCTAGCCCATGACAGGTTGTCGGGCGCCCATGGGCTCCTCCGGACCCGGGCGGTACATGGCAGGCCGCAGGTTTCCGGGAATTCTGTACAACCTTATTTTTTTTGTCCATTTGGTATTATCCTTCTATTCTAGTATATTAAGTTTGGTCTTTGGCCCGTCTTCCTTGCCCATTTAAAGCAGTTTGTATACCGAATTCAACTAACTTCAACTAATTTTGATTAATTTTTATCAGCATGTTGCATATGTTCCACGTTTGCCCTGCATAACAAATCTTATTACACATCGAGCTTCGTTTGGCAATATCTGATCTAAAAGCTCCCTTCAATTAAACAATTGATCGATAGATTATGTGTGATTATGTGTTTGTAAGTTACTTGGCCAAAATTCCATTACATTATAAAATTATTTCACTCATATACCTCGCCTATCTATAAAATTATTTCACTCCTATACCTCGCCTATAAGAAAAAGAAAAAAGGAGAGGAAATTACACATCAAGATATGTGACTGAGTCTTTGATAGGATAGCGTACTACCGGTCTTACTTTTTCGTATCAAACTTTTCTCGCCAATTTTTTTGGAATTTGCCCTGGCTTGTTTTTAAAGATTAAAGAAAAAGAAGAAGAAAGTACCTTCCTTAAGTCCTTATTTTAATTTACTGTTACACCTTTGCTAGCGGTTCACCGCTATAAAAGTTTCTATAAATGTCAAGATGCCACGGATTAAACTTATACTCAAGGCATAATGATTTGAACATGTGCTAAACTCTTATATCTTAACGTTTAAGTATTTTACATTGATTACTATATCAATCAACAACCTAAAAACTCAATATCATTCCTCACTCCAAAATAAAACTAGCAATGGTGGAGCTTACCCTCCCTCCCATTTGCTGATTACCGTAACCAACCAAGATTATTTTAGAATCATGACCGTCGAAAAAGTAATAAAAATACTATATTAATTTCGCATTTTTATGATAAAAATCCAAGTAAACCTGTTTATGGGTAGAAAAATGAAATCTTTATTTTTTTTTTCATCGTTTGTAAGTAGGGATGCACATTGGTTGGTCGGTGCGGTTTTTTGGCTGCACCTAACTGTTTAATGTTCGGTTCGATTTTTAACTGATCTAATTCGGTTCGGTTATTGTGCCGGTTTTTACGGTTTTCAACCGATTCAAAATATATAAACTAATCAATCAATATTTACTTCAATAATATATGTGCAGATCTACAAAATAATGAATTCAGGAATAAATTCAAGCATAAGATTCAACTGCAAAAAAGAAGAGTACTTGGATGCGATGTATAGTGATCCTGATGAGAGAAAGGACTTTGGTGACGATTGTGACTCTGAGGAAGAGCTTGAAGAGGATTCCGCGGAAGACGATGATGACGATGAATCCGACAATTCTGACGATTAGTCTTGGTTGCAAATATTTCTGAGATCATTTATTTTTTGTTAGAGTAGATATTATTCTGGTTCTTTGAGCAGTTTGACTGTAGAGACGTTGCTTTAGAAGTTAATTTTTGAACAATAATTCCTTATCGTATCTTTTTCCAAATATTCTTCATGCTTCCAATCGGATGAGATGGACCAATGTCCATGTATGTGAAAATTAACCACTGAAATATGACTGCATGAGCAAACTAAGGAACCATGATTTGCACAAATCATCAATTTTCATCAAAACATTGACTGTGCCTGGTTGAACCGTCAGTCCCCAGTCCCCAGTATTATCACTCTTCTTCCATATCACCAACGCAATCTAGTTCGAGGTATAGTCTCAGTAGAAATCGCAACTGATTTGACCATTTGTAGAAGACAAGTATCCACTGTCTTGAATTTTAAAACTTAGGGTTTTCTATTTATACGACACACCTTCTTCCGCTCCTGTATATATTATCAAAAGAAATTTTGATCACGATCATACCTCTCATTATATATCACCATGTCTGGTAGCAGTGCTTCTTCTCAAAACAGATCCATGGAAAAGCATGAGGTTGGTGTGTCCGTCTCGGTAGGTTTACACACTTTTTTTTTCTTCGTGTAGTCGTAATGACTGATCGGAGAAATTGATTTGTTGTAGGGAAATCAGGGGAACCGACCTCCTTCTTCGTCTTACAGTTTAAGGACAAAGCGGACTGTTATGGCTCCTGCTCGTTACAGGTCTGCTCGTGTAGCGGCTGGAACATCCGTGAGTCTCTGACCAAATATTTCCTTCAATCAAGCATTTATCCAATTTTACTGAAATCGAAACTTTGTCGTCACAAGTTAATATCCATGTCGTTGTCGATGCTGGGGAGAAAAGGAATGTAAGGCTTGTGGTTGTGGATGATGATAATGCTAATAACCGTGTTTGAAAAAGCGTGGGTCTAACAACCACAACCAATATCTCGCTTAGCAATCTTTATAGACAAACTCCAATATACTTTCAAGAGAATCAACTAGACTCAATCTTATTAAAGTATATCAAAGAGTTATATCTCTCTTTCTTGATTCAATTTTTACTCAAGCAAACAAAAATCTGTGAGTCTAATTGAATACAAGGTAAAACACTTGAACGGTACCAAAGACCAATGTTCAAGGATTAATCAATTTCAGTCAACAACCAAAGGTCGGATTTCCAATTGATTGATTCAAACGCAGAACCTGTGATATTTCAATTATAGAAAAAAATATAATGCGGAATTGAAATAACACAGACATCGGAATTTTGTTAACGAGGAAACCTCAAATGCAGAAAAACCCCGGGACCTAGTCCAGATTGAACACACACTGTATTAAGCCGCTACAGATACTATCCTACTACAAACTAACTTCGGTCTGGACTGTACTTGAACCCCAATCAATCTCACACTGATCCAAGGTACAATTGCGCTCCTTACGTCTCTAATCCTAGCAGGATACTACATAATTGATTCCCTTAGCTGATCTCACCCACAACTAAGAGTTGCTACGACCCAAACTCGAAGATATTAATAAACAAATATGTATCACAAAAAAAAGTCTATGGTCATAGATAAATTTGTCTCCCAAACAAATACCTACAGGTTTTTGTTCCGTCTTTTGATAAATCAAGGTGAACATGAACCAATTGATAACCCGGACTTATATTCCCGAAAAATAGCCTAGTATTATCAATCACCTCACAATAATCTTAATCGACACGGTGAAAGAAGATATTGTGGAATTACAAACGATGAGACGAAGATGTTTGTGACTACTTTTATATATATCTTGCCTATCGGAGATATGAATCTCAAGCCAATCGTTACGATCGTACTCAAAACGATAGAATATGCAAGATTAGATCACACAACTACGAGAAAGTAGTATCGGTCTGGCTTCACAATCCCAATGAAGTCTTTAAGTCGTTAATCCGGTTTACAGGAAGAAACATAAGGTTAAAGGAGAATCGAATCTAGCTAATACAACTAGTATCACATATGAGGTGTGGGGATTAGGTTTCCCAGTTGCTAGATTTCTCCCTTATATAGTCTTTCAAATCAGGGTTTGCAATCAATGTTAGCTTGGTAACAAAGCATTCAGTATTCACTGTTAGATGAAAACCTGATTAGATTCAAACTAATATCTTTCAACCGTTGGATCAAAAACTTAGCTTGTTACACACAAATGAAATGCACGATTTAGGTTTGTGTAACCGTACCCAAACATGTACATTTGTTGTTTCAACAATAGTTAACCGAATGGTTATCCATATGAGCACTTTCATATCAATCATATTCTTCTTCACCATAACTAGTTCAAATGACTCAAAGGAACTATTTAGAGATTTGTTCAATTGTATAAATCTTATGTAACTACACAAGAAACAATCGAAGCAAAAATAATTTGATTCACTCGAATCGATTCATGAAATTTATAGCCACGGTTTGCATTTTGCATTCCTTAGTTAATATAAATATAAGTTCACAAAAAATCGTCTTTAGATATAACCAACTCAAGTTCGCAAACTTAGTTCGCGGACTTTAGTTCCCGGAAGGATTTCACAAACTCCAGCAGATATTCTCGAAATGAGAACTTCCGCCAGTTCTCGGACTGGGTTCGCGGACTGAGCTCACAGCTCTTGTTCCGGTTTTCCTGATCAACAAAGTACGCATACTTAGGTTCAAGGAATAAGGACTTTTACATATATATGTTGCCACGCAATGCTTATATCCATCAATGGTTATATTATCTAAACTCTCATTTCAATCATTGAAACATTCTTAGAGGACGTCATTATACAGTTGTTATTCACAAACTATTTTTCGTCAAAGAAATTTTCAAAGTGATTGAAACATAACATGACTTTCGTCACTAGGTAAAGATGAACTTGGGCAAAGAAAAAGTTTAGAAACACATATTTCGAGAAATAGATAGGCGAGATAAACTAGGCTCAAAATATCAAATGTGTATAATCAAAGTATATATAACAAATCGACTTTTGTCTCAAACATATGACATAGAGTAGATTGACTTTTGAGTGATAGATAAGTTCAAGTCTCCACATACCTTTTAGTCGATGAAGTTCCACCAGTTCCTTGAATTGTCTTTCGTCTTATATGATGATCGCCATGGAGTTCTTGAGCTCAACTACACTTTCTATCCTAGTCCGAGACTTAGCTATAGTAGACTAGAAATCAAGACTTATAGTTTTGATAACTAACATTTACAAACATGCTTGAGATAGCACCGCATGCGAGTTCGAACGAGCAATGCTCTAACAATCTTCCCCTTTGTCAATTTTAGTAACAAAACTATCAATACATATGGAATACAAAAAATATATAAATAAACTTTGTAGCTCCTATTCCACATGACTAATCTTCAACATTACTTGAAATCTTCGTCACTTCCAAGTACTCCAATGATCCCAAATGTTGCAAGTTCAACATCATCGTTGTTGAAAATCCGTAGCTATAACAATGAGAAAACAAGATTTCTCAATCATTGTTATACAATTTCATAGTATCATTATATAGTATCAAAGTTCAATTGTATCACAACTTCGACAACAATACTATGGTGATATGTATCACTCCCCCTTAGTCAATACTCCATCTTATATGGAAACCAATCCCCCTTACATAATAATCCGAAAACCATATGTATTTGTAGTGTGAACTATATATTAATTCTCCCCCTTGTTGTCAATAAAATTGGCAAAGGTACGAAAACGAGATCCTAATGAAATTTCCAAAAGAGACGTTTAATGACCAAAAGAAAGCATATATCATCTTGTTTAGATGCAATCATAAAGCCGAAGCTAAATGCATTCAATAAGGAGTTTATAAAGATACCAGATAACCCCTATAATATTCACAACTGCACTCCCCACAAAGATTTGGCAATTAAGCACAAGTTCAATTAAGAACTCTCCCCCATAAAATGTCATTCCCGAAAGAACAACAAGAGAAACCTTAATTTCAAAAGAAAAGACGGATTTCTTTGGACCTAACATACTAAAGAGAACCTGACAGAAAATCAACCTACGGAAACAAAAGCAGAATTGAAATAAACACTCACTGGAGTTCCAAACTCAATTGCCCAAAAGATCAAGATAAGTACAGTGGCAAGAGTCATGGAAACAACTAATAAACCAAAACAACACCAATAGACTTCCTTAAGTGTTGAAATATAGCAGCTATGAAGCACGGATACTGATACGGGGATACGGATACGGAGATACTGATAAGGGGATTCGTCAATTTTCAAAAAAATGGGGATACGGGATACGTGTATTAATTAAAAAATAAATATTTAATTTATTAATAGTGAAAAGAATCGCATAAAGTAAGAAAATTCTAAAATACTATCTGGAATATCAAAAAAACAAATAGATAAAAAAAGATAACCCATCACTCATCAATATTGAATAAGAATGTTAGGGTTAGACATTTATATACTGCTTCTATAGAATAATTTTTGATAAATACGAATATATTACATATCTAAAAATATTTAACATATTCTGTATATAAATATTTGGCAATATATTATATATATATATTTGGCAATATATTATATATATATATATATATATATATATATATATATATCTTATACTATAAGAAGTGTCCCCTCTAGAGTATCCGAGAAGTATCCCAAAAGTATCCCCTACCCTTTTCGTAATTAATAAAAAGGGACACTTTAAATGGGGTGTCTCATACGTATTCCCAAGTGTCCGACACTGATACGGCGTCCGACATGGATACGTCACCGGTTTTGAGGTGTCCGTGCTTCATAGTGTAGCAGTGTCTAATGTTTTGGTGAGAATATCAGCCAACTATTGTTCGGAAGGCACAAATTCCATATTTATGATACCATTTTCATAAAGATCTCGAATAAAATGGTACCTTATATCAATGTGCTTTGTTCGCGAGTTCTCAACTGGATTCTCTGTGATTCGAATCACGCTGGAGTTGTCACAAAAGATTTTCATTATCCCAGAATCAATTTCAGAATCAGCCAGCATTTTTTTCATCCATAGAAGTTGAGTATAACATGACCCAACAACAATATACTCTGCTTCGCATGTAGACATGGATTGTGAATTTTGTTTTTTGTTATGCCAAGCCACAAGATTTAGTCCTATATAGTAGAATCCCCCTGAAGTTATTTTTTTGTCTTCTACACATCCTGCCCAATCAACATCTGAATAAGCAGAAAGGTCAGTGTTAGTATCAAAAGTGTAAGATAGATCATACCCAATAGTGTGATTGACATATCGTATGACCCTTTTTGCAGCTGCAAGATGAGATTCCTTTGGATTAGCCTGAAATCTAGCACAACAACCAACACTAAAGGAAATATCAGGTGTAGTGGCAGTAAGATATAAAAGTCTACCAATAATAGATCAATATAAATTTTGATCTACTTTTACTCATTTCTCATCTCTGTGAAGTTTACCGGTAGTGGGCATAGGTGTCAGTTTTGGAGTTGACTTATCCAGACCAAATCTTGAAACAAGATCCTTTGTATATGAAAAAGCGGGGGTCTAACAACCACACCGAATTTTTCGCTTACGCAATCCGTATGGACAAACTCCAATATACTTTCTAGAGGATCAACTAGACAGTCAGACTCAATCAATAGAAAAGTATATCAAAGAGTTTATATCTCAATCTCTCTATTTAAATCTTACTCAAGCAAACTACGAGTCTCAATTTAAATACTAGAGAGATTAACTTGGATGGTACCAAAGACCAATATCCAAGTGTCAATCAATTTAAATCAACAACCAAAAGGTCGGATATTCTAATTGATTGAACAAAGCACAACAAATATTATTTCAATTATTTAACAAAATATAATGCGGAAAAGAAATAGCACAGACACCAGAATTTTGCTAACGAGGAAACCGCAAATACATAAAAACCCTGGGACCTAGTCCAGATTGAACATACACTATATTAAGCCGCTATAGACACTAGCCTACTCCAAATTAACTTCGGTCCAGAGTGTAGTTTAACCCCAACCAATCTCACACTGATCCAAGGTACAGTTACGCTCCTACGCCTATGATCCCAGCAGGATGCTACGTACTTGATTCCCTTAGCTGATCTCACCCACAACTAAGAGTTGCTGCGACCCAAAGTCGAAGACTTTAATAAACAAATTTGTATCACACAGAAAAGTCTAGGGTAATAGATAAATCCGTCTCCCACGAATATACCTACGAGTTTTTGTTCCGTATTTTGATAAATCAAGGTGAACATGAACCAATTGATAAAACCAGACTTATATTTCCGAAGAACAGCTCAGTTTTATCTATCACCTCACAATAATCTTAATCGACGTAGCGAAAAAAATATTGCGGAATCACAAAGGATGAGACGAAGTGTTTGTGATTACTTTAATATCTTGCCTATCCGAGATAGAAATCTCAAGCCAATAATTCCAATTGTACTCGTACGATAGAAGATGCAAGATCAGATCACACAACTACAAGAAAAGTAGTATCGGTATGGCTTCACAATCCCAATGAAGTCTTTAAATCGTTAACCTGGTTTAGAAGAAGAAACCAAAGGTTAAAGGAGAATCGACCCTATCTTAGCACAACTAGTATCACACAGAATGTGTGTGGATTAGTTTTCCTAGTTGCTAGAGTTCTCCCTTATATAGTCTTCCAATCAGGGTTTGCAATCAATGTTAGCTTAGTAACAAAGCATTCAATATTCACCGTTAGATGAAAACCTGATTAGATTCAAACTAATATTTATCAAACGTTAGATCGAAAACATAGCTTGTTATACACACATGTAATGCACGTTTCTAGGCTTGTGTAACCGTACCCAAACTTGTACATTAGTTGGTTCAACAATAGTTAACCAAATGGTTATCCATATGATAACTTTCATATCAACCATATTCTTCTTCACCATAACTAGTTCAAATGAACTAGTTAGAGAGTTGTTCAATTGCTTAGATCTTTATGTACTACAAAAGACACAATTGAAGCAAAAACGATGTGTTTCACTCGAATCGATTCATGAACTATATAGCCACGGTTTGCAATTGCATTCCTTAGTTTATAAATATAATTTCACAAACATCGTTTTTAGACATAACATACTCAAGTTCGCGGATGGAGTTCACAAACTCCAGCAGAAATTCTCGGGTTTGAGAACTTCGCTAGTTCGCGGACTGGGTTCGCGGACTAAAGTTCACGCACTTCTCCGATTTCACTTGATCAACAAAGTTCGCAAACTTTGGTTCAAGCAATAAGGACTTATACATATATGTGTTTCCACAAAATTGCTTATATCCTCAATTGGTTATATTGTCTAAACTCTCGTTTCAATCATTGAAACATTCTCAGAGGATGTTATATAATTGTTATTCACAAACCATTTCTCGTCAGAGCAATTTTCAAAGTGATTGAAACATAACATGACTTTCGTCACTAGGTAAAGATGAACTTGGCTAAAGCGATAACTTTACCAACACATATTTCGAGAAATAGATAAACAAGATATACTCAGCTCGAAATACCACATGTGTATAATCTAAGTCTATATAGTAAAACGGCTTTTGTCTCAAGATAGGAGATAGAGTAGATAGACTTTTGAGTGATAGATAAGTTCAAGTCTCCACATACCTTTTAGTCGATGAAGATCCACCAGTTTCTCTGAGTAGTCCTTCATCTTGTATGATGATCTCCATGGAGTTCTTGAGCTCAACTACACTTTCTATCCTAGTCCGAGACCTTCACTATAGTACTAAAAATCAAGACTTATAGTTTTGATCATTAACATTGACAAACATGCTTGAGATAGAAACGCATGCGATTTCGACCGAGCAATGCTCTAACAATCTCCCCCTTTGTCAATTTTAGTGACAAAACTATTAATGCATATGGAATACAAAAAATATATAAATAAACTTTGTAGCTCCTATTCCACATGTCTAATCTTCAACATTACTAGAAATATTTGTCACTTCCAAGTACTCCAATGATCCCAAAGGTTTTAAGTTTAGCATCATCGTTGTTGAAAATCCGTAGCTATAACAACGAGAAAACAAGAGTTCTCAATCATTGTTATACAGTGTCATAATATCATTACACATCGTCAAAGTCCAACTGTATCACAAATTTAACAACAATACTATGGTGATATGTCACTCCCCCTTAGTCAATACTGCATCTAACATGGAAACCACTCCCCCTTACCATATGTTTTTGTAGTGTGAACTACATATTAATTCTCCCCCTTTTTGTCAATAAAATTGGCAAAGGTACAATAACGAGATCCTAATGAAATTTCCGTAAGAGACATTTCATGACCAAGAGTAAATGTATATCATCTTGTTTAGATGCAATCATAAAGCCGAAGCTAAATGCATTCTTCAAGGAGTTCATAGAGATACAAGATAACCCCTCAAATATTCCACAGCCGCACTCCCCACAAAGATTTGGCAATTAAGCACAAGTTCAATTAAGAACTCTCCCCCATAAAATGTCATTACCGAAAGAACAACAAGAGCGACCTTAATTTCAAAAGAAAATAAGGATTTCTTTGGACATAACAAATTACATACAAGTATGAATTTGAATCCAAAAAGAAATATTCAATCAAATCAATCGTAAGTGAACCACGATTAATTTAACCAAATACGCTCAACACAAGTAAACTTATGGAGACTTAAGAATTCAATTAGATAAATCACAAGTAAACCCATAATTAATCTAATCAAAATACACAACTAAACTAATCACAAAAGTAATCAATTTAATTGGTCATTCTCGACATAAGAAATTCTATGGAGCAATGACTAAGTTGATCATGAAAATAATCAACCCAGTCAAAAATGATCAAACATAAGAAAACTTATGGAGTCAAAACTAAATAACCAAACAGGATGATTAATTTAGTTCACTCATGCTCGATATGAAGTACCTTACGGAACAACAACACAGCTAATCACAAAAATAATCAACATAAGTTGTTTAGAGCTCAACATAAGACACTTTATGGAAAAACAAAGTATTTACACAAAAATTGTGGATAAGGGAAGATCAATTACTGCGGAATACACAAGGATTCATTCTATTTTCCATACACAAAAACATATAATAGACATCATCCTTGAATCACAAAAGATTTTAACCTATCTTCCATCAAAGAATTGACAATATAGGCTTAACTTTCGTGTTTGTCAAAAGTCTATTCATTCTTTTATCAATACTTGCATATCAACTCATGAACAACTTACTTTTGAAAACATACTGGACAATCAAGTTCACGGACGTAAACACACATATCCCATAACAATATTGCAATATATGAAACCATAAAGATTAATACTGCAAAAATCATCTTCCAAACAAGTTTAGAATTTAAACCAATAAGTCTAAAAACATGAAGATGAAAACATTGGACATAGCTATGTGTAATCACAATAATACAGTATAACTTCTTTAAAGTAATACTCGATAATATAATATTCTCTTTAGAATAATAAAATTTTCTGGTCCCGACTCGGGCCCTTAGTGCTAAAATAATAAATTCGATAAAATTATAAAATAATACATTTCATAAGTTTTCCTTAAGAATTAATAGGTCCCAAATAATATATAAAATAATAATGCTACTGTAAAAATAAAAAATATATTTCATACAGGTAAAATTTTCTCCAAATATGATTCAATATTGGTTTGATTTTCTTAAAAATTCAAATCAGGTTGTATTTCATCTTTAATAGTTCGTGGTGCACTCACAAGATCCATGACCACGTTATTGTGTTACAAGAAGAAGTGTTGAAGTTTGGTGTGATTGATGCTTGGAGTGGTTGTATTCTTATTGCAATTAATCATTAATATAATATCTCTAAGAAATTAGTCCATATTATATTTACAAATTACAATTATTATTCAACCTCCAAGCTAATAATTAGCCTATATAATAATAATATATTATTTAACTATAAAATAATAATTTATTATATTATCGATAATATAATATCTCGTTAAAATAATAAATTTTCTTGGTCCCAAGCCTATTATTTTATAGAAGTTATACTGTATCTATTCGAAACACTAGTTATTCTTCTAAACAAAACAAGAAAAATAGAAGATTTACTAGGCAATATAAGAAATCAGAGTTCATTGAGAACCTCATATCTTTCAATGAAACCATAAAAGAATGTATCACTGATTTCCTTTATTCTATTGACTGTAGATACACCATGTTCATGAGTTAGAACACTAACTTTGCGATTAAACACTCGAGCAAGCTTCCTAGCTCTAGCACAGTCCATTATGAGTTTCTTTTGATTCTGTGTCAGAATATTCTGATTAGCAAGAATTATGGCTTGACCATCTAGAAGTTGGTTTATTTGCAGTTGAAGATTTGCAAACTCGACCCTTGAATCATTCAGAAAATGAGTTAAATTCTTGACAAAATCATCAATCCAGGAGTTGTGAGCCTTTCTTTCAAGCATCTTCTTTAGAAACATCTCCTGAATTGACTCACATTCCCGATTGCCTTCCTCCATATCAAGACACACAATCTCTTGAGATCTTGCAGAGTTCTCCATAAAAGTTTAGGGATAAAGAAAACACAATATATAAGAAGTATATATGCGTTTGTAAGCAAGAGTAAGAAAACTCCAATTTCAAAAATCCTAGGAGCTCACAAGAGGAGGTCTTGGACGTTTGTGGACTGTTAACACAAAATCAAACAAAAACAATATACAACATACTTGAGTATTTCCCAATTAATTTCCTTGCACCTCTCAAGTTAGAAGCAAGGAAATAAATACCTGATATCAGGTAGTGAGGTGGAAATTAATCCCACTGTGATCATTGAGAAAGGATTTTTACATATCATCTGACACTTTGATCTTTGTGGTCTTCGCATTTCTTTGGTTGACTTTCATCCTTGACATGGCGTATTCAACATATCTATCATACGGCTTTCTCCGAGGACTAAATCTAGGACCTCTTGCAATAGGTTCATGAGGGTTGAAATGAATTGGAATCCATTTTTTAAACTTAGATTTACTAGACTTATTCTTATAAACACGAGGAATGTGTTCATTAGTGGCATAAGAGTTCATACCATTGAATTGTACATGTTTCATGTGATGATTTCTAGAGAAGAGACCATTTTTATAAGATTTCTGGTTTTCTGTGGGCATGCGATTCACTGCAGTAGTCGATCGACTATTTGTTCCATTAACAGGGAAGAGAAGCAAACTATGAAGTTTAGAAATTTGTTTCCTTCTGGCAAAACAATGGATTGCATAGCGATTCTTTTTCCCACAAAAAATGCAGGTTCGTGGAGGAGAAACAACACTTGGCAACTGTCTTTACTCCATAGCCACATGAGGACATTGTAAGTTAAGTAAACTTTTATTGACTTGTACAGAACATCACGAGGATTGGTTTGTACAGATAATTTTCCCTTTAAGACAGATTTTTTCTTTTCCAAGGATTTACACTGAGCATGGGCCAGAGTAAGAGATGCACTTAGTTTCTCTTTTTCGACACGAAGTCCGTTGAGATCTGATGAATGAGTTTTGATCAAACATTTTTCTCTAATTGAGTCTTTCTTAACAATATCCTCAAGAGCACTAATCTTTTCACGTTGTAGAGTAGTTTCTTGTAGAAGTTTCTCAATATTCTTAGAGAAAGATTGAATGATGTTATAGAGATCGCGTTCTCGATCAAGAGACTTTTCAAATTCATCAATAAGCTGACCATGATCCTCAAAACAAATTATCTCAGCGGAATTTTTTGAAATTATGGTAAGCTCCTTTTCAGCTTTTGCCAGAGTGTCACATGTCTCATGAGAGGAAGAACTATTAACATTAGATTGAACATTCTTCCTACCTCGGGATTAGGAAGAATCAACTAAGGAGTAATACTTTGAGGTGTTTTCAAGACAGTTGGTGTAATCAAAAGCTTTGGGAGACATCTAGGTATGCGTAAAAGATATCTTGTCCTCAGACTCAGATTGCTACAAACACAGACGTATAAGGTCTTAAACGTGTTTGCCTGCTCTGATACCAATAGAAAAAGCGGGGGTCTAACAACCACACCCAATTTTTCGCTTAGGCAACCTGTATGGACAAACTCCAATATACTTTCTAGAGAATCAACTAGTTGGTCAGACTCAATCAATAGAAAAGTATATCAAAGAGTTTATATCTCAATCTCTCGATTTAAATCTTACTCAAGCAAACTGCGAGTCTCAATTTAAATACTAGAGAGATTAACTTGGATGGTACCGAAGACCAATATCCAAGTGTGAATCAATTTAAATCAATAACCAAAAGGTCGGATATTCTAATTGATTGAACAACACACAACATGTATTATTTCAATTATATAACAAAATATAATGCGGTAAAGAAATAACACAGACACTAGAATTTTGTTAACGAGGAAACCGCAAATGCAAAAAAACCTCGGGACCTAGTCCATATTGAACATACACTGTATTAAGCCGCTACAGACACTAGCCTACTACAAATTAACTTCGGTTTGGACTCTAGTTGAACCCCAGCCAATCTCACACTGATCCAAGGTACAATTACGCTCCAACGCCTCTGATCCCAGCAGGATGCTATGTACTTGATTCCCTTAGCTGATCTCACCCACAACTAAAAGTTGCTATGACCCAAAGTCGAAGACTTTAATAAACAAATATGTATCACACAGAAAAGTCTACGGTAATTGATAAATCCGTCTCCCACGAATATACCTACGAGTTTTTGTTCCGTCTTTTGATAAATCAAGGTGAACAGGAACCAGACTTATATTCCCGAAGAACAGCTCAGTTTTATCAATCACCTCGTAATAATCTTAATCAAAGCAAAAAAAAAATTTGCGGAATCACAAACGATGAGACGAAGTGTTTGTGATTACTTTTATGTCTTGCCTATCGGAGATAGAAATATCAAGAAAATTATTACAATTGTACTCGTACGATAGAAGATGCAAGATCAGATCACACAACTAGGATCAGTTCCCCACGTAATATGATAACTACCCGTAATTTGGTGCACATGTGCATAGGATTGGTTCCCTTCACTACTAAGAACTTGTTGCAAATATTCATCGGATCAGTTCCCCTCACTACTAAGAACTTTTTGCACCTCTTACAAGGATTGATTCCCCTCTTACAAAATTTTTTGCACCTCTTACTAGGATCGGTTCCCATTTCACTAATAATAGTTACTATTTTGTAAGGCATTGACCATACCATCTTGAGTGATTTCTTAAGATCGGTTTTACTAATAAAAGTCATACCAATAACTTAAGATAGACATCCAAGAATAGTTTTACCAACCACATAAACACATCACGCATATTGTTTGTTCACAATAGATTTGCAATATGAATAACATTACCAATAATCCTAGCGATTTCTCTTTCGATCCACAAACAAGTTTGTGAAATTACTTCCTTTAAACAAATGTAAACATTGTTTCCTATGATGAAGTCTTCACTGCACAAGAGAATTTAAACGATTATGTCGATGTCTTATATACAAAGTTTAATGGATAAGTAATAAACCTCGTATCATATTCCTTAATACTATGTCTATCTAGAGTTTCATACACAGCTTCGCAGTTTCGTTATCAATATGCACAACTTGAAAGATACGTTAGGGAATGAAACAGTTCAAGTCAAATATTACTAACCTCAAGATAAAGGATGATTTTTGTCGTTGTAGCTCCATACTTCTTCACGTCTTCAAGTCTTCAGTAATACTTGTAAGTCACAAATCCTAATACTTTCAAGCTAACCTATACGAAGTTAACCCTAGCATATAATCAAGCGACTCTTTAAATGAATTTTGATTCACTAAAATATGACAACCAAACTTGACATACCAACGCTTGGTGGGTTCAACCGAGCAGTGCTCTAACAAACTACTTATGGTGGAAAATTCATATGCGATTTTTTCTTCAATCGCGTGATTTGTAATCATGGGTATATGTTGTTAATGACTATGATGCTCCCGTTGTGGCAATAGGTAACGCTATTATTCCAAAGAATATTGGCGGATACGATGTTACTGAGATACTTGCTGCAAAGCAAAACTCCGACGGTTTGAATGCTATCATACATGCCATTACTCCAAATCTTCAGCACTATTTGTGAAATTGCACAAGGTATAAAGATGCGTGGGATATCTTAGAAACCGTATTCGAAGGAAATACCAGTGAAAAGGAAGCCAGGCTTCAAAACCTAAATTCCGATTGGGAAAACCTTCGTATGGCAGATGAAGATTCATTTGATGAGTTTAATCACAAAGTGTCTGAAATTGTTAATGCATCTTTTGCATTGGGTAAGACTATTCCTGAAAAGGACATTGTGATGAAAATTCTCATATCGCTATCATCTAGATACGATTCTAAGAAGCATGCCATCATTGAGGGAAATAACCTTGATAATCTCTCCAGAAATATGTTGGTTGGGAAGATTAAGATCTTTGATCACGAACATTCATCAAATCTAAGGATGTTACGTTCAAAGCACTAAAAGACACAAAATTACTTGATAAAAGTAAAAATGTGTATATCTCTGAGGATGATCACACTGAGAGTAATTCATCAGATGAAGATCTTGATAAATCAGTCTCGATGATCATAAGACATTTTAGGGATCTTATGTTGAAGAGAAGTAAACGGTTTTCAGAGATAAGCCAAAGGCATCAGTCAAACCTCATAATCGTATTCCTCCTAAAAACAGAGACACATATGAAACTGATGACGAGGATATGCCTCAGCGCTTTAAGTGTAAAGGTTTTGTCCATTTTGCAAACGAGTGCCCAAATCGTAGAAAATACACTGGGAACAAAGGTCTTGCTGCGAAACTTGATGAGATGTCTGACAATTATGATTCTGATGAAGACAAAAAATCAAGTGTTGCTCTTCTACGTGAAAATGTTTATTTTGATAATCGTAGCAATACATACATCAATCTTGATAATCTTTTAGAAGAGATCCCAATCAAGATGGAAGAATTAATTGACCCTTCTTTTGGAAACTCTTTGTTTAATGTTTCAGGATCTACTTTGTGTCTAGCAGCTTCCGTGTCACAGGTGCCTAAAACATCTCATCTGGACAGATTGTTGTTCACCACAACAAAACTTGATTGTGTTGTCTTGTGCATCTTGTCTCATGTGCCTGTTCAAAAGAGACAAGATCTTGCACACCTCAGGCTTTAAAAGAAATTTTTATATTTTTTTAGCTTTGCGTTGTTTGGTTTTTGGAATTCCTCCATATCACCGTTGAATATTGATAAGGACCTGTTTGCAAAAAGAAGAGGGTTATTATCGACAATTCCACTCTTTATAAAGTTGTGAGCTGTGCGTACACAAACCTTTTATAGGTTTAGAAACCCTACATTCCTTTTTCCTTCTCTGATACTCTTTATATTTTAAAACTGCTTGTTGAAGTTTGATCGTGAATTGCTCTCACAAAACAGTGCTTACATATAAACTCCAAGCACCATGTCTTCTGATGGGAAATATATCAATATGATTGTTAAGACATCAATCACTAATGAAAAAGAGGAATCTCAATTGTCTCCAACTTTAAACAGAAAATAAGGAATGTGAGGAAGCCAAGTGATGTTCCTTCAAACTCTCAGAAGTTTTTTGATATTCTTGAAGAGTTAAAGAACGCAAGAAAAGAGATTCAATAAATAAAGGCTTGTGTTTTAAGATCATTGGAAATTTAGAAGGCCCTGGTTCGACATCATCAGCCAAGAAGGTTTATTGGTATTGAATCCTTTCTCCATGAACCATATGTTCTAATGGCTGTTGACGACAAGGAGTTCGGGGACGACAAGGAACTTTTCAAAGATATTAATGTCTAGAAAACTTCTTAAGAGAATTTTTGTTCTTTTTTAAGAAGGATAACTAGGGTTTGGAATATCCATTATTGTGAGTACACATAGCTTTGTCCAACGTTTTCATCTTGCAATGTTTTTAGATTTATTTATTTATATTCTAAAGTTGATTTGGAAGATGATGTTTGCAGTATTAATCTTTATGGTTTTATATATTGCAATATGTTATGGGATATGTGTGTTTGCGTCCGTGAACTATTATTGTCCAATACGATGTCAAAAGTTATCTATTTCATATGTCGATATGCATGTATTGATACAAGATCGATGAACTTTTGACAAACAAAAGTTAATCCTATTGTGTCATTTTTTGATGGAAGATAGGTTAAAATCTTTTGTTTACAAATATTATGTCTATTATATGTCGTTATGCAAATAGTGATGAAAATAGAATGAATCTTTGTCTATTCCTTGATATTGATCTTCCTAATCCATATCTTATGTATATACTGTGCGGCTCCATAAGTATTCTTGTGTGAGCATTTCCAACTAAAATAGACTCGTTTGAGGTTATTTTGGTTGTGTATTCCGATTAAATTAATCATGGATTCTCTTGTGATTAGTTTAGTTGAGAATTTTGGATACAAAATCATTTTGGTGGTTTTTGGTGTCCCAAGAAATCCTTATTTTCTTGTAAAAGTAAGGTCGCTCTTGTTGTTCTTTTGGGAATGACATCAAATGGGGGAGAGCTCTTTTGAACTTGCAATTAATTTCCATATCTTTGTGGGGAGTGCGGCTGTGGAATATTTTAGGGGTTATCTTGTATCTTTATAAACTCCTTGATGAATGAATTTAGCTTAGGCTTTATGATTGTATCTAAACAAAGTTGATATGTACTTTTCTTTGGTCTTGAAGCATCTCTGTGAAAATTTCATTAGGATCCCGTTTTCGTACCTTTGCCAATTTTATTGACAAAAAGGGGGAGAATTAATATGTAGTTCACACTACAAATACATATGGTTTTCGGATCATTATGTAAGGAGGAGTGGTTTTCATGTTGAGATGAACGTATTGACTAAGGGGGAGTGATACATATCACCATAGTATTGTTGTCAAAGTTGTGATACAATTGAACTTTGATGCTGTGTAATAATACTATGACACTGTATAACAATGATAGAGAGCTTTTGTTTTCTCATTGTTATGGCTATGGATCTTCAACAACCATGATGTTGAACTGAACATCTATGGAATCATGGGAGTACTTGGAAAAGACGAAGTTTTCGAGTAATGTTGAAGCACCAAGGAGATCGAGCATGTGGACGAGAAGCTACAAAGTTTTATCTATTTTGTAATCCATATGTATTGATAGTTTCGTCACTAAAATTGACAAAGGGGGAGATTGTTAGAGCATTGCTCGGTCGAACTCGCAAGCGTTGCTATCTCAAGCTTGTTTGTCAAATTTAGTTGTCAACACTATATGTCTTTATTTCTAGTCTACTTATAGCTAAGTCTCAGACTAGGATAGTTAAGTGTAGTTGAGCTCCAGACTCCATGGCGATCATCTTACAAAGACAAAGAACTACTCAATGAACCAGTGGAGCTTTATTCGACTAAAAGGTATGTGGAGAATTGAACTTATCTATCACTCAAAAGTCTATCTACTCTATCTCCTACTCTTGAGACAAAAGTCGTATAAGTATGATAGTTTTCATACATACACATTTGCTATTTCGAGCCGAGTTTACTCGCCTATCTTTTTCTCGAAATATGTGTTGGTAAGCTTTCACTTTAACCATTTTTCATCTTTACCCGTGACGAAAGTCATGATGACGTTTCAATATTGAAAATAGCTTTGATGACGATAGTTGTGAATAACGACTGTTATAACATTATAGAAGAATGTTTCAATGATTGAAATGTAGAGTTGACATTACCATCTATTGACATAAGCATATATAGTGTGTTCGCACGTTAGTGTATAAATCCATGTACCGGAAACCAAGTGTGTGCATATGTGTGCATACGGTGTTGGTGAAGGAGAAAGGTTAGGTGCGTGTACCCGTACGCATAGGGTACTGGCGGAACTTTTTCTTCCGAAAAATTCTGTTGAGTTTGTAGTTTGCAAACTAGTACACTAGTCACCTCAGGTATGCGCACCCGTACGCTTACTGGCGGAACTTTTCTACCCGAAAAATTCTGCTGAGTTTGGAAACCAAAACCAAGTCAAAATCTGGTAGCTAAGGTACGCATACCCATACGCGTACCCAAGCTGGTTATTTCTCAAATCGGTAGTTCATGAACTCAAAACAATAAATTATAAGGAATGCAATCATTGCAAATCGTGGCTATATTGTTCATGAATTGATTCAAATGAATCAAACTGATTTTGTTTCAATTGTGTCTATGCATACATACCTAAGCAATTTAACAACTCTTCAACTAGTTCTTTTGAAGTCATTTGAACTAGTTATGAGAAAGATGAAAATGGTTGATATGAAAGTGCTCATATGGCTAACCATTGGTTAAGTATTTGTGAACCAACCAAGTGTACATGTTTAGGTACGCTTACTCAAACCTAAATGAAATACATTTCATTTGTGTGTGAAAAGCTAGGTTTATATCTAATGGTTGAAAGATATTAGCTTGGTTGAATCAGGTTTTCCATCTAAAGGTGAATACTGAATGCTTTGTTACAAAGCTAACATTGATAGCAAACCTGCTTTGAAAACTATATAAAGGGGAACTCTAGATACTGGAAAAACTAATCCCCATACCTCCTGTGTGATACTAGTTGGTTTTGCTAGAGTCGATTCTCCTTTAACCTTAGGTTTCTTCTCGAGACCTTGTAGGTTAACGATCTAAAGACTTCATTGAGATTGTGAAGCCAGACGAAACTACTTCTCTTGTAGTTGAGCGATCTGATCTTGCCATTTTCTATCGTACGAGTTCAATTATAAGATTGGCTTGAGATTATATCTCCGGTAGGGGAAGATAAAAATAAATCACAAACATCTTAGTCTCATCGTTTGTGATTCCGCAATATCTTGTTTCGCTGCCATACTATTAAGACTATTGTGAGGTGATTGATAATTCTAGGCTGTTCTTCGAGAATATAAGTCCGAGTTATCGATTGGTTCCTGTTCACCTTGATTTCTATCAAAAGACTGAACAAACTTGTAGGTTTATCTGTTGGAGACATATTTATTTATTATCGTAGACTTTTCTGTGTGATACTGATTTGTTTATTCAAGTCTCCGACTTTGGGTCGTAGAAACTCTTGGTTGTGGGTGAGATAAGCTAAGGGAATCAAGTGTATAGTACCCTGCTAGAATCAAAGACAAACTGTACCTTGAATCAGTGTGATATTGATTAGGATTCAACTACAGTCCAGACCGAGTTTTAGTTTGTAGTAGGCTAGTGTCTGTAGCGGCTTAATATAGTGTGGTGTTCAATCTGGACTAGGTCCCGGGGCTTTTCTGCATTTGCGGTTTCCTCGTTAACAAAACTTCTGGTGTATGTGTTATTTCTATTCCACATTATATTTTGTTATATAATTGAAATATCACAGGTTGTGCATTGTATCGATCAATTGTGAAATCCAACCTTTGGTTGTTGATTGGAAATTGATTGATCCTTGGATATTGGTCTTTGGTACCATCCAAGTTTATATCTCTTGTATTTGATAAAGGCTCACGGATTTCTATTTGTTTGAGTATAGATCAAATCGAGAAATGGATATATTAACTCCTTGATATATTTTTTATTAAGACTGAGTCTGACTATATAGTTGATTCTCTTAAAAGTATATTCGAGTTAGTCCATACAGATTGCTAATCGAAATATTGGGTGAGGTTGTTAGACCCCCGTATTTTCAAGGTGTACGCTGGAGTTGTATGTGATGTGTTTGACGAAATTCCAGAAATGAATTTTTTTTCTTTTGTTATTTGGTTATTTTATGGACAGGGTGATAGATACAGATGCTAGCCAGTGAAGTAATAGTTTTCTTATACTTTCTTTTTTTTGAATACGAAAATTGTTTTCTTATACTTCCTGCAAGCAAGGTTTCAATTTATATGATGTTTTGGATTTTGCAGCATCCAACACAGATAGTGTGTCCATTACTTGTAGAGATTTTATGGGTGTGCTTGCACATAACTATGTCAGAATACTGAACATATAGTTTTTGGTAAATGTATATGAACTCTTATTGTTAGGTGAAGAAGTGGACAACAGATGCACCAAATGTGAAAACAAGATCGAGGGACCTGTACTACGGTATGTTACTATGGGATATGATTTCTATTTTTGTTTCATTACGTAATTCCCTTTTTCCCACTATTCATGGTATAATCAAATACAGACCACCAGAAAGTCAACTATATTCGAGTACCTTCGACAAGAGTACCTTTTTTTTTGTTTCTTCACTTTAAAGTGACATATCATAGTGTCAACACGGTATTTGCTTCCCTGGAGACAGAAGTCAAGCAGTTGTCCTCGCCACTATGTCAAACGTACGTACGATGTGAAAGGTACACCATTGTCTATTTATCTTTACTCCATTGTGTGCACATTTAAGTCGAAAGGACCAACATTTTGAGTCTGTAATCCTACATCTACAAGATGTTCTTTTAACTTAGCAGGCTCAAAAGTAATGTATTCCTTCGATTAAAAGATTTCCTATTAATTCCATTTGAAAAAAGCGGGTGTCTAACAACCTCACCCAATATTTCGATTAGCAATCTGTATGAACAACTCCGAGTTGTTTTCTAGAGAATCAACTAGACTCAATCAATTGAAAATACTCAAGGAGTTATTATCTCAATCTCTCAATTTGATTTACTCAAGCATATGTGATTCGCGAGTCTAATCAAAGAGAGATAACTTGGATGGTACCAAAGACCAATATCCAAGTGTCAATCAATTTAAATCAACAACTAATAAGGTCGGATATTCTAATGGATTGAACAACGCACAACCTGTATTATTTCAATTATATAACAAAATATAATGCGGAAAAGAAATATCACAGACACCAGAATTTTGTTAACGAGGAAACCGCAAATGCAGAAAAACCCCGAGACCTAGTCCAGATTAAACATACACCGTATTAAGCCGCTACAGACACTAGCCTACTCCAAATTAACTTCGGTATGGACTGTAGTTGAACCCCAGTCAATCTCACACTGATCCAAGGTACAGTTATGCTCCTACGCCTATGATCCCAGCAGGATACTGCATACTTGATTCCCTTAGCTGATCTCACCCACAACCAAGAGTTGCTACGACCCAAAGTCGAAGACTTTAGCAAACAAATCTGTCTCACACAGAAAAGTCTACAAGATAGATAAATTCGTCTCCCACGAATAAACCTATGAGTTTTGTTCCGTCTTTTGATAAATCAAGGTGAACAGGAACCAATCAATAAAACTAGACTTATATTCCCGAAGAACAACTTATTTTTATCAATCACCTCACAATAGTCTTAATCAACGTAGCGAAAAAAGATATTATGGAATCACAAACGATGAGACGAAGATGTTTGTGATTACTTTTATATCTTTCCTATCAGAGATGGAAATCTCAAGCTAATTATTACAATTGTACTCGTACGATAGAAACAGCAAGATCAGATCACACAACTACAAGAAAAGTAGTATCGGTCTGGCTTCAGAATCCAAATGAAGTCTTTATGTCGTTAACCTGGTTTTAGAAGAACAAAACCAAAGGTTAAAGGATAATCGATTCTAGCTTAGCAAACTAGTATCACACAGAATATGTGGGGATTAAGTTTCCCAGTTGCTAGAGTCCTCCCTTATATAGTCTTTCAAATCAGGGTTTGCAATCAATGTTAGCTTAGTAACAAAGCATTCAATATTCACCGTTAGATGAAAACCTTATTAGATACAACCTAATATCTCTCAACCGTTAGATCGAAAACTTAGCTTGCCATACACACATGTACTTGATGATTTTGGGTTTGTGTAACCGTACCCAAACATGTACAATAGTTGGTTCAATATTAGTCAACCAAATGGTTAGCCAAATGATAACTCTCATATCAACCATATTATTCTTCACCATAACTAGTCCAAATGACTCAAATGAACTAGTTAGAAAGTTGTTCAATTGCTATGAGATCTTATGTACTACACAAGACACAATTGAAGTAAAAACGATGTGATTCACTCGAATCGATTCATGAACTATAAAGCCACGGTTTCTAATAACATTCCTTAGATAATTTAGATAAGTTCACAAACATCGTTTTTAGACATAACCACTCAAGTTCGCGGACTGTGTTCGCGGACTCAAGTTAACCGGTTGGACTTCACAAACTCCAGCAGAAATTATCGGGTTCGAGAACTTCCGTCAGTTCGCGGACTGAAACCAAGCTACAACTCCAACAGAAATTCTCGGGTTCGATAACTACGCACGTTTGCGAACTGGGTTGACTGCTCAAGTTCCGGTTTTCACTTGATCAACAAAGTTCGCAAACTTCGGTTCAAGTGCTAAGGACTTATACATATATATGTTACCACAATAATGTTTATATCCCCCAGCGGTTATATTGTCTAAACCCTCATTTCAACTATTGAAACATTCTCAGAGAACGTCATATAGTTGTTATTCACAAACTAGTTTTCGTCAGAGCAAATTCCAAAGTGATTGAAACATAACATAACTTTCGTCACTAGGCAAAGATGAACTTGGCTAAAGCGAAAGCTTTACAATCACACATTTCGAGAAATAAATAAGCGAGATATACTCAGCTCGAAATGTCACATGTGTATATCTTAGTCTATATAGTAATATGAATTTTGTTTCAAGATAGGAGATAGAGTAGATAGACTTTTGAGTGATAGATAAGTTCAAGTCTCCACATACCTTTTAGTCGATGAAGATCCACTGGTTCCTTGAGTAGTCCTTCGTCTTGTATGATGATTGCCATGGAGTTTGTGACGCCCCAATTCTTAAACCTACTTAGCTAATAGGATTACAACCTAATTTAAGAATCAATTCCAGATTAACGATTTTAAGAATCATAATCACATAAAGTGAACTAAAAATCAAAACTTAAACCCAACACTCTGATATTTATAAATTAAGAACTGTCAAATGATATTAATATATTAGTATGTTGTTTTATAATAAATAAGAATACACATATACAAACGGTACACAAATGTAACACAGTTCGGTAACGCTTTAACAACAAAAACAGGTATCTTCACGTGCACCATGTCTTAGTAACTGGCGAAGTGGGAACAGTGAGCACATCATCCCAAAAGGGTGCCCAATGAAAACATGTAACTCTCAAGTAATCACTAACGTACTTCACATTTCTAAAAGAATATGAAGTGAAAGAACAAAAAGAAACTAATCATTCAGCAACTCATGCAACACGAAGCAAGTGTCACTCTAACCTCGGCAAACTCATTAGAGAAGACGACGCGAGAGCAACCCTAATCAATAATAATAACATCGTCCACACAGAGTGCCCATACAAACCATGATTCAGAATATTACCATCAAGATCAGAAAGTTAGACAAACAAGTATAATATGTACACGAGTGATTTCCCTCAAATAAAATAGTATATATAATATCATAACGGATGAATTACCGCCCTACTAAGTAAGATTGCATACGGATGAATTACCGCCCTACTATATTATTAAGCAGTAATATTATAACGGATGAATTACCGCCCTACTAATACTATTAAAACGGATGAATTACCGCCCTACTAAATAAATTAAATATAATAATATTAAAACGGATGAATTACCGCCCTACTACATAATATTGTCGCGGATGAATTACCGCCTTACTTAACTTAGCTAGGAGCCGTGGGGAAACACAGACACTCTTCGCAAGGAAATCTCATGATGCATATCACACACAAAACACATCGTAACAAACATCGTACATACAGATACAACATATACATTACACTCAACACTACACCAAATTCTGGGATTAGAAACAGAACTGAGCCGTTACTAAAAGGGGTTGTAACGGCTCTTGCCTGTTACAAAAAGGGGTATTACAATTTTTTTATAACGGCAAAGGAGCCGTTGCGAATTTTGTGTTGTAACGGCGTTTGTAACAAGCATAAGCCGTTACTACATGGCGAGTCGTAACAGGCAACAACCGTTACGAAATATTTGTAACCTGACAGTCGTAACGCCTCCCAGCCGTTACGATTTTTTTTGTAACAGCAAAAAAAATTACTGCTAGTCAATATTGACCAGAGCACCATTGACTGGCAGTACATTTTCTGCCGGAAATATAAATAACCTGCATTCCTTTCGTTCTACCACATTCAACAATAGTTTCTTCATTCAATTCATATCAATATTCATTCGATTCCTACCACATTCAAATTCAATCAATCAATTCATATCAAAAAAAGAACATCAATTCTTCTGATTAATTTTTTTTTTGTTATCAAATTCCGAGGGAATACATAGAAACTTTCTAAGTTCAGTTCATTCTCACTTAGGCCAGTATAAGTCCAGCTCACAAAATTACATACAACTTACTCAAAACTTGCAGATAGTTGCCAAGCATTCTTCATCAAGTTCTCCGTAATCCCTGACTTATTCATAATGATAATAACCAGGCCGCTTGCAGTTCCCGCACAAAGAATCAGCCTTGAAAAAGAAGGTAGAAAACAAAATCATAACCGCTAAGAGGCCAAGATTTAAATTGCAAGGTAACCAACTGAAAGCAGATAGAATTCTTCAAATTTGAGCATACATTAACACCTCTTCAGCCTTGAGAATAATTGAAGCTAATTGGATCAAAAATAACTATGAGATAAAGCACAACTTACAAGCAGCATCACCTGTAAGCCGGTTCGTTGCTCCAACAACATTTCGCGAAACTTATCAACGTCATTGTTCTTCAATGCCTCGATCACTGTATGTTTTGGTCTTCCTATCTCAAGACAATATTGCTGTTGCTTTTCCATTGTCCTCGGCTTTCTAAAATATGTCAAGTAAAAAAAAAATTCGAAACACAACCGCAATCGACATATATAGGTACCAAATTAAATTCATAGAGAAAACACTTTAAGAGGGAAGTCATAGAAACTCAAACAAATACATATTTAAATATACATGCAATTTTGACGTAGTTTACCCAGCTTAGTGCTTTTAATGCAATTATCATGTGAGACTCTATGCTTTGTTTACTACAGTTACGTTATGGAGTTCCATAAAAAAACAAAGAATTAGCATTTCATTTTTGCTAGCAATTGGCGCAACTAAGAGTATTTTATTTGATGTACTAGAATTATGACCGAGAGCTTCATGGTTCTTTGCAAGTTTGGCTTAAATATGATATGATGGATGAAACTCAACTATCATGAGGCGCATAAAGTATGCAGATCCTAACTATGAGCATAAACTGCATTTTTTAGTCTTAATAATCATACACTTACTTTTTATCCCGATCCAGACATTCAGCCGTAAATGGATGTATAGCTTAAATACCCGAGTCACTCGGATGCTTAGATGTTAAATGAGTTATGTTTATAGAAAACCTTGTTGAAGGCAAGAGATAAGAACTATAAAATTCTAGAAACATTAATAGATACATAGAAGTACTAATGCAGCGTGTTGAGAAGGCCACTCCTACATGTATTGGATTGCAATCAAGTTATTCTCGAACTTCAAACAGAAGAAAACTAAAAAAAAGAGGTATTTACCACATTATTACCTCTTTATATCTTCGATGACCTTCTCTCCGTTGTATCTGAAGTTCTAGTATGTGAATTAGCGTTGCTCGGCCTCGAAAAAGCAACAAACAACAATATGATTAGGTCGGCCGCACTATGAATAAACGTAAAGCAAGTACAAAGTTCAAAATAAATAATATGCTTATGCACCTGATGGGGACGCAAAGAATTTAGAAGATAGTGCATGTTTTTAAATATAAGAGATATGTCCTCGACTCTCCTTGCATACTGATATTGCCTCTCAACAAGAACATCAGCGAGCTCCAAAATGTGTAGCAGTAGTTCTCTATTCAGCGATCTCAGTTCCTTCTTGAAGTCTGTAAGATAGTGGTTAGATTTCAGCCATTAGGCAATCATATTTAACAAAATTGTACATTGTTGACATGGCATCACCCATTTTTTCCCTAAAAGAAGCTTTTAAACACTAGAAATGCTCCTCCAGATCTTCTGATACACATAAAAGTCCAACACAAAAGAAACTAGAATTACTGTGTAACTATTCCTACGGAATTCGAATATCGACTATTATACATTTAAGTAGGGTAAAGAACCAGGCAATTAGGCCAAGCTAACCTCTAATGGTAGGAGATGACACAAAAAAATTGCATTGAATACTCTTTCAAAAAGTTTGCATCTATGTGTCCAACGTAGGAATCAGGGTACAAATAGATATCAATCCATGTCCATCATCAAGCAATTGATGTGTAGATAATATTGCAACCATTTAGAACCACTATTGCTGTCTCAAGATTCTCAACCAACTTAGATTTAGTTATTACCAAGAAAGAGCAACAAATGCGAAAACATGGCCTCCAAAAACAAAAACAAGACTCCAAGTTCACATTCACTATTGTTGTCTCAACTTCCCCGCCTACTGCATCATAATGGAAGGTTCACTTCTAGCGCAGCCTCAATAACTATTTCTAGAATCTTCTTATCACAAAAAGCTAAAAGACAATATAGCCATTGTGGGTTAAACTGCCAAGCAGCTATAGATAAAAGTCCCCTACATATATTTTACTAATTTCATGGATTATGGTAAATGTAACGCGAGTATCTCTTACTCTTTTCAGTATAAGACCATTACTCAATGTTTTCTACATAAAAGTCCCTATATAGTTATACCGTGGGAAAAAGGTGGTCAATTCAAGAGAAATGTTTGAATAATGACAAGTGAAGTCGGTACATTAACATCCTAAATACGACTATCATGTTATATTATATTGTAATCACCAGTATCCATTGCGAGTTGTACTTCTGCTAACATAGTACCCTTAGTTGTTTAAGAAACAAATGGTTGTGATATCTCTCAACCAAAACTGGCATAAATGCAATGCCATCTTCTATACTTTCTCTAGATTGCATAGTTAATTAGATGGTCAGGACGCAGCGTGCACCATAGCCAGTCACAACTCACAACTAATCCCCGATCCTTCGCACCAATCAGCTCTTCTTATGTCAACTAGCAATCTTATGACCCGAGATGATCACATCTCGAGGGCATATAGTTCTGTAATTAAATTCCCAATTTGTTGAGCGAAGGATAAAAGTAATATGTGATGAGAAGTAAACCACACTTGGAGCTTGCGATCATTTCAAAATACGATTTTAGATAGATTTAAACAGGAAGCTCGAATGATGCTACTGACTTCATACATGATGCTACTGACTTCATATGATCTCAAACTTTGAACATGCTAAAAGAATGACCCCGGATAAAATTTAAAATGACGACGGATAACCCATGAGAACCGGTGGACTAGGAAATATAGCAAGACAGTAAACACTTCTCGGTGTAAATTCAACCTTCAAAGTAACAGAGAGATAAACATACCAACATTCAGCCCTTTCGGATACAAGTGACGGACTCCTTGGTCTTCTAAGCTTGGAAGCACATCATCCGTCTGATGTAAAAATGCACATAAAAGAAAAACATTAACAACCCAAAAAATGTGAACTTATGAGCTCAAACTGCATCACCAGAACCAACATCCTCTTACCCTTGGAAACATTAGATTAAACCCATTTCCATCTGCAATCAACATCAACAGCTCAACTAATTCAACCAATCTCCGTCTTCTATTGCTTGAACCAATTACCGAAAATAACCAAACTCACCACCATTCATACTTGACATCTTCATTAAACATACCTTCTACACTCAACCTTCCTGCAATTTAGGTTCACCACCTAACTCATCTCGCAGATGCTCAAACAAGCGCCCATTTCAGCTACATCCTTCCATCATCACATCAAACAACTCACTTCCTCGGCAGCTTCTTGTTCTTGGCCATCTCCTCCATTTTCTTCTTCCACCACTACAACAAACTAAATCCATAATTTCTTTTCAGAATCGAATTTACCTTCAACCCCATAAAGAACAAATACCTTTAACCCCATAAAGAACAAATATATACAAACTGAAAGATATCTAAAATCAAATCAATTTTATGGGTAATAGAGATTTAATGCTTCTTATTATAGATATGAAGACCGATTTTCGATCAAGATTAAAGACAGAAAATCTTTGCAGATTTTAAGATCAAGAAACCCTAGACTTTTTGTTGAAATTTTTCGAGATATTGATCTCAAAAACAAGATTGAGATGAGATATTAACAGATCTAAGCTCTAACCATAATTTGATAGAGAATTTTTATATGAAATCGACGATTTTAGTGTTCAACATTCGATTTTTTTTTTCTGAAACCCTAAAAACAGACAAAGAAATCCTAATCGAAAAACTATGAACACTTACCCAGATCGAAACACTCATTATGATTGAACATCTGTTATGATAAAAACAAGATCTCAGCTGCAATCGAAACCCAAAATCGGAGAGGGAAGAGAAGGAGGCAGGAGGAGAAAAAAAGATTGAGAAATGAAAATGAAGAGAATACTCGAGAGGGAAGGGTGAGGAAAAAACTAAGTTATGGGAAGAAACATCCTCTAGTACAAATGAGTGTGGGGTGGAAAAAGAATTCACGCATGTGAGTGGCACACACACAACTCCAGTGTTACGACCTAGGTGTGATTAAGCGTGTGGCGTGCACGCTGAAAAAATTATTGTAACGGGCTGGCCTATGTTACGAATTATTGAAAAGTTCAGAATCTAGCAATTTGAAGCTTGTTACAAATTTTTTTGTAACGGCCATTTGTAACGGAATTTTGTAACGGCCTGTAAGCCGTTACGAATTTGTGTTACTAATCTGGGAATTTGGTGTAGTGCAAGGATACATGAATAGTAAATCAAAGTATACACTATCATGCTCACTGAATAGTAAAGATTCATCATGCTCGCAGAATATAAAAACTTAATGATTACAAGAAGGTTACAAGGTTCCCACCTGTTTTGATGACAAGCCACGCCTACCTCGAGATGTACAATCCTTTGGTTCGTCTTTTGAATCGATCGTTGTTAATAAAGAGCAGCGTCAATCATAGAAGCACTCTAAGAGATTATCCAAAAGGCTCACACAAGACTCATAACATAATCTCATACAATTGTCTAGTTATAAACTAAGTGAATTAATTAATGGCTCTAACTCTATTACTAGTTCCATAACACAGTAATAAGCAATTTCTTTGAGATAGAAATATCTACTAATCCAAATAGGGTCAAACTGGGTATCATCGGAAAGCCCTTGAAAAACCCTACAAGTTTGCAAAGGAACAGGAAGCTAATTCGGACCAGGAAGTGGTCCAAAAACTCAAAATAGGATATCTGTCCCTAAGCCCAAGCCCATTAGTCCTAACCCATCGGGTTAACCCACAACCCGGTCCACTACCCACTAGGTCTGACTTGTCTGAGTCATATATCTGACTCATCTTACTCACTAACTCACCGAGTCAACTCAGTCAATTTCACAAACAGTTGATACGCATTTTTAAGCATATTCAAATTCCAAACAACTTGTATACAGCACAAGTACTCAACTTTAGGGGTTCATAATTTAATCATCCACTATCCAAATGAGACATCTGATAGATCTTTAGAAATAAGGGAGTCTCCTCTACAACTTTGTAGTTATCAGTAGAAACCAAATCCGACTTTAACATACACATAAACGTCCATTAACATGCCTACTCACCCCAGTTTCCAGATTTCCAGTCAGAACGATGCAACTTTGAAAATTCATAACTAATCCATTACTTATCCAAATTGAGTGAATCAAAGTCCTGTATAAAGATGGAAGACTCATATACAAGTCTCATTTTATAGTCCAAGACTAATTCTCGACGTAAGGTATCATTAAAGGTGTCTACACGTTGAACATCAAACACTAAATCCACAATCTAAGGTTCCTAATATAGCCTCTATATATATAGGGCAGTAAAAATATCATCTCACATAAAAATATGATTATCATGCTTATAATTTGATTGATTTAAGTTATCTTACATCTAACAATCACCCATATCACTATCAACGTGTTGGAATCGATCTGGAACATTACCTTGATTTGTTTATATGTTTTCATCATCATCATGGTTTATCATCAATCATCTTAATTAATTACAGTTGCTTCTTCTTCTTCACTCTCTGTCCAAGCTCGACTCCTTGTCATTCAAAACAACCACTAATCATTTTTCCTCCCCTCTACTGATATATACCCCATCTCAAATTCAATATCAATCTTTCAATCATCAATTACCAACCTATATATCTTATTTGGTTTCTCATAAGAACTCTATTTCTCTCTTAAAGCTACCGTCATCTCTATTTATCTTCTATATATATATTTCTCCCAAACAAAACACCTCACACTTACTAACTAGCTCCCTGCCTTCCTCTCGTTCCATTTCCCTGTTTTCTCTTCAACTCTCCACCTCCACCTTCGTTCACGTGAAGATGATAAGAAATCAAAGTTTAATAATTATTCTTTACACCATTAATATTACCACTCCGACCTAATTACTAAGGGCCAACTATTTTACTAATGGAAGGTTCACCCAAATACAGAGGTCCGGTCAATGGAAGTCGACGGATAAAGTCAGGTCAATGTTAGTCGGTCAACAGCAACGGTCACTGGCAGATTGACTAATTTCTACTCCAACCTCGAGCTTCAGTATCTTCTTCGTCCGTATCCGATTTGCGCGTTCTTGTAGTCCATTTCGCATAACTTTTCGAGACCTATTCAATGATACTAGTTTCGTAAATAAATCGTTGTTAGATTAATTTCTATTAATTAAAATCTATATTAACTACTAACCGAGTCATTAGCGGCTAATAAGTTCCTTGACTAGTCTAATAGCGTTGACGAGCTTGAGGGTCCTTACATTCTCCCCACCTTATATCATTTTCGTCCTCGAAAATCAAACCATCCTTCTGGTCTTCAAAAACTCCCACCTTATAGAATAATCCCATCTCTTGTCTAAGCGCAAACAACATAAAACAAAGCACAAACCTATATGGCTTTCTACGACTAAAATTTGTGGCTCTAGGTTCAATAGACTAAATTTATATTCCATAAGATGATTGTTTCTAAGGCACTATGCCGAATTAATTTCTAACAGATGACTAGGTCTAAATTCGTATTACTAAATTTCCACTTCAATAGCTTAATGGTTCTAACTACGAGAGAATATATTCTTTAAGCTTCTAAGTAGAGGTTGGGATCTATCAGTTTACTAATAGAAACAAGTCTCCCTTCAATGCCTAGTGATACAAGAATGCAGTTGCCCTGTCTAGGTTCATGACTCCTGACAATGCCAACCTACGTAACAAGTATCACCCGAACACATCAGAACTACCAACCTCACTATTCCGCACCTGGGATTAACTAAGTATTAATTTATTAAGATTGATTAGTCTCTAAACTTTTATCGTATTATGTGTAAGTCTGATAAATTTATTTCATAAAATATATAAATAGTTTACATCATTTTAAACAATTTAATCTTCAAATTTTTTTTTTTTTTTTTTTCATTTCATTTATTTATTTTGTCAATATAAATATTTCACGTCAAATTATAATATCTAATATTTTTAACTTTATTGTGATACCATATATAAATTTTTCAAAAACTAACTATTATAAATTTGCTACCAATTTGATTACTCAAATATATTTATCAACTGCGTTATTGTTGTCATTAATTCTTAAATTCATAGTCCAGTTGGTACACTAATCCTTAATCTTCTAAATATAATTTTACATTCACATAAGGATTGATACAGTAGATTTTATTTATTCATATGAAATCCGCATACTATATGTTGTTAAATATTAGTGTTGATAAATTAATATGATTTAAATTTTTAGTCTGCATAAAATTTCAACTTGTGTTAATGGTATTTAGATTATGCTATTAATATAAAGTATCCTATTAATATACAAATTTATTTTATTTTAATTCACCAAACATTTGGATACTATTCTTACTACTTTATGTATATTTGTTTCATTTTAAAAATTTACTGGATCATCTATTAGACAAGAAAAAATAACTTCGATACGAAATTACTAACAAGTTGAGTCTTTTTATTTTATATATTATATCTTCACCTTTTACGTCTAATGTCTAATAAGTATTATATTAATTATCTAGTTTAAACAAAAAACGTATATCCCTAGTTTGTCATTAATTTAATTCGTTAATAATAATTATTAATCATTATTAGATCTTTAATAAGTATTATTTATATATCTTAAATGAAATTTTAGTTAAATTAAGTTCAATGTGATACTAAACGATAAATGCTAATCATTCCTTTATTAAAATTATTACTACTTTGATTATCATCTATGATTACTATTATATTATTTTATTATTATCATTGATGGTTGAACTATTATTCTAACTACTCTTACAAATATTATGAAATCCCAACAATATTATTAATATTTATGTGATTATAAATTATTGTTGATTCTACGTATAAGTCAAGGTGCTCATTGAATCTATATGTGATTTTCAACATTTATCAATAATACTAATTTCACTATTTTTCTAGTATTGGATTATGTACGTGTTCATATATATATATTTATTTATTTATTTTTAATTAATTATTCTCAATCCTTATTAGCTAAAGTTATTGGTGTACCCTACAAATTTTTTTTTGTTTTACTTCATTACATAAACAAACAATCAAACAAACAAATCAATTAATCAAATAAATCTTTTAGTTATTAATAACTTTTAGTGATTAAAATTTATCTCTCAACCCAACCCAGTTCTAAACTAATCTAGTTCACTAACTGGCACTGGCTATCTCTATCTTTTCCCATATAAGATCTAATAGTGAGCTCTGATACCAACATGTGACGCCCCAATTCTTAAACCTACTTAGCTAATAGGATTACAACCTAATTTAAGAATCAATTCCAGATTAACGATTTTAAGAATCATAATCACATAAAGTGAACTAAAAATCAAAACTTAAACCCAACACTCTGATATTTATAAATTAAGAACTGTCAAATGATATTAATATATTAGTATGTTGTTTTATAATAAATAAGAATACACATATACAAACGGTACACAAATGTAACACAGTTCGGTAACGCTTTAACAACAAAAACAGGTATCTTCACGTGCACCATTTCTTCTGGTAACTGAAACTGAAGTGGGAACAAGTGAGCACATCATCCCAAAAGGGTGCCCAATGAAAACATGTAACTCTCAAGTAATCACTAACGTACTTCACATTTCTAAAAGAATATGAAGTGAAAGAACAAAAAGAATCTAATCATTCAGCAACTCATGCAACACGAAGCAAGTGTCACTCTAACCTCGGCAAACTCATTGGAGAAGACGACGCCAGAGCAACCCTAATCAATAATAATAACATCGTCCACACAGAGTGCCCATACAAACCATGATTCAGAATATTACCATCAAGATCAGAAAGTTAGACAAACAAGTATAATATGTACACGAGTGATTTCCCTCAAATAAAATAGTATATATAATATCATAACGGATGAATTACCGCCCTACTAAGTAAGATTGCATACGGATGAATTACCGCCCTACTATATTAATAAGCAGTAATATTATAACGGATGAATTACCGCCCTACTATATTAATAAGCAGTAATATTATAACGGATGAATTACCGCCCTACTAATACTATTTAAACGGATGAATTACCGCCCTACTAAATAAATTAAATATAATAATATTAAAACGGATGAATTACCGCCCTACTACATAATATTGTCGCGGATGAATTACCGCCTTACTTAACTTATCTAGGAGCCGTGGGGAAACACAGACACTCTTCGCAGGGAAATCTCATGATGCATATCACACACAAAACACATCGTAACAAACATCGTACATACAGATACAACATATACATTACACTCAAAGATACATGAATAGTAAATCAAAGTATACACTATCATGCTCACTGAATAGTAAAGATTCATCATGCTCGCAGAATATAAAAACTTAATGATTACAAGAAGGTTACAAGGTTCCCACCTGTTTTGATGACAAGCCACGCCTACCTCGAGATGTACAATCCACTGGTTCGTCTTTTGAATCGATCGTTGTTAATAAAGAGCAACTGTCAATCATAGAAGCACTCTAAGAGATTAGCCAAAAGGCTCACACAAGACTCATAACATAATCTCATACAATTGTCTAGTTATAAACTAAGTGAATTAATTAATGGCTCTAACTCTATTACTAGTTCCATAACTGGTAATAAGCAATTTCTTTGAGATAGAAATATCTACTAATCCAAATAGGGTCAAATTGGGTATCATCGGAAAGCCCTTGAAAAACCCTACAAGTTTGCAAAAGGAACTAGGAAGCTAATTCGGACCAGAAGTGGTCCAAAAACTCAAAATAGGATATCTGTCCCTAAGCCCAAGCCCATTAGTCCTAACCCACAACCCGGTCCACTACCCACTAGGTCAGACTTGTCTGAGTCATATATCTGACTCATCTTACTCACTAACTCACCGAGTCAACTCAGTCAATTTCACAAACAGTTGATACGCATTTTTAAGCATATTCAAATTCCAAACAACTTGTATAAAAGACAAGTACTCAACTTTAGGGGTTCATAATTTAATCATCCACTATCCAAATGAGACATCTGATAGATCTTTAGAAATAAGGGAGTCTCCTCTACAACTTTGTAGTTATCGGTAGAAACCAAATCCGACTTTAACATACACATAAACGTCCATTAACATGCCTACTCACCCCGGTTTCAGATTTCCGGTTGAACGATGCAACTTTGAAAATTCATAACTAATCCATTACTTATCCAAATTGAGTGAATCAAAGTCCTGTATAAAGATGGAAGACTCATATACAAGTCTCATTTTATAGTCCAAGACTAATTCTCGTAAGGTATCATTAAAGGTGTCTACACGTTGAACATCAAACACTAAATCCACAATCTAAGGTTCCTAATATAGCCTCTATATATATAGGGCAGTAAAAATATCATCTCACATAAAAATATGATTATCATGCTTATAATTTGATTGATTTAAGTTATCTTACATCTAACAATCACCCATATCACTATCAACGTGTTGGAATCGATGGAACATTACCTTGATTTGTTTATATGTTTTCATCATCATCATGGTTTATCATCAATCATCTTAATTAATTACAGTTTTTCTTCTTCTTCACTCTCTGTCCAAGCTCGACTCCCTTGTCATTCAAAACAACCACTAATCATTTTTCCTCCCCTCTACCGATATATACCCCATCTCAAATTCAATATCAATCTTTCAATCATCAATTACCAACCTATATATCTTATTTGGTTTCTCATAAGAACTCTATTTCTCTCTTAAAGCTAACCGTCATCTCTATTTATCTTCTATATATATATTTCTCCCAAACAAAACACCTCACACTTACTAACTAGCTCCCTGCCTTCCTCTCGTTCCATTTCCCGTTTTCTCTTCAACTCTCCACCTCCACCTTCGTTCACGTGAAGATGATAAGAAATCAAAGTTTAATAATTATTCTTTACACCATTAATATTACCACTCCGACCTAATTACTAAGGGCCAACTATTTTACTAATGGAAGGTTCACCCAAATACAGAGGTCCGGTCAATGGAAGTCGACGGATAAAGTCAGGTCAATGTTAGTCGGTCAACAAAGAATGGTCACTGGCAGATTGACTAATTTCTACTCCAACCTCCGAGCTTCGTATCTTCTTCGTCCTGTATCCGATTTGCGCGTTCTTGTAGTCCATTTCGCATAACTTTTCGAGACCTATTCAATGATACTAGTTTCGTAAATAAATCGTTGTTAGATTAATTTCTATTAATTAAAATCTATATTAACTAACCGAGTCATTAGCGGCTAATAAGTCCCTTGACTAGTCTAATAGCGTTGACGAGCTTGAGGGTCCTTACAGAGTTCTTGAGATCAACTATACTTTCTATCCTACTCCGAGACCTTAGCTATAGTAGACTAGAAATCAAGACTTTATAGTATTGATCACTAACATTGACAAACATGCTTGAGATAGCAACACATGCGAGTTCGACCGAGCAATGCTCTAACAATCTCCCCCTTTGTCAATTTTAGTGGAAAAACTATTAATACATATGTAATACAAAAAATATATAAATAAACTTTGTAGCTCCTATTCCACATGATCCCAAGTAGTCCAATGATCCCAAAGGTTGTAAGTTTAGCATCACCATTGTTGAAAATCCGTAGCTATAACAATGAGAAAAGCATTGGTTCTCAATCATTGTTATACAATGTCATAGTATTATTACACAGCGTGAAAGTCCAATTGCATCAAAACTTCAACAATAATACTATGGTGATACTTCACTCCCCCTTAGTCAATACTCCATCTCACATGGAAACCACTCCCCCTTGCATAATGATCCGAAAGCCATATGTATTTGTAGTGTGAACTACATATTAATTCTCCCCCTTTTTGTTAATAAAATTGGCAAAGGTACAAGAACGGAATCCTAATGAAATTTCCGTAAGAGACATTTCATGACCAAAGGTAAATGTGTATCATTTTATTTAGATGCAATCATAAAGCCGAAGCTTAATGCATTCATCAAGGAGTTTATAAAGACACATGATAACCCCTCTAATATTCCACAGCCGCACTCCCCACAAAGATTTGGCAATTAAGCACAAGTTCAAAAGAACTCTCCCCCATAATATGTCATTCCCGAGGGAACAACAAGAGCGACCTTAATTTCAAAAAGAAAAGAAGGATTTCTTTAGACTCAATAAATTACATACAAGTATGAATTTAGAATCCAACAAGAAATATTCAATCAAATTAACCAAAGCGAACTGATGGACGCATTTATGTGTCTATTTTAGTCTCAATTCTATGTAATGTTAGTACTCGATTTTGCGCTTATTTTGGTATTTTATGTCTTTGTAGGTGTTTTTGGAGAAATAAGCTTTCGCGGGAAAATTGGCTCGAAAAGTGGTATTTGCGCTCGTGGGAGAAAATTACTATTCGGACCCCTCATTTGGATAAGGGGCACATCAATTACTAAGTGGCGACCAATTACTATTTGCACCCTGGAAATGGTTAAGGGGCACCTTCTTATTCATTTGAATTCTCAAAAGTGGCGGGAAAAATGTTGCAGACATAAACAGAATTAGGGTTCGATTTCTGGGCAACTTTTAAGGAGATTCAATCGCCAATTTTTGCATGATGG
Source organism: Papaver armeniacum (assembly GCA_023531295.1). Classification (NCBI taxonomy): domain Eukaryota; kingdom Viridiplantae; phylum Streptophyta; class Magnoliopsida; order Ranunculales; family Papaveraceae; genus Papaver; species Papaver armeniacum. Next base: position 469,560 of record JAJJWW010003672.1, read on the forward strand.
ACTTGATTCAAGTAAACAGGGTTGATGTAGGTGATGAAAGCGAAGGACTTTGGCTGGATAGTTTGCTATTCGTGAAACAGAGAAGGATGATTTGTTCGCGGGTTTGTCTGGAGTGTCTGAGAGAGACTCGATCACTGAAACAGGTTGGGCTGGGTTCGCTACAACTAAACAGGGTTGGTAATGGGCTCTGATTCGAAGAGGATTAAGCTAAATATCCATTCTCGGTAAAACAGGGTATATGGTGGTCTATTCTCTGGTGGGATTATTTATGGAAGTTCCGTGATAAAACAGGGAGGATATCTTCCTTGCCGACTTGAAGATATTGGGAGGATTTGTTTCTATCGTATCTTGACAGAGTTGGAAAGTTCTCAACAGTGAGAGATGCGTAAGAAGAAGAGAGCAATATTCTCGTATAATTTGCCGTGAAGGATAAACCAAAAAGATTGACTCGTGATTTTTGGAGCTGTGGTTTATAAATATAGGTGTTAGAGATACAGAAGAGGGGGTCGAGACTTTTGGGGACCGGACGGAGGCAGAGAGGAGAAGAAATCAGAGTTGTCGGAATTGTTGTTGCTGCTGCTGCAGAGCTGAAGAACACGAACAACGGACGAACTAGAACAGTCGCAGAGGCAGTCGTAAACAAACAGCAGAAAAAAAGTATCGTTGTTCAAAAAATATTAGATCACAATATTCAGCCTGTCATCTTTCTCTGTAACAGTTCACCACCCGTTGTAAGAGCTGTTTGTAACGCCTTTACAGCGTTGCAAACTGTCTTCTTTATTAGTTTTCTCTAGTTTTTCACCTATTTGAGCTATGAACAACTATTTTGAGCACGTGAATAATATGAGGAGCTAAACCCCAATACTGGGACGATGGAGGAAGCCATTTTTCATGCATGTGGTAATTCTATTAATTCTTTTATGACTTTTTGCACTTGATTTAATTGTTTTATGATTTTCACTAATTAGTTGTGATTTCGTTTGATGACGTATACTTAGTTTTAGTACTTTTGATGCGTCATGCTTGTGATTTACAATTAATATTTTAAAAATCTACCTTGGCGAAGATATAGAGTCAATATTGTTCGAGCTATAATTGTCTAGGATAAATATATGAATCGCATGAATGAGTTTATGGTGGAATCCCGAGTCTCAGTATCTCTCGATATTTGTGACAACTTTTTGTATATATTTTCTTTGTTTTTAATATTTTCTATTATTAAATTCTGAAACCCAATCTTTACAAGCCCGAGTTGAACGAACTTTTTACTACCACTTTCTACAAACAACTTCAAAATCACATCACGAACCAAGATTAATTTGACTAAATATGATCAACACAAGTAAACTTATGGAGACTTAACAAATCAATTAGATTGATCACAAGAAAACTCGCAAATAATCTAATTGCCATACTCAACCAAACTAATTACACGAGTAATCAATTTAATTGGCCACACTCAACATAAGATCAATGGAGCAATGAATAAGTTAATCATCAAAATAACCATCCTAGTTAATCATGCTCAACATGAGAAGAACTTACGGAGTGCTAACTAAATAACCATGCTAGATGATTAATTTAGTTCAAAATACTCAACGTAAAGGACCTTACGGAACACAACTAAGCTAATCACAAAAATAATCAACTTTGGTTGTCCAATGCTCAACATAAGTCACAATACGGAGTTTCACAGTAATACACAAGATATAGAACATGAAAGCTCAATTACTGCGGAATTCACAAGGATTCATTCTATGTTTCCATCATTATTTGCACAATGACACACAATAGACATAATCCTTGAATCACAAAAGATTTTAACCTATCTTGTATGAAAGATTGACAATATAGGCTTAACTTTTGTGTTTGTCAAAAGTTTATTCATCCTTTTATCAATATTTGCATATCAATTCACAAACGACTTTACTTTTGACAAAATATGGGACAATCAAGTTCACGGATGTAAACACACATATCCCATCAAAATATTTCAATATATAAAACCATAAAGATTAATACTGCAACCATCATCTTCCAAACAAACTTAGAATTTTTAAACCAAAAAATCTAAAAACAAGAAGATGAAAAACATTGGATATAGCTATGTGTAATCACAATAATGGCTAATTCTTCTAAACAAAAGGGAAACAATAGAAGATTTACTAGACATTAAGAATTCAGGTTACTAGAAACCGATCATGAGCTAAAGTTCACGTTGGACAGCTTCACATGTTTCGAGATTTTTGAGCTTGTGATTCATCTCAACTGTGTCTTCTGAGAAGATATCCTTGTTGAAAAGTTATTTAACATGTGTCTTCATGAGACCAAGGTCAGCAGTAACCTTTTTCAACTCACTTCTAACCACATCAAGATCTTTCATTGTATCAACAAGTTGCAGTTTTGCTTTCTCAAAGTATTTAAGAAAGTCATGAACCACTTCAGCATAGACCATATCCTCATTCTCAACATCTTGATGTGAGTAGGCATAGTAGCATGAGGCATTGGGTACATCATCTTCTAAAAGAGTTTTTTTCTTCCTTCCTTTCGATTCAACACTGAAACCTTTCTCAAGAAATCCTTTAGCAAAAACACCATAGAGAGATGACGAAGAGGACATTCTTGAAAAACCCGGATTATGAACTAGAGTATGCGTTCGTGAACTAATGTAACTCAATAGGTCGGCTATTTAAAGGTTTCGTTTAGAAGAAGGGTTTTTAGGGTTTCCAAGCTGTAAACTCGAAATGGTAACCCATGTACACATTCGAACACAGTACACCCCAAGGCAATTAACAGGAAAATAACCAAAAAACATTGCACATACTTTTTAGGAAATTATTGTCAGCTGGCACTATTTTAGCTATAAACGATAAGAGAAGAGCTCAACTAGACAAAATGCAAATTTCCAAAGTATACCTGACTTTTACACATCTTGCTCAGCAAGATTTTTATGAGCAAGTTCCTAACCTTGTGATTAATTAGCACAAGTATGAGCATTGAGCTCATCTAAGGAACTGTGTCTATGATCAAGTCTCTTTTTCCTTCTGAATTTAGAGAGAGACTCCTTTTGATTTGAGAAATTATTATAAAACTCACTGACATCAAAATGTGAGCCACAGTTTAAGTTCTTACCAGAAGAGTCTTGACTTGAGGAAGATGACAACCTGTCAACAATTTCTTTGTAACCTTGAATCATTTTTATCAGGTTATTCCTTATATTGTCATTCTTCCTTCTTTCGCCTGGAATTTTTCTCAAATCAAGAGATACGTTATTTTCATAAACAACAGCTTGGTCTTTCCTCAGACGATGCTTATTAATACTTTTGTTCTGCTTTCGAACATTTGAGGAACTCATTGAACTGACCTTCATGGTAGCATACACAGGGTACGTATGAAACCAATGGGTTTCGACATACGAATGTAAGTTACACCTTTGCGAAATCTTTAACAGTGACGTCACAACATATAAGTAATAAGCATTTACTAGGCGCATTTATTGAAATCTTTAATGTGTCTATAAATAATTACCGGGGTATGTTTTTCAATTAGGGTTACGACAAGCCAAAACCTAATTCCCACGTGTGCCAATGGCAAACCATGCCAGCCACACTAATCGCGCCAAAGCATGCCAACCATGCTAGCCGCACCCCTGTGCTAATGGCAAACCATGCCAGCCACACTAACCGCGCCAAAGCATGCCAACCATGCTAGCCGCACCTATGTGCCAATGGCAAACCATGCCATCCACACTAACCAAAGCATACCGACCATGCTAACCGCACCTCTATGCCAATGGCAAACCATGCCAGCCACACTAACCAAAGCATACCGACCATGCTAACCGCACCCTGTGCCAACGGTAAACCATGCAAGCCACACCTACCGCGCCATGCCAAACGCACCTCGCCATGGCCCCATGCCAACTTAGCCGCGCCACCATGCTGGCCTTCCCTACGCGGCTACCAAAACGAAGGCGTGCAACAATCAATGGTTTCCCTTCAATCCCAGGAGCAAATCCTGGTCGTCTAAGGTTACCAAACGACCTTTGGCCCAAAACCCTAGCTTGGTCACGCACCTAGCCAAAGCTAGCCATGCCATGCTCCCATGGAAAACCCTTGGCCCCACATGCCAAGCCAAAACCGCACCTAGCCAAAGCTAGACATGCCATGCGCCCATGGCAAACCCTTGGCCCCACATGCCAAGCCAAAACCGCACCTAGCCAAAGCTAGCCATGCCATGCGCCCATGGAAAACCCTTGGACCCACATGCCAAGCAAAACCACACCTAGCCAAAGCTAGCCATGCCATGCTCCCATGGAAAACCCTTGGCCCCACATGCCAAGCCAAAACCGCACCTAGCCAAAGATAGCCATGCCATGCACCCATGGAAAACCTTTGGCCCCACATGCCAAGCCAAACCGCGCCATGCCAACCTAATGGCGCCAAGGCATGCCTAGCCGTGCCACCATGATGGCCTTCCCTACACGGCTACCAAAACGAAGGCGTGCAACAATCAACGGTTGCCCTTCAACCCCAGGAGCAAATCCTAGCCATCCAAGGTTACCAGACAACACATGGTAACCTTTGGCCAGAAAACCTAAGTTTGACCACGCCAAACCATGCCATGCCAACGACATGCCAACCTAGCCGCGCCACCATGCTGGCCTTCCCTACACGGCTACCAAAACGAAGGCGTGCAACAATCAATGGTTGCCCTTCAACTCCAGGAGCAAATCCTAGCCATCCAAGGTTACCAGAAAACACATGGTGACCTTTATCCCGAAAACCTAAGTTTGGCCACGCCAAACCATGCCATGCCAACGGCATGCCAACCGAACCGCGCCACCATGCTGGCTTTCCCCATACGGCCACCAATGAACGAAAGCGTGCGATGATTAACGGATACCTTGCCTCTTAAGATGCAAGATCTCGACCGTCGAAGGTCACCAAGCTACCAAGTCTCCCAAGCTCGACTTGCCAGGTAACCACGACGTGCCACATGTTTTCCACAAAAACATTCGAGACATCAAACACATATCACAAACTGGGGGATCCTCTTTGGGTATTGGTTTGGCGGTTACAGCGTGCGGCGTACACTACGCCCGTCATAAGGAAGTGTCATAAGGGTGAGGCGGTCAGTAAATGTAGGGATTCAATGGTTAAACGTTCAACAATCAATTACATACGTTAACGGTTTTATGGAACATCAATTCCATACGTTAACAGTTTTATGGAACATCAATTCCATGCATGCGGTTATCACCTCCTCCCATTTACTTACCCATATATCCATCCCTTAATGATACCAGAGTACTTTTCATTTCGACTTGTATAAATAGGTCTTACCTATTTCCACAGAACAACAAGTTCATTCGGGAATATACAACACTCAGAAAATACTTGCTAGCTTACCACTTGTTAGCCTTCCCACTTTTCTGATACAAGTCATAGTAACACAACTACTCTTCCAGAATCAACTATTCTGGTCTCATCACTTTCCTTGCTTCCCTCCACAAAACCAACCCATTCTCCTCCACTTTGTGACTGAATCAAGTCCGGAACGACCATTTCTTGGTTTAGGATGGATTTGTACAGATTGATCTCTCGAACTTAAAGTATTCCCTTGCAGTACATTGTTTAGGGTTTAAATTGTTTCTCACCCGTACACTTGAAATTACCAAAATCAATAGAAACTATTTTCACCTACAAACAATTGGCGACCACAACGGGAGGTTCGATCTTTCGGTTACAATGTCAACTTTCGACCGTCAATCTCGTTCTTCGACCCAGACGTTAAGATGGTATAAGAAGACGTTCTACTCCGACTCAGTTACCCGACGACTCGATTATCAGTCATGACGCGACAAGGGAAGACTGGGGACTTACCAGAGGTTAAAAGCAAAACGATCTGCCCAAGGGTGCACATCTCGGTTAATCAGACATATCAGTAATGACTGGGGACTTCCCACGGCCGCGTTTCTCGTAAAGCTTGGTCCTACACCCTGAAGGTTTACTTTTCATCAGAAGACCTAAGAAACCGAGTAAGTCTTACCTAGACAAAATACATGGTTTTCTTTTTCAATTTTCACAAGAATAATAAGACCGATAGCCATGTTATGTTTCATCCCATGTCATCTACCAACATATGGTTCCTTGGTTTCCCTGGGATGTTTGCGCCACTTTCAATCACAACAAAAAAAAATAATTCTAAACAATTCATTCCAAAACAATTCAATCCTAAACATCTCATTTCAAAAGAATAATTCAAAACCGTCAAGGTAACATTTATCTATCAACCCAAAAAAAAAAAAAAAACAGAAAATCAAAGCCATAAGCTAGGCGTTTCCATTCGCCTTTCATCAGAAAACTAAAAAAAAGAAGTTCAATAGACAGAAATGTATTCAAAGAAAGTTTTCCAACAGCGGCTTGCTCCTCTTAGCAAAGGCCTCCTTTGTGCTATGGAGAGCCGCCCTTTTCAACTTCAGTTGCCGGCATAATTTTTTGAATTTCGCTTCCTGCTTCTTCACCGTGTCTGCGGAAGGACCTTCGACTGTTTCGACTAGCAACTTTTCAACCTCAAAGAAACCGTTAACGAACCAAGGAGCATTTAACTTGACCTCCATGCACATATCACGATGAAACCTCCATCTTGAAATTACATCTTCAGAAACTATGTGACCAGTCACGTTGTGCATGTCGTCGATCGAAGACAAGACTTCCTCCACACGCTTGACCAGCGCGTATCGACTACTAATTTTTTGGTCGTGGCAATATGACCGTGGCTTTCCCATATCTTAGTATACAACGCCGCGTGCTTAGCTGACACGCTAAATCCCCCAATCAACACGTCATCCGGCTAAGGAGCCGGATATGGAGGAACAAAGGTAGCGCCTGTAACTACATCAGTAACCGGCGTGGGATCCATAACAACAATTACGCCAGGGTTCACATGAGCAATATCCGTCGTCGGAGTCACAACAACGCTTTCGTCTTGATTGGCCTCTATTTCAAAGCTACCAGGATTGGTTGACACAGCTGGAGACAAAACCGTGTCTTCACCAGTTTCCTTCTCGAGTTCAGCTTCAGAATCGGTGTCGCTCTGCGATATCACGGTTTAGACACTCTTCAAAAAAAAAAAAAAGGGAGAGAGAGGAAGAAGAAGGGCATGGAGAAGACTAACCGATCCGCTTCGGACCGACTAGAGGGGGATTCAGCACTGCTATCGGAATAACTACTCTCGCCATCTTTGGACTCTGAGCTTTCATCCTTCTCGGATTCCCCTCCGTCATGGGTAGGCTCAGCATCACTGCTTTCTGTCTTAAGAGGTGTTGTTTTCTGACTACGTGCAAGTTTAGCAAAGGCATTCACACTGCTGAAACCCTGGGCAAGGTACAAGGACAAACACTCGGGAATGAGACAAAGACATACGTAATCCGACTAAGTCAGGAAGAAAATTATACGTACTCGCATATTGGAAGAGCTAAAAGTCGGGAGAGCCTCCAGACCCGACTGAAGACAACCAGCACGGTTTTTAGATCTCCGCTCCTTCACTTGGGGACTATCTGCATTCGGGCTAACGGATTTTCGCTTGGGATCCCTCAGCAGTGGATGTTCCTCTAAAACCGCAGAAGAAGGCTTGCTGCGATGATTCTCTACCACGCTGTTCACGAATCCATGAATAGCAAGAAACTCGTCCTGCCAAAATGTGTTATATTTGGAAGTTGTTGATGGACGCCGTTCCGCGAGCAGGAAAGGCAAAGATTCAAGACAAGGAGGGGATTCCTCCAGATCAACATAGATTGATTTTCGCCGGGAAGCAACTGGAAGATGGGCGAACTCTTGCAGATTAAAATATCCAGAAGGAATCCACCGTGCACTTGGTTCTTCGTCTGAGGGGAGGAATGCAGATCTTTGTCAAGACTCTTACTGGCAAAACTATCACCCTAGAGGTCGAGAGTTCTGACACCATTGATAATGTGAAGGCAAAAATCCAAGACAAGGAGGGGATTCGTCCAGACCAACAAAGGTTAATCTTTGCAGGGAAGCAGTTAGAAGATGGAAGGACTCTTGCAGATTACAACATTCAGAAGGAGTCCACTCTTCATCTTGTCATTCGTCTCCGCGGTGGCGATAATTGAAATGTCTCATGGTGGCGATCTGATGGCACGCCAAGCCATGATAGTCTTTCTTTTAGATTGTTCTGTTTTTAAACATGGTGACTAGTATTATGGATAATGATTTTTTATTTTGGGTATATCAACTCTTATGTTTTGCATTTCCTAGCACAGTACCTCCACTAGGGGTGCACATATCCTACCCTTACCCGCCACCCTATCCTACCCGTCAGAATTTTTACCCGTCTCCTATCCTACCCGCCATTGACGGGTAGGGTGACGGATAAACATTATTTTATCCGCCGTCAAATGGGTAGGGTGACGGATAAAACCCGAAATTATCCTACCCTACCCGCTATCCGCCTCATATATGTAAAAGACCAAATAATCCCCGTCCTTTCTTTTTTCTTGTGTCCATTGATTTGTTATTAAAAAACAAACAAGGGGTAAAATGTTAACTCCATCGATCTAAATCACTAATACAGAAAATCAACACTCCTCGTTTTCTTCCACATCGTTTTCTCCTTCAACCATTTCTTCAGTAGAATCTCAGATTCTCAAATAAATCAGCCATGGCTTTGAGATTAATAGCTAGGATTTTAGGATGATTCTAGCCATAACGTGATAGGTGTAGAATACACCGTATTTACTATATAGAGTTTATGCTTTCTTTGCTATTTTTCTTGTGAATTATGTACTTTACGCGTGCTTTTGGGTTTTATAGGTACTTTGGAGTCATTCGGAGTGAAACAAGAAGAAAACGTTCAATTGGAGCTAAATGGAGCGAGGAGGTCAATTCATAGGCGAGACATGGAGCCACCGAGAGTGCGCAAGGAGATGGGAAGAATTAGACTGTCGGTTACCTGAACCGAGCAGGCCCAATAATAGTGGTGGCCCGTATCTAACAGTGGGTGCCATTAGTTATTCCATTGCCCCTTATCTTCTTCCATGGGTACCCCCAATCAGTTCCCCTTTCTATTACCAAAACCCTAGGATTGAGAGAAAATCAATTCTCTTAATCATTTCTTTTTATTACAAACTCAGAGTGTTTGCAGCCATGGTGATTTGCCTGAGATTGATTTTAAATCAATAAGAGAAGCAGAGGTAGTGGTGATGAGTTAACGAAGTTGAAGATGACGATGCTGGAAGATTTGAGCAGTGAAAGATTGGGGGTGCTGTTATTATGGGTATCGATTGGAAGGAGGGATTGAAGCTGCTGTTAGATCTGAGATGTTGAAATTCATGGGATGGAATTGTCTCAGAGAAATCGAGGCTCGGGTTTGTTGGTGGATGAGATGAAGAAGAGGATAGAATTAAAGTGGGTTGAGGTTCATTGTTTGCAGGTTTGGGTTCTGGTGGTGGATTGTGAAATACAAGATGCAATGGTGTTATAAAATGGGTTTTACAGCAAGGAGGAGATAAGATAACTGATTTGAATTGAGAATCATCACAGCCGAGTCAAGAGCAGTTCAGGGAGGACTGGAGTGACAGATTCAAGTGTGGCCCCGAGTCGTTATTGAAGGCTGCGAGTCCAATGAAGCTGGTGTTGGATTGCTGAGTTACAGAGAATGCAGGGAATTGAAATGGTTGTTTGAGCTGATGATTGCTGAGGCCAGAGGCTAGGCTGTGCAGAACAAGAAGCTGCTACTGGAGCTGTGGCCAGATTTGGCAATGGGGTGAAGCTGGGATCTGTGGAGTAGCTGTTGGTGGTTCTATCAGGGAATAGTCTGGTGCTGCTCAGACAAATGAATGGAGCTGACCTGAAATATGACTCAAGGTTGTTGCTGGTGCAGAATGGATGTTTTGAGCTGTAGTGAAATGGGAGTGGCAGGTAATAGATGAAGTAGTGCACCGAGTTAGGCGATGAAATGTTCTTTGGCTGGGTGACTTCGGGATTGAAGTTCTGTGGTGATAGCCATCATGGTGGGAGAGGTTGAATGAGTGATTTAGGTCTTTGTGACATGGTTTATGCTGGTGAAGCTCGAGGCATGAGTTCGAGGTGAAGTAATGGCATAGCAGTGGTGGCCTGAATTGAGCTTAAGTAGCTTGAGTTGCAGGTTTGGATTGAGCTGGCACTAGGCCTGAGAGGGAATTGGAGCTGGTGCTAGGATGGCCTGAATTGCAAAGATGGCCTGGGAAGTACGATGTTGCTGTGGTGTCAGCTGAGCAAGTATGCAGATGGCCTGAGCTATGACTTGGTGGAACTGAGGTTAAGATGAAGGGAAGGTGAGTGAGAAGAAACAATGGAAGAAGCTGGAGCTGAGTTTAATTGCAGAATGAGCTAAGGGGTTTGTTGGCTGGGACTAGAAAAAGGTTTAAGATGAGATGAACTGATGCCTGTGGAGATGAAGCAGCAGTGGTGACATGAATGGTAGAGTTTGATAGAGAAATGGGTCTGTAAATGGGTTCTGGTGCAACAGGGTTGCAGTGGCTCAAGTGCAGGGGTTGATTGCTCCATTGAGTGGTCTGTGAAGCCATTGGATTGAGAGTATGAAATTGCAGGCCAGGGAATGGCCTGAGATTTGCAGGCCAGGTGAATGGAGTGATAAAGAGCATGTGCAGCTGGAGTTGCAGCCAAGGCCAGGTGATGGCAGGGCTTGCAGGATAAGACAGTGCTGTGATGATTCAAAGTCTGGGTTACGGGGCTGGGTGTTATGGCATTATGGCAGGTTGAGTCGGGCTGGGAATTATGATGTATGGTGGCTCGGGGCAATGGGAACTGGCCCCAGTGGTGGCGGTGCACTCGTAGGTGGTCTTTGTGTGATTAATAGGTTTCATGGACTGAGCTCATTGCAGGCAAGCTGTTGGTGGTGATCTGTTTATGACATGGAATGTGCAGGGAAGAGCCAGATGGCCTGAACTGGTGGTGGGTTAAAATTGCAAGGAGCTGAAATGCTCAAATGAGTTGAGGCTGATGCTGTTGTTGCTTGTAAGCAGCTGTTGCTTGAGTGGGTCTGTCTTTGAATCGGTCTTTGCCATTGAGGAAGAGCTGAAGTTGCGGGGAGGTATTGATGGAGCTGAGCCGCAAGGAGTTTAAGTGGCACATAGATGGATGGGTCTGTTGCCAGGGAGATGACAGTATTGAAATTGCAGGTCTGCAGGGCCGTCATGGCTGGATTCCCAGCTGAAGCACCAGGATTGTGCATCAACAGAGTTTGGCCAGTGCAATGGCATGGCCTGACCTGACTCAACTCTGACCCAACTCTGACCCAACTCTGACCCAGCTCTGAATCGGTTTGATCGATCCGACCCGTTGACCCGGCCGTTCTGACTCGTTGACCGGTGACCGGGCGGACTTTGCCGGTCACCGGAGCCGATTTCCGGCTACTTTCCGGCCGATTTCCGGCCACAATACCAGTTTTCCGGCGAGCATATTTTTGGGATATATTTTCACATGGGTTTCTCACACATGGTTCATGGGCTTGGTGGACTTTTTGGTAATGGACTTTGAAGACCTAATTTTGGAAAGTGTGAAGGCTATAAGAAGAAGGAGTTTCTATTCTTTTAATATAACGTATTTTTCTACTGGAGTTTTGGAGGAGAGCGATTCTACTAGGGTTTGCTTCCATTTTATTTTACATGTTCTTCATCTTATTTTTGATACTCCCTCCGTTCCGATTTACTTGATGTTGTAGAGTTTTTCACGGAGATTAAGAAATATCAGAGAGACTAAAATCTTTCCAATAATACCCATATTAATTCCTACTTAAAGAGTTAAATAGCCTAGTTTTGCGTTTCTAGATTCTAGGAAAGTTATCAATCCCGTAACAATTTACTTGGGATGTACTACCAAATATTCCAAGATTGAGTATATATCCTCCATGGGGTATATTTAAAAATTAAAGTAATTTTTTGTGTTGATTACTATGAGTATTAATTCTCTGGTGTGATTCCAAAGTAGGGGTAAATTAGTGAGAATTGGGAAAAATACTAAAACTATCATCTAATTTGGAACACAAAAGAAACCCTAAAAAAGCAAGTAAATTGGAACGGAGGGAGTAATAATTATGTTGAATAAAAATACTATGAGTAACTAAATACCTATTATTGGTTATGGGATAATAAGTGGATTTCACAAATAAGATTTGATTCAATGTATTAGTTTTGTCTCGATAGTTTATTGTTTATGATTCATGGTTTATATTGATATATGATTTGATAGTTTGTTTGGTTGAGTGGAATCAATCCGATCTACTTTCATATCTAGAGCTATATTAGGGTTTTCAATACTAAAAACGTTGTCTATCCACGATTTTGAGTAGCATAAATGTGGGTAGTGCTTGTAGTGATATATCCTACTAGTCACATATGAATCATAACTTGGGTTAAATCGAATTAGTGCTTTTACACATTTTGGTTGCCTTGATTAGTCTTATTCCATAGAACCCATTGCTTTTAGGGAGTTAAATCTAATTGTGCTTTTACACTTTAGGTTGCTTTCTAGGAAGAATTCACATATGCATCTTTTAATGTGGTTGTGATGAAATCAGGGAATTAGCGGGATACTCTTGCGATCAAGGTATCCTAGGACTTTTAGTAAATGAGAGATTAAAATTTCAATTCTAGTCATTGTTGATAATTCAAGTTTGTGAATGAAACTATCCCAGTGACCAATACTTTCTCCTTATTGATAAATTTTATTATTACTTTGCTTTCAATTTATTTTTATTGCTTTGAAACATCAACATCCCCCTTGGTTACTAAGAAATGAAAATTTGCATAACAACATAAGCCTCTCTGTGGATACGAACTCTTTCTTATTGCATACTACTTTATTTTAGTGAAGCAAGAAAGTGAAATTATTTTTGACCGGGTGACAACCGATCATAACGCAGAAGCATAAAACCCTTCTTTATCTGATTTACCAGTACCTCTAACCTCTCACACCTCTCAAAGTTACATATCAAATTCAAAGCTGTTAACAGATCTCGTTTAGAACCCTTTAATCGGTTGATTCAAGGTAAGATCTAACTTCAAAGTTGATTTTGTTTCATTTTTTTTTTCTTTTGTGTTAAATTGATTGAAAAAATCATAGGGTTTTATGATTTCATGCATATTGCAGGATACGATATTAGGTAATCTTAATTGAAAATTCACTAAACCCAGATTTCCTTTTCCATTTTTTTACCTAAATACTAGGAGGGTTTTGTGTAGTTGAAGTAATTTTTATTCCTTGGTGGTACAGTTATTGGTGGCTTTGGTTGCGTTGACATTCATTGGAGTAGAGTTGGTCTATTTCGGGGAGAGCTACCTGTTGGAGGATTTTTTCATCATATGTTGTCGATTTAGGTTTGTATTTTCAACCCTGCAATTTTGCATATAAAAAGTCTCTTTTGTGTTTCCCTTCTTTATCTGATACAACTGATGTTGTAGCTATATGCATAAATTTCAGTCATTAACATGTTCATGTTTTAGTTTTAGTAGAGAAATCATCTTTAATTTCTTTGTTAAGGAGTATGATTGAATGCGATATTTTCTTTCTCAAATGAAGTTTCAAGCATGGTTTAGCTTCGATTTTGAGATTTATGATATTTCCCCCTGAACAGTCTGTCTATATCTATTTGAGTTTATCTCTAATTAGGTTTTTGAATTCATGAATTTCTGTTTTGTGGATGCAAATTTCTACGATTTCCACATTTAGAAAAGGGTCAATTTGTTGGCATAATGTCTGTATGTCTGAAGCTTAATTTGCTCATAATGTCTGTATGTTTGTATGTAGTTTGAGTGATGTTGGACTTAATGTCTGTATTTAAAACCCTTTCTGCAAAATCCAATTGCCTTTCAAGTTCCAACAAACTTCAGACGAAATTGAATTAGTAGTGGTGTTTCTAGTTCATCTTTGATCACGCAGGCATCCTCTGAAGTTCATTTAACTGTCATTATGTTGTTAGGTCAGGTTTTGTTTGGATCGGCTTCCCCATAAGGGTTTTTTAAGGGTGTGAATTCTACATATGGTCAGTGCTTATAAGATGACCCATCAAGTGGTCTCATTCTTTCATGCCTAACATCTAGAGCAACAACCCCCTGAAATAAAAAAGCTGTAGGAGTACCAAAGTTCAAAGTCTTCGACCCATCAGAGTGGTTTCATTCTTTCATGCCTAGTATCTAGAGCAACAAACCAAGCTGTAGGTGTGCCAAAGTCGAAAGGCGTCGACCTGCACGATTCATAGATGGTGATTCCTTTGTCTTTATGTACTTTGAGTGGAAAAAAGGGATTGGCTACTTAGTCCACTTAAGCTTGTCATTTTGTAACAGTGAGGCCAACTTTAACTTGTGTGGTCGTCAAAGCTTGTCATTTTGTAAAAAGGGATTGGCTACTTAGTCCACTTAAGCTAAGAAGTTTTTCTTATTCATTTGCACCGCTATTTTATTGCCCCTTTAATGAATGACTCAGACTGCAAAATGATGGCTAGTCTACTTGGTCCACCCAATTCACTAGCTTGTTATAACTGCATAATTGCACGTTCTGTGGGTACGGCTTTCTAGTAAGACTATTATGCTGCACATCCCATTAGTAGGACTGCATGTGGTGAAGACAGTTAAGAAACTATAATCTCTTTGTTTTACAGATCAGATTTCTAGCTTGAATATCGTTAAGGTATGAGAATAATATGACCCGATAGAGGTGTTATGGTGGCAGATCGGCTGTCACCAGCATCCGAAATTCCAGCAATCATAACTTTATAAGCTTCAATATATAGTGTGGCTGTTTGCACTTTGTTTTGTTTACCAATCCAGAATACTTTGTTTTGTTTCAGAAAGTGGTGAACGAAAAGGGTTGTCACAGATTCTGTACTTGCTCTTGATTGGACCAAGAAATTCAAGTAAGCTTCAAATTTTGGGTAGATAGTATTTTCTGTTTCATTAATTATTGGTTTTGCTAATGTTGCTTTCTCCGTTAATACTCAATCCTATGAGTGTGTTTTTGAAATATGTGGAATGATGAAATGTTTATTAAACGAAAAGAAGATTCATAAGTATTTGTGAAGTCTGTACAAATATCATCTGGTGTTTACTTACACTGCTAGAAACTGAATAAGTTATGGATATTCTTGCAGACTTTTCTTTATGTTGAGATTTGATCAGCTTAGCTTATCCAGATGTGGATTGGTCAAAACTACCTCACTTTGTACTCATTTCGTGTGCAACTTTTTTTCGTTGCAAATTTTTGATTTCTAAATTTTGAGCAAGACCTCAGTTTGTTTTTATGTATGACTCTACCCAAATGTATTAAAAAATTATCAATTGCTGCTGATTAGCAAAATAAAAAATTTGTTTAAGTAACCATTAACTTGCGTGCAAAAATTCTACTCCTGTGCAATTTGGTTGTTAGTCCAGTTAAACTGAACTTAACTTGAAATGGGAGTTTTCCTTGTCATGAAAAATTATATATGTTGCTTCTTCAGGCTATAGAGCTTCCATAATGCTTGCTTATGCAGTGATCAATATAGTATAATAGATATGTAAAATAGTTGGAGTTCAATCAAGTTCTTATTATTTGACTTGTATGATTTCATGTAATGGTATTTCGTTTACTGGCCTATATGTATCTTAGAGACAAACATGGTTTAGTTCAATCGAGTCTACCTAGTGCTGTAGCATCTTTACTAGTATATCTTCCGTTCATCCGCACTCTTGCCACACTTCCATTAGGCGATAAGTAACTCACTTGGACTTCTAGGATAGTACTTGTTAGAGCCGAGTCTGAGAGCTGAGATGCTTGTTACTTGTTAACTTCTGGTGTTGTGCATATACATCTGGTGACAAGCTCAGTTTGGTGCAACTATTTCAGTGTTTATTTTATGGACTGCATATTTCTGATTTTTCACCTCCTAACAGCAGATAATTTATCATTCCAAACAAATTCAATTTTTATATTAATCCAACAAAGCAGTTTAAATAATCTTTCCTTGATTGCATCTTCAGTAAGTACGTGTGACTGGTTACATTCTATAAAACATAGCAGACAAATTGTCTGTCAGGTTACATTTTATACGTAATCATCACAAATACGTTTCCCACACACTCACTCACACAGACACATTTATGCTATTAACATACAACTGTAACTGATACGATTTTCGTTTGTCTGTTGTGCTTTGCGCCTTTTGGCATTGATATGGAAGTTTCCACATGTGTATATGCTTGCTCTCTCCCTTGTATCAGTAAGAGAATCTAACAAGAGATAATTTGTATGCAGATTTATTTGGTGATCTTAGTACTTATTCCATCATCGTAGATGATGATTGAAGAAGAAGGTCTATGAAGAGCTTTTGGTGATGATACTGTTATATGAAGAGCTTTTGGTGATAATGTAGGGGATAGGATGCTAGTTGGTGATGTCCCATATGAGTAAGCAACATATGTATCTCATTAAACTTCTAATGTGCAAATACAATGAGATTCCTCTTTGAAATTACTCGCTTGGGTTCTTCTTCCAATTACGCCGTGAGTTTACTTCTTACCACTTAGCAAACTCTCGCCTTGTCCTCCTCTCTTTTGATTGGTTATCTAAGGCTACATTTCGTTTTGAAGGCCAGGAGGATAGTTTGCATCCATCGGTTTGTTCTTTCATCTCTAGTGCTTTGACAAAGAATTAATTTTTGTCATAGAAAGGAATTAATGGTTGTACAATATAAAAACAAGTACAAATTATAATTTCTAGCTGCCTGCTATACGAATGCATCTTGATTCTTTCTTTAATGGTTGTATTTTCACAGCTTATAGTGGGTGATAGTCAGTCACATGGCTCAGAGAATTTTTTGTCTATCTCAAAATTGTCATCAGATGCTAGTAGGGAAAAAAAAAGACAAAAAAAAAAAAAATGGTTATGCCCGCCACCCTATCCTACCCGACCCGTCAAGTGATGGGTCGGGTAGGATCTTACCCGTTTACTGGCGGGTAGGATGGCGGGTAAAAAAATTCTTACCCGCCATTAAACGGGTAGGGTGGCGAAATAGGCCATATCCTACCCACCCTACCCGTTGTGCAGCCCTAATCTCCACTATCTTGGTTTTCTGTTAGTGATATCTTTAATATTAAATTTGATGTTTTCTTAGAAGTTAAATATCTACTTAATGTCTTAAATTTGTAGTAGAATTCAAGAGTGGAATCAACTTCCATGTTTGTTTCAATTCAAGAGTTGAAGGAGATCTCAGAGTAAACACGTTTCTACCGCGATAACAGAAGTGATACAAATTACATAGCGACTGATTTTGATGCTAAGAATTATAAGCATCTTCTTGAATTGGGTACCAGAACATACAAAATCACACAAGAAATCTAGTTACAACTGGAAACTGAAATCATCATCACATTTGACAACAGTTTCCATTGTTTGCTGGATAATCATCCTCGTAAACAATAACTTTGTCAAAATATGGATATGGATATACGGTGCAATGTTTTTTTTCATCTTCCTTTTTCTTTTTTTCTTCTTCTTCTTCCTTTTTCTTCTTTTCTTCTTCTTCTTTTTTCTTATCTTCAGGTTTCACCTCCTCAATTTTGATAATTTTCGCATGCCCAACTTTCTTTCTCAAAGTACTGGTCAAACCAGCAGAATCAACATTGTGACCAATCACTACCACTTGATCCTTCTCTGGGCCTTCTAATCCCACAAAATCAACTATACCTGCATTTACATTGTTTAATTCAACCAAAATTAGAATTTCCATATAGAATATATATAATTTTAGCCAATCAGTCATGACGACATTTGCCGCTTAAAATAAATAATATAACCTCTTAAATTTTCTACTGGGGCAATATTTTTTTTTTCTTTTTCTTTAGTGAATTAGTCGTCGTGAATAGTATTGATATTAAATTTGTACATCACAAGGTGGTTGGTAGGTGACGGATGTAGATATTTTCATCGAAGACTAATCAACGATGATGTAATTAAGGTCTATGCGAAGTATAAAAACCGGTATGTTTGGTGGAGATAAACAGTAGCAAGGACCTAAGAAAACAGCTAAACGGCAACCGGCCGGCGCAACTTGCTGTGAGGTGTCTTTTTCTTCTATCATCACCTAGATTAATCAGTGTTATTTTCTCTCTTGTGTCACTTATTGCGCGGCCTAGCCATTTCGTATATTATGCTCGTGTAGCTGCTATAACTCAATAGAATACTGCAAGATCGTGGCATATGAATTGTGTACATACCGTCTGCCACTGCAGCGAGTTTAAGAGCCTTGGACCTGCACTTGGAGCAGTGCATCTGTACCTCGATAACAATTTTTTGCTGCAAAATCATCACATATCAAATAAAAAAATAAGCATGAGAATTAAGATTAATCTTTGCATATATAGAACTCAATCATTTACTTAAAGATGACCAATACAAATTATTAAAAGAGATTGAAATAGCAAATAAAATTACTTACCTTCATGTTGTATATATCTTGTTAGGCTGTTGATGCTGTTTCTGCAAAAGAAAAATGTGTCTTGAATGTTGATGATGATTTCAAGGTTGTTAACTCATGTTTCAACTCTAGGGTTTTTATAGACAAAATCTAATTAGTGATATCGATAGATTTTAGGAAGATGCTGTAGGGGTCGACGACGACTTGGTCATTCAACACGTACTAACAACTTCACCGCGGTTATGTTACTATTTTAAAATCAACTATAGGTAGATTATAACATTAAAATGATGGTTTGGTCCTACGCCTATTACTTAAACTTGACCCCTACTTGTTGTTGTTGAATAACAAGCCAAAGATTGAAATTGAAATTTTATTTAGAGGTCTCTCTCGTCGTTGCGAAAGTCTCTCTAGACGTCAGTTGCGAGGAAGGTTAACTTACGTTACTTGACTATTGCCATTTTGCCAACAGGACATCTACACGTAGTATTGTGGAGACTTCATTTTCACAGATTAAATAGAAGTAATTAGGGTTTTGACGTGTATGCCATGTAGGGGCTGGACATACACGCATACGTCATTACCCCATGCATGAGGACATTAATCAATTGGTGTGTATTATTAGGGGGTGGGATCTTTTTAATGATAACCAAGGACGGTACTCAAAGAACTTGGTGTGTATTATTGGTGAGTGAGATTTTTCAAGGCTTTTCTAATACGCAGCACATGGCTTCAATATAAGGGAGCGTGCATGAAATGATGAACAAATTGACCAACAAAATAATGGAGTTTCATATATATATATATATATATATTTTGGCTTTCAGTTATTTTATATAACCGATTGCAATTTCCACCTCTATTGATCCAAGTGGGGAGAGATAATTTTGATGATGGCAACGACAATTGACTCAAGTCAATGTCAAGTCAGTAGTCTTTCCGCTGTTCATGCCTTATATCTTGTACCGTGTCTTTCCTTTCCTTTCAAATCCTATCATTGTTTTATTTTCGTTGTTTGGTCTTTGGTTCTGTCCTTAAACGACAGTACTGTTAGGATATGCATGGCCATTATATCGTAACAAGGTTATTACTCTGCCTGTTCTAAGTTATACTAATTTTTCCCATGTTAACAGTTTAATGATTAATCTAAACCAACCACATAATATGTTCTTAGGAGCTTGGAAATCTTAAGAATCAATACAAATAGTCAATTCTCATTGATTTTTATTCTTATTTTCTTAACTCTCACAACAAAGGTATACGTCATTCAACACCTACTACTACAACTTCACCGCGGTCATGTTATAAAATAATCAACTTAACTTCAATAGGGATTAGATTGATGGTTTAATTTCTCATTAACACAACCATAAGTTGGACCAACATCTATTCATGCATAACCAGACAAATGCTCATTTTAACTCTATGTATTGTAGACGTCTCTCTTGACATCTTCATTGTGGAGACGAAGATTAATTACTTGCATGGCCACCACAGTTAGGTATGCGTATGGATCAAGTTGATTTTTTATTTTTTTTAGCTTATTTAAATTTGAAAGCTCCACTGCTCATATTATAGACAGGTGCAGCAGCTGCCCTTATTTACTGGCTCTATAATCATACAATTGGAATATCACACCGTGTGCGTACAAGCAGACCATACACATACTTATCAATATTTTCACATGAAAGTTCGAGTTCATCTGTTTAGTCATCGTTAGCTCCAAAAAGTATAGTCATTTTTCATTTTATCATTTTCTACCTTCAATTGTAGCTCTGATAAAGTAGTATTTGATGGACAAACTTTATAGTTATATACTGTAACACGAATCGCTTCTTTTTTCTTCGATAAGATTTCATATAGATTGCACTGTTAATTTCTTTGTAAGGAAGAGAAAATGCAAACACGGCTTGATTATAAGATCCAAGTGATTAGTTCGAAGCTTGTGCAATTGTCAACATCAGTTGCTAACCTAATATGTTTGGAGATACATGAAATTTTCCATATAGTTCAGCCATTAATTTATAAGACTTTGGGTTTACTTAAAAGGAGATTTACAAAATCTTGAACTCGTAGTTCGTTTCCCACTTCTCTTCCAGTAATTTTCTCGGATGGAGACCTTTAGTTGTTTATTTATTATAGGGAATTATTGTTAATTCTTTTAAGTCAACTTGAAAGTCAAAGTCTTTGTGGAAAAATTGACATTATTGTCCTTGATGCCTTGTGGTGTTCAAAGGATTAAACGTCACCACAGGTCTCTTTTCCCTGAGATACACGAAATGTATAATAAAACTGTTTTCTTTGAGTAAAAAAACCGTTACAAAACAAAAGGTTCGACATCATAGCTAGCTTATCCCTGCTTTTTTTTTTGGGTACTAAGCAAAATTTATTAGAATGAATTAAGGATTACAATAATCATTTTTGACCAGAGAAATAATATTATCTGGAAAATTGTTTAAGAAATAAAAAATTTCTCTCTGTAGTCTAGCCTTTTGGGCTAACTCATGAGCAACATTATTAACAAGCCTATTGATAGACTTGCAAAACCAAAATTTACTACTTCTAAATTTGCTTTTAATAACTTGAACTAAGTTTTGATTGAACCAATGAACCTGTAGTTCACCTCCATTTATGGAGTTAACAACATTATCATAGTCCAGTTCAAAGATTGCCTTTGTGATTCCAAGCTCTTCCATCCAGTCCACAACTACCTCCAAAGCTTTGAATTCAAAATACTCACCCCATATTCCTCATCCACTTCCTCATCACAGAAGGCCTTTTGCTCCTAAGCAGCTACCTACAAAATTTTTAAGAATTAATCTCACACTTCCTGTTTTAGATAATGAAATGTAAGAATCATCAATATTAACTTTGACAAACTCCTTGTCTGGAGGCCTCCAATTAGTAACCTGCAAATCATTAACCAGGGAAATTTGATGTTGACTATTCAGATTAGTACATTGATTATACAAGTAGTTTATCCTAGTTACAGTAATTTGCAAATTTGGTTTCTTGTCTTGAAAGACTACTAAACATCTTTCCTTCCAGATATACCAGATGGCACACATGTACCTGCAAATCAAGTTTTCATTGCTGAAATATAAAGGAGGAACATTATTAACTTCAGAATGAAACCAACCTATTGCCCATTGCTTAAAATCAGAGAATTGAGTTTTTATAGCATCAATATTGACATTGAGAGCAAACCAAACAGCCCTACTATAACTACAATCCATGAAGATGTGATTCATCGTTTCCTCATTGTTTTTGCAAAAAGGACACTGAATATCTATACCTTGTTTATATCTAGCTATCTTGGTTCTAAATGGCACTATGTTCTTGTAACATTTCCCAAGAAATAATTGAACTCTGTGTGGAACTTTGAATTTCCACAAGTGTTTCCAGACATTTTTGGGAATGGTACTACCTGTAATAATGGAGTTAACATCATTTGCACAGATAGTATGATAAGCACTTTCAACACTAAACTTACCTTTCCTATCAGGGGCCCATATCATGGTGTCTTCACCTGTACTAGGGATTCTCATATTCAGGATTAAAACAACACAATCATGGGAAAACAGAGCAGTAACAACATCAACATTCCATTGCCTGGTTCCATCAATAAATAAATCACAGACAAAGTTAAAATTATCAAAGCTAGAAGATCCAACAACTGGGACAGGCGGATTATTGAGGCCAATAACCCAGCAATCTAGCCAAATATTTATCTTAGTACCACATCTCACCAACCATCTAGTATTTTGTTGCACAACTTCAAGACCAGAGTAAATGCTCCTCCAAAGCCAAGAGCTTTCATCTCTAAGTTTATCAAGATGAAGAAAGCTACCATTTCTAGAGTATTTAGCCTTAAGCACTTTATAACAAAGAGAATCTTTATCACTACAGGCATTCCAGGCCACCTTAGTCAACATGGCTGTATTAAGGTGTTCAAGGTTTCTAAAGTCTAGTCCTCCTAGAGCTTTTTGGATTTGAAGTTTGTCCCATACTATAAAATAAAAACCTTTACTACTTCCATCTTTACCCCACCAGAATTGCCTCTAAATGGTGTCTAGTTTTTTAACTGTGGTGTTTGGGACTCTAACGACACTCATTTGATGAGTAGGTAAAGCATTTAAGATATGCTTAACCATAGTAGATCTAGCACCATAATTCATATGTTTTCCTTTCCAAGGAATTAATCTAGCACTGAAATTTTGTATAAGTGGCTTAAAAGCTTTGTTTTTATCTCTTCCTATCAAAAGAGTAGCACCTAGATATTTATCAGTGTCAGACATTTCTATCATGTCAAGGGCTCTAGCAAGATCAATTCTAGCTTGTGGGCTAGTGTTATTGCTAAAGTAAACACTGGATTTGTTAAAGTTCAAAGACTGACCTGAGATATTGCCAAAATACTCAAGAGTATTTCGAATACCTGTCACATTGTGCATATCAGCTTTTGTGAAGATGAGAATATCATCTGCAAAGAGAAGATGAGTTATAGCTGGAGCATTTCTAGCTGCCTTAACACCAGAGATAACATTATTAGTAGTAGCATTGAAAAGAAGCCTTGATAAATAATCCATGGAAATAATAAAGAGATACGGGGACAGGGGGTCCCCCTGTCTTATGCCTCTAGAAGGACTAAAATCACTGGTGGGAGAACCATTGAGAAGAATAGAAATTTTAGTGGTTGAAATACATTGTTCAATGTACTTACAAAATTTCTCAGGGAAACCAACTTTCCTAAGCATGCCTGAAAGAAAAGGCCACTCTAATCTATCAAAAGCTTTGGATAAATCCAGTTTTAGAGCCATAATACCAATGTTACCTTCCTTGTGCTTCATTGTATGAATCATCTCATGAGCTATGATTATATTGTCCTGGATAGCTCTACCTGGGACAAAAGCAGATTGATAGGGAGAAACAATTTTTTTGAGATGAGGCTTAATCCTATTTGCTAATATTTTAGAAATTATTTTATAGATTGTATTACACAAACCTATAGGTCTAAAATCAGCAGGATATTTAGCAATATCAACTTTAGGAATCAAAGAAAGAAAGGTTTTATTGAATTCCTTAGGCATGTGACCAGTAATGAATTTTTTTTAAAAGCCTGAACTATATCATAACCAACAATACTCCAGTTAGCTTGATAGAAACCAGCTTGAAAGCCATCTGGGCCTGGAGAGCTCCAAGATGCCATGTCTTTGACAACTTTAAGCACATCTTCAGCAGATGGAATTCTGGTAAAATCCTCGGACAAATCATTAGTGATGACAGTAGGGATAAAATCAAAAATATTCCCAGGCATCTGCTGAAAACTAGAACAACTGACAGAACTAAAATGATCAGCTATAATATTAGCTATATCATCTCTTTGATCATACCAATTACCATGCACATCATATAAGCAGTCAATATGTTTTCTAAACATTCTTCTATTAGCTAGAGTATGAAAATATTTAGAGTTATTATCCATATCTATGATGAATCTATCCCCAGATTTTTGCTTATAGAATTCTGTCTTGATATTAAACCAAAATTCTAATTGCTTATTAGTATCACTTAGTCTATCATGCTGAGTACTAGACATTGGTTCATTCTGGATGCTAAGAATCTTATCTTGAAGAGCATTAATGTTACTATCAATATCACCAAACTCAATCTTATTCCAATAGGACAATCTTTTCCTAGTAGAATTATGCTTTTCAATCAAGAGATGAGCAGGGGATCCTACAGTGCTAGAATTCCAAGCTATTTCAAGTTGGGTCTTAAAACCAGCATGTTTAATCCACATAAAAAAGAATTTTAAAGGTCTCCATAGATTTTAACAGCAAGGTCAGTTTGGAGCATTATTGGACAATGGTCTGATCCACCTTGAACAAGATGATGCAATCTTGCATTGGGAAATTCATTACACCACTGTTTATTTCCCAAGGCCATATCAATCCTAGAGGTTCTAAGGCCAGAACCTAGATTGTTACTAGACCAAGTAAAGTCTCTACCAATGTAACCTAAGTCCATTGGATCACAATCATTTATTTTAGCCTGAACAAATTTATCATCCTAAGAGAAAGAAGAACTGACATCTAAAGTATGGAGATGAACATTCAAATCACCTATTACAAGCCAAGGCTGCATTATGGTATCACTTATACTAGACATGAGAAGAGCTTCATACTCCGCCTTGGTGAGAGAATCTAGATAGAGTAAATGTGAGGTATACTCACAGGTTTCATCATTGTGGTCAATCACAAAATATTTTGGACAGATATTCTTAGGTTGTAATTCCCAATGATATCTGATCCAAGCATCTTCCTCAGTCAGAGTCTTCCACCAACCTCCCCTATGCAGAGAATTTTTCAATTCCACTTCAATTCTAGCTTTAACAGTATTGCTTGCACGAGGTCTGCAATTTTTTTTGGCTTAGTTGAAATCTTCCTACCCATATATTTAATTGCTTCATCTATCACAGATACATTCATATGCTCCAGTTTCAAGTATTTGAATTGAATAGTGAAAACTTGCTTATCAAAGACATAGTCTTTCAGTGGGATATTATTGTAGTATTTCTGAATATGGAAAAGGACTCCATCAATTAGCCAAAGACCATCTGCAATTATTTCATCTCTTTCAGCTTCATCATTTAACTTGACTAGCATAAGATTGTGACTCATAACTCTAATCTCTTTATTATGATATTTTCCCCAGAGTGAGTTGATTTCCGATCTTATGACTCTCATCTTGATTTTAGTTTTTTCTTTTAGCTTCCCTAAGATTCCATAAGTCCATTGATCTGCAGCCTCATTGATAATTTGTGATGAACCCACAGTTCTTCTTTGGTTTGCAGTTAAATCAATATTTGCATTCCTTAGCTGCCTTGATAACTGATTAAAACGATCACCTTGAGTAGAAGTCATGGTAATCCCTGATATATGAATTTTCTGTTTTTTTTTCTAGAGAAATGATTGTTGGGTTATAACTTTTCAATCCTTTTCACAGTATTTATACTCCTATGGGTATTAGAATAGGGTTTGCAAATATTAGGAAAGCTAGATAAGAAGCTTTTGTTTAGGGAAATCCTAAATTTGTTAAGATATGGGATAAATACCAGATTTGGATTATAACCAAAAACAGCTCCATAATATCTGGGATAGAAATCTTGAAATTTTGAATAGAAAGGAAAGAAAGATATTGACCAAATTTCTCGAAAATGATTACTGAAAATTCGGATTGTAGTTGACTAGGTTGTGCGAGCCAATTTTTTTTGAAATTTCTGAATGAGTTTACTGATCTGGGATTTTGGAAAGAAGAAATGAGTTTCCCATTGACATATCGAGCAAAAATCATAAACAGAAAAACTAATTATCTTCTTACTTGTATTATCAGACTGATTTGGTGAAGGTTCATACTTTGATAATATCAAACAACCTTCTAAACTACTAATTTGAACCATCAACATAAAGAAGATGGTTAACACCACTGCTGGCCACACCACTGTTATATCTCGAACTGCAAACTTCATGCTTTTCCACCACTGGTAATCCCACAGAAAAATTGATCAGAGATCGCATGAGTTGACTCGGCAGTCGCCCGATCCTCAGAGCTCTCTAGCTTATCCCTTCTTGGTGACTAGGATTCGGTAGTTTAAGTTAGGAATCATAAATAGTATTAGTATCAAGGGGGATAAAAATTGCATTTAGTTGACGAGTATGTACTAGTAATCTCGTCTAATTGTACCTAAACGAGTATGTTGTGTGCCTGGTACATTAACCATTCCTTTGCGACACGAAATGAAGAACAAGATATTGAAGAGCCCAAAGTAGATTCATGTGAAGATTCTGACAGGGCGTCCCAAAGGGGAAGCAGGGAAAGCTCCACTTTGGGACATCAAGGCCTTGGGGGCAACAAATTATGGGTTTTATGTTTTGGTATTTTATCAAATATTAGAAATTTTATAGGGCCTTATTCATAAAATTGTGTGATGTATGGGGAGAAATCGAGTAGTTTTAGTGCTTCATTGGAAGTTTGTACTCTTTCCACTAAATAATCCTATTGGTGGCTTAGAAAAAAAATTCGGACCTACTAGGATTTAGGAGGTATTCTAATTCTTATTTTTAAGTAATTTTTATTATAATTATTATTGTGGAATCATATATAGAAAAATGATCATTGATGTCAAGTAATTTTTCAATTAACTTAAATAAATCTTGGAGTTGAATTGAATCTCAATGAGATTACCATGCATTGCTGGTAGAAACTAAACTAAACTTTACTAGTTCTCCTTACTTCATAATAAATTTCTAGTGCTGCTATATTGAAAGAAACAAAGTAGAACAGGATGAGGAGGAAAGCGTGGTCGAGTGATAATTAGTTGATGTCATTGATTAAGGCTTCTTCCTATCAAAATGATCTAGGCTTAGGGATTCAATTTAACTCTTGTTTACTGAACGTACCATGTTTTCTTTTCATTTCTTTTTAAAATGTACGACATTCACTTAAAAAGCAAGCAAGCATCCCGATCTCAAATTAAAAAGAAGAGTCAAAAAGTTTTCTTGTTAGAATAAGTAAAGCTGCAGAATAATAATTTTGGGGGCAAAAAAAAATTGTCCACTTCGGGGCAAAAAAAAATTCAGGACCGGACCTGATTCTGATGAAGAGTCTGAATACGAGACTGACAGTGATGTCATGGATGTCGCAAAATCAATTGAGGAGGTATCTCAATGGAAACCAATGACTAAAGAGCAAAATTTGGATAAACTTATGAAGTTTAGTTCATCAATTGGTCTTTCTCGTGGAGCTAAAGAAGTCGAAGTTAAGAAAATTCCATTCCTCAAAACCAATTAAAGAATGGGGAAAATTATTTCTAGCCCAAATAATTTTTTTCTTATATAAAAAACCATCATTCAGATTGTTTATGAGTAACCTATAATTATTTAAATAAAAATTTGATTACAAAAATATCTTTTTGCTTTAGTGAAATAAATTAATAAATATATTTATTTATATATTAAAAAAGAAACACGTTGTAAATAGGTTAGGAAACATGTTGTCAATAATTTAGTTATAGGATAAAGAATAATCCTAAAAATTCTCCTACCATTACTCTTTCTAATAAAAGTAACTAAATTTTGTTAGTATTAAACTTGCGTAAATACCTGGTAATTTATTTACTCACTCCCAAAGGTTACGACCATGGTCAAGAATTTTTCTTTTTTTGGCCGACCGAGCGAAGCGAGGGAGGACCTTTATATGGCCACTTTTTTTGTAAATCTAAGTGATCAATTACCACAAAAAGATTGAGAATGGTTAGGGCCGAAAAACCAAAAATGTCCCTCCCTTTTAGTCCAATTACTATAACTCATTGTGTATCATATCTTTTTGGGGTATAATTGGAAAGCAAACTTTAATATAACATATCTAAAAATCCGTGCCTTGGAATTTTACAAAATTTATCTTGTTGGAAAGGTTATAAAAAACTCTACGCAACAAGTACAAACAACAATATCAAATTTAGAGTTTTTACGCAAAATTTGGAGGTATTTATCATTTTAGGCACAATTTTAGACTAGTACGACCGTTGCCACGGTGGGAGGGCCGACCGAAGAAGAATATGAATATGGAGTTTGTCCACGTCTACTTTCGTCCCGTTTCAGAAAAGGTAATACTTTCACCTTGTTTCAGAAAAAGTGACATTTTCGCCTCGTTTCAGAAAAAGTAATACTTTCTCCCCGTTTCGGAAAAACTGATACTTTCACCCCGTTTCGGAAAAAGTGATACTTTCTCCCCGTTTTGAAAAAGTGATTCTTTCGCCCCGTTTCAAAAAAAGTGCTACTTTTTCTGAAATGAAGCGAAAGTATCATTTTTTCCGAAACGGAAAAAAAGTATCACTTTTCCCGAAACAGAACGAAAGTATCACTTTTCCCGCAACGGAGCGAAAGTATCACTTTTCCCGAAACGGAATGTGATAGTATCATTTTTCCTGAAACAGGATGTGAAAGTATTATTTTTTCTAAAACGGAAAATTAGTCGATCCATAAACCAAAATATGGTTGCATGATATGTATGCATCCTTTGTGGTGGTTTGCATAATGGCTATGCATTCAATTTTCGAGAATTGTGCCTAAAATGATAGTATTATTTTTCTTGAAACGTATGGAGTACATCGTTTTATTAGTTCCAATGGAAAATTAGTTGATGCATAAACTAATATTTTGCTACATAAAGTATTATGTATCCTTTGTGATGGTTTGCATAATGGATATACATTTAATTTTCTAAAATTGTGCCTAAAATGATATATATCTCCGAATTTTTCCGTAAAAACTCCAAAGTTGATATTGTTGTTTGTACTTGTTGCGTAGAGTTTTTTATAACCTTTCTAACGAGATAAAATTTGTAAAATTCCAAGGCACGGATTTTTAGATATGTTATATTAAAGTTTGATTTCCAATTATACCCCTGAAAAGATAGGATACACAAGGAGTTATAGTAATTGAACTAAAAGGGAGGGACATTTTTGGTTTTTCGGCCCTAACCATTCTCAATCTTTTTGTGGTAATTGATCACTTAGATTTTACAAAAAAGTGGCCATATAAAGGACCTCCCTCGCTTCGCTCGGTTGGCCCAAAAATTAAGTGTATATTCATTATGCAAATTACCACAAAAGATACATAATACTTTATGTAGCAAAATTTTGGTTTATGCATCAATTAATTTTCCGTTGTAACTAATAAAACGATGCACTCCCTCCGTTTCAAGAAAAATGATACTTTAATTTTAGGCACAATTCTCGAAAATTGAATGCATAGCCATTATGCAAACCACCACAAAGGATGCATAACACATCATGCAACCATATTTTGGTTTATGGATCGACTAATTTTCAGTTTCTGAAAAAGTGATATTTCACAACCCGTTTCAGGAAAAGTGAAACTTTCGCTCCGTTTCGGGAAAAGTGATATTTTCGCTCCGTTTCGGAAAAAGTGATACTTTCGTCCCGTTTCAGAAAAAGTATCTGTCTTTCTAGTAAGGCGCGACAACAGAGTCATTTTTTCATTCTTTCCCTCAAAGGTCGGCTAGGCAGGCAGTTTACAAGTCAAATCATTTCAATGGAATATCCTCTTTCACTGCTCATCGGCCTACATCTAGAGTATCACTTTTCCGAAACGGACGAAAGTATCACTTTTTCCGAAACGGAGCGCAAGTATCACTTTTTCGGAAACGGGGGGAAAGTATCATTTTTTCGGAAACGGGGTGAAAGTATCACCTTTTCTTAAACGGGACGAAAGTAGTCGCAGACGAACCCCATGTTCAGATTCTTTTTCGGTCGGCCCTCCCACCGTGGCAACGGTTATACTAGTTATTATCACTGCAAAATAGCGTTAAAAACTTGAATTTTCACCATTCCGGGTTTAAAAAATTCATATTTTTCACGAATTTATCAATTCGCGACTGATGAAATTCGCAGTTGTCACAATTAAAATATCAAATATGGAAAATTTTAGCTTCACAAGTCAAAAGAGTGTGAAACTTTCGGTTTTCACAAAAAACACGACTAGTGATAATCACGATTTTCAACCTCAACTTGTCGGAGTCATGTGAAAACATTTTCACAAGTTGATAATTGTGACTATCACCCTACATTATCAGGAAAAACCCTAGAAAAAAGGAAAGAAAGTAAGAATAGTGTTGCTATCCAGTCTGCTAACTAGCATCTACCAAATATGTTGGCATACCATGATAGAAATCTGACCAAGATTAAACAAAGGGAGGAAAACCAATCGATCCATGATTCCCACTTATTATCGCCATCTCACTTTTGGACTTACACACAAAGACATTGTTGCTACATCCGTTTTGATAGAATACCAAAAAGTGATCTTTGATAAAACGATTTAGTCAGGTGATTGTCAGATTCAACTCTGTTTTTTGAAATCTTTCAAAATATGAACTACTGATTATTACTTGCTAGTGAATGCATCATCGAATTTGCTTCGTTTAGCTTCATTATCAACCGATTTTGAATCTGTTTTCCCAAATGTTTTATCATCATTAATAGTATGTTTTTATTTATCAATCGATTTACTCTCTACAAATTTTAATCTTTTTTCAAATAAGAATGTCTTTCTAACTTCCTCTATCCCCCCTTAATGTGTTTACAGGTAGTTATCCCCTCAATGGCGTTTTCCTTTTTCAGTGTGTTGATTATAGCGTTTGCTTTGTTTGCCCAGTTGCTTGTTGAAGCCATGTTGTATCCATTGTTTCTTCATCAGAAGAGAAATCAACTCAGTCAAAAACGATTCAAGATGCACCAGAAGAAAAGTCAAATTGGAAAAAGGTGGAAAAAAAGGAAATTCGAATTTCAAATTAGTCATCCAATCTTTGGTAACAAACTCCTGTTTTTACTCAAAATCTTAATAGTCAACTACATTGTTACTATCAATATAAGATCCTACCATAACCATAATATTATTTTGAGCCAAAATTTTAGCGGAGAGAATTCCTATGTTAAAACAAACCCTAACCAAGTCATACTTCTAAACTATATCAGTCAAGAGAGAATACACACAAATTCCATAATTCAAACCCTATCCTTCCCAACCATGACGGCAAGAGATGATGGAAAAGTCCTGGATCTAGCTGAAAAATTCAAGCAGGCTGCTCTGGACCTGGATGCAGATGATGAAGATCCAAATCAAATAAGTGAAGATGTAAGTAAGGAGGTAATTGGAGAATGGGAAAACTGTCTCATAGGTATGATTATTATGGAAGATGGAGCAATGGGTTTCAAATCAGTAGAATATCACACTAAGTTCACTTGGCCATTCATTCCTGAAGGTGAACTCAAGGTGGTAGAAGTAGACAAAAATATCATGGTTTTCAAGTTTAAGGATGAAGACACTAAGAACAAAGTCTTCATAACAAGGCCATGGAGCATAAACAAGTATTTGGTGGTTCTGCATGAATACAACTCAGAAATCATGTATAAAGAACTTGATTGGGATCATCAATTTTTCTGGATTCAACTGAAGAACCTTCTGCCTGAGCATATGAATGTCATTTCAGTAACAAAAATTGGAAAAATGATGGGGGAAGTGACAACCATTGAGCCTAAAGATGCAATCCCGATAGATAAAGATGGTGTAAAAGTGTGTGTCCTCCTAGATATAAACATCCCATTAAGAAGAGGAGTGATGTCAAAGAAGAATGCTGGTTACACTAGATGGATAAAATTTTTCTATGAGAAACAACCTCATAATATTTGTCCCAACTGCTATATCATTAAGCACACTAGAGGAGCATGTAAGGCAGCAATGGATTTTCTCACAAAAGCCAAATCTAAGCCATATTTCTTTGGAGTTAGCAATCCTGATGCTAAAAAGAAGTTAGTGATATGCAGCTCTACTTCAACTGTTCCAAGTGTCCAGAGGAAAAAAACAATTAAGAATATCCCTTTCATACCTCCAAAGGATGGCATTCTTATATCACCAAAGGCCAAAAGACACTTTAATTCAAAGGGAAGAAGAGGAAGCAGTAAGGTTAGGAAAAAGAAGCAGGATCTCAGAAGAAAAGGGTGCAAAATTAATTTCAACAACAAGCATCACTCAGGGTGAAGAGCAATTGGATACACAGGCAACAGACAGAATCACACAGGAGGGGAAACTAACTAGTAGCACCACAGGGGAGACTAAGGTTATTTTCTATACCCACTCTTGCTACTTCAATTTTTTTGCGCTCCATTTTAAATTTTTCTCACTGCACACCAGCAATCTTGAAAATCATACTAGATACACCTTTTTTCCATACAACACCCTTTTTCAAACCAATATAATTCTTGAAAAGATGAAAATTATATCTTGGAATGTAAACGGTTTTGGTAATAAAGATACCAGGAATCACTTGCATATGTTAATCAAATCCCAAAATCCTGACATTATTTTTTTGTCTGAGACAAAAAATCAACAAAAAAGAATGCAATATCTTCTAGCTAGATATAAATTCCCAAACATCACTTACTTCAATCCCATTGGCTTATCAGGGGGGTTATGCTTATTATGGAAGGATAACATAGATGTGCAAATAATTGATAAAAATTTCAATATGATTAACTGTCTTGTCAAGATTGATAGTCAGAATGAGAGCTCTCTTGTCACATGTCTTTATGGTGCTTTGAATGATGTTGACAAGTCCAATCAATGGAATCATATAAGTAACCTTAGGGATACTCTCAAAAATCCTTGGATTTTCATAGGAGATTTGAATTTCATTTTACACAGGGATGAAAAAGAAGGAGGCAACCAGGTAAGTCAATCTGAACTAGATGCTAATAACATTCTGTTGAGCCAGAATAATTTGATTAGCATGTCTTATATTGGAAATCCCTTCACATGGACAAATAGAAGAGTTGGAACTGAACTTATTATTGAAAGACTAGATAGAGCCCTTCCCTCATTTGATTGGATCAACATATATAACAATGCTGCTCTTTATCATCTTACTGTTGTAGGAAGTGACCATTGTCCTGTTATGCTGATTACAAATAAACTAGAAAGTAATACCAAGAAACAATTTAGGGTCAACAAATCCTGGTTTAGAGACCCAAGTTGTTCTGATTTAATTAAAGCTCAATGGAAATGTCATACTAATGGTTCTCATGCTTTCAGTTAATTCATTGTCTAAAAAATACTAAATATGGCCTTAGACACTTTGGAACTACCACCACTTTGGGAATATAGGTACTCGAGATATCTAATTTGGAAACACGGTTGTCTGATCTTACTAGAAATAATCATAATCATAACAACAAGCAGGTCAATGAGCTAACTCAAAAGCTCAAATATTGGTATGATATTGAAGTCGACTTTTGGAGACAAAGAGGTAAAGAAGATTTCTTGCTTAATGATGATAGAAACACTGCTTATTTCCATCATAAAGCCAATTTTAGAAGACAGAAAACCCAAATTGATTCCCTACAAAATAATCTGGGTATCTGGCTAAATGATAGAAGGAACATTGAAGAGGAGCTGCTAAGACACTTTAGCACTATGAGTAAAACTTCAAACCCTCCAAACTCTGGTATGTTTCTTAACAATGTCAATGCTATTATTTCTGATGTTGATAACAACATGTTGTGTGCTATTCCTAGTCCCGAGGAGGTTAAAAGGTTGTTTTGGATATGAAACCTTGGACTACACCCGGCCCGATGGTTTCCCACCGGTTTTTACCAACTAATGTGGGAAACTGTAGGGCCAGATGTAGTTAAAATGACTCAGTCTTTTTTCCAATCCCACTATCTCCTAAAACAACTTAACCACAATTTCATTACTCTTATTCCTAAGAGTAATCGCCTAAGAATGCTATTGATTTGGACCCATCGAAACATGTAATGTTGCTTATAAGATTATATCAAAGTTGTTAGCCTCTAGACTGAAATGTGTTCTCAATAGGATCATCTCTCCTGCTCAAACTGCTTTCTTACCTGGTAGGATAATTCATGATAATATCATCATAGCACATGAACTTATACATTCCATAAAGAAAACTGAGGCCAAAGATGGGTGTGTTGCTATAAAACTTGATATGTCCAAGGCATTTGATAGGGTAGAATGGAATTTCCTTATTGATAGCTTAAAATCTCTTGGTTTTTCTGAATCTTGGTGCACTATGATTGAACAATGCATAACCACTGTTTCCACATCCATATTACTTAATGGTTCTCCAGGTAAGGTGTACTATCCTCAAAGAGGACTAAGACAAGGGGACCCTCTTTCTCCCTATCTTTTCATACTTTGCATGGAAGCTTTCTCTAGAGGTTTAAGAAATCTTTGAAAATAATGATCATATTCATGGCTTTAAAGCAAACAAAAACTGGGCCCACCTATTTCCCATTTATTCTTTCTTGATAATTGCCTTATCTTTATAAAAGCTAGAACTAAGGATGCTAGAAATTTGTCTGCTCTAATTGATCAATTCAAAGTAAGTTCTCTCGGTCAGCAGATGAACTTTGAAAAATCTGCTTTAGCTTTTAGTAATAAGGTTCCAAGTAATATTACACTACAAGAAAATGAGTATATTGCAACATGTCATCTGTGTGGCAAAATACCATGTTTTGTGTGGCAAGACCCTTTTGCCACATAAAATCTTTTTGCCACACCATGTGGCAAGAAACTGTGTGACAAAAAGTTATTACCACACCTTTTGTACACCGAGGCAATAGCTGGAGTTTTTGCCTCACCATTTGGTGTGGCAAATAAGATGAGGCAAAAAAGCATTTTCCCAATTTATCTTTTTTCTCTATTTTCATATTATTTATATTAATAATCTATTGCCACATCAATTAGTGAGGCAATTTTAATTCAATTCTGTACAAAACAGAATATTTATTTTCATGTTTTGTTCTTCTTTTCATATTATTTTTTCATAATATTAAAAAATCCTTCTAAATCATTCCATGAGAGAACAATTAAACAAGTACTAAATTCTACTTTGTTGGATTAATTTTCATTTCATAAATTAATTTAAAATATGAATTTAATTTACTGCATACATTACATATACATATTTTTGAAGCATTACACACATAAATGATACATCACGATAACATGATCACATCATTGATTGTCGTAAGGAAAGAAAACTAAAACTTCATCCCAATGTTCTTCAACTGTCCTGCAAAACCAATGTTCAAGAAAGATAATTATTTTCAAATCCAGAATCAATCTAGAATCCATACATAGAAATTGCTTCCAAAAAAAAATAATCTATACATGGAAACTGTATATATGGAAGATATGAATATTACCTTGCCATGGAATCATCACCAACTTAATTAGATTATCCATTTAAGCCCTGCAAATCAACTAATTTTATTAAACTAGACCACATTAAAATAAAGAAAAACGAAAGAAAAAAGGAAAGGTTAAACAGTATTTGATCCAAAGAAACAACGAAAATATTAAACCCATAATCATGAAGTAGATTTCAATTAAATAACCCCTTCATATTGCAAAAGTGCTGCAGAGACTAAAGATTTTTTTCTTTCCCTATTTTTACTGAATCAACCAAACCTTCTTTGAGCGGATCTGGTCAGTACGACGATTGAATAGCCTAAGTTTCCCAAGCACTACCAGATCAAAACTTGAAACACTTATTTAGTAATCTGATCACTGTTAACGATTAACAAAATATGATTACTTTTTTCCTTAGATCTAAGAAAGAGGGAGAGAAATGAGAGGTTAGAAAGAAAGTGAGAGAAAGAGAATATGAATATGTACACAGCGTGGTTAAGTGAGAGAAAAGGATGTGTATACGGTTGGACTTTGACTCCTAGGAAAACGGTGATTTTCTTATTAAATATTTTATTTCGATGAAACTAGCAATAAAAATAAATTAATACGCTTTGCCACACCTGGAACGAGTACCGCGGCAACAACTTATCTTTTTGCCGCACGCATAACCTTATTGCGGAAAAAACCAAATGTTTTGCTTCACCCGACGTTTCCATGTGGCCAGATATCCGTTTTTGCCACATTATGGTCTAACTGCGGCAATATAACTATTTTGCAACATGCACTCAAATAATGGGTGTAGCTACAGACTGTATTTCTTGCAGTGTTAAGAATGATATCTCTAATATCCTTGGCATCAAAAGAATGTCTTTAAATGAAAAATACTTAGGTGTTCCACTGTTATTGCAAAAAAGAAAATATGAGTCTTTTGCTCACCTCCTTGATAGCTATAAAAACTGGTTGCACATATGGGATACTATTTTCTTATCTCCTCCAGGTAGAAATGTGATGAACCAAGCTGTCCTTGGTAGCCTGGCTAGTCATCATCTAGCAATCTTCCCCATGCCTAAGGAATTGACTGATAAGATGGATAGCATACAAAGGAATTTTTGGTGGGGAAAAAAGAAAATGACAGGGGTTACTATCCAAAAGGGTGGACTGATATTGCTCTTCCCAAAGAGCTAGGAGGCCTTAATATTAGAAGAACAGATATTTTAAATATAGCTCTTCTGACTAAGCTGGCTTGGAGATTGGTAACATCTCCATATGAACCTTGGGACATCATCCTAAGAGGTAAGTACTTTGATAATCTTAATCCCTTAACTGACAGTTGTAATGGACAGGCTCCTGGATTTGGAAAGGAATATGCACTGGTATGAAAATTGTTAAGAAGCATTACATTATGGAAATTGGTGATGGTACTACGGTGTGTATATGGAAAGACAATTGGATCCCAAATAGACACAGTCCCCCTTCAAACCAATATTATTCTTCTGGTATGTCTACTGTCAGTCAGTTAATAGACCAGGATAGCAAAACTTGGAAAATTGATACTTTGAATACTCTGTTTGATGAAAACACCGTAAGTGACATTACTAGAATCAGAATCCCTTTTGTAGGTAAGGACAGAATAAGATGGGAGCCATCAAGTAATGGGACTTTTACTGCCAAGTCTGCTTATAAAGTCATTCTCAATGAGAAGTTAATGCAAAACCAACCAAAAATAATCTTCTTATCAATTGGAAATCTTTCTGGAAGCATAAACTACCTCCTAGGGTCCAGTACTTTGTCTGGAAATTCATGCATAACTGCTTGCCTACAAAAATTAGATTAGCCAAAAATACTAGATATCAGGATGAATCTGTCCTTTTTGTGCAAGTTAAATTTAATTTGTCCAACACTTGTTCTATGATTGCAATCATGTCAGGGATATTTGGAACTTGGTAAATTCTACTCTATCTATTCACTTACAGAATCAGAATATTCACCACTGGTTATGTGATTTCTTCATAGCTCCCAGTAATGCTAAAGATTTTAAATAGTATGATATGGTATGCTTTACAATTTGGCTAATTTGGAAATCTAGATGTGATAAAAATTTTGAGAATAAACCCTTACTGTCTACAACAGTTGCTAATAATGCTTTGTTGCAGTTAAATGACTGGAACAGAATCCAAGAACATCTTGCTATGCATAAGCAATCTCGTTTGCAGATTGTACATAACTGGCTCCCTCCAGAAAATGACATTCTAAAGATAAATTTTGATGGCTCATTTCTGGATAAGGACTGTTTGTCAGGGTGGGGACTAATATGTAGAAATGCTGCAGGTGATAGCTATGGATTGCGAGGTGGTGCATCTCATACAATAGATCTGAACAAGGTCAAGGCGCAAGCTCTTACGTAAAAAGCGATGTGTGGGCAAAGAACAATGGATGGAGAAATATACATCTAGAAGGGGACTGTGCGAATGTAGTAGCTGCTCTCAATGGAAATTCTTCTGCTGTCAGATGGACAACTTATAATCTAATAAGTGATGCTTTATATCATCTCAAAACTTTAGACTCTTGGATATGCAATTATGCACATAGAGATGCAAATCACATAGCTGATACCTTAGCTAAATTTGTAAGAACTCATTCTTTATGCTTTCATTGGCAGAATAATGCTCCTGTCTGAATTAAAGATTTAATCCAACAGGATAAAAACAATTTGTAACTTGCGGAAATCAATCAATTTCAATTTCCTATTAAAAAAAAAAGGTGAGATTGATGGCAATGTAGTCATGGCAGGTTAGTTGATAAGTGAAGGAAAATAAGATATGTTCTTTGAAGAGATTAATAGTGTATCAACCAATTCAACACTAGATCTCCTAAATTAAAGGCACGAAAATATTTTCTTATTTTTATTCCCGAATATATTTCTAAAGGTGGAAATTTATGATGAACTCTTCCATAAACCCGTTATAAATATAATATATATGTGTAGCCTAAAATAAAATAGTACAATCTGAATTGATTTATATTGTCACATTTTTAGCATCACTGAACTAACCTTTATCCATTAATTATTATTAACAAACATTTTTAGCATCACTGAACTAACCTTTATCCATTAATTATTATTAACAAAAATATTTTAAAAAA
The DNA here is from genome assembly GCA_023531295.1 of Papaver armeniacum. Classification (NCBI taxonomy): domain Eukaryota; kingdom Viridiplantae; phylum Streptophyta; class Magnoliopsida; order Ranunculales; family Papaveraceae; genus Papaver; species Papaver armeniacum. The sequence goes on from JAJJWW010003672.1 coordinate 507,971, forward strand.
AAATCGATTGATGACAGGCCGGCAATTAAGGGGTCGTATGTTATCATACGGTAATACTTTAGATCCAATTTTTTAGGATATTAATTGAATAAATTGGGATCGTATTTAGCCGGTCAACTATAGTTATTTTCTCTATCTTCTTTCCTCTTTAAACTCGTTGAATCATCATGTAATCAGAAGACAAGTTTAATCAAGCACAAAGATTACCAATACTTCATTCAATGGCGTGAGAAGATCACCAATGGTTATATATACAACAGTACTAGTGTACATGGTATAAACCATGTGCATGTTCTTTTAAGTTTTATCTTTCTTTCCATAAGACTAAGTTTTATCTCTCTTTCCATAAGACTCTAGACAGATTTGTTGTTGTCCCTGTATATAGCTATAATATATGTATCCCATAGCGATGTTTGTTTCTTCTAATTTAATGTTACAAGATGATAATTTGTAGCTCGTCAGATGCGTAGTCTTTTTTCTTTTTTTTTGGGCAAACATGTGATTCTAGTTATTGGGATGACTATTAAAAGTGAGCGGATGTAAATTATTAGAATGATTTTTACATGTGAAAACCGAAAATTTCAACAATCATTCAGGTGAAAATGTGTTTTTCACCAATAGCTCATGACGCTAAACACAGGTGAAAATTAAAATTTCCCGATCTCGCCTAACACTAAATATAGGTGAAATCTTTAATTTTCACAAATTGTACCTGATAGTAACTGAAAATTGGATATTTCATCAATTACCGGGGTGAAAATTGGATTTTTCATAAACTGAACTATGAAAAAGTGAAAATTGGATATTTCATCAATTACCAGGTGAAAAATGGAATTTTCATGAATTGAACTCCGAAAATTGGATTTTTTCATAAATCAGAGTCGACCTAATTTTGGTGAAAAATGTTAAAAATTTATTGAATAATCATTTAGGGAGTTATTTAAGGAAGCTAGCGTATTTTTAGGGGATATATTGTTGGGGAGTTATTTAAGGAGCTGACATATTTTTAGGGAGATATTTTAGGGAATTTAATCTCAATATTTTACGGTTTGGGAAAATTAGGCTAAGGCCCAACCCATGGATAACCCATAATATGAGGTCCTCAATTACAAGAGATTTAAAATCAGGCCTCGAATTATTAAAAGACCTTGATACCCTTATGCATATTGTCAAGCCCATAATTAAATAAAATTTAAATTTAGGCCCAATATTATTAAAATATAGTGTGATGATGTTCCAACCACCTCCAACCACCACAGCCACCGCCAACCACCTCCAACCACCACCGCCTCCAACCACCTCCGACCACCACCGCCAGCCACCTCCGACCACCACCGTCAACAACCACTTCCGTCCACCACCGCCACAACCACCACCGTTAAACCACCACCACTATCCACCTCCGACCACCGCCTCCACAAAAAACCACCGCCATCCACCTCCGACCACCACCGCCGTCGCCACCCGCCACCTCCCACCACCACTGCCGACCACCACAAACATATGGATGTGTACGCAGAAGTTACACATGCATATGACATGTGTATCCAGAAGTTACACATTCATACAAAATGTGTAATGCAAAGTTACACTTATACATAGATGTGTACTCTGTAGTTACACATGTGTACGCAGAAGTTACACATGTTATATGCATGTGTAACTTTTTATTACACATGCTATATGTACGAGTATCTACAAGTTACTCATCAGAAAATGCATGTATTACTTTAATTTTCATTTACAATAATTTGTTCGTTCATCAATTACTACAATTACTGTAATTGGTTGTTTGAACACAATAAACGAATTAAAACACGAAATATGGAAAGCAAAATCCTAGAAATAATCCATTATATCCTATAGTAGAAATATTTTCTTCCTTTTTTGTCTTTCTCGATTCCAATATACTTGCACATCTGTAAACAAAAAATAAACATCCAAGAGATTAGGTTGGATGGACAAAAAAATAATCAAAGTGAAATGCACTTTTCATTGAACTCTACAAATACTGAAAAATCAGATTCATACAGAAACTTCAGATATAGTTATACACCTGCTAACTTATGTAACTGAGAGTTACACGTGCATATAACATGTGTAACTAGGAGATATACATGCATCTAACTTGTGTAACTTTCAGTTACACATGCATATAACTAGTGTAACTAGAAGTTACACCTGCATATGGCATATGCCATTTATCATGAACTTCCAAGCCTAAGTTACCTAAAGCACAATGTTACGGTTTTTGGAGGACTGACCACAACATATGTACAAAAATCTTGTTTTTATACTCATTTAGCATTAGAAATATTTATCTGTCCATCTAAAGCTAACTACAAAATCAAATAATCAAAACTAAAGATTTTTGAAAACTATCGTGCAATTTATTTATTTCTATGTAAATGTTTATGAATAGGTTACAATTCCTCGATTGGTCAAGCTACATTAGTCTATAGACCTCAAGTGTTTCATGTATTCAAAATAAAAGAACATCATAACTTTGAAATATTACTACCCAATCAAAGAAACAAAAAGATTATTGAAGAATGGAAAAAGGGAATACCAGCAGTATTGCTCCAAAGACCCTTATACAAGCCAAATCAACCACTTATTTCTCCACTATAAAAAACAATTCAAAAACAAATAAAGCAATCACAATTATTGCCAGCACCACTCAATATTTTCCATCATACGTTGACCATAATGAACCAAGAATCATATAGAGACATATCATCGTGTAAGCTTACACCAGCTGACTTGTGTAACTGAGACTTACACATGCATAATAACATGTGTAATTAGGAGATACACATGCATCTAACTTGTGTAACTTCCAGTTACACATGCATAGGGATAGTAGTGATGGATAGATGGATAAATTCAATCAAATACGAGATGATGATCATATTTGCAAAGTAATTAATCAAATGCACAAAGGTTAACACATGCATACCTAACTTCTTCGGTGAATGCACCTTCTTTCTTCACCCAGCAAGCAGCCACTTGAATCTCAGGATACAATGAACTTTTAGCCGAGGTAAGGAACACAAATGGAGGACTGACCACAACCTCTGTACAAAAAAAAATTCCTAACTACATTTAAATACTTCTAATCCATAGAAATATCAAATGTAATAGCATATTCCCAATATCAATACATCCACTCACCAACAACATCTATGGATGCAATTTCATCACCATTAATGTGTCAACAATCTTATTCACTTAGTCCTCAGTTTCATTCTGAATTCCACAATTACCCAATTATGAATTCCACCTCCTACTCCTCATTTCAACATTTCAACGCCAACTCCAATTCCAGGGAGACCATCCTACAAAAATAACACATAGCAGTTAGAGCTTTATTGAGTTATTGGCAACCTGAAGAGTAACAAAAAACAATAAGATTTTACGAGATTAAAAAGAACGATACATTATCAACATTTCAGTGCCAACTCCAATTTCAGGGAGACCATCCTATAAAAATACGACATAAATAAGCAGTTAGCTTTATTGAGTTATTGGCAACCTGAAGAGTAACAAAAAAAAAATGATTTTATGAGATTAAAAAGAACGATACACACAACAATGTATAACCAGTTTTACATGCACTTGACTAGTGTAAATAGGAGTTACACATGTATATGATTAGTGTAACTGGGAGTTACAGATGCATCTGAATAGTGTAAACGCAAGTTACACATGCAATTTGGATGTGTAGACGCAAGTTACACATGCAATTTGGATGTGTATACGAAAGTTACACATGTTGTTCATAATCATCAAAATATGAGAAACACGATCACATTGAAATATTAATCAAAAAACACCACCACTGACTTCAAATCCTCCTCTAAACCTGCTGCAACACCACCATCTCTATTCAAAAAGGGATTAGCTAAGAATTTTATTCGTTAAAGAGTGGAAATTCAAGTTAAAGAAATTCAAAACAAAAGTGTATAACTAGTACTATCGAGTTAATGACTTTCTTCAAAGTATTAGGTACAACCTCGGATGATATATTCAAAATCAGTACTCAAAACTCGATTTTCGTTGATTCCTCTTCTTCATACTCGTCAAACATATACACGAATCAGAAATTAAATGATAAACGTATCAAGAACGACAACAAATTGAATTATCCAAAACAGAGAATCAAGCAAATCGAAACTAAACAACATCAACAACACAAATCAAAATCTATCTAGATTTAAAATTGCAAAATCGATTCATTCAAAAAATAAATAATTCTATTTTCTTCTTTTGAAATGTAAAAACCAAAAATACAAACAATAACATAATGATGAATACCTTACCTGAACTAGCTTGAATCAATTCAAATCTAGCTTCAAAATGAAGATCTGATAAATTAATTCTCGTAGGTTTTATATAACTAGCTTGAATCTGAAATAAAGATTAAAATCGTATTACGAATCTGAAATTAAATCAACAAATCCTAACAAATCAAGCCAGGATCCGAACTTACAAGCATAAATATTCAATCGAATCATCATTTTAATAGAAGATGATACTTATACTTAGCTTGCTGATGAACTCATGGATCTATTAATTGAAATCTGTTTCTCGGATTCATTTTTTTTCCACTGAAACTGATACTCCTCCTTCTCCTGGTGGTTGATTTGTGATCTCTATCGTCGCCATCGATGACAACAATTTCCCAAACTTTTCTATTGCTTAGATCTAGGTTATGAAATCGATTTTCACTGCAAATCTCGATTAGAAACTATATTATCTGCCCTGTTTCTTTAGAGAGAGAGAGAGAGAGAGAGAGAGAGAGAGAGAGAGAGAGAGAGAGCAAAAGCAGATGAAGAGAAAGTGAAAAAGAAAAAGAAAATGAAAATGAAACTGAAATCTATAGCTAGTTTTATCACGTATATATACAAAAGGGCAGTCATGGTATTATTATAATTATTACGGATAATATTCTTATTATTAAGCCCTGAATTCTAAAGTTTTGAGCCTAGAAATATCAAAATATGAAAGCATGGAATTGATAGTGAAGGATCCATTTTGTGGGGCTTGTATATGTTGAACCCATATAGTAGGGGGTTCTAGTATTTTTCACTTACAGTTTTGTTTTTATTTTTAATTTTTCAATTAGGTAAAAGGTTATGTTAGTAAACAAATCTTCTCACAGTTAATTATGTGTTTCTCATATATGCAATTTTATTGATGGGTTTTTAAAATAAATCTTTTTCATAATTAGGCTAGAATAAAAGTTCCCCATTTCCAAAGTGATTAAGGCGGAAATAGTGGAAGGTAATTAACGGGGGAATATATCTACGGATTTTTGTTAATATTATCGTTTGGACAAAGGCTAATTTAGTCCTCTAAAAAGTGTGAAAATATGTATTTAAATTATACTACTAATCTTAACCGTCGATCTTATAAAGATTTTAGATTTTGGGCTACAAATATATACCATCTTTAGGGCTGCACAAGAACCGGTTGAGATGACCTGGACCGGTCTGGAACCGAAAATACCAGGACCATGTATCGAGATAACTTTGATCTGAGGACCGGGACAGGGAGATTAAAAACCGGCTTAGAACCGGGGTACAAACACCGATTGGAGGAAATACTTAACTGTACCGCCCGGTTACCGATTAATTTGAGCCGTTAAGATCTTTACTATTTTTAATCCTATCCGTCCAATTTAGAGAACCCTAATATCTAATCTCTAACTCTGACTCTCTGAGTAACTCTTTCACTCTCATTTTTCTTTCTTCATCGTTTTTCTCTCTCTTTGAAGCTATGAAGAGCAGCCTCTTCATATCTGAGTAACTACGGCTACGCTCACCAATCAATCAACCATCATCATCAAGTGATTCAAGTCTTACTAGTTAGTACCAATCAATCAATCAGGTAATTTTTTCGATTTCCTTTCTGTTTCAACAAAAGGAAACCTTAGAAATTGAAAACTATTTTAAGTAACATTATTGCTTGATTAATCAACTAACCCTAGTGTTTATACTCACGTAGGTTAAGTGCTAACTGCCAAGGATACCAATTTCTTCTTCGTCTATCAGATTTAATCTACACCTTTTTGTTTCCAAGGTACTTTACAGTCTTTACTTATTCTTCTTCTTCTAACTGAGCAATCTATCTTATGAAATTAACCTTGTTGATGTGAATGATTTAGGGTTTGATATTGATTGAGAGTTTGAGATTGATTTAGGGTTTGAGAATTGAGATTGATTGAGAAATACATCTTATAATGAATATACATAGATTGATTTTACTCTGTACTATTGTGTGATAAGTGATAACTATGATTCTATGAATGGTTTTCCAATTATGAAGATTAGTTGTATCTTTCTTGTATGACAGTATGTGTATGTCTCACTGGAAGTATTTCTTAACTTGGATTTATTCATGTTTTAATTAATTATGCTTAGTTGATAATATTATTCTGTCAGTATGTCTGTATGTGCAAGTTTGTATGTCATAATTGAGTTAAAAGTTGTTTGGTTTTGTAATAGTAAATGAGGGTTGAGTAGTCAATTAAGTTCAACTCTTTGAAACCATATGAATTTTGAGATTCAGATGATTGTTATTTCTTTTTCATTGACCAGACTTGGAAGTGTTAATGTGTTATGTAAAATTCGGATGCTTGTTATTTTTGAGATTGGATGCTTGAATTAGTTAGCGGAAATCGGGGTTCTTGCATATTAGGGGGTTTGATTTATAGGTAAGAAAATCTCGCTCTGTATTAGTTTGGGAAGATTTTGTATTTCTAGCTTGAGAGAATATTTGTATGAGTCCTTTAGATAGACATTGAGCTCTTTCATTGTTTTGGGTTTGATCAGGTGTTGAGGAAGACGAAACTGTATCTTTGGTGGAGTTATTTTTTCTTATTTCTGAACTTAGGTTTTGATAAGAACTAAAATTAAAAGTTAGAATATATGATCCAGTGTTTTCAAGTGGTATAATCTATGTATGCTTCAAAACCCTTTTAGTCTTGTTTCAAACTATAGGTGCATAACTAATTCATTTACTAACTTACTGTATGTCTTTGCTTTTCAACAGTTAGTGTTTTTCCTTACATTGCACTATCTCAGTCTAACATTGTGTTTGTGTTTTATGTTTGTTAGATGACCACATCAAATGCAACTCCAACTACAAATGCAACCCCTACAAGTACAGCTGAAGCGGTTGAAGTTAGTGATAACAAAAAGAAGCACGTCAAAGTGAGATCTAATGTTTGGTTGGAAATGAAAAGGATTAGTGAAACTCATGCTCAATGTCATCACTGCAAGCGCAAATATGCTGCTCACATTACAATAAATGGAACTGCTGGATTACGAAAGCATTTGAACAGTTGTCCAAGAAATCCTAACAAGAAGAAAGATTAGTGAAACCATGCTGAATGTTATCACTGCAGCCATCCTTTTTGTTTGCAAGATGATTGCATTTCGTTTCTTTTCATTGAGACAGGCTTATGGAAATGTTGGTTTTACTTTTTAGTATTTTGTAACAAAATGAACTTATGGAAATGTTGAACTTAAGTATGTAATGTTGAACATTGAACTTATGGAAATGTTGTTTCGGGTAAAAAACCGTGCCAGGACTTGTGAGAATCTTTGGTATAACACGGTACAAGGCAGTCACCAGGTCCTCAAATTTCGCATCAGCTCAACACCAGGTACATGGACCGGTTCCATCGGAGAACCAAGGCCGTACCGGAGTATGTGCAGCCCTAACCATCTCAATGATGGGTTTATGGAAGAGAGATAAACCAAACTTGGGTTTCTCATAAATTTCCACATTAAAGAATTTGGTCCTAGCAAATGACGATTTGGGTAGAGGGAAAAGAACCCCTATATATACCCAAGAAGAAACTATAGGGTTTAGATAGTCTGTGTAGGTTAGGCTTGCACTTAGGTTGTTAAGAAGGTGCTGCCATGTTGTTTTTCTTGCAGCTTGTGTGTTGGGGTGGCTTTTTCCTTCTATTGTTGCGCTTAGGCGCCTCTCAACTTGTACTTCTTTTTCCATTTGAATAAAATTTTAACCTTTTAAGTCAAAAAAAGAAAAAAAAAATCAGCTAGCTGGACTTGTTATAGTCTACTGCTAACTAAATTTAACTTGCCATTTTCAACAACAATTCTAACACCGGATCAATAAATAAAGGAGATCAAATATTTCTCAATTAGTGGGAGGCAGTCATCCTCCTTGTTTGTACCCAAAATTACTTTTGGGCACGAAACACAATGAATGGATAGTTTTGGTGAGTATTTTGGGTAAGGGTTCGATTTGAAGAACAAAATAAAAGACATAGGTTTAACGTGGTTCGGCATAGGTTGCCTACGTCCACGGGTGAATCCCCTTGGGGAGTGATTTTGTATTGATAGTAAAATTACATTGTATATTTTTTTCCGCTATTGGCTACCCCCACTATGATTTCTTCTCCTCCTATTTATACAATTGTATACATAATTTTCATATAACTTAAATAGCACTAAATGCTCATTTATGCCTCCCTCTTCAATTCCGCATGAAACTGCTGAAATTATTATTGCATGTATGAAACTGCTAGAATAAATATTGCATGGATCCATCTTAAATTCTGCATGACATGCTGGAATTAACTTTGCATGCCTCCATATCTTCAATTTTGCATGAAACCTCCCAGAATTAATATTGCATGCATTAATTCTGCATATAACTCCATGCATGACTATTGACTTGCCTTGCATGCCTCCTGCATTAATTTACCCTGCATGCCTCGCTCCCTGTATTGATTTGCGGACCTATCGTTTATTTTATACACGGTACAAACATCGCCCCCTCTTAACCTCCAATTTGTTGGGGGATAAGAATTTTGTTTTTCCTTCGCGTCGACCGTCGATGACGTAACTCGCCAGTCACCCCCAAGTGTGAGTAGAGACATTACAAAGACGCCCCCAATTGTGATAACCTGCAATAAAATTTGCTCACGTGCTAGGCGAGACTTTTTTGCCACGTGGTGGACTTGTGATGCTCGATAGCTAGTCGAGTCTCAAGGTAGAATGTAGCGTGTGCTTGCGGCTGGGGCAAGGATTTTTTTCTCGCAACGTAACAAGGCTAGCGCTTGCTGCTCGGGCAGGCTGGCTGTTGCTTGTGTTGAGTACGAGTCTTTGGACCAATATCGGGCATTGGGCTCGTGGTTGAGACGAGACTTTATGCTTGCCAAGGTGCAAGTATTTCATACTCACGTGCAAGACGAGATTTTATGCTTGCGATAAAAGCAAGACTTATGTGCTCACGTGCAAGGTGAGGCTTTAGGTGCTTGCGAAGTGATGCAAGGCTAAATATTGAAGGGTCTAAGAAATCCTCATCTCGCACCTGGTCATGTTGCTGCTCCAAGTGCACATGAATTTTCTCGAACACTGGATTTTTTGCTTCTATATTGTAGGGAATTGAAAGAAGATTCTAACGAGCCAAAAATCACTCAATTTGGACTTAAAACGAAGAAGTTATTGTCGAAACAAGGTTGGAAAGGAAGCGCACGTTTCTGTTGCATACGTGACAGTGTTGACTGGGAGACGTTGCTGACGTGGCACCCGAATAATGCTGATGTGGCAACATCATGGAAACATATTAAAGGGACATCGCTGACATGGCACTGTGTATGCTGACGCGGCAATATATCACGGAACCCAGTTGGCACAACAGTGTTGGGAGATGAAGTGGCTTCTGTAATCACACCGACCTTGCGCCATTTCTAATGCTTTAGTGGAACTCATGCAATTTTCCTTAGGATGCTTTTGTGTTATCGGCAGTTGTACTCAGTGAAATATCAAGCAAAAGATTAAGTCAGTTAAATGGCTTAAAACAACCACTGGAGAGTTTAACAAGCACCAGATCATGCGCATAAAGTAATAAAGCAAAAGACTCCAATAACGTTATGATTTAAATTTTAAAGCGAAATTTGTAAAAGTAATCTCAGGCTATTTACAATATGTTGATCATTACTATAATTAAAATTAAAAATAGATGAAAGGCAATGAAGATGCGCAAACCGATTACAGACGGGATGGGGAAGAAGTGAAAGTGTGGATTCCGTCAGATTTGATTGACATCAACATACCATTAAGAACACGACTTTTTGATGATGCAAGGTTTCCATCCTCACTATTTCGGCTTCATCTTTTCTTAACCCTAATTATCTTTTTCTCTGATTTCTCCGTACTCTTCTCACTGGAAAAGCATGATCGTTTTAACGAATCACCTTATTCGGCGCCAATGTTTGTACCCAAAATTACTTTTGGGCATGAAACACAATGAATGGATAGTTTTGGTGAGTATTTTGGGTTAGGGGTCGATTTGAAGACAAAAATAAAAGACAGAGGTTTAACGTGGTTCGGCATAGGTTGCCTACGTCCACGGGTGAATCCCCTTGGGGAGTGATTTTGTATTGATAGTAAAATTACATTGTATATTTTTTTCCGCTATTGGCTACCCCCACTATGATTTCTGCTCCTCCTATTTATAAAATTGTATACATAATTTTCATATAACTTAAATGGCACTAAATGCTCATTTATGCCTCCCTCTTCAATTCCGCATGAAACTGTTGAAATTATTATTGCATGTATGAAACTGCTAGAATAAATATTGCATGGCTCCATCTTAAATTCTGCATGACATGCTGGAATTAACTTTGCATGCCTCCATATCTTCAATTTTGCATGAAACCTCCCAGAATTAATATTGCATGCATTAATTCTGCATATAACTCCATGCATGCCTATTGACTTGCCTTGCATGCCTCCTGCATTAATCTACCCTGCATGCCTCCCTGTATTGATTTGCGGACCTATCGTTTATTTTATACACGGTACAAACACTCCTACCTGAATGGGGATTTTATCAGCGTACTAGAGAGGTTCAGAAAAATGAATTTTGTGAGCGTTGGAGTATTGAAGTCTAGAACTCATGGTAAGCCTACGCCATATGTGCTTTTTTCTTTTGTTGAGGTTAGAAACCTAGACAATCCCTTAACTAAACTGGATCAGGAAATAACAATAGTGAAAAGGAATAGAGAGAGATACCTGATAACTTGAGAGAATCAGCTTAAATCAGCAAAAGAGTTACCTGCAAAATAACAGTACAATCGTGAGAGAAAAAGAGGGAAAAAGAATAGGGAGAAGAAAAGAGGCAGAAGAAAAAGTATTTTCTCGGTTGTGTACTGCATGCGTAGGGTTTCATCAAAAAGTTGAGGAGAATAAAGAGTGGACATTAAGGTTTTGGATTACTATTCTCAAGTGGGGTCGAAACAGATTTCCGTAAATAGTATGGTGGGTTTTCTGGACGGAATATTAGTGGTGTGCAAAATAACAGTACAATCATGAGAGAAAAAGAGGGAAAAAGAATAGGGAGAAGAAAAGAGGCAGAAGAAGAAATATTTTCTCGGTTGTGTACTGCATGCGTAGGGTTTCATCAGAAAGTTGAGGAGAATAAAGAATGGACATTAAGGTTTCGTATTACTATTCTCAAGTGGGGTCGAAACAGATTTCCGTAAATAGTATGGTGGTTTTTCTGGACGGAATATTAGTGCTGTGAAAAATCTGGAGGATTCTATCGGTTTGAAATATTCTCTGGTACGGCTAGAAGCTCTAAGAAGAGAGCTTGATTCAACTTTTAACCACAACAAAGGAAAATCACCTGAAATCATATTATTAATAATTATTATTATTATAATTCTTTATATAAAAACAGTGTTTTTTCGAGCGTTGTGGTTAATCGGAGCTTCTGGTTGATTTTGGCCCCACTATAATATTTTGATTTGATAATTTTATAATATTTTTAGTTCACAATATATTTTCGACCAATCACAACAAACAAACAAATTACCTAAAATAACTAAATATAATAAAATCTATACATTGCCAAAAATGTTTAAAAAATCTAATACATTTAATCCTAACAATTAAATTCACAAACAAAATAAACAAAAAAAGATTGTACAAACAAAACTAAAATAAATTAACATCTAAAAAAATATTGTTGATCACGATTTCATCACAAAATCATAAGAAAAATGTCCAATGTCCAATTACAATTTTTGATAATTAAACTAACCTTAATTACAATTCCAAGCTATTAATTAATATTAATACTAACCCTAACTGCGATTACATTTACAATTCGAAAGAAGTAAGAACTTTGATCAAAGTTTATAAATCAATATACATAGAGTTGTGAATGCTTACCGGATCAAAACATGCTACCCGTTCCGCAAAAGAACGATCGTTAATCCTGTTCAATAGTTCGAAATAAAACCATCAATAAAAACCATAGAAATAACATAACATGATTTAAACAAAACTAAAAATGAGAAACCAAAAACCTCGATAAAAAAGTATAATCGACCAAAATGAATATTGGTTTCAACATTATTTTTCTTAATATTATTCATTTCACAAAAATAAAATAAAAAATAGAAACAGTTTTCTTTATTTGACGTGTAGAAGATACTCAATAATTTTTTAGGAAAAATATTTCAAAAAATAAATATAGTTTTCCGAAAATAATATTTATTTATTTATCTATTTATCTTATAGGTAAATATGCTAAATATATTGTTCATTAGTTAAATATATAAAAGATTATATTATGTGTGAAAAAATAATATTTTTTGCCCAAATTTTGTTATAGCCATTTAATATACAGATCAAAAAATATATAACTAAAGAAATATTTATATTATTTTTAAAGCAAGTATCTGCCTATAGTTATACGAATATTTAAACAAATATTTATATATTTATTGATATATATATATATTATTTCCAAAGCAAAGTTGTTTTCTTATGGCATTTTTCTGGGCTTAAAAACTCTATATAAAGCATTCGTGCAAAACCAAAATTCTATGGTTTCCACGTTGCTTCTCTTTTTGATGATTATTTTGTTCCCTTTCTTGCTATTTAGATTGTTTTTAATTTGATCCACTTTTGTTTCTTGTTTTGAATGTATCATAGATCTTGCACACATTATAAATGTTCGTTGAAGCGGCGCATAAGTCAAAGAATTTAAAGGTATAAATTATTTTGCGAATATTTTTCTAAATTAAAAACAATAATTATCTTTTGATTAGCATGTCTAAAGGATGCATAAAATAGATTTTTCTTAATCTGATCCACTTTTGTTTTATGTTTTAAATGTATCCTCGATCGTGCTCAAAGAATTTAAAGGTATAAATCATTCTGTGAATATTTTTATAAATTAAAAACAATAACTATTTTTTGATTAGTATGTCTAAAGGATGCATAAAAGCTTATTAATGTATATTCATATTGTCGCTGCTTCATGCGTATTGCTAAATCAAAAAGGTAAGGTTTGTTTAATCTCAACACAGATCATGTTCAATAATTATTTTTATTATTTTTTTTTTCACTTTTAGTATGTTTTTTTTTGCTGGTCGACTAATCAACAATTTTATGATTATTAAGGTTTGTTTAATCTCAACACACATCATGTTCAATAATTATTCTTTTTTTTGTCTTTTTCGTTTTTAGTATGTTTTTTGTTGTTGGTCGACTAACCAACAATTTTATGATTATTAAGGTAACAAAAGATATCTTTGCATGGATTGAAGGTACTGATACTCAATAATTTTGTTTGCCTACGTCTGGATCAATAGAATTGTTGTGCTATTACACGGTCTCAATGGTGGAATGAGCCGCCATATCCAAGCAGTTTTTGGTGGTGATAGATCGAGTCTGTCTTTTTATCGATTCAAATAATTTTTAGCATGCTTCCTTTTTTTGTTTTTCTCCTTCTCGCAAGGTTTGGCCTGTCCCCCTCATTCCGTTTGCTTTTCCTTTTATTAATTAAACCTCCACGAGTCATTTCAAGAAAAAAAGATCAATAAAATTGTTGCTGCACTCTCTTAGTTGTATGGAGATCATGGCTAACGAAAAATGTATCTCTTGGTTGTAAGATCACCATTAATTAATGAAAAAAATTGTTGAAATAGAACTAGCTGCAAAGAGGCGCTGAACTTAGTGGTGTATCCAACCCAACCTGTGAAGGCCTCGCCAAAATATCTCTTGAAACGGTACAATTCTTTTTGGTTAAGTTAAGAAGCTTTCAAATCTTTGAAACGGTGATACTTTTTTACCGTACATAGGGGATTAACGATTTTTTTTGGTAGAGTAATAATATTGTGATACCCAAAGATTAGAATTTGGTCCTTTAGTGCTTAGCGACGATCTCTTTTCTAAAACCCCAAATACATTACATTCCTACAAGCAATGCTAACCGCACTTTGTATACCGAATAATGAAATTCCACAAAATATAAGACCAATACCAGAAAATTTATTTAATATTCCTTACGAGTATATTGTTTCTTTAAGGTCAACATATTGGAGGAAAAAAAAATGAAATCGATAAGTACTATCATTTATTTTCTTCTACACATGAACCTTATCTGCATCATATCAAATACCATATAGTTGTACGCATTGTAGTTCAATATAAAACAAATATTATAATAATTTAAGGCGTATACGAGTGTTTTAGGCTCTCATACATACGAAGGAGCAATATTAGACTATAATGCGGTTGTTGCTAGATATGGCACATATATTGTGTAGCTAGACGTTTTGGAGAATATACAAAGATAAGCGTGGTATTAGAATGCAAGCTTCTTATCCTCTAAACAATTTTTGATATAATCACTAGGCCTATTCCTATGCATGTAAAACCATTATATTTATCATATATATGCACTCATTATGAGTATGCCAAATTGCCAAACATATATGCTTATAGGGGAATTTTTTTTCTAGCCCAAAAGTATCTTTTTAATTATTAAAAACCCGTCATTAAAATTCCATATATGAAAAATCCATAATTATCTATAAATATGACATGATTACAAAAACAACCTTTAACCTAAATTAATTTCGTTATATAAAAAAAAAACGTGAAAAAAAAAATGAATAATTGTAGTCACTAAAATCACTCCTGATTTCCCTAACCTAATTTGCTAAAATAACTAAAACGTGATTGGATCCTAAACCGACTCCCTAAATTAACTCTTGACTTCAATTTAATTCCTATATTGACTCCCTAAAATAACTCTTGACATCTTGTCGACAATAAATAGGAAAAATCAATTATCATGGTCGGAGATTTAGGGAAACTAAAAAAGAAAACAATTATCACCTTATGAAGTTTTGGAAATTTCTCGTGCCTTAGGAGATTTGTGAATTTTATTGAATATTCCAATTTTCACCCGTAAATTTCAGATTTTCGCATGTAATTAATATGAGATTAGAATTTTCAGTGAATATTTCAGTTTTCAGCGGTAATTATGTGGTGAAAATTGCAGTTTTCATTATGTGTTGGTGAAAATCGCACTTGTGTTGGTGAAAATCGCACTTTTCATTGAACGGTGATCAGTGATAATCTCATGTTTCATATATATTAATAGTAAAAATCACATCTTTCACTGTAATATTAACGCTTCTTCTTTCTTCATCACTTTTGCTATTAAGATGCTAAGTTAGGCATTTATATTTGGGAAGGATAGTAATGAGATGGGCAAAGCTATAAGCTGATAATTCAGCCGATTCACCAACGTAGTTGCAATTATTTTGGTGAAATGTAATTATCATTAGCTAGCCTAATCAAAACTGCGAACATAACTATTAACAAAAATACAAAATCCGCACCCTAATGCGACCTAATGCATACGAACTACAGTTGTAAATCCGTGAATTACAAATCTCCCGATGGATATATGCCTACGAACACCTATCTATTTTACCCTTGGTTGCCGGATCAAGCAACTTCATACTCATCACTGATGACTAAGCTGTAGTTACCATTACGTGGACGTCTTTCTCATCTCTTACTTACCTTTTGGCTTCTTATCCTTCTTGATCTTACGGAGCTTCTTGTGAATGCATTAATAGCATTGACGTTCTGAACAAAGCAACCTGTATATGGTATAGTACCCAAAAGAGATTGAATTATTACTTTTTGTAATAGGTGCCGCCATTTCCATGTTAGCAGCCATCCGTGCTTTTGGAGAATGAAAGGAAAACTTGTGTGATCCGTTGTCTTCTATCCTCAACATGAATTTTATCAATCGTGATAAATGAAAGGAACAAGAAAAGAAGTAACGAATCCTAACCAAAATGCAAACACACAAACAGATTAATGGTGGATAAAATTTGAGAATGAGCAGTATATCTTTTCCGTTAAATATTGAATACTAACCCTAAATCTCGGATTTGGTTAATGTTGACCCAAAAGAGAAACCGCAGCCCTTAAATAACGCCAACGACTAAGAATATCTTTGATTTTTTTTTTTAATAATAATTAATAGATAAAGGTTAATTTAGTCTTGATGGAAATATAAAAATTTAAATCTAATCTAAAACTACTGTTTTTAACCGTAGATCTTACATTTTGGGCTACAAATATATATTATTTTAATGATGGGTTTATGGAAGAGAGATGAACCAAATTTGGGTTCCTCAGATTTTTCCACGCATATGTCAAATATCACATATATACAAACATAAGCTATGGAGTCGGGCGATAAAGACTCCATCGCTCGATGGTCTTTCCATCTCCGAGTAATTTTATATATATGATATATAATTTCTGTTTCTCTCCTACTTCTTAATTATTCTAATATATTTTTATATTTAAAAGGTCCCACTAAATATATTATAACACTAAAACTTTTATAAATACCCCACCGCAGAAACATAAATATATTTTTTATTCATTAGGGTCCCACCCAACATAATTAAATTTATATTTTTAATCAAAATTTGCCATATTTACCATGCCACATGGCATTTCAAACAAATGTTTTCAACATGGTGCGTAGGAATAGGCCTTATAAACCACCGACCACACGCATGTACCAAGCTTCACTATCACACTCAAAAAGTGGCTCATAAACTTAACCAAAATTGATGAATTTTCGGCGGGTTCATAGTCGTGAATCAAAAGGTACACTTTATTTATTCAAATGGACGAGAACTGGGAACAATACAAGGTTTACACAATGCCTGATTCTACTTGAGAGTAGAAGCTTTGATGAAAATAAAATCTAACATATATTGGCATTTCAAATACATCGGATGGACCAACAAATTTGAAAATTATCTTCATCAAGAAGAATAATTCATGGGATGTGCGTCAATACATATTTGATAATACCAGATTGTATACCGTATTGTTCACCAATCAGTGGCCTACAAGAATGTGATCAGTGAATAAAAATCTATTATGATTTGGTTTTAAATTTGTTTCCTTTAGACTAATAATTTAGAATGTGATCAGTGAATAAAAATCTATTATGATTTGGTTTTATATTTGTTTCCTTTAGACTAATAATTTAGAGTTTCTCTATTATTCTTTTGCTGAACTTTAGGTTGTTTTTTCTTAAGAATAACTTTGCTTGATATTTTAGGAACTACAAGTATGCATATATTGTTTTGGTAGTTGTTTTGATAGATTTTTTCTAAGTCACGAATTCATTAGTTCTAACTTCCAGCATTATGGGGTGGTTTTTCCTGTCATATTATGGAGCGATTTTGCAGATCATATGATGTTTCATGGAGTTAGCTAGCAATGACACCATTTGAAAAATCCTTAACAAGTTATTTAACCAATTAAGACCATTTTTTTAACCTTAAGTTGATGAATACTCACAATTCTCATGGTGCAATTCACCCTTTACCCTAGCACTCTGTAAATGCATTGATCTCAGCTGGGACCTATCACTCTTACCAAATGTGCATAAACGTACATGTTCCAAATAATCGAGACCAAATATCTTTAAAATCCAAATAACATATAGTTACAATTGGTAGTCAGCCAAAATATATTTGTCCAACCATAATTATCTTCTTTATATAAACCACAAATCGGAGGTTTAAAAAATATGATGGTGCGCGTTTGAAAGAAAACACATAATGGATTTGAAAAGAATTACGTTTTTATCTTCTTAAACTACTCGAGGAAAATGGTATGTTTTTTTCCTTCTTAAACTCCTTAGGACAATTAAATCATGTAAGTAGAAAACGGTTCATGTAATGTAGCATCGAAAAGCTGTGTAAGAAAGTATTGAGAATTAGTTATCCTAATAACTACTACCTTCATACCGATCTTTTTCAAGAAATACAATGATATATTTGCATAATATTGTGAAGGAGAACAATCTAGAAGATTTTTTTGGCAATATTTAATGATTTGAGGATAATAAATATATTTTTTTCTATTTGTTGTTCTTTTGGTTTCAACATGGAAACCAAGACAAAGAGAAAATGAAGAATATTTATGTCCAAGATAGCGATCGTTCCTTACAGGGACAGAGAACAGGTGGAAAAATGTTTTACGGCCAAGAAAAAGAGGATGTCAAATACTAAAAGAATTTCATTTTCAATGCATTGTCTCCCACAAAATTCATATATGTTTTAGCCATTTTTTTGTTTTATTTTTTTGCGCATCAACTTAAATATTAGCTTATTGCTTTTTACCATTTTTCTTTTCATAATTTTTAGGTTTTGGTAGAAGTTAGTTTTAAACATGAGTCCAATATTACACAAACAAGAAATAAACCCGTGCATCGCACGGGTGATAAACTAGTATTAATTAATAATTGGGTTTTAGTTTTATGGGCACTGAGCATTGAAGTCTTGACCTCAGGGTAGAGCATCTTAAGTTTAAACTAAAGAGATTCCAAAAACAATCCCTTAACTTAAACTGGGTAATGAAATAAAAGCCAAAAAGAACCGTTTCCTTTTAGGTATTTTTAGAATCCTCTCAAGACTCAGCTTCCTCTTTCTGAGCTCCTACCTATTATATATAGGCTGAGTGTTTTTGATCTAGTATCATCAGAAAAGTTTTCGCTATTACTTCAGACGCCAAAGGTATAGTAATTTTAGATATTTACTTTTATTGATCTGATATAAAACAAAAAGGTCTGTAGATTATTATCTAGTACTGTTCGAGTTTTATGATATACGTCGATTATTAGTTTCCCTTGAGTGGTCTTCCTGTGGGTTATAATTATGCAGCTTGTACTCTAACCCAGAGACTAGAGTTCATTTAATGAACGTAGCTCTATTTAGATTGTCAGATTATCTGTTGTTTTCTCGCTTTTGCTATTTTCTGTCTTTTTTTTTTTTTTTTTAAAAAGTATCTTATTGCTTTCTGACTTGGGTGTGCAGGAGGACGTAAAGGATTTTCCTTGTTTCGTTTGTGGTATAAGAAATTGGACGATGAGTTTGTCATCCAATGACATGTGCAACAAAGGGTTGGGTAAGAATAAGAATAACTCTATTTCAAAACCACAAGGAAAGAAGGAAACCGGCTATGATGACAGTCATTGCGAAATCCATACACTGTCATCCAATATCATAAACCTCCCTGGTGACTGTCTAAATCTTATATTTAAGTGCCTAAAAACTAAACGTGACCGTAATTCCTTTGGTTTAACTTGTCATCAATGGCTTCGAATTCATATTCAGAACAACAATCGTGAATATCTACTTCTTCTCATTCATAATAAGTACAGTCCTGAAGGAAACATTTTAAAAGTTCTTGGTGGGTTGTTGTGTCGATTCCCACACCTCAAAGAACTCTGTCTAATGTTTCAAGAAAGAATAACGTGGCTCCCAGAGATGTCAAAATCTGTTATTACAGTCACAACTCTCTGGATCAAAAATTACAAACCTGAGCTTAGATTTATGGTACGAGAATATAGATACCGAAGTTTCTTTAATGATTTGCTCTTGGTTCCCTCGTTTGACAAGTATCTGTCTCCTCCATTTTGATATTACTGATAAAGATTTAGAGGCCCTAGCAAAACGTTGTTTGCTCTTAGAGAAGGTTGAACTCACATGTGGTCGCTTGATTACTGATTCGAGTTTAAGTTTTCTTTTACAAAACTGCCGCCATCTTGGTACACTTCATCTTCATTATTGTGACAACATAACAGGTATCGGCTTTCTAGGGTGTCCAGAAACCTTAACCGATTTGCGAGCAGACCATTGCAAACTTACACTAGAGGGAATTAGTGCAATTGTTAGCGGTGGCGGGCTTGAATGTCTGAGACTCTGTCGTGGCATGCCAAAGTTTAAAACTGAAACAATTATGACGATTTCAAAAGGTTGCCCTTTATTGAAGGCATTGAGCCTATCAGATTGTGAGGAAGTAGCGCCGGAAGGATGGCAAGCCATTGGTCAGAATTGCAAGTATTTGGAACGGCTTAATGTGTTTGATGAAGGAGGGGCCGAAAGCTTTGTGCGATGGAAGTAACAATAAGCTTTCCAGATTTTTGCAGATTGTTGCAGTAATTGTTCATTTCCGGCCGTGAGTGTGAGGTCACCGTTGTGACACCTCTTATAAGGTGCACATTGTGACCCCTGGATATTTTATCTTAGAATTGAGAACATCCCGATGCAACATTTAGAAAACAATTTTACTTTCAATTTTTCCTTAGTTTTCTAATTTCTTATATGTCCATATGTTTAATTTTATAGTACAGAATCTTGCAATGTTTATGAAAATGTGATATGGTTTGCCTTCTCTTATTCGTAATAAAAGAGTAGCTAGCAAGGAAACTTGCACCAATAGTTCATGAGGATTTAACGTCTTTCTCTTGAGATATTTTAACGATATTTTTTTTTTCTAATATTTTTCCTTTGTTCATGTTTAATTTACATACTACATCTTACGAAGACAAAGCAAAAACAATGTGAGTGGAGGAGTCTGTATGCAGTAAATTCTAGGTTTTTTCTAATTTTCTTACACAAGAGAGGGAAAATTTCATTAAAAAGGAAACGTGAATCAGCTGCATGGATGCTTTTCAGTATGGTTACTTGTTCCATTAATTAAAAAGGAAACGTGAATCCGTAGAACCTCCTTTATTAAGGGAATTGAGAGTAGAAAATTGTGTGGAGGTGGAGCTAGAAGGATGGGAAGCTATTGGTAAGAATTGCACAAACTTGGAACGCCTTAACGCATTTGGGTGCAGAAAATTATGTAATCTAGGTTTGCAAGGATGCAATAAGCTTTCCAGGCTATACAAAGACAATGACAATAATTGTAGGCTATACCCGATTTATGCTTTGGTGGATATTTTGAATAAAGTGTTGTCTATGGTGCAGCACATAGCAATAAATACATTTTCTATTTAATCAGTGGTATGACTAGATTTTCATTTTTTTGTCTTTTGTTTTAAAATCGTCTGCAACGTCTTTGAGTTGGCTAATGATGAGAACTTCGGGTAAATATTTCCTGAGGTGATCAGTTTGATATTCGAATAAATATCTGTGAGTAACTTTTTTTTTTTTTTGTAGTATTTTGCCGAATGAGTCTCGTCTGCAAATTTATGCATAAATTTGGTTAATGATGGTTTCTAGTAATATAATGCAACTGTGAGCTAGCACCTTTGCAGCTAATGGCCTCGTCTGGATCTGACTTCATCTAATCGTGTTACACCATCTTGGGTTTGTTGGTATTATTCGATTCCCAAACCTCAAAGCTTTGTCTGTAATAACGCATCTCCAGTCGAACATATTTCAGTTGAAAGCTTTGTCTCAAAGATTATTCTATAAAACTTCTTTCCTAAATGAAAGCTGCCCTTTTAATGAGTGAACCCAAATGCTTAGTTTTCGCAAAAACGATCAAAATCTTTCACGAAATAAAAAATAATTGAAATCTTTCACGAAAACAAGAACAACAATAAATTTTTCAAAAAGAAAATCAACTTAAAATTTTCACAAACAGGTATAATCCCATTCCCGAGCTGTATTCTAGCGCCAAACTGTAGTAGTAGAAAATCCCACTACTACACCCCTTAGATAATCTATATAGCAAAACTAGGAAACCATTGTGAAGAACACTTAGAAAGATTTTATTAAGTTTAGAAATCAATACAAAGAATATAAAAGCCTAACTTGGGAAGCAAATAACTTTCTCTCTTTTTAAAGTTCTATCTCAACTCTCAAAAAGACCTCTCTCTCACTACAAGGGTGGCTGGTCCTATATATAGGAATTTTACACAGTGTAGGACAGCTAATAAAGCCCCTATTTTCGGATCTTCCGTGCGATATCTTCGCACCTTTACATTGTGTTTTCTAACGCGTGCTCTTATTCTTCACACAACTCTCACACTTTACTGATGACTTTGTGACGTCACTGATTCCATCATTTCGGATGTGTTACGTGCGACTTCTTTTCGCTCCTTAGTGATTCGGTTGCTTCGCATGATACTTACATGTGCGGTATTTAACCCCTACATTTTGCCTCTTCTCTTAGCGATCTTTGTTGGAGAAAGAGCGATGGGAGAAATTTTTTCTTAGTCACCTTCGCTCCTTTACACGGCGTTTGTCGCACCCTATCATCTTTTCGTATTCCCTTTCACCGACAAGTTTCCGGATTTTTAGGGTAACCGCTCACACATCCTAATTCTTCCCCTTTTTTACCGGCACATCTCCTATTTAATCCCTTCAAGAGAGATAAACCTTCTTTTCTTTAGCCTTTTCTTCTTCACAAAATCCTTTCGAATTTTCGTCTCTTCTAGATCTTCATCTTCTCTTCTCCTGCTAGTGTTTGCGCTTCATGGATCCTGCTCAAAGGTTTGTTTTATTTCTTTGATCAAGCTCTTTGCTGTGTATAGCTTGTTTTTGTTGCTTGTAATTAATCACCACCACTGTTATTCTGCTGCTACTGTTTTTTCCGTATCGCCATTTTATTGTTCTGCTGCTGTTATCGATAATTCCCATACTGGTTTTGTTGCAGCAAAATGTCTTCCTATGAAACTCGTTTCACCTTCCCAAACCCTAATTCTTCTTGAAAGACCAAAGATGACAGGTCTCTCAAGAGGAAGCCTTCGCATGACAAGGTAGTAAGAAACATTTTATTTCTTCTTAAACAATATTGTTGCCTCTGTTTCTTATCTGCATTGTTATTCATAGGTTGATGCGAAGGATAAGGAGAAGGATAAGAAGGCTAGAAGGAACAAAAAACCTCCTACCATTGACACTCGCATGGATCTTCCGAGTTTCAAAAAGAAGTCTAGCACCGCACAACAGGGACCTTCTGGCGGGACCGTTCCTTTTATTCAGGCGAATGCCTCTGCTACTGATCAAGCGA
The DNA here is from genome assembly GCA_023531295.1 of Papaver armeniacum. Taxonomy (NCBI): domain Eukaryota; kingdom Viridiplantae; phylum Streptophyta; class Magnoliopsida; order Ranunculales; family Papaveraceae; genus Papaver; species Papaver armeniacum. The sequence goes on from JAJJWW010003672.1 coordinate 531,115, forward strand.
GTATCACAACCTCTCTGTCATCTACTACCCTTTCTCAGGTGAACACTATCGCGTGTTCATTATTCTCTACCCCTGCTGACAGTCTCGTTCAAATCCTTGTAAGGACCTTATGCTTGTAACTCCTCCGCACTCTTCTTCTTTTCCAAGCATGATTTCTAGCTCCCAAGAGTTGAGTATTACAACTCAGGCCATCACCTTTTCTATTGAGGATGTCGTTGCATCCTTTCAAGATATATTCCTTTCTATTTCTTCAACTATCCCCACGTCCGTGGACTATCTCGACTCTTCTCCTTTGAGATTTTCCTCACCCATTCCTTCCATGAGTACAATATTAAGCACTTCTTCTCTTCGCACAACTGCCTCTTCTCAAGCGATATTGATCTCCTCTGAGGCATTTTTCCCTGATGCGGAAAACTTGGGAGCAAAACCTCTTCTCGATATATTGTTCAACTTGCACGCTCATCTTCCAACGATTTGTCTAAACAGCGTTTGAGCGAGTCTCTTGTCAAGCTTTTGGGCGACACTTCTCCGGATAAATCTACTAGGAGCGAGATCTTCGCTCAGATGGATCCCTCAATTAGTGCTGCCTTTGATTGAATGGAATATCGGCGCCGCTTTATCCAGGCTGAAGGGTTTTCAGAGTCTAGTTCCCTCATTCGAGAACTTACTCAGTTGAACGCCAAATTGAAAGCTGATGTGCATGCTGGTGAAATCTTGGCTGAGAAACTTCGCACCAAGAACCAAGAGCTTAGAGGTATTCCCTTCTTTCTCTTATTAGTCTTGAGATCTTACCTTATCTTGCTTATGCCTTAAGTTTTATTGCATGTATTTATTCGCATGTACTTTTTCCTTTTTTTGCCTCTGCTTGTGCGAATATATAGATTTAAACCAAAATCGAGTCATGGAAATGTATGATTATCAATATTCAGCTGAGGATGCTTGTGCGGAGAATAAAGAGTTGCATCATCAGTTAGACCAATTAACTAATAATCATTCATATTCGCTTGATCAACTTGATAATTTGAAAAATGAGAATTATGGCCTTAGTACCCAGAATGACTTCCTAAACTCCCAAGTGTCCAAACTTAAAGGGTTGCTATATGCTGCTGACTTAAAGAATCAAAATCTATCAGAGGAAAATCGCACTCTTTCGGACGAAAAACAATCTTTTTTGAATAGGGCGAACATTACCCAACAATACCACGCTCTTCGGTGAACTTGAACTGAGCAAGATGAATCTCTTCGCGCACTAAGAAACCAATATGACCGAGATATGAACAAGGTATCCTTAGAAAATGAGAAGATTATTAGTAGCAAGGTAAAGATGACAGTTGAAATGAACAAGCTTCGCGAGAAGCACACTCTCTTGGGAAGCTCGCATGACATCTTGAAGAAGAAGCATGCCTCTCTATCTAAAGATGAGAATAAAATTCGCTCCCGTCTTGAAGGCTTGATAGGTGATGACTTTGATAAACACTTGGAGAACATGAGAAGTAGTTGCCTTGCCTTGTCTCAATATTACCTTTCTCAAATGGAAGGTAGTCACATCAAGATGACTACCTTAATTAAACTTTCTGTTTCCCTTTAGTATTGCTTCTTTTATGCGACTTTGTGGTTTATAAGCTTATTTTAACATTCTTTGCGTTCGCAGTTTCCGAGAAGTCCAACCAACTCCTTGTTAAAAAGTTAAGGGTCCGACTTGGCTAAGGCTCACAAGAATGTTAGGGATCTTTCTTCCACACTTTCATCTTCTCGTGACAGGGCAGAGAGGAGACATATATACCTTGAGAAATTGATGAAGATCTATGTCAAGAATGCTCAGAAGGATGTCGCACGCGAAGCTCATCTTCAAGCTAAAGCTTATGCTGATGGGATATCTATCGCCAATTCGCTGCCTCTGGAAGAAGTGGACCCTCTTGATATTTCTGACAATGAAGCTATTCCTCAACCTGATAGCGACTATGATTATGTCAGCTGTGACGAGGAAATCCCTCTTCCAGAAGATCAACCCGAGGAGGATGGAGCTGGTGGAAATCTTCTTGCTGCACCAAATACTGAAGATATTCCTCATGCTGAAGCTCAAGATATTCCCCATAATGAAGCTTCTGCGAAGGCCTCTATTCCAAGCTCCCCTCCTGTTGGTGAGGCTAAAGCCATTGATTTGCATGATCAAATTCCTCAGAATGACTCTTAGCTTTCTTCTATTTCTATGTTTTTGAGCTTGTTTGGATCTCTCTTTTTCTGTTTTTTGCTGCACATTTGAAGAAAGACAAATTTGTTTCAAGGTTATTTTCTGAGTATACGAGTAATATTTTCTTCCTAATTTGTTTTTATGCAAGGTTATTTTCTAATTATGTGAATAATACTTTCTTTCTGTAATTCCCATACTTGCCTCTATTATTTGCATGTTAGATAATAACATGTATGATTAAGACCTCTGGTATTTCTGAGACTTGTGCAACTATAAAGTATGGTTTATAGTTGCTTATAGACTTGCGCAACTAAGATGGGATCAATATAAAATATGGTTTATGCGATTATAAGATATGTCTTATGCGAATATCTTGCTATGACTTATGCGAATATTTAAAGCAAGAGGTATGCGAGTATGTAAAACAAGTAGTATACGAATTTGTAAAACAAGGAGTATGCGAATACAGTCCAACAAGGATTTTCATGTTTGTATGATATGCGCGTTTACTTATCTTTGCCTCAAGATATTATTTTGGCCGCGCGATAGAGTCGCATGACGTCTTTACATTTTCGCGCATTGACCCATTGACCCTACCTTATCATCTTTCGTATTATTGCCTCTGCAGGATATATAAATGTGCGCTAATACGACAAGTTTAATTACTCTCGTGACTAGAAGCCTCGTGGTATTAACGTCTTTGAAACAATTCATCTCCCTAGTGGAGGGTGTTGTTCTTATCTTCCCCCTGATTGCACTTTCAAGGAAGCGTACGCCTACCGGGTTGGGGTGGGCTCTTCCCATCTAGTTATGCAACAACTAGTTGTTTTCGCACCCTCTTATCCCTTGGCCTATGTGGCTTTTGGTTACGAGACCGCACCCTAGGTGGGGTATCTTGAGGACCGAGTGTATCATAGCCAGGACTTACCAAGAGCGGCGAGGTACGCTCCAGACGCCCCCGGCACTCTTGGCTCAACCGTGTACCGTGGCGCCCTAGTCGAGTTTCTACACTCCATAATAGAGAACTTAGTACCTTAGTCTGTCGACTCAGGAGTCTCTACCGGATAGGCTTTTATTTCGCCCCCACTTTCCATGACTTAGGTCCCAGGACTGGTATGGATTTCGCCCAAGCCATGCATTACTAGGTGCTTCCCAATTATGACGCGCGTTAGGGCTTATGTATATTGCCTCTTGCATAAGTGCGAACTAGGGTGCACGCCATAATAGGATACCTAGCCTCCCTAGTTAGAGGTTTTAAATCTTGTTGCCCCTATTGAGGTCTTATTCATGAGGTCTTATCGTTGCCTCTTTCTTTTGCTTTTATTTTTATGGATCAATGTTTTGAAGAGTGCGAATACTTTATTTTTATTCATATCTTCGTGTGTACATTATGGATTTTTCTATTCTTCTTTCGCACGCGTCATTCTACTAAATATCATATGGATAATACTTTTTAAGGTACATTCTATTCCATGGATGATCGAGTCTTCGCCCAACATCTTTTCCATCCTTGTCAATTAACTCGTACGCTCCATTTCCCGCAATTCGTTTGATTATATACGGTCCATCCCACTTCTTCTCCATCTTTCTGTCTCCTCCTTTTTGATAAGATGGTATTTCCCTCAATACTAGCTCACCTGGTTGAAATTCCCTTGGTTTTACACGTTTGTTGTATTCCCTTGCCAATCTTTTGTGATAGTTCTCCATGTGTTGCAAAGCAGTCTCTCTAGTTTCCTCCAAATCATCTAATTTTGCTAATATTAAGCTTGTGTTCAGGTTCTTCTCCCAAGCTTCTGTTTTTGTCGTTGCTATGATGACTTCGGTTGGCAATACAACTTCCACTCCATATGTCAAACAGAATGATGACATTCCTGTTGCTTCTCTTCGTGTTGTTCGATATGCCCATAAGACATTGTGGATCTGCTCGCACCATCCTTTATGCCCTTCCAACTTCTTCTTCAGCTTATTCGCAAGCGTCTTGTTAGTTGCCTCCGCCTGTCCATTACTTTGAGGGTATAATGAAGTTGATTTTCCAATCTGGAATTTGAAGGAATTTAACAACATTTCTATGTTCTTGCCCTCGAACTGTTTTCCATTATCAAACACCAATTGTACAGGGATTCCAAATCTGCATATGATATTCTCAAATATGAAGGTCAAGGTGTCCTTATCACGTATATGTTGAATTGCTTTTGCCCCTGACCATTTTGTGAAATAGTCTGTTGCGACAGTCAAATATCTTCTTTGGCCAGTCCCTGGTATGAATGGTCCCACGATATCTAAGCCCCACTTTGCGAATGGCCAAACAATGGTTGATGAGCTTAAGTTCGCGCCTGGTGCATGTATTTTGTTTCCATGCCTTTGACATTCTTCACACCGTCTAGATACTTCTCTCGCGTCCTCATGCATGTAAGGCCAATAATACCCTTGTATCTTTGTTTTGTACGCCAATGACCTTCCCCCGCTATGGTTCCCTACATCTCCATGAAGTATTTCCTTTAGTATTTCCATTCCTTCTTTTCGCGTCAATCATCTGAGCGAAGGCCCAAGGAACGATCTTCGGTAAAGTACTCCGTCTCTCAACTCGTAATTTGTCGCACGGCTCTTTATCTTGTGTGCTTCCAATCTGCTCCTTGGTACTTTTCCCTTCTCCAAGTATAAATGAAGTTGCGATCTCCAATCCGCTTTGTTATCATTAGTTTCTCCTTCATCGCTTTCTACTATCATTACATCTACTTCTTCTTCTTTTTTGATTGATGGTAGGCAAAGTGTTGTCTTTCCTGCTTATGTGTCTCCATTCCATGTTTTTTATCTTTGCTGATAACTCCTCTACGAGATGCTTTTATTTCTGTAGTGAAGGTTCATTCGTGCTGTATATCCCCAATATCTGGTTGATCACTAATTGTGAGTCACTAGTTATTATGACATCATCCAACTCCATTTCTATTGCCAATCGCAACGCATGTATTACTCCTTCGTACTCTGTTTCGTTGTTTGTTGACGCAAACTCCAGTCTGAATGAATATGCCATTCTTACCCCTAATGGTGATATAATTACTATCCCTATACCATTTCCTTCTCCGTTTACGGATCCATCAACTAGTATCTCCCACCTTTTCGAATTTCGTTCTCTTAATAGATTTTGTGGGTTTCCTTGCTCTTCTTCTACCTCCATCATGTCTTCCAAACTCTCATCTTCCTCCAAGGGGAACTCCGCTAAGAAGTATGCAATAACCTGTGATTTTGGTGAAGATAGTATCTCATATTTGATTTAGAATTCTTCCACTTGTGTGTTCCATCTTTCTATCCTCCCAGACCTTTTTGAGTTCTTCATTATGGATTCATTGGGAACCTTGGTAAGAACTATGATTTTATGGGCTTGAAAATATGTGAGAAGCTTTTGAGCTACATATACCAGTGCGAGGATGAGCCTCTCTATCTTCGCATAATTCTTCTCTGATGCATTGTATGTTTTACTTATGTAATAAATCGTCTTCTCAACTCCTCGAATTTGGCTCATTTCTTTAGAATGTTGAAGAATTGTTTGCATTTATCTGAAGAGCGCGAGATGAATGGTCCCAATGAGGCTAATAGTCCATTCAGCTTCTTTACATCCTTGAGTGTTGCTGATGTTGGCGTGTCGCGAACTGCTTGTACTTTCTCTGGATCTACTTGTATTCCTTTTTATGATACAATATATCCCAGGAATTTCCATGATGCCAATCCAAAGATACATTTCGCGGGGTTTATCTTCATTTTGCACTGACGCATTCGCTCAAATATTTCCTTCAAATGGCCTACATGATCTTCAACCTGTTTGATCTTTACTAGCAATTCTTCAACATACACCTCTAAAGTCTTGTGAATCCACTCTGTGAATATCTTTTCCACCATCCTTTGGTACGTCGCACCTGAATTTTTTAAACCAAAAGGAATTCTAGTATAACAGTATAACCCTCTTGGTGCGAAGAAAGTCGTATTCTCCTGGTCCTCTTCCGCCAATGGTATTTGATCGTAGCCTTTATATCCGTCCATGAGTGATAGTCTTTTATATCCGGAGGCATCTTCTACCATATTTGGTATATCTGGTAATGGATAGATGTCCTTTGGACACGCTTTGTTCAAGTCGCTGAAGTCGATGCAGATTCTTATCTCCTTGTTCTTTTTAGGCACCACCACCATGTTCGCTATCCACTCTGGATACTTTGCTGGTCGATTTATCCCTGTGTCTAACATCTTCTGTAACTCAGCTTCTATTTGTGGGTGGTACGTGGTTGCTAACTTTCGTATCCTTTGCTTGAATGGTCGCACATCCTTCCTGATATCTAACCTGTGACATGAAACATCAGAATCGATACCCGGCATTTCATCCATGTCCCACGCGAAGACATCATTGTATTTCCTCAGGATGTCAATTGTATTTTCTTCTTCCTCCGCCTCCATTCCGGTCCCTATCCTTATCATCTTGGGCTCCTCTTTAGTCCCTATGTTTACTTCTTTAGTTGGTTCTGCTGCGACAAAGTTTTCCTTTGGTTCACTTAGCGGGGATGGCTTTTTGATCTCCTTCGCTGGCTCATCTTCTTCATCCGGGATTTCGCTTGGTATGCCTATTCCTTCTTTCGCTCGAATCATGTAGACCTTGAATTATTCTTCTTTTTTTGACTGCTTCGCCTTTCTCCATTTATCTTTTCTATTTTTTTCTCTTCCTTCATAATTCTTCACATCTAGCTGGTTACAGGCGCCGGATCTTTCTGTGTGTCCTACAATTTCTCCTATTCCGCTTGGCATTAGAAAACGTAAGCATCGGTGTAGGGCAGATGCCACTCCTTTTATGCCGTGTAGCCATGGTCTTCCCAGTATCGCCAAAACCTTGGTAGGTCTATAAAGAGTACCTACAATGATAACTGCAAGTGCACAGTGTCGATATACAATACAAGGCAAGCACAGGTCGATCCCCAGGTAAATTTGAAGCTATGGTCTTACTACTACTGATTTCAGAATAAAGAGTAACCAAAAAAGGGGGTTTTGTTGCCGATACGGCTAGATGATGGTAGTGATTGAAATAACAAAAGAGAAAGCAAAGAGAAATCTACAAGCAGATAAATAAGGTGACTAGGGCAGTCGAATCCACCGTTTAACCTACACTAAGTCAATTCAGTTTCAATACTATTCTTGTCCCTTATAATAGATACCGGTGGTATTCCGCCTATCCAAGGAAGTTTCAGGAGGATGGTTTAGTGTCACTAAGATGATCCCTAATCCTAGTATTAGCTTCCCTCTCACAAAACAAACTAACCGCATATTAATCACTTAGATAATTAAACAACCCTAATATGGATATTCTAATCACAACTAAGGTATCCCTCCAAAGTACTAACTGTCTGATTAAGGCACAACTAGTCAAAGGATCGAACAATCAATCAATTAAGCATGAGTTGCAGCACAATAAACATAGTGATATTCTAACTACAATGGATACATGGAATACACTGTAAAAGCAAAATGATGAAGGCTTAGATTATATTTATCCAAAACATTATAGCACATCAAGAATAATATCAATACATGAATTAAACTGAGCAATGGATTAATGGTTTCATCTAAACCCTAACTATGAAATTAGAACATCGTGGAGATAATAAAATCAAACATGAACTACTGCTTGGTGCACCGGCTAATCCGGGTATGAATTTTACATCATACTTCTTCTATATTTATACACAATTTTCACTCAATCACTTAGAATTTGATAATTAGAGATCACCCACTCACCTATTACAACTTTTCTGACAAACCCCTTATGCAATTCAACTTTACGGCTCCTTGATTTGATATTTGCTTTAGCTGTGAAGAAATTCCAGTCTTATCTCTCTCAATCATAGCTTCTAGGGTTACTATTTTTGATAAGGGAGAAGATAAGATGGAGAGATATAGAAACTAGGAGATTGATTGACGGCTCTTGAGAACGTGGCTGTGCTCATAAGTGGTCGGGAGTGGAGGTGGTTGATGGAGGAATAGAACTGATGGTCTTTTGTAGAGCTTGGAGAAGATGAAAACGAAGTGAAGGAAGTGTTTGGCTTATGCTCGAATAAGGGAGGAAACAAGACGCTAGGGTGTTAGGCGAGAGCATCAAACTTTGATGTTCCGTATGGGGGTGTCATTAGATGCTTAACAGTTATATCAAATCAGACGCCTCATATTGGAAACAGGTTTGGTATAGGCTCTTGGGTTTTATCTCTTGGAAGATCTTCTTATAGGCCCAATCCTTCTTCAAAGCTAATATCTCAAGCCCACACCTAGTTTTGAGTCTTGCAAACAACATTATTAACTTGCGGAAGAGGTGCAGAAGATATACTTCACTACTTTCCAGCGGGAGCCTTTGTTGTCTCTCTTCCATTTTCACCATTTCTCTGCTCTTTTGGCTTCGTAATTCATCCAATCTTTATTTAGTACCTAAAAAAAAAAAAATTAGTACAAGTATTTATTCTTGAAAATAATAAAAATACATAATTTGGGATAATATATGACTTTAAAGCGCAAAAGATGATTTAAATGCCAATAAAAAGGTATAGAAATATGCACTATTCGGCACTCATCAAATACCCCCAAACCTGAATTTTACTTGTCCTCAAGTGAAACAGAAATTAATAAATCCTAACTATACCACTTTCGCTGGTCTATCGAATGCATTTAGCGTATGCACTAATCCTTTAAACCCCTAGGAATCCCTAGTTGGACGAGTTGTCGTGAGGGTTTACCAGAGGTGTACCCACAAATCCTTCTCCAAATTTAGAGCGTAATAGAGTCCTAAGCATCCAAGGAGCTATGAGGACATAGAGTTTCTGCATGCTAGTAACACGAAGTTAGAAATACCAAAGAACGCATTCTCATCCTTAAGAGTTGAGCGAGAAATAACCATACCATATGAAAGAATTCAGGTTCGATAGTGATCACAAGCCTTGACTTTTGCCTCACCATTAGGGTTTTATGATATTTGCACTTAAAAAGACCGCTTTTTTAGTCTCTCATGTGTGCAGATAGGAATAAAGAGTGAAATCATGCACACGTTGAATGGCGGGAAGGAGAACCTTCCTAAATAATTTCTGGAGACTCCGCAGAATTGTGGACAAAAAGAATATTTTTCTGATGATCTCTAAGAAAGGAAATCAATCATTAGCAAGGATGGGAGTACTCACTTACCTTCACATATGATTGGCAATCAACACCACTCTCACAGCATCCATAAAAACGTCTTCAATCTTTGGTCTTCAACTGTTGATGATGAACTTTTGATCTTCTTAGAACCTTGACAATTTCTGATTTTTCTCTTCAATTTCCTTGTTGCTTGAAATTTCCTCTTAAATTCTTCTTTATCATGGTGTTTATTCAACAAAACTAAAAACAAACAGTAATAATTTTTTTTTTTATTATTAATCACAAACTGAAAAAAACAAAATAATAATGAAACTACTACAACCATGGATGAAGGAATTATCACTAAATTCTTCACAACCTGTATTGTCTTGATTTTATGAACTTTCACTAATTCTCATCTTATTTTCTTTTCTTTGCTCTTGTAAAATACCCCTTCAAATGTGTATAGAATTCTGCTCTTTGTATTGTATCTTCACTTTATATAAGAATTTTACTTTTCCTTGTATTGTTGCATGTAAACCTTGGACTTTCTTCAACTTTCTTCACGTAGTCTGATGTCGCGCTGCTTGTTGATGATGATATGTTTCTATGGACCTGAGGATGTTGTCGAGTCAGAGAGAATGGTGCTAATTGCAAATCAAACTACGAGAAGGGGTTTCCATCTTTAGACGTTATCCTCATGATTGATAAAATTAGCACTCAAGAGATCAAAAATAGTGCTGAAAGTGGTGCGAAGTTGGGTAGCTCACCATTCCTACCCGGAATTTACGTACGGTGACACACACTCTAAAAGGACTTTTTAGATAGTCACAAAAATTCAAGGTTGGTGCCTCGCTTGATGTAAAATAGGTAGTCTACACTAAGGGTGATCTCAACTATACTACCAAATATCTTTGCAGCACCTAATTCACCCACCGACATGGTTAAATCCAACTTTAACGCTCTAGCAACTAAGAAAACCGATTGTATTCTCCATTACTTCCAAGTTCAGTTATTTCGGTCAGACTCTCTATGTAAACATAGCTAGAAGCATGCTAGTGACTCTAAGATCTCTAAAAGTTGGAGGTTTTATGCAACTTTTTACAGAAATTTTTCAATTTTTTTTTTGTTAAGATAAACGGAAAAGAAAAAACTGAAAACTCTATATGCAAAACACATCCCCATACCTAAATCTAACATTGTCCTCAATGTTTCAAAAGATGATAAGAATTTAAACATAAACATACCCTGAGAAACTATGCTGAGTAAAGAAAAGGGAAGAGATTACCGGTATGTCGGCAAAAGCAAGATTAGAGCTTCATTATTCAAGGATAAAAATCCAACATTTTCAGCTGAGATCATATTGGATTAGCACAATATATACAGGATAAAAGAAGACTCAACTGACTCAAGATAGAAAATATAACATTACCTACTGGATTATGTATAGGGAGAATTTACCATACATTGAGGATCAACCCAAAAGACATAATGCATAAATTTTAACAGCCTCACACAATTATAATAAGACAGAAATGCAAGTGAGACTGCAAAACAAAATGAGTTACCCCAAACCTAGAATTTTCAACGGATATACTTTTGGGCACGAAATCTAACAGTTTCAGGGGTGCATCATGCACAAGATCTAGTTCAAAGTGAACTTTGTTATGGATGGATGGAGAGACATGAGTAAACTCCAACTGCGGCTCATCAAAGGTATTATCTTTAGTTTTAAAATAATCCAAGAGAACTTGGGAGGCACACAGTTCTAATCCTAGATTAGGTATTCTCAGAAAATTTGATTTTACAATTTTGTTACAAACCAAATCTAGGTTGGGAGGAACAGTCTCAGTTTGTGACTTAGGCTGGTAAGTTGGCACATTTAAGTTGTTTTCATGTGTAAGATCATTAGTACCATCACACACTCTCCCTAAGTCAGAAACATGTAAATCATGCTCACATTCAAAGAACAATTCATCAAGCCCCAATTCATAATCATCAGCATCATTCAAAACTTTATTCTCATGCATAGGCAAATCAAAAGAGACTTCATACTGTGACATAGATAGAGAATCAGACACATCAATTATATTTTCATACATAAGATCATAAGTGTCAACAGAGGATTCAACATTACCTAATTCAGACACAAGATGTGTGTCATGCTCTTTTTCATAGGTCAATTGCACAGGCCCAAGATCATTATCAACATCACACGTATATGGAATACTAGAAGTGACATCATTCATGAAGGTCGAGGCAGAGAAGCCTGATGTCTCTGAACCCAAAGGTTCCACAATATTTTCAGCACAAACATGTTCTTCTATCACATCATCATCATCATCATCATCATCATCATAACATAAATGTAATACCCTATTCATGCTCATAGTGTCTCTAGTCCACTCATTTACCTCTATATTAGGTTCATGTTCAACATTAGTAGCCTGGGTAGGATCATAGACACTATTTTCAAAATTTATTTTAGGGCCAACACTCATTTCATCCTGAAATTCCTCCCTCTCCTAATTTTATAAATGAAGCAAATTCATTTTTAAAAATGTATTAAGTTGGTCGATGGAAGGAGAGTCTTCAACAGTGGGTATCCTCATTTCATATGGATATTCAATACATGGTTGAGTATGAGGGTCACTACAGAAAGGAAATTCAGAAGCATTGCTATATGGTTTATCATGCAATAAATTCAATTCAAACCTAGCATTATTTTGTTCGATGAGTATGAGATTTTCTTCCACAGATTGCCTACAAGAGGTCGGGGAAGTACAAAATTGTTCAACTTCCCACTGTGGTGAATGATACATGTGTACATGGTCATTAGGGTCTATAAAATACTGATCGCAACCTTCGAAAGGTTGATTATGGTTCCAATGACTACCAGCATCATAATATGTGGGTATTTCATACCTTGGATTTTCATGGCATTCTCTAGACTGCCTAAAATCATGCAAAATATAGCAATTCTCAAAAGGATGGCTTAAGCTACCACATAAGGTACAAGCATATATTGCAGATTGCCTAGGTGAATTAGATGCGACAGATATCTCATGTATTTGCATTTCCAAAGCAGTGATTTGATCCTCTAACTGTTTCAAAAGTGATGATTGTGTGAGCTAGGCATCATAAAAATTCTCATTTTCACAATGTGGCAAATGATACATGTGTGAATAGTTATTAGGGTTCAAGTATTGAGGCTCAGGAATATGAAAATGTCCATAACAATCCCTATACTATTGACATCATGGTCTGTGGAAGGCTCATAATGTGAAACATACCCGTAAGCAAGTTCTCTAATGGATTAGTTCTCATAATGTGAAACATGCCCGTAAGCAAGTTCTTAAATGGATTTGTTCTCATCCCCAGTTGCAGACCAAAATCCAGATATTTTTTATTTTTTTAGATAAAGCAAAATAAAATAAATATATTCTGAATGCTTCTGTGCGCAAAAAACACGTAGACCTAAACAGAATGATGCATGCAAAAATTATAAATAAGCTACTAGGGCTAAACACAACACACAATACTAACAAAAACTAACAAGAAAAATTAAAAATGAAGTTGTTGTGACAATGGCAGAGAGCTGAGACGTATATCAATCCTAAAATGGGTTTTTATAGGACTATGGCAATAAAAATATAGTCAAACAACGAGAGGCCAACTCGTATTTGTTAACAATAGCTCAGTTGTCAAATCTAGTATTAAAACCGTTCAGGCTAAGAAATTACAAGCAGTCCTAGACGTCATGCTGTTGTAGTGTTAAGAAACTTACCTCCGGTGCACATCCGGGAGAAGGCTATACCAAGCTCGCAAGCTGATTATTGTTATTTTCTTTGTAGCTTCTGTAGTAGTTTCTTTGTTTATGGTTGTGTAGTACCGACGTATGCACAAAAACAGCTCGCTTCTTCCTTTGCCGCAAATAAGTTACACTAACAATGACTGAAAACAAAAATCTTAAAGAAGTATATACAAGACTAATCTAAAAATCAGTAAAGTAAAGAAGAAAACTTCACTACACCACCACCGAGTCCCCGGCAGCGGCGCCAAAAACTTGGTAGGTCTAGAAAGAGTACCTACAATGATAACTACAAGTGCACAATGTCGATATGCAACACAGGGCAAGCACAAGTCGATCCTTAGGGACAAGGTGGGTGTAGATTTGAGGCTATGGTCTTACTACTACTGATTTCAGAATAAAGAGTAACCAAAAAAGGGGGTTTTGTTGCCGATACAGCTAGATGATGGTAGTGATTGAAATAACAAAAGCGAAAGCAAAGAGTAATCTACAAGAAGATAAATAAGGTGCTAGGGCAGTCGAATCCACCGTTTAACCTACACTAAGTCAATTCAGCTTCAATACTATTCTTGTCCCTTATAATGGATACCGGTGATATTGCGCCTATCCAGGGCAGTTTCAGGAGGATGGTTTAGTGTCACTAAGATGATCCCTAATCCTAATATAAGCTGCCCTCTCACAAAACAAATTAACCGCAGATCAATCACTTAGATAATTAAACAACCCTAATATGGATATTCTAATCACAACTAAGGTATCCCTCCAAAGTACTAACTGTCTGATTAAGGCACAACTAGTCAAAGGATCGAACAATCAATCAATTAAGCATGAGTTGCAACACAATAAACATAGTGATATTCTAACTACAATGGATACATGGCATACACTGTGAAATCAAAATGATAAAGGCTTAGATTATATTTATCCAAAAAATTATAGCATAACAAGAATAATATCAATACATGAATTAAACTGAGCAATGGATTAATGGTTTCATCTAAACCCTAACTATGAAATTAGAACATCGTGGAGATAATAAAATCAAACATGAACTACTGCTTGGTGCACCGGCTAATCCGGGCATATTTTACATCATACTTCATTCTCTAATTATACACAATTTTCACTCAATCACTTAGAATTTGATAATTAGAGAACACCCACCCACCGATAACAACTTTTCTGACAAACCCCTTCTGCAATTCAACTTTACAGCTCCTTGATTTGATATTTGCTTTTGCTGTTAAGAAACCCCAGTCTTATCTCTCCCAATCATAGCTTCTAGGGTTACTGTTTTTGATAAGGGAGAAGATAATAAGATGAAGAGAGATAGAAACTAGGAGATTGATTGATGTCTCTTGAGAAGGTGGTTGTGCTCAGAAGTGGTTGAGAGTGGAGGTGATTGATGGAGGAAGAGAACTGATGGTCTTTTGCAGAGCTTGGAGAAGATGAAAACGAAGTGAAGGAAGTGTTTGGCTTTTGGTCGAATAAGGGAGGAGACAAGACGTTAGGGTGTTAGGCGAGAGCATCAAACTTTGATGTTCCGTATGGGGGTGTCGTTAGATGCTTAACAGTTATATCAAATCTGACGCCTCATATTGGAAACAGGTTTGGGTATAGGCTCTTGGGTTTTATCTCTTGGAAGATCTTCTTATAGGCCCAAACCTTCTTCAAAGCTAATATCTCAAGCCCACACCTAGTTTTGAGTCTTGGAAACAACATTCTTCACTTTCGGAAGAGGTGCGTAAGATATTCTTCACTTCTTTCCAACGGGAGCCTTTGTTGTCTCTCTTCCATTTTCACCATTTCTCTGCTTTTTTGGCTTCGTAAGTCATCCAAGCTTTATTTAGTACCTAAAAACACAAAATTAATTAATACAAGTATTTATTCTTGAAAACAATAAAAATATAGAATTTGGGATAATATATGACTTTAAAGCGCAAAAGATGAGTTAAATGCCAATAAAAAGGTATAGAAATATGCATTATTCGGCACTCATCAATGTTATACAGTGATTCCACATCCACCACGCATAGTGTTACCTTCATTTATATTTATCCTAGCGGCATATCTATTATTACCTCTCCTTTTTGTTTTCTTATAGCTTTGTTGAAACATTGTATGTTGTATGTAGTTGGCAGTAAGTCCGTGTCGTTGTACCCCATCTCCTTGAATGTGCGATAGAACAAGATGTCGACTGAGCTCAAGGTATCTATCAAAGTTCTTTCGATCTCCCATTCCTCTGAGTCTTTTGCACCGCCATTCTTCATCATTCTTCGCGCAGGTACAATTATTACCAATGGATCTATTCGCCCCCAGCTTCTCTGTGGTATGTCGTCTGCTTCAAACATGATCTCCTGTTTTTGCCATTCGTGCAGGGGTGACATCTTTTCGACCATCGAGATATTCCTTCCTGCATAATCACGTTTGTGGATTTGCCCTGTGAGTCCTGCATTAAAATCCATAACATCCATACCTGATTTCGTTATCATATTACAATGTAGAAGTTTGCTCCCTTTTTCTACTCCGATATTTTTTATCATTCCCGTGGATTTGTTCGCTCCCTGTATTGTATACATGTTCTCTCTCCTCTTTTCGCATCAACTTGTTCTTTTTTCTTTTATGTGCAGACAACCTTAACTTGTTTGTTCCTGAAATATGGATAACTTCTCCCACTATCTCTATTGAAATATTTTTCAGATCTGTAAAATTTTATTTTCAAAAGGGAATTTATAGTCTCAAAGATTATTCTATAAAACTTCTTTCCTAAATGAAAGCTGCCCTTTTAATGAGTGAACCCAAATGCTTAGTTTTCGCAAAAACGATCAAAATCTTTCACGAAATAAAAAATAATTGAAATCTTTCACGAA
This sequence comes from Papaver armeniacum, assembly GCA_023531295.1. Classification (NCBI taxonomy): domain Eukaryota; kingdom Viridiplantae; phylum Streptophyta; class Magnoliopsida; order Ranunculales; family Papaveraceae; genus Papaver; species Papaver armeniacum. Next base: position 547,121 of record JAJJWW010003672.1, read on the forward strand.
AACAAGAACAACAATAAATTTTTCAAAAAGAAAATCAACTTAAAATTTTCACAAACAGGTATAGCCCCATTCCCGAGCTGTATTCTAGCGCCAAAATGTAGTAGTAGAAAATCCCACTACTACACCCCTTAGATAATCTATATAGCAAAACTAGGAAACCATTCTGAAGAATACTTAGAAAGATTTTATTAAGTTTAGAAATCAATACAAAGAATATAAAACCCTAACTTGGGAAGCAAATAACTTTCTCTCTCCTAAAGTTATATCTCAACTCTCAAAAAGACCTCTCTCTCACCACAAGGGTGGCTGGTCCTATATATATATATGGATTTTACACAGTGGAGGACAGCTAATAAAGCCAATATTTTTGGATCTTCTGTGCGATATCTTCCCACGTTTACATTGTGTTTTCTCGCACGTGCTCTTAGTCTTCGCACAACTCTCATACTTTACTGATGACTTTGTGACGTCACTGATTCCGTCATTTGGGATGTGCTACGTGCGACTTCGCTTCGCTCCTTAGTGATTCGGTTGCTTCGCATGATACTTACGTGAACTTTAGTGGCTTCCCTCTTTTCTCTATGAGTGTTCTTGGTTCTCTTATTTGACTGAATTCTATTACTAACAACCTGCCTCTCTCTTCATTATTTGAATCCTTATATATGCAAATATATCAGTAGAAGACAACTGATGATCACATGCAAGATCTCTGTTAGCTACATTATTGTTACTCTTTGCAGGGAAGCAGTTAGAAGACGAGAGAACCTTGGCTGATTACAATATCCAGAAAGAGTCAACACTTCACTTGGTTCTTCGTCTACGTGGTGGTATGCAAATTTTTGTGAAGACTCTTACTGGAAAGATAATTAAATTGGAGGTCGAGAGTTCTGATACTATTGATAATGTCAAGGCAAAGATTCAAGACAAGGAGGGGATTCCTCCAGACCAGAAAAGGTTAATCTTTGCAGGAAAGCAGTTGGAAGACGGGAGAACCTTGGTTGATTACAATACTCAGAAGGAATCCACCTTGCACTTGGTTCTTCGTGTGAGGGGAGGGATGCAGATCTTTGTCAAGACTCTTACTGGCAGAACTATCACCCTTGAGGTGGAGAGCTCTGATACAATCGATAATGTGAAAGCTAAGATTCAAGACAAGGAGGGGATTCCTCCATACCAGCAATGATTAATCTTTGCAGGGAAGTAGTTGGAAGAAGGTAGAACCTTGGATGATTACAATATTCAGAAGGAGTCAACAGTTCACTTGGTTCTTCATCTACATGGTGAGATGCAAATTTTTGTCAAGACTCTTACTGGGAAGACAATTACTTTGGAGGTCGAGAATTCTGATACCATTGATAATGTCAAGGCAAAGATTCAATACAAGGATGGGATTCCTCCAGATCAAAAGAGATTGATTTTCGCTACGAAGCAACTGGAAGATGGGCGAACTTTTGCGGATTACAATATCCAAAAGGAATCCACCCTGCACTTGGTTCTTCGTCTGAGTGGAGGAATGCAGATCTTTGTAAAGACTCTTACTGGCAAGACTATCACCCTTGAGTTCGAGAGTTCTGACACCATTGATAATGTGAAGGAGAAAATCCAAGAAAAGGAAATGATTCCTCCAGACAAGGAAAGGATTCCTCCAAACAACAAAGGTTAATATTTGCCGGGAAACAATTGGAAGATTGAAGGACTCTTGCGGATTACAACATTCAGAAGGAGTCTACTCTTCATCTTGTCCTTCGTCTCCGCAGTGGTGATAATTGAAATGTCTCTTGGTGGCTCTTTGATGGCTTGCTAAGCCATGATAGTCTTTCTTTTAGATTGTTCTATTTTTAAATGGTGACTAGTAATATGGATAATGATTTTTTATTTTGGGTATATCAACTCTCACGTTTTGCATTTTCCTAGCACAGTACCTCCACTATCTTGGTATTCTTCTAGTGATGTCTATTTTAGATCTTTATGAGGGCTCCACAAGACCCGCCCATCATATCCAAACCCACCCGTACCCGCTAAATCCGTGGGTTTTTAATCCGAACCCGCCCGTTGTGGGTGCAGGATTGGTTTATGAAAATAAAAACCTGTTGTCTATGGGTGCGAGGTTGGTTTTAGCTAATACTCGTCCATACCCACCCGAAAAACCCGCTAAATATACACCGTTGGTTACAACTAATCCTAGTCGTCCTTTACTAAAACCCTAGTGGTACTATTAGATTGTAGATAACCATCTGTCTCCACTTCGACTCTTCTTCCTCTATGTTAGCGGCGCCTCCTCAGACCTCAATCCTCAATTCTTCATCTTCTCCTCAGTTCTTTTTCTTCTTCAGTTCTCTTCACCACGACGACAACAACAACGGCTTCGACGTCAACAATCGAACAACGGTTAATCTTCATCTGTGAACTGCCTAGGTATGAATATTTAGGGTTTTTGGTTTTTTTCTCATTTAAGATTAATGGAAGTATCGATTCAATAGTGGTTTGATTAACGGCAATATCGATTCAATTGGGGTTTCAGTTCATATTTCATTTGTGATTCTGTGGTAGTAATTTTTTGAATTTTATAATTTTCCCCTCATTTAGTTTATGGAGTTACTAACTGAGGACTACTAATCTCGGCTACTTCTTTTTGTAAGAGGTTTTAGGGAAAAACATAAATTGCAAGAGCGAAAGAGATTTTTAGGGTTGGATCCAAAATTATATCAAGAATTGATTCATCGTTTATTTCTGTCATTTGAATTATACCCTAAACTCCATTTTAACTTTGTTCAGGGAAGTTAGTTGTTAAACTCAGAGAAATGTGTGCATCTATTGTTTTGCTTTGTCTGTTGCATTCTTTCTTCTATTGAGTTGTGTCCATGTTGTTCTGTAAGATGTTATTCTACTTTGCACTAGTGATGAACTTGCATTTACTTTAATGTCTATTCATTGAAGTTATTGTTTCATGAGATTAAGATAGTTTCAAACGACAACATTACATAAAGAAACAACTTCTGGCATGGAATTTGCATTCGACTCTTATGGCATTGATGGGTTTGAGATTAAAGTTATTTGCTTTTTTTATTTTGCTGAAAGTAGTTCTAGGTATTGAATCTCTGATTGTTTATCCTTAGGTAGTTATGTTAGATGTTTTGGTAATGTAATTTTAGTTGATTGTTGCTTTATCAGTAAAGATGTTTAAGGAATGTAACATAATTTTCAATTTGGTTGTAGAGTTGTTTAAAAAGACGGTATCGGAAGTCGCAGATCCTTGAGGATGCTAGAGGAGAGACTTGAAGATGATAGGAGGAGAGACTTGAAGATGATAGAAGAGACACGAGTCACTTGTTTTTATTGTTTAAGTTTTAATTTGAATTCTGAACTTTGAAGTAGTCTAGTTAAACTTGTTTTTATTGCAAGACTTATGTACTTATTGTTTTTATTGTAAGACACTAAGACTTATGTAGTTATGTTTTTTTTTTAAGTTATTAAGAACTTAAGTAAAACATGTGTGTGAATGATTATTGCGGGTTTAAACCCATACCCGCCCTACCCGCAGCGGGCGGGTAACAAAATCCGCCCGCTGTTTGTGGGTGCGGGATTGGTTATAAAAAAAAAACACAGTCTGTGGGTGCGAGGTTGGTTTTAGTTTATACCCGCCCATACCCGCCCATGTGCAGCCCTAATCTTTATTATTAAATTTGAAGTTGTTTTAGAAGTTAAACATCTACTTAACGTCTTAAAATTGTAGTACAAATGGAGAATTCAAAAGTGGAATCAACTTCCATGTTTGTTTCAATTCAAGAGTTGAAGGAGATCTCAGAGTGAACACATTTCTACCGCGAAAACAGAAGTGATAGAAATTACATAGCGACTGATTTTGAAGCTAAGAATTAAGCATCTTCTTTGAATTGGGTACCAGAAACATACAAAATCACACAAGAAAGCAAGTTACAACTGTAAACTGAGATCATCACATTTGACAACAGTTTCCATTATTTGCTGGATAATCATCCTCGTAAACAATAACTTTGTCAAAATATGGATATGGATATACGGTGCAAGGTTTTTTTTCATCTTCTTTTTTCTTTTTTTCTTCTTCCTCCTTTTTCTTCTTTTCTTCTTCTTCTTTTTTCTTATCTTCAGGTTTCACCTCTTCAATTTTGATGATTTTTGCATGCCCAACTTTCTTCCTCAAAGTACTGGTCAAACCAGCAGAATCAACATTGTGACCAATCACTACCACTTGATCCTTTTCTGGGCCTTCTAATCCCACAAAATCCACTATACCTGCATTTACATTGTTTGTTAAATTCAACTAAAATTAGAATTTCAATATAAAATGTTAGCCCATGACTCATGACAAGGACGCTATTACGACATTTGCCGCTTAAAATAAATAATACTATAACCTCTTAAAATGTTAGTCGTCGTGAATAGTATTGATATTAAATTTGTACATCACAAGGTGGTTGGTAAGTGTCGGATGTAGATATTATCATTGAAGACTAATCAAGTAATATCGGTTTAGGCGAAGACGGATTTAAAAATCAGTTGAAAATATCGGTATGTTTGGTGGAGATAAACAGTTGCATGGACGTAAGAAAACAGCTAAACGGCCACCGGCCGGCACACTTTTTCTATCATCACTTCGATTAATCAGTGTTATTTTCTCTCTTGTGTCTAGGACGGCAATTTTGCTTCCAAGGAGCATTACTTATTGCGAGGCCTAGCCATTTCATATATTATGCTCGTGTAGCTGCTAGAACTACGTACTGCAAGATCGTGGCATATGAATTGTATACATACCGTCTGCCACTGCAGCGAGTTTAAGAGCTTTGGACCTGCACTTGGAGCAGTGCATCTGTACCTCGATAACAATCTTTTGCTGCAAAATCATCACATATATCGGACGAATTTAGTATACCAGAAAATTAAGCTATGCATATATATATGTAGAACACAATCATTTACTTAATTACATATGAACAAAACAAATTGTTAAGAGAGATTGAAATAGGAAGAGAAAATAAAAAGACTTACCTTCATGTTGTTTATGCTGTTTTCAACAAAAGAGAAGGTTGTGTAAATGTCTCTTGATGATGATTCCGATGTCTATGGGAAGATTATACATTCTTCTCTTGGTTTATATAGACAAAATCTAATTAGAGATATCGATAGATTTTAGGAAGATGCTGTAGGGGTCGACGACGACTTGGTCATTCAACACGTACTAACAACTTCACCCCGGTTATGTTAATTACTATATAATCAACTATTATGTTAATAATTAACACAAAATTGGTTAAAAAGACCAAAATTAAAATTTTAAGGTGAAAAGGACAGGTTAGATTTTGATATGTTTAAATGGACAAAAATTTAAAAATAGGCGAGGATGTAACCAGGTTTCATCCCGCCCATTTTCAAATATTTTTTCTTATTTTTAATTTACACGGGATGCATCAGGTTTATCCTCGCTATTTTTTACGTTTAAGCCAGGATGAATCCAGTTTCATCCTTGCTATTTTTTTTGTGTCCATTTCACCCATAAAAATTTTTACTCGTCCATTTAAACCGTGTTTTAAATTTTTTTGGACAAATGACCCATTTTCCGAATAATCAACGATATGTACATTATAACATTAAAATGATGGTTTGGTCCTACACCTATTACTTAAACTTGACCCCAACTTGTAGTTTAAATCATAATTGGCCAAAACTTCGAATTTATCTAGAGGTCTCTCTCTCGACGTCGTTGCGAAAGTCTCTCTGGACGTCAGTTGCAAGGAAGGTTACGTTACTTGACTGCTGCCATTTCGCCAACAATGCAAAGAAAATGGGACATCGACACGTAGTATATTATGGAGACTTCATTTTCAAAAATTAAATACAAGTAATTAGGCCTCTGACGTGTATGCCATGTACGTATGGGGCTGGACTGACATATCAAGTGTGCATACTCAATACCCCGAGCACGAGGACATTAATCAATTGGTGTGTATTATTATTAAATGAGATTTTGTAAGTCTTTAACATGCCTTCAATTATAAGAGAGGCGCATCAAGTGATGAAGAAATTGACCAACAATTTAATGGATTCTGATTTTTTTTTCTTCTTCTATTTATTTCATATATAACCCATATTCGCTTCGCAATATCCATCTCTGTAAACCAATCCAACACTTTGTTTACTTGGCAATAATAGTTATTTAGAGATGCCTCTGTATACTGGATTTGTAAATTGTAAAATTGATCATGGCCATGCCATGTGCAGATGCAAGATAATTCATTAACTTAAGTCCATGTCAAGTCAAAGTCTTTGCATCGCGTAGGCAGTTATCTTACCGCGTCTCTCCTTTCCAATCCATATCATTGTTTTGCTTCGTTGTTTTAACCATCTTTCAAAAGATATGCACAATCCAAACCAATCAAAGTCGCTCTGTTTTGTTGTTTGATCAACAAACTTTGAAAAGATGTAACACAATTATATTGGTATGTTCTCTTTTCTTCTGTCCTTGAAGGACCGTGTGTCGACATCACCGTTATATCGTTTTAACAGCCTGATTTCTACGCCTCTACATTGGCATATATATTAATGGTCTAATTATAACCATCCAGACTACAATCCATATACTTATTAGCAGCTCGGAAATCCTAAAGATTCCTTGTAGTTCTCACTGATTTTTCTTCTTATTTTCTTATATCTCACATCAAAGGTATACGTCAATTTGTCATTCAACACCTACTACTACAACTTCACCGTGGTCATGTTATAAAATAATCAACTTAACTTCAATAGGGATTAGATAGATGGTTTAATTTGTAAAGTTGGATCAACATCTATCATAACCAGACAAAAGCTCATTTTAACTCTATTTAGACGTCTCCCTTGACATCTTCGTCGCTGAGACGAAGATTAATTACTTGCATGGCCACCACAGTTAGGATACGTATATGGACCGAGTTAATGTTTTTTTTAAGCTTCATTTAAATTTGATAGCTCCACTGCTCATATCATTCCCACTCTAGTTTGGACAAATGGGGCAGCTTGCCCTTATTTAACTGGCACTGTAATCATACTTATCGATAATTCACACAATTGAATTTCATTACGGTAAAATTTTCTTTTTATTACTTCTTACCTTCAATTCTGGTTCCAAAATTACCCTGATGGAGTAGTATTTGATGGAAAAACTTTATAATTGATTCTTTTTCCTTTGATAAGATTTCACATAGATTGCACTGTTGATTTATTTGTAAGGAAGCAAAAAATTCAAACACGGCTTGATTATAAGATCCAAGTGATTAGTCTTCGTAGCTTCTGCAATTGTCAACATCAGTTGCTAACCTAATATGTTTGGAGATACATGTTCAGGCAGCCATTAATTTATAAGACTTTGGTTTTACTTAAAAGGAGATTTACAAAATCTTGATTTCGTAGTTCGTTTCCCACTTCTCTTCCAGTAATTTTCTCGGATGGAGACCTTTAGTTGTTTATTTATTAGGGAATTATTGTTAATTCTTTGAAGTCAACTTCAAAGTCAAAGTCTTTGTGGAAAAATTGACATTATTGTCCTTGATGCCTTGTGGTGTTCAAAGGATTAAACGTCACCACAGGTCTCTTTTCCCTGAGATACACGAAATGTACCTGTTTTCTAGAGAAAAAAACCGTTACAAAACAAAAGGTTCAACATCATATCAGATTATAGAAAAAAAAAGCTAGCTTATCCTATGGTGAGTAGGACTCGATTTAGTGTAAGTTAGGAATCATAAATAGAACTAGTATCAAGAGGGATAAAAATTGCATTTAGTGGACGAGTACTAGTAACCTCGTCTAACTGTACCCAAAAACACAAATCGACTAAACGAGTATGTTGTGTGCCTAGTGCATTAGCCATTCCTCTGAAAAAACTCAGCTAGCTGGATTTGTTATAGGAGATTGGAGATCAAGTTTAATTTACTACTGCTAACTAAATTAAACTTGTCATTTCAACAACAATTGTAATACCGGATCTATAAATAAAGGAGATTGGAGATCAAATATTTCTCAATTAGTGGGAGGCGATCATCCTCCTACCTGAACGGAGATTTTATCAGGGTACCAGAGAGGTTCAGAATGTGGGTGTTGGAGTATTGAAGTCTAGAACTCATGGTAAACCTACGCTATATGTGTATCTTTTCTTTTGTCTAGGTTAGACACCTAGACAATCCCTTAACTAAACTGGGTCAGGAAATAACAATCAGTAGCATAAAGCATTTCGTTTTAGGTCTTTTTATTAGAATCTTCTCGATCTTCCTCTTTCTGATCAAAGTGTTGGAAATTTTACACTAAAACAGGGTGAAAGAAAAGAATGTTGTCTCTGGGTTCAAGGCTCTAATAATAGATTCTTTTCGACAATTATTCGACCCTTCCCAATTAGATTGGCGAGTACATATACGTCAATGAATATTGCCGTCAGGATACTTGAAGCCCTACAACAATGTTGGATTCAAAGCTTGTACAACCTTGACCCAACCAAGAACACACAGGTTTAGTTTCTGATGATGCTTGTTAGAGAGGAAAAGAGAAAGAGTTTTGATGTTCTTCATATCAAAATGAAAACAAATAATCACTACTTACAGGGAACTCATGCCTATTGGAGATGCCTCTTCACTTCCAAAAGACACATAAGGTGTCTAATGGGAATGGTTGTGTCTTTTGTGAACCATCACACCCATTAGAGGTGCCTTTTGATCTCCAACTAACATCCATTGTGTCTATTCAACACAGGACACTCCCCCGTCGTAGCGGCAAACCAAAAACGAAAACCATTTTATTTTCTATGTTATTGAAAATATCCAACACAAAGGACCCTTTTGACTGCTTCCATATTACCTGAGACGCCAAGGTATGATAACTTTACTTTAGATGTTTACCTTTGTTTGATTTTTAGAATATACCTAGATGCTAGATCAATTATAAGTTTCTCTCGAGTCGCCTGTTTGTGTGTTATGCAGCTTGTATTCATAAAAACTTGTGACCCAGAGTTTCTCCCGATGATGAGGTTTAAATTATATGTAATAGGTACTTGTATCTTATTGCATTCTGGGTTGGGTGTGCAGGACGCATTGAAAAGATATGAATTTCCTTGTTCATTGTGGTATAATCGATATAATTTGGATAATGAGTTTGTTCAATCATGTTGGAAGTTAAACCAATATATGGTGATTTGGTCAGTTTGGATCAACAAGTATAGTTGACACAGTCAGGGTGGATCAACATACGTTGTTTACACACTGTGCGATATTTGGAAGTTGGAGTTAACTTGAGAAACAAGGTGTTCTAGAGACTTCTAGAAGAGTTCTATTTAGAGTTTGTTTTATGTTAGGAAAGTGTCTCTGTTTAGAGTTTGATTTTATTAGGAAAATACTTTGAGTGATCGTCAAGTTTGTGAGACTATAAGTAGGCTATTGAGCCATAAGAATTGTACATCGAATTTGATTACCAATGTAGTCTTTTATTTGCTTCCGCATTTGCTGTAACACCCCGAGTTCCGGACCAGGGTCAAACCCGTATGGAGATCCGAACTCGAAGCATTACGGGTCGGAAAGAGACTTATGCATGTAACTCTTCTAATTTATTTATTACAACAAACGTAATTTAACTTTCCTAACATGAATTCAAGCATATGAATTCGATAATTATCTTTAACAACATTTTCAACAAACATATTATTTCAAATTACATTTCAAGCAATAGAATAAGACAATACAATGATTAAACTATCTTCTTAGTTTCCACTTCCAACTTCCAAGAAATTTGCAAGGATGTCAATTGGGGTGAGATGACAGCTCAGTAGAATGCATTCCCAATCTCAAGACACACATAACAATATGAATGAATCAAGTAACATACAACATGGGGTATACGACATGTTTTTCAAGCACTCAATGATACATATTTTCAATAAATCATTTAACTCGTTTCCTCAATCATGGATTCACAATACCGATAATATTTATAACAAACCATATAATTAAGATTCCAAAACAAGACTTCACTATATCAATAATATTTCAACAAATAATCCCATTCAGTTGTTCAATCAAGAGTTCACAATACCAATATTATTGTCAACAATTTATTTAATTAGATTTCACACATGAGTTCAAAACATTATTGAGTTTCCAACAAATACTTCAATTCATATTTCAATACTTGAGTTCATAAACCCATAAGGTTTCTAAAAATCATTCAATAGAGATTTCAACAAATAATTCACAAATTAATATTATCACCAACAAACCATGAGTCCACAATACCATTATTATTGTCAACTAAATCATATCCATTTGGTATTTAACACATCAAATCTCAATTCATCCATATAAGTTCACACTTGAGTTCAACAATTGAATTATATTTCGCACATGACTTCATAACACCAATTATGTTTTCCAACAAACCAGATCATCTAGATTTCAACACATGATTCACAAATTAATATTGTCATCACAACAAGTAACCATGAGTTCACGGTACGAAAACCTTGGTTCGTACACCACCTATCGTTTATCGGCACGGACATCCGCCATCGATGGTCGGGAAACACAAGTTCCCATGGGGATCATTACCCATTTAACTCCCGGGGATCATTACCCGCCGTTATCATGTAACATCCATATAACGGTAAAACATGAACTCATTTACTTTTATAAATTATTTTTACAAACAACACAAGCAACCATTGCTTAACAACATGAATTTCTTTCAAGCATTTAATCAAACAAACTAACTGCAACCATATTACATTATATGTTTCATGGTTATAACTTTATCTGATCATCCTCAAATTTTCCAGGAGCACTCCTGACACATTATTATATAACATATCCAAAATTCAGACCAAACCAACGGTTCAAACAAAATATATTTGTTTTATATGATCATAATGAAAACTGGGCAGATAACATCATATTATCATATTATTCACAGTAAATTCATATTAATCTCAAATTCATCAATTCCAAAGCAAAATGAAAGATAAGATATTTATCTACAACTTTTGTTAAGACCTCAAATCATTACAACATCATTAAGACTACCTAAGAACCTCAAAACCACAACAAAGCAAATCTGTCCAGAATTTCAGAAAATATCACTCAAATTCAAGCAAACATTCAATGGTGAGTTTACATTGGAAAATTCTCAACTTTTAACAAGAGATACTTAATCATGTTTTATATCAAGAATAGAAGCCTGATCATATAAAAGAGGTACATATTTATTCAAATAAATTTCAGAAACCTAATGATACAAGATTAAACGAAATTAAAATCAAGTATTAACAAAAACACAAGGAGAAAGGGGATTTAACATTCTACCACAATTAGGTTCAAGTATTATGATCCTCTACTGATTTTCATAACCTTCTTCTCTAAAAGAAACATTTGCTTCATCTCTTTCTTCTTCTTATTAACTTTTGGTTTTTCTCATATAAAATTCTCTCTCCCAATTTTGGTTATAATACTACTAATAATAATTAAATATTTTTATAATTATTTTAACTTTATTTAAATGTATCTTTATTTTCCTCCTATTTAGGTGATTATATCCACACCCTAACTTTCTAGTTCATGCAGCCCACGCAGGCTAAGGAATAATAAATAATAATCTAAGCTAACTCGTTAAAATCCGACCCGGAAAGGTAACTAAAAATACAGGGTATTACATGTGCTCTCCTCTCTCTTGCTCGATCCTATATATGGTATCATATCAAGGTGAGAGGAAGAGAGAGGAGAAGGAGATAGAGTTAGAGAAGATTGATAAGTTTTTCGGTGTTAGAGAATTGTTTTTATTAAAAGAGAAGTTGCGCGTTCTGATAATATTGTTAGCTGAGAAGAAGCTGTAGCTTGTATTCTTGTGCTGTTGCCGAAGAGTTTGTTGGTTGTCAAACACGTTCTGAGTTGGTGTGTGCGTGTTTTTGTGTTGGTATTTCACCAAGGTTTGAGAATTTAAAAAAAAAAAGGTTATTGCTACTCCGTTAGAAACATGAAGATTGAAGAATGCAGCTGGTTGGCGTTTCTCAAAAGGTTTGAAGAGATAAGAAGAACTCGTAATTGTCTGGGCTGGTGCATTGAGAGCCTGAGATGCTGATGTTCCAAGTCGACGAGCATCTGCATGAGCTAGGAGTTGGTGACATATATCGGCGATGGAGCTAGATGTTGTTGCTAATGGTTTGAAAGGTCTTTGCCAAGGTCAAAAGTTTGATAAAACAAGGAAGTCCAGTACGTGATATTCAAAACCTAAGGTTTGAGAAGAAGAACTGATGACGGCATGGAATGATCTCTGATTCACCGATAAGTTGCGGATTTTTGAAGTCTGAAATCGAGAAGATATTTTGCTGTGGTGGACACGGAAATAGGGAAAAGTATAAATGGTTGAAGCGATTGAGAATATGGGATTGTGGTGCGATGTTTAAGAAATCAGAACTCAAGTTGAGATGATTTATAGTTGAGTTGTTGCAGCAGTTGGTGATTCTTGTTGCTATTGATGACGAGCTGATGATGGCAAACGAGCTTGGTGCTATTGAAGATCAAGTTGTTGACTACTATAACAATCTGTTGGAGCTCAGATGAGATCGTTAATAACGATAATTTATGTCACATGGTAGTGAAGATGAAGATTGTGATCGAGATGAAGAAGACAGGGAAGAACTGACGCAGTTATGCATAATGGAACAGATCTTTGAAGGTTAAAGTATAAGTTTTATTTTATACATAAATGATCTTTGAACAAACATGATAATCACATCATAAGCATAGTTGTGTTAGGAAGGATACCTGATGCCATTTGGTTGAATCCAAGATGTCCAGCAAGAACACCCGTAAAATAGAATACCTTGAGAAACTCTTAGTTTCTCCTTCTTGACCTTTTTGTGTAATGGAATAATAAAATTCATGAACCCAATTCTGATGGTTATAGATTTCCTTTTATAGGTAGAAGGAGGACCAAGGTTCATAGGATTTAGATTTTTCATTTAATCTCGACCGTCCATCAAGGAAGAGGGAATATGAAAGGACCCCAATATTTGTAACCAACATGTTTAGCCATATTCTAAATTAACCAAAGATATCACATGGCCCAACAAGATATTTCTAATGTAGAAATATTCTTACATAAAGAAGGTGGTTTTGTTGTTGATGGCGGTAACTGAGTTAGCCGCGAAAAGATGAAGCTCTGAAAGTTGGAATTGTAACGAAAGGCTGAGCTGTGAACAAAGTTAGAGACCGAGAAAGAAGGAGCAGAGCTTGGTCGGGTCTGTTTGATTACAATATGGTTCGAACCCGTAAAAAAAAATCACAGTTGGATGAGAAGTGTTACAGAAGCGTAACAAAAGAAAGAGTCACAGTGGTGACAGTATGTGTGACAAAAGAGTTTGTAACACTGTGTAAGTGTGACAGCTTTCTGGCAGAGGCGTTGCAGAAAACAAATTTGATGCTTGTTGAGGTAGCAAGCAAGAATTTTTGTGGCAGAGCATTGAAGGTTTTCGGAGGCTTTGGGTGAGAGGTTGATTCAAAGGGTTAAGTTATGGATTCGAAATAAACGCAACAGAATATCAAAGTTGGTATTGCAGTCAAGAAGGACCGGTACAGTTTGATTAAGGTGATCGAATTCAGAAACTTATAATGACAAGGAATGTTGGGAAGTTATGTTTAAGCTTAAGGGAGCATGGTATCATGTTAAGATCAAACATGGTGATTAAAGAGTTTGTGGCAGAAACTTTGAAATCTTACAAAGTGTGGCAGACTTTGTGATAGTTATTGCTTATGGCAGAAGAATAACAAGAAAAAGATTATGAGAGAATCTTGAAAAATCAAAGAAGTGTGAAGGTTTCGAAACAATAGCGTTACTGGAACAAGAGAAGAAAAATAAACAACAAGGTTATGAAGAAAGATAAGAAATCACCAAGGGTGATGTGTGAGAAGACAACAAGAGGAGGTTATAATACCTATAATTGTGGAAGAAACGTCACGAGGGTGTGATCGTGAGAAATGAAGCAATCCCAATATGGGGATTTGGCTAGAGAAGTGAAGAAGTCCCGGTGTGGGGATTTGAGAAGAGAAGTGAAGTAATTCCAGTGTGGAATTTGAAGAGTGAGGTAGAGCTATAATGCTTTGTGTGGAAATCCTACGAGTGAATTAGGTAAACAAGAGATGAGGTTGAGCTAGAATGCTCAGTGAAGAAAGTTAAAGGTGAGCTACAATGCTCGGTGATGAGTTAAAGAATTTTTTGTTTTGAGTTTGGTTAGCAAGTTGAAAAGAGCACAACAAGGTGTTTCTAGCTTTTTAAGGATGGTGTTCCGCTGCGATGAAGAAGAACGTGAAAAGAGGTTTGTGAATTAAGTTTATTTGTTGATTGGATTATGATGACGAAATTCTGGTAGAATCATGAAATTGGGATAAGTTATAATTCGAGTATCATGGAGTAAGGATTTGTTGGTGGTATCTTTGAAGATGATAAAAGACAAGAACGTGGTACTACATATCTTTGTATATTGACGTTTATCAATGGAAGAAGAGGAATAGAAAATGAGAAAAGACAAGGACGTGCTAACGTCGATCAATGAAAGAAGTTAAGGAGTAAAAGAGGGTTACATAATTCTTGTTGAATGATATCTTGGTTTAAGTGAGGATATTGGAAGTTAAACCAAGATATGGTGATTTGGTCAGTTTGGATCAACAAGTATAGTTGACACAGTCAGGGTGGATCAACATACGTTGTTGACACACTGTGCGATATTTGGAAGTTGGAGTTAACTTGAGAAACAAGGTGTTCTAGAGATTTCTAAAAGAGTTCTATTTAGAGTTTTTTTTATGTTAGGAAAGTGTCTTTGTTTAGATTTTGATTTTATTAGGAAAGTACTTTGAGTGATATTCAAGTTTGTGAGACTATAAGTAGGCTATTGAGCCATAAGAATTGTACACCGAATTTGATTATTAATGTAGTATTTTATTTGCTTCCGCATGTGCTCTCCTTTCTCTTGCTCAATCCTACAAATCACATATGCAACAAAGGGTTGGTAAAATAATGTAATGATGAGCGTCAAGTCTAACAAAGAAGTAGAGGCACAAGGAAACAATAAAACTGGTGGTGATGATAACTGCCTGTCTAAAATCCGTAGAACCTCCTCATCCTGCATTACAAACCTTCCCAATGACTGTCTAAATCTTATATTTAAGTGTCTAACAACTAAAGATGATCACGATTCCTTTGGTTTAACATGTCGTCGATGGCTTCGTACTCAGAAAAATAATCATGAATCCTTATCGTGGTATCGTTGTTATCACAATTACCCAACCTACATATTACCAAAATGTAGTCCCGAATTCTTTCCCAAAATTCTTTGTAAGTTGTTCACTCGATTCCAAAACCTCAAAGATTTGTCTCTAGAGTATCTCCCGGAGATAACAAATGTTGTTATGTTACGGTCACAATTCTCCGGTTCAAAAATTCAAAAGTTGTGTTTAAATCGTTGCTCCAAGTATTCAAATACCGAATTATCTTTGATGTTTTCTTGGTTCCCCGCTTGACAACTGCATGTCTTATGGAATGTGGTATTAGTGATAGGGGTTTAGAAGCCCTGGAAAAATGTTGTTCATCTTTGAAGATAGTTAACCTCTCACGGTATTGCTCAATTATTGATTCAGGAATAAGTTTTCTCATACAAATTTGTCCCGAACTGCGTTCACTTTATGTACCCTCTTACAGCAATATAACAGGTATTGGGTTTCTTGGGTGTCCAAAGACCTTAACCTATATTAATGTAGGCGGGTGCGAACTTATGCCAAAGGGGATTAAAGCAATTGTTAGTGTTGTGGGGTTGAATCTCTAGATTTCTCAGTACCCTTATCCAGGGTTGGAGAAGGATGTATTAATTCCGAAGTAGTTAAGACGAATTCAAAAGGTTCCCCTTTATTAAAGGAATTGATGATAATAAATTGTGCGGAAGTAGAGCTAGAAGGATGGGAAGCTATAGGTATGAATTACAAGAATTTGGAATGCCTTATCGCACGTGGGTGCAAAAATGTATGTAAACTAGGTTTGCAAGCTTTGTGTAATGGGTGTAATAAGCTTTCCAGGCTATACATAGACGATTAGAATAAATGTAGTAGTTTTGTTGTTGAACTTTTCAAGAGAAAAAAAACCGACGCGATGATATGCTTTGGTTGATATTTTTAATGAAATGTTGTCTAACAACACATAACAATAAATACATTTTCTCTTTAATCAATGGTGAGAAATTTTCATTTTTCTGTCGTTCGTTTTAAAATCGACTGCAACATATTTGAATTGGCTAATGTTGAGAACTTTGGGTGAATATTTCCTGAGGTTCAGTTTGATATTCAAATAAATATCAGTGTGTAGCTTGTTTTTAGTATTATGCCGAATGATTCTAGTCCGCAAACTTATGGTTAAATTTTCTTAATGGTTTCCAGTGATGTAAATGTGAGCAAGCAGAGTTTACTTGTATGCACACTACACGACAATAACTTTGAGATTTTGAGTTCAATAATGTCAGGAAACAGTCTTAACTTGTGTAAAAAATGAGTGTGCAAGTCATGTGTAGTGTGTGCATGTGATAGCTGCCAGGTGACGGTTAAATTGTACGTTAGTCACCTACTGTGTAGGTAGCGTTTTTAAAGTGTTTAAAAACACCTGAGAGAGAAAGAGAAACTTAAGTATGTAATTTCTCAAAATCAATTCAATGAAATCTAAACTAGAGAAGATTGTCAAACAACATTAGTTTTCTCACATGGTATCAAATACTGAAACAAAACCCTAACTCCATCCAAATTTCACAAACAACAACTTCTTCAACCAATTTTTAATGAAGATTTCTGATAAACACATTCCTTTAACTTTTAAACCACCATCCAAATTATCAACAAACAATTATCCTCTCTGGAAATCTCAGATTGCTCCGCTTCTGAAAAGATACAACCCACTTTGATTTGTATATGGATCTCTTTACTGTCTTGTGAAGTATTATCGTCGAATACTGATCCTGAGAATGAATTCGTGTCGAATCCAGCTTATGACTATTGGGTAAATCAAGACTCGACTCTTTTATCTTGGTTATTTTCTGCCTGTACTGAAGAAATTCATTCTCAAGTGATTGATTGCACTTTTTCTCATGAGATTTGGAATCGATTGGAACCAAACTATAATTCATCTACTAAATCTCGTTTGTTAAAACTTAAGACTGATTTGATTAGTTTGAAGAAGATCTCAGATTCGATGTTAGTTTATTTCAATAAGGCTCGTTCAATTTTCACATCAATTAGCTCAAATTGGTAGAGCAATATCTGATGAAGACTTGGTAATTCATATTCTGCAAGGCTTACCATCCGAATTTAATGCTTTCAAAATATCAGTCTGTACTCAACAGTTGAAGAATGATAATCTCATCACTTCTTCAGAACTTCTTGGATTGTTGTTATCTGAAGAAGCTAGAGTTGTTGCTGAATATAAGGTGGATCTTACTACTGCTTCTGCAAATATATCACAACCACAACAACATCAATCCTCATCATCACAACATGTTGGTACACCTGCTTATCCACACAGTGATTATCCATATCATTCACGTACATCATATCCCAACACTCCTAGTTATTCTTCTTGGCATAATACTTCAAATCGTGGTAATTTTGGAAGGCATAACTATTCTGGCTTTAGAGGAAATAGAAATGGTGGTGGTAAAAACTTTGGAGGAGGTAGAAATTTTCATGGTGGAAGATTTGGTCACTCTGGTGGATCAAACAACTTTTATCCTCCTACACCAAAGTATGACTATTATGTTGAATGTCAATTCTGCAAGAAACCAGGACACTTAGCTCCTGACTGCAGATATAGATTTTTGCCAACTGATTATCCAATGCTACAAGCATATCATACTTATTATGATTCATATTGTGATGATTTTGAGGATTATTGGTGCCCTGAACCTGAGGCTTTTGCTGTTTACAATTAGAAAGGTATTTCTTCATCATCTAGATGGATCCATGATTCTGGAGCTACTCATCACATAACTTCAGACCTTTCCAATCTTAATATGCATTCAAAATATCAAGGTTCTGATCAGGTCAAAGTTGGCAATGGATCAGGTTTGAATATTACTCATATTGGTTCTTCCACATTCACTAATAATTCTGTTCTGTTTACTATTTCTAATGTGCTTCATGTACCATCTATTACCAAGAACTTGATATATGTTCTTCAATTCACCAAAGAAAATAACTGCTATTTTGAATTCTACTTTGATAAATTTCTTATAATGGATATGGTTACACACAAGGTGCTCCTTCATGGTACTGTTAAGGATGGTCTCTATCACATGGACTTTACATCAGCTCAGCTCAAGCAAGCCTTACCTTCTAGTATTTCATCATCAAAAAGTTGGCACAACAAACTTGGACATCCAGCATATCAGACTCTCAAACATGTTCTCTCTTCAATAGATGAGGTTATTGATTCTCATTTATCCTCTACTCACTACACCAAATTCAGGGATTAGCAACTGGAAGTCGCAACAGCTTATCCCTGTTGCAAATTTTCAGTTGCGAATTTCAGCTGCAAAAGTTTAAACTGACTCAGTATTCAGCCTATTCAGCTTGAAAACTGACTCGGCTATCTCTTATCTTATCGAGTCTATCGACCAAACCATAATCTCAACACTCTCATTCTCTATCTCTTTCTCTCTCATTCTCTCAGTTTCAGAGGAGTTTGTTGACGAATCATTCAAATGAAAACCTACTCCCTTCATCACCGTCATGCATCTATTCAATGGAAAACCAATATCTAACCCCTAACCCTAGATTTACTTCAAACAGATTTGATATTCCTACTACAGAAATTGAAAGTTAGGTTCAAGATGATGTTTTGAGATGAATCGGGGTTTTGCTGGGTACGAGTTGAAAGTTAGGGTATCAGATTGACATTTAGGGTTTGAGGTGATGTTCTAAGATGAATCGGGGTTTTTCTACAAGAATCGAGATTGAATGGGTTTGCATAGAATGAAGTTGGTGGTTGGATTTGTAGAGTTTGAAAGTTAGGGTTGGATTTGAAATTGAAAGTTAGGGTTTGAGATTTGGAAGTTAGGATTTGAGATTTGTTGATTTTGAAAGTTCGGGTTGGATTTGAAATTGAAAGTTAGGGTTTGAGATTGAAAGTTGTGTGGAAAAGATAGAAATTTAAAGTTAAGGTTGGATTTGAGATTATGAGACTGAGTGGATTTGCATTGATTGAATGGGTTTGCTGAGAATGATGTTGGTGGTTGAACTTGTGAAGTTTGAAGCTGCTTTAACTGGAAAAAATGCAACGAGTAGCTTTAGTATTAGTGTGAGTTTGTTTGAGAATCTGAAACCTATCAATACTGAGGATGTGGGAACATCCAAGTAAGGATTGAATTTGGCTGTTTTGGCTAGTAATAATGAAATGGTTATGTTGCCGATGAATGAGCTGGTGTTACAAAGAGGAAGAGTCAGGTATTTGGAGCATAAGTAAAATTTCTTTGCATTTATTGTTCTGCATTTATTTTAAGAGCGCTTATGGTGTTTGTTTGTTCGTTTATTGATGAAATTGAGTATGCTTTTGACTTTTGCCGAGTTTGTTCTTGAGGACTCAGGGCGTTCTAGATGGATAAGTTACTGATTTACGGCCTTGGATAAAAATATGTTGCTCATTCCCACCTTCTAACATAATTGAGTTTATCTACCCTTGTGCAGCTATTGTATTATGCAACTTATTGTTGTTCCTGAGAACTGGTTACATCTGTACTTCAAGAAGAGGCAAGTGGGAGATGATGATAAAATTGAAGAGAGATTCGAGGAGAAGGAGAATGTTGATGATGCAGTGAAGGAGTTTGGCAGCTCTTCAAGGAAGTTACAGGAAACGAATTTGAGCCATGGGAGAGGGAGAAAAAAAATCCAGAAGAAGCATACAAAGTTCTATCCTGTAGACATGGTGCAGTTCCTTGGTCCTTAAAACTGATCTGTTAAGCAAAATTGCACCGTTCACTCTTTTGTGTATGGTGTTTCCAGGATGATGGTGTTGATGTTCGGCATGGTGGTCTGGGTTTCGGGTAACTTGGAATAGCTGCTGCACACTCCAAGCGGGACCCTCCTGTGGCAAAATTTTCTGAAGGTTCTATGTAGTCAAGATATCTATAGGTTTGTTATACCCAATACAATCTTTCTTAACGAGGATAAGCTGTTAAGATGCTTTACTTTTTTGCAGTTGTGTGCAAATACGTAGCTGGTTTGACTATCGTAACCATATATGTATTAATTGTAAGTATCTGATTGGTAGATTCATCACCCAGTCCCGCATATCTTTACGAGGGTTAAGGGTGTTAAAACATGTATGGATTTAAATGATTTCAACAGGTATTTGAGAAGCTTGGTCCAAGCTTATACAATGTTCTCCGGAAAAACAATTATAGCTCATTTCCTATTGATCTAGTCTGTGAACTTGGAAGACAGCATTGGAAATCTATAGCATGTGGGTAGTAAAATTTCGTTGGTTCAAGTTAATTTTATCTTTTCAAGTTCAATCATGAGTCCGATAGTATTGTAGTTGTTGAATTAAGATTTTTGTTTGTTCAATTAAGATTTTGTTTTAAGGTTCCGTGGGTGGTGTTAGTGGATTTCTTTTTTCATTGGCGTTAATGTGTTCTAAATCTAGTCTATTTGATTAGTTTTGATCTTGATTTTATTAATAGTTAATTTCTTAGCTCTTTATGATCTCCTACAGTTATGCATGATTTGCATCTTGTCCGTGCGGACATTGAAGCCTGAGAACATACTTCTTGTGTCGCCAGGGTATGTAAAGGTGACGGATTTGAAGGTACATTGTTTATATGTGCTTTTTCCAATCTCTAGGCTCAAATTTCTTAGAAGAAATAGTAGTTGGTTGTATTTGTGTCGCACTTCCCCTGTTTATGCTTCTCAATGTCTAATTTAATTTTCCCTTCTTGCCTTTCCTATCTGAAGGTTTCTTCTCGATCACCCAGAGATGGATCCTATTATAAAAGGTTGCCAAAATCAAGTGCTACCAAGGTTATTCATTTTGGCAGTGCAACTTATGATCGTCGTGATCACATTTACAGAGATGTGATATTAGATTTTTGTAATGGGTCACTCTGCCTTCTACTTCCTTCTTTGAACGCGTACAGTGTTGGACAGGTTTGTCACCAGTTGATCTTTAGAGCTATCTAATTCTTAGTTTTTTGCAAATTTTCCTTTCTGACACATCTTAAATTGTAAGTAGTTTGAAGTTATGTAATATTTGCTTTAATCTATATGTGTAACATAGCTTCTTATCTTTTGTGTTACTTTCAGTTGTTGCATGTATTTCTTGAGATGCGAACAACTAAATGTGCAGTATTGTAAAACGATGGCTCACCACAGCTGGTGCACCCACAACCCACTGGTACCAACTCCGTTGTGTTTTGTCTCTGCCAATATGTGTCATGGCTGGACGAGATTACTGGAACTCTTCGTATGGTTGCTCAAAATGCACAGACTTGTACCGTGTACTTAGCTATGTCAGGTGAGGCACTAAAATCATCCTTACTCTCCTTCCAGTGATGTCAGCTAACTCTGGAATTTGTAACTTTCTGAAGCTAAAATGTCGGGTGCAGGTGCTGAAAAAATTATTTAAGCACTAGTGATCCCTTGTAGAGTTAGTACTACGTAATGGCATCGGTTTCTACTTTCTTGTTGGTTTTAGTGAGTCTATTTTATTTTTCGATCTGGTGCTTTGTAGAATATTGATGTTTACATGTCAAACAGGTGGGGTAGAGAGCTGTGGGAAATCCTTCTTTTATCCTACTTTTGGGAAAGTTCTTCTTGTAGACGTTTTCTCACAGTGGCTCTACCTCCTCTTTCGCGAACACTAAAATCCTACTGGTAAGGCGTTAGTGAGATATTTGCTTTCAGCTGCATCTATGTCTTAGCAGCTTTCGTGCTAGATCTTTGTAATATGTGAGATGAACTAGTATAAGTTGGTTGTTGTATAAACTGAATAATGATTGATATGAAAACGTGAAATGGCTGTGTAAGTGACAGGCTTACAAAAAAACTGTAAGTGTTGGGTATGTTCTCTTGTTTGGTTAGTCATAGAAATGCCAATCTAATGTGCATGTTCTCACGTGTAATGTACCAATTTTTATGTGTACGTTCTCACTTCTAAAAGAACTGTAATTTATGAAATGATCGTATGCTGCTAGTTTTTCAGAATGCAGGGAACTTGATTTTGATTTCCAATGAACTTATTCTTTTTACTGGGGAATTGGTGGTCTTGACCAGGTCAAACCTGGTTCTTGACCGGTCAAAACCACTATTTTTCCGATGTTGCAAAAACTTCGCAACGGTTTCTAGCTGTTGCGACCATCTAATCCGCAACTGTGCATAGCTGTTGCGATATTTTAACGTTGCGACAGTTTCACTGTTGCAACCAAAAATTTGCAACAGAAATCTGGCCATTGCGAAAATATGCAACATCGACTTTCGTAATAGAGCTGAACTGTTGAGACCCCACTTTGCAACTGCCAGTTACCGTTACTAATCACTAAATTTGGTGTAGAGACTTTGTTCATCCTTGTTAATCAGCAAAAAGTCATGCTCCACCTTATCCACTTAATTCTACAAATAATGTGTGTGGTCCTTTAGATTTGATCTACTCAGATGTATGGGTCTCACCATTGTGTTGTATTAATGGTTACAAATATTATGTTTCCTTTATAGACTCTTATAGTAGATTTACATGGTTGTATCCATTGGCTTATAAATCTGAAGTACTTGAAACATTTGTGAAATTCAAAGGATTTGTGGAAAATCAACTTAATAAAAGAATTAAGTTTGTCCAGTCTGATTGGGGAGGTGAATACATAACTGTTTCTTCTTATTTGGATAAATGTGGAATTGGTCATAGAGTGTCGTGTCCTCATGCTCATGCTCAAAATGGAACAGCTGAGAGAAAACATAGACACATAGTTGAAACTGGATCGGCCTTACTTTATCATGCTTCTTTACCTTTATGGTGGGTTTGTTTGCAGAATTCACCGTTTCTAGGAATTTATAATCCCATGGGAATATAAATTCTGGGATTCATGCAAATTCCTTGTGTGTTTGATAACTCAATTAAAATTCCTAGGATTTATAGAGTTTTCTTGTATTAAAGTCCTTGTACCATTTGGCACTACCCTCAAATCTTAAAATCCCATATATATGGGATTTAGAGTTAAAAAAAGTGGGTCCATAAGTCCCTTGATAAGTTTCCCAGCAAATCTTAGGGGGGAGGGGTCGGACTCCATATGGAGGATTTGCTGGAAAACTGAATCCCGTAGGAAACGTGAATCCAAATATTTGGGCAACCAAACATACAAAGGGAAACATAATTCTACCAAATCCCCCGGACCCGTAAATTCCACCTTTAAAATTCTACATCCAAACCCACCATTAGCTTCCTGGTCATATGCTTTTGAGACAACAATTTTTTTATTAACAGACTTCCTACACCAAAACTCCAAAACTTGTCACCACTAGAATTCTTGTTTCAAGTTAAACCAGATTATCTGTTTTTACACACATTTGGCAGTGCTTGTAATCCCTATCTCAGAAAGTTTAATCATCACAAGTTGGAGCCAAGATCAGTAAGGTTTATATTCCTTGGTTATAGTCTTATGCACAAGAGTTATAGATTCTTTGATCCACATACAAATAAAATCATTATTTCAAGGGATGTACAGTTTGATGAAACAATTTTTCCTTATGCTTCTATATTGGTCCCTAATTATATTCCTGCTACTCTGCCAACTATGGATGCTACTTCACCAACTACACCTGCTACTGAATCATTACCAACTTTTGCATTGTCACCAATTTCCAATGAAGCTGATATCTTATCACCTGCACCTGTTACTGAGTAAGTAACTTCACCTGCTATTACATCACCTTCTCCTTCTGTTGTTACTAATGCTCATCCTGTGAACACTAGAGGTA
This sequence comes from Papaver armeniacum, assembly GCA_023531295.1. Lineage (NCBI taxonomy): Eukaryota > Viridiplantae > Streptophyta > Magnoliopsida > Ranunculales > Papaveraceae > Papaver > Papaver armeniacum. Next base: position 571,150 of record JAJJWW010003672.1, read on the forward strand.
AAATGGGTACTACAAGACCAAAACCAAGAATTTATGCTTTAGAAGTTCAATCTGTGTGTGAAGACATTACAGTTCCCACCTTTTATACTAAAGCTTGTAAGGATCCTAATTGGAGAGCTGCTGTGGATGAAGAAATCATTGCTCTGTTGCAGAATGGTACTTGGAAACTGGTGCAAGCAATTGCAGGACAAAATGTGATTGGATGAAAGTGGATTTTTAAAATAAAAAGAAGGGCAAATGGTTCTATTGAAAGATATAAGGCAAGACTGGTGGCCAAGGGCTATAATCAAGTAGAAGGAATTGATTATCAAGATACATTTAGCCTTGTGGTCAAGCCTACTACTGTGAGGATTATTCTTTCAATCTCTCTTTACAAGAACTGGCAAATAAGACAACTAGATGTGAAGAATGGTTTTCTCCATGGTAACTTATCTAAAGATGTCTTTATGATTCAACCACAGGATACACAGATAAGTTGCTTCCTAACCATGTGTGCAAGTTGCAAAAATCTCTATATGGATTGAAACAAGCCCCCATGGCTTGGTTTGAGAGATTGAGTCAGTTTCTAGTTAAGAATGAATGCTCTTGTTCAAATACTGACACTTCACTTTTCTTTATAGTGACATCTACTTCAATGCTTTATATTTTAATCTAAGTGGATGACATTTTGGTGACATTGAGTTCTTCCAGTGATATTGATTCATTGATTGCTGCTTTAGGCAGAGAATTTGCTATTAAAGATTTGGGTGTCTTACATTTTTTCTTAGGCATTCAAGCTATACAGAACTCAGCAGGCATCTTACTCTCACAAGCACAATATGTCTTTAATCTGCTAGTCAAGCCTTAAATGGATAATGCTGCTAACTGTGACACCTATCTCTACAGCAAACTCAGTGGTGAATTCTTCTCCATTTGAAGATCCAGTTCTCTATAGAAGCACAGTTGGTGCACTTCAATATGAAACCATTACGAGACCTGACATCTCTTATGCAGTTAATAAAGCCTGCCAACATATGCAGCATCCTACTGATGCAGACTGGTTAGATGTAAAAAGGATCTTAAGGTATTTAAAAGGAACTATCTCTCATGGTTTTCAATTTAAGAGATCTATTTCTGTTCAACTTCGGGCTTAATCAGATGCTGATTGGGCTGGAGACATCACTGATAGAAGATCTACTGGTGGCATGGCACTTTTTATGGGTCCTAATCTTATTTCATGGTGCTCTAGAAAGAAAAAGACAATTTCAAGGTCTAGCAAAGAAGCAGAATATCGAGCTTTGGATGATGCTACTTCAGAACTAATTTGGGTACAATCTTTGCTTCATGAGCTGCATTTTTCTACTCCAAAGGTGCTTGTCTGTGACAATATGGGACCCACATATTTAACTGCAAATCCAATTTTCCATCACAGAATGAAGCATATATAGATTTCATTCCACTATGTCAGAGATTTAGTTGCTGCAAAAGCTATGGATGTTCGTTTTCTGTCCACACAAGATCAAATTGCAGATATCTTCACCAAAGGATTATCCAGCAGTCGGTGCCACTACGAGATACAAGCTCGGTGCAGGTCCGCCTCTGCATAGACCCCGTTCTTGCGGGGTGGGGGGGGGGTGGGGGGTGGGGGCGGGGGGGTGGGTCAGGAAACAATCTTAACTTTTGTGAAAAATGAGTGTGCAAGTCATGTGTAGTGTGTGCGTGTGATAACTTCCAGGTGACGGTTAAATTGTACGTTAGTCAGCTGCTGTGTAGGTAGCGTTTTTAAAGTGTTTAAGAACACCTGAGAGAGAAAGAGAGAAACTTAAGTCTGTAATTTCTCAAATCAATTCAATGAAATCTAAACCAGAGAAGCTTGTCAAATGACATTAGCTTTCTCACAAATAACATTAGTATGTTTTCGTATTTGTTGTCTCCTTTGCAGCTGTTGGTATTCGATTCCAAAAACTTAAAACTGTGTCTATAATGTAACTCTTGGAGCTAACGGATTTGGTTATGTTACACGAGTCACAATTTGAGGGATACAAAAGTTGTGCTTAGATACTTACTAGTATTATTCAGATGTCGTATTGTCTTTGATGTTTTCTTGGTTCAATCTTTTGACAACTACAAGTCTGATGGGTTCTTATATTAGTGATAGAGGTTTAGATGATGCCCTGGCAAGTTGGTATTCAGCCTTAGAGAAAGTTTTCGGTTAGTGATTCAGGAATCAACTTTCCCTTAGAAAACTGCAGCGAATTGCAGGCACTTTATATTTACTTCTGTAGTAGTATAACAGGTATTGGCTTTCTTGGGTGTCCAAAAACCTTAACCCATCTTGATGCAGGTAGTTGCAAGCTGAAGCTAGAGGGGATTAAAGCAACTGTTAGTGGTGGTGGCTGGTGGGCTTGAATGGTTAAACCTACATCACTCCTCGAGAAAGATGTATATTAATAATGAGACCGTTATGATGATTTCAAAAGGTTGCCCTTTCTTAAAATTGTATTCTTGAAGGATGGGAAGCTATTTTCCTGAATTGCATAAACTTGGAAACTCTCTTGACATGTGTGGGTACAGAATTTTATGTGATCAAAGGTTGCTAGATTTTTCTAATGGGTGCAACAAGCTATCCACATTATACGTAAATAAGATCTGCTATTGAACTTTTCAAAAGCTGAAAACCCGATGTAATTTAGCAGAGAACCCAACCAATGAGATGAAGGAGGCTGCAGGGACGAACCTAGCAAGGGGCTAGATGAGGCTATAACCCGTCCCTTAATTTGGCTAGAATTGTTTTTTCGGAAAGAGGTCCCAAATGTGACTAGTAGTCGAACTATGCAGCAGAAAATGGGAGGCTGTTTCGTCATCTTTGACACAAAGGTAACAACAATTGACCCAAATTATTTACCTTCTCTAGACTAGAAACTTTCTCTTTTGAAGCCAATCCTTCTGATCATACCTAGCTAACTGGTCTTGCTATATTGCTGATTAAATTTGTCATGTAGGAAATACCATTAGGTCCTAGGAATAATATATTAGGATGAGTCTAGTCTATTTGACCCAGTCAAATGTCTGTTTGGTCCTATTTGGTAATATAAATTATAGTTTGGTCCTAAAAATTATTGTTTGGTCCTATGCTGATGTCATGGATGATGTAAATGTCACCTTGTAGTGGCAGAAATACTCTTTTGGATAAGGACCATATATATAGTCAAAAGGTAAGAGAGATGGACTCATTCTCAGATTTACTTTCTCTCTCTTCTTTTCTAGATCTAGTTTTTCTTTTCCTCTCAAATGTTTTTTCTAGGGTTTTAATTTTGTGGAAACAAGAAACAGAGATGATGAAGATATGCAGACGACGATGAAGAATTTTTGTTGCTGCTGGTGTTGGAATGTTGCTGCTGGTGTAGACGATGAAGAAAGACGATGAAGAAACAAGAAACAGAGATGATGAAGATATGCAGATGACGATGAAGATTTTGTTGCTGCTGGTGTTTGAATGTTGATGCTGGTGTAGACGATGAAGACGATGAAGATGAAGAAAGACGATGAAGATGATGATTTTGGTAGTTGTAGATGACGAATATGATGATGTTGCTGCTGATGATGTTGAAGTATATGAAGATGATGAAGACGATGAAGTTTTCCGTTTCTTTTTTTTTAGCTTTTGTATGGACTTCATTCCTGGGAATGAAGTGTGTTTTTTTAGCTTTTTGTATTGACTTCATTCCTGGGAATGAAGTGTGTTTTTTTAGCTTTTTGTATGGACTTCATTCCTGGGAATGAAGTCTGCTTTTTTTTTAGTTTTTGTATGGACTTCATTCCCGGGAATGAAGTCTACTTTTTTTTTTAGCTTTTTTGTATGGACTTCATTCAAGGAATGAAGTCTGCTTTTTTAGCTTTTTGTATGGACTTCATTCCCGGGAATGAAGTCTGCTTTTTTTAGCTTTTTGTATGGACTTCATTCCTATTTAAATATTTTTAAATAATTATGGGAATGAAGTCATCTTCTTAGAAGACGGAAAAACTGCTACAAAAATAAAAATTTAACACGGACGGTATTTTTATCTATTTAAATATTTTTAAATAATTATGGACCAAACAGTAAAGGCGTTTGACCAAAGGACTGAACAGACATGGGCCCACCTAAAAAAGGACCAAACGAAATTTTTCCCATTTGTCATCTCCGATAAGAAGTCCGAGTCCGACCATATAGAAGAGGTTGGAGAAGATCCACGCTTTTCCATTAAAAATTTCTGGAATTAATGTTATTGGGTTTTACTTTATGGGCACTGAGCGTTGAAGTCTTGACCTCAGGGTAGAGCATCTGAAGTTTAAACTAAAGAGATTCCAAAAACAATCCCTTGACTTAAACTGGGTCATGAAATAAAAGCCAAAAAGAACCGTTTCCTTTTAGGTATTTTTAGAATCTCTTAACTCTCAAGTCTCAGCTTCCTCTTTCTGAGCTTCCTCTTTCTGAGCTCCTACCTATTATATATAGGCTGAGTGTTTTTGATCTAGTATCATCAGAAAAGTTTTCGCTATTACTTCAGACGCCAAAGGTATGGTAATTTTACTTTAGATATTTACTTTTATTGATCTGATATGAAACAAAAAGTTCTGTAGATAAATTATCTAGTACTGTTTGAGTTTTATGATATACGTCGATTATGAGTTTCCCAGAGACCAGAGTCCAAAGGTATAGTAATTTTACTTTATGATATACGTCGCTATTACTTCAGACGCCAAAGGTATAGTAATTTTACTTTAGATATTTACTTTTACTGTTTGAGTTTTATATTTATGCAGCTTGTGCTCACAAAACGTCTAACCCAGAGACCAGAGTTCATTTAATGAACGTAGCTCTATTTAGATTGTCAGATTATCTGTCTTTTGCTTTTTTTTTTTTTTTTTTTTTTTTTTTTAAAGTATCTTATTGCTTTCTGACTTGGGTGTGCAGGAGGACGTAAAGGATTTTCCTTGTTTCGTTTGTGGTATAAGAATTTGGACGATGAGTTTGTCATCCAGTGACATGTGCAACAAAGGGTTGGGTAAGAATAATGATGACAGTCATTGCGAAATCCATACAATGCCATACAATATCACAAACCTCCCTGGTGACTGTCTAAATCTTATATTTAAGTGCCTAAAAAAAAGACGTGATCGTAATTCCTTTGGTTTAACTTGTCATCAGTGGCTTCGAATTCATATTCAGAACAACAATCGTGAATCATTATTTCTCAATCATGATAAGTACAGTCCTGAAGGATACTTTTTAAAAACTCTTCGTAAGTTGCTGGGTCGATTTCCACGTCTCAAAGAACTGCATGTAAGTTTTGATAAAAATATTATGCGGCACCCAGAGATAACAAATTCGGTTATATTACAGTCACAACTCCCTGGATCAAAAATTCAAGACCTGATCTTAGATTTATGGTATGAGAATACAGTTATCGAAGTGTCTTTAGTGATTTTCTCTTGGTGCCCTCATTTGACAAGGATTCGTCTTCTCCATTTTGATATTCCTGATAAAGGTTTAGAGGTCCTAGCAAAACGTTGTTCGCTCTTAGAGACGGTTGAACTCATATGTGGTCGCTTGATTACTGATTCGGGTATAAGTTTTCTTTTACAGAATTGCCGCCACCTCTATAGACTTCGTCTTTATCATTGCGAAAAAATAACAGGTATCGGCTTTCTAGGGTGTCCGCAAACCTTGACCCATTTTGAAGCAGACGGTTGCAAACTTACACCAGAGGGAATTAGTGCGATTGTTAGCGGTGGCGGGCTTGAATGTCTAAGACTCTGTGACATTCCCAGGTTTAAAACTGAAACAATTATGACAATTTCAAAAGGTTGCCCTTTATTGAAGGAATTGTACCTATCAGATTGTGAGGAAGTAGAGCTTGAAGGATGGCAAGCAATCGGTCAGAATTGTAAGAATTTGGAACGCGTTGACGTGTATGAGTGCAAAAAGTTACGCGATATGGGTCCGAAAGCTTTGTGCAACGGGAGCAACAAGCTTTCCAGATATGAGGTAGATTATTGCGATAATTGTACCTTCAAGCTGTGACTGCAAGGAGGTTACTACGGTGACACTTATAAGTGTGCACATTGTGACTCTTCGATATTTTATCATCGCGAACATCCTGATGCAATATTCAGAAAAGCTTTATTCTTTTTAGATTTCTTTCTTGTTATATATCCATATATGTTTGATTTTATAGAACAAAAGAAATCTTGCAATTCTTAACGACGTTCTCTCGAGATATTTTAACCATTTTCTAATAGTTCTCCTTAGTTTAAGTTTAGTTTACATATCTTACAGGGAGAAAGCAAAAACAATGTGAGTGGTGTCTGTACAAAGTAACTTCTAGGTTATTCTTTAATTTTTTTACGCAAGAAAGGGAGAATTCATTAAAAATGAAACGTGAAGCAGCTGCAGTGATGCTGCTTCTCAGTGTTGGTTACCGGTTCCATTAAGTAGCTTACAGAAAAAGGATGTTCAGTTTCTGTGGTTGGACTCATAGACAATCCATTAATGTAACTGAACGTTAGCCTTTGTGGAATGCAAAAACTTGGAACTCCTTACAGCCTTTGTGGGTGCAGAATCCACCAGATGATAGCCTACATTAAGTGGTTAGATAGTCGCGCTGATTGTGATTCTTTTGGTTTCACTTGTAAGTACTAAGTTTCCCTATCTCAATGTATATCTTTTCGTTCCACATGTTAATGCCTGCTGCATGTGCAACAACGACGTCAGAGTACTAGACATTAAAAAATCCCTTAGCTAAACTGGGTCATGAAATAACATTTTGTAGCTAAATATATTCGACTCCTTCCTCTGTATCCAGTCCACTCCTCTTACCCGAGACGCCAAAGGTAATGTTTTGCCCTAATTTATCTTTTTTACTTAATTTACATTAAAACTAGGGTATAACATATTCTAATCACATCGTCTTTCGACTTCGGTGCGCAGGGAATTTTTTTTTTTTCTGGTTGCTTGATGATGAATTGCTCATCAAATGACAAGTCCAACAAAGGAGCGGAGGCACAAGGAAAGAGTGGAACTGGTGGCGATGATGGTGGTCAGTCTAAAATCTACAGAACTTCCTCATCCTGCATCACAAACCTCCCCGATGACTGTCTAAATATTATATTTAGGTGTCTAACAACTAGAAAAGATCGTTATTCGTCTGGTTTAACTTGTCAACAGTGGCTTCGTATTCAGAGCAATAATCAGAGTCCCGATGATTGCTTTTCAAAAGTTCTTTGTAAGTTGATTCCAAAACCTCGAAGCTTTGTCTCTAGCATATCTACCGAAGATAACAGATTTTGTAATGTTACAATCGCAGCTCTCCGGATCAAAAATTCAATTTTTGTGATTAGATCATTGCTCTAGGTATTTGGATACCGAATTGTCTTTGATTTTTTCTTGGTTCCCTTGTCTGACAAATGTAACTCTGTCGGAATCTGGTATTAGTGACAGAGCTTTAGAAGTCCTGGAAAAATGCTGTCCATCCTTAAAAGAAAGCTTACCTCACACTATGTTGCTCAATTACTGATTCAGGAATAAGTTTTCTCTTGCAAAACTGCTCCAGATTTCGTTCACTTTATATTAACTCCTGCAGCAGTATAACAGGTATTGGCTTTCTTGGGTGTCCAAAGACCTTAACCCATATTGATGTAGGCGACTGCAACCTTAACCCGAAGGGGATTGAAGCAATTGTTAGTGGTGGTGGGCTTGAATATCTAAGTCTCTCTACTTTCAAGGTTGGAAGAGGATGTATTAATAATGAAGCAGTTATTACGATTTCAAAAGGTTGTCCTTTACTTGGAATCGAGGCTTTTCCACTGTGAGGAGGTAGAGCTACAAGCATGGGAAGCTATTGGTCGGAATTGTAAGAATTTGAAACACCTTACCAATCTCTGGTGCAGAAAGTTATGTGATCTAGGGTTGCAAGCTTTGTGCAACGGGTGTGACAAGCTTTCCACATTAGATATCTGTATGCATAGTTGTAGCTGCTCTGCTCTTGAGCTTTTCAAGCGCAAAAGACCCGATGTGATGTTGAAATGATGGCTGTTGAGATATTGAAGCCCCTACAAGAGGTTTCTCGGTTTTATCTACAAGAGGTTTCTCGGTTTTATCCAATAGACGGAGAGCAGCACATGGATAAAATCCTGAAGTCAGTAGTCGTCTATTTGGTGTACTCTCTTATGGAGGGAAGGAAAATAAACAGAAGAATATTTTTGGTGACATTAACAGACACAACACAAGCCTTCGAACTCTGATAATGAAGAGGCTAGCTCTCCGGGAATGGAGCGACCAACAAAGAGAATTTTTGTCATGGGAAAAGAACCTCTATCCCAACCAAGAAGAAGTATTAGTCTCTGCTTTCTAGTGTAGTAGTGGTAAGCTGTTGATTGCTTTTTTGTTTTTTCAGTTGCCTTCATCTTGGCTTTGCCATATCATTTTGCAGCACCTGTTTGTGTGCATTCTTCTTCTGTCGTTGAACTTTTTTCTTTTCAATAAAATCTTAACCTTTTTCTTCAAACAGTCATGATGATTTCAAAAGGTTGCCCTTTATTAATGAGATTGATAATTAAGGGAAGCTATAGGTTTGAATCGCCCAAGCTTTGCACATTGGACCTAAGTAATGTCATCAATAAAATGTGATGAAGTGGTGGTCGATTATGTGAATAAAGTAGATAAAAGAAACAAGATGAGAGCGCCTAAGCGAGTACAAGGTAAGGTTTTAGACCAAATCAACACAGAAAAAGACAAACCCTTTCACTCACACTGAAAAGCAAACACCAAACAAGAGAACAAGAAACACAACTAACAAGAGAAAAACAAAGGCCTAACCAATTGACAGCTTGTGCTCATAAAAACTTGTAACCCAGAGACCAGAGTCCATTAATTTGATGATGAGGCTTGCAATAAAGTTGAAGTATACCATGCTTAGGTCTGTTTAGATTGTTAGATTACTATCTGTTGTTTACTCTCTTTTGCGATAAGCTTATTGCATTCTGACTTGGGTGTGCAGGATCTACACATTAAGAAGACAGTATATTCTATGTTGAGTCTGTTCGTTTGTGGTATACGAATGTGGAAATTGAGTTCGTCACCCGATAACATGTGCAACAAAGGGTTGGGTAAGAATGAGATCTCTATTTCAGAACCACAAGTAAAGAAGGAAACTTGTGATGACCGTCCGTCTAAAATCCGTAGAACCTCCTCTTTTTTTTTTTTTTGATCGATAAATTAAAAATTTTATTGAGGTAGAGCCAAAGTACATGATGCATGAGCTTAAGCTCACTCGACCAAAAGAAAAAAAAAAGGAGGCCAGAAAAGCCACCCACAAGAACCAAAACACGACGCACCTAAGCTAGAACAATCACAAACCAAGAACCAAAGCCAGGAGAGCATAGAACAAACAAAGACAAACCCAATATTTTCTAAGCACTACAGCTAAAAAGCCTCCAGGAACTGTCCTATGGAGGTTGAAAGACGACATCATCCCAGCTGATAATGAATTGCTCCATGGAAATACCTTTGAAAACCCCCTGTTATGCAACCAGTACGCCACCGTCAGCTTCACTACATCCACAATACCCATCACCTCCTTACTGACACCTTGGAAGGCCCTTAGATTCCTTTCCTCCCATAAATTCCAAATGATAGCAGCAGGAAGCACTTTCAGCACCAATCCATTCCTCCTCGAGCTAGATCTAGTAGGCCAACTAGAGATTAGAGTTATAACGTCAGGGGGAGTTGCCCACTTGATGTTCCAATCCTTAAGAAAAATGCCCCAAATACGCCACGCCACATCGCAATGTATGAGAAGATGGTTAGCTGTTTCGCCATCCCGTACACACATGTAACAATGATTCACCCATTCTTTATACCAACCTCTCCTACACATCAAGTCTTGAGTTGAAATCTTTTCCAAACTTGCCACCCACATGAAGAAACTAACCTTAGTTGGCCAGTATTTTGACCAAATCTTGTTAGGAGGGACGAACCTCTCCGGAGACGGACAGTCGGAAATCAGCCAAAAATAACACGACTTCACAGTAAACTTCCCATTTGTATTAGTGCCCAGCCACGCTCTATAATCTTCATCATTACAGTCCTCCGAAAGGAAACCATCTAACAAACTAAGGAGGGAGCTTATCTCTCTGACCACATGGTCTTGAACTCTCCTGTTGATTCCCAAGTCCCACGAAACCGCGCCATCTAAGACTGTTCTAACTTGGGCCACAGTCATCCCTTTAGAAGTTGTGATAGCAAAGACAGTAGGGAACTGAATTCGAAGTGGAACGTCTGTGAGCCAACGATCTCCCCAAAAACATGTCTTCCTACCACTTCCCACCTTCATCTTATAATTAGATTTAAATAACTCCATAAACTTCAGAATGCCCTTCCATACACTACAACCGTACGAGTTTTTGGAAATGTTAGTACACCACCCCAAAGGATCTTCACCATATTTTTCAGCAACTATTGATCTCCATAAAGCTGTTTTCTCACATCCAAATCTCCAGAGACACTTCATAATCAAAGCCATATTAAGGAACCGAAGTTGTTTAACTCCTAAACCACCTTTTTCCTTGGGACAATTGACCGTTTCCCAATTAACTAAGTGGGTCTTATGGGCATTTTCACGATCATTCCATAAAAAGTTCCTGAAGAGTCTTTCTAACTTATTAATAACAGCTACTGGAGCCACAAACAGGGACATCAAGTAAACAGGAAGAGCCTATAGAACAGCCTGAATTAACACCAACTTACCACCCCTCGAGAGATCACTAGCAGAATAAGAAGTAAGTCTTGACTCGACAGTCTCGAGAACCACATCCTATTTATGAGTAGAGTTATACTTGTCACCAAGGGGCAGGCCTAAGTAAGAAATAGGAAACTCCTCAACCTTACACCCAAAAGAATTTGCAAACCCCTGAACATCCTCAACTTGTCCCACTGGAATTAGAGTGGTCTTATTGAAGTTAATTTTGGGCCCTGAGATGACTTCAAACCATAAGAGAATATTCCTTAAATGGGTAATCTGATCCGAATTAGGTTGGATGAAAACAAGGGTGTCATCTGCAAACTGCAAGTGACTAACTGAAGTACCGCCAGAAACTACTTCAAATCCCTGTAACCAGCCTACTTCACAAGCTTTCCGGATCATTAAGTTTAGCGCTTCAACCACCAAGAGAAAGAGAAAAGGTGATAATGGGCCCCCCTGTCTAAGACCCTTGGTGCTCTGAAACCTACCATTAGAAGATCCATTGATCAAGACCGAGAAGTTGACAAAATTGATGCACGCTTGTATCCACCTCCTCCACAGCTGGCCAAAACCCATTTTCATCAAAGTATAATCCAAGAACTAAATTTTTTCATCAAAGTATACCGCACATAATCTTGCAATGTTTATGAAAATCTGATATGATTGAAGTCATAAGAAAGTAGCCAGCTTAGCCAGGATATCTACACTAATACTTCTCGAGGATTTAACAACTTTCTTTCCCGAGATACTTCAGTGTGGCAGTGTTTCAAGTCACTATAGATGCAAAACTCAGTATTCTTTTTGCTAACAAGCGCTGCTTCCGTGCGAGTTACTGCTATTACCAGAAGTATTAATGAAGTCGCTTGACTCCAATCATATCAGTATAGATATCCAGTATTACTAATCTTTTCCCTTAAAGGCCTTGACAAATAACGCTCTCACGTTAAACGGTGATGACACCTCGATTCCCATTGGTTGATATAGACCTTTTCTAATGCAGAAGCTATGGTGAGGATACTTGGCATAACTCTATTGATTGTAATAATTCAAATTTGGTTACACTTTGGTTACATCAAATACTTAACTATTCGTTAGTAACGGTTTAGACAAAAAGTAGATGCACAATACTTATGTCAGAATTTGAATTAAAAAGTTTTGTTACACCAGGTTTACATCAAAACTTAACTGTACATTACTAAGAGCTTCTCCAATGGTGGTTGTGTGTGTTTCCTAGGTGGCAACACAAGCATGACATCCTCACACCATTTTTTTCCTTAAATTTAGGGGGAAAATAGCTAATCTCCAATGGTGTTGTTTGTAATTTTTATGGATTAAATGCATTTATTATTTTTAGAAACTTTTATATTTTATTAGAGTTAAAAAGGGTTATTTAATATATTGGAATTAATTTTAGTAAACAAAAGCTTACAAGGATAGCTTGACATTGTCAAGGTGAATGTCTAAAACTTGACATTCACCTTGACAATGTCTAACAAAAATTTAGCCATGTCATCTTCACATTGATTAAGAAATTTGGGTTGGAGAAGGATTTTAGGGAAAATGGATGTCTATCCTACATGGACTTTGACATTCATCTTCACATACATTCCATTGGAGAAGCTCTAACACCGTCAAAGGTGTACGACACTTGCATCAAAATCGTTTGAAAAAAATAAAATAAAACGAGAAACTCTTAATTAAAGAAATCATGTTACAAAGTAATTAAGGAAATTCATTAAAAAAAAAAACAAAACGTGAAACTCTTAATTAAGGAAATCATGTTAATTATTAATTAATTGGTTTAGTCTATAAGGAAACCGGGTTGTCTATCCGCCAATCTGCTTAAGGTATCATCGAAAATTCCAAAACTCTATTAAGATTCTTGAAAGCGAAGCAAAAAGGTGTTAAGTTGAGTCATCAATCAAAGCCGTGTTTAACTGAAATTAACGGCTGCTTGAAAAGTACCATACAACGTTTGTGGTCGAAACGTTTTCTTTAGTTGAGTTGAATGGACCTCGCTTGGTATTGGCCTAGCAACATGTGTTTGCTTGATATAATAATAAGGTAACTAAATGATTTGGTAACAAAAATCTCTAAGGGAACCTAAAGATTTAAAGATCTAATAAAACTCTCACGTTGAACGTAGAGGAAATCCCAACTTCTTATTGGCCGAACCAAGTTTTTTTTTGAGTTTTGCGAAACGAGAGTTTTGGTGAAGACTGACACCGTATGATTGGACTGAAAATTACAAACTCAAAAGTAAAACTAAACTTACCGTGTTTAGAATTATATGGAAGTCCAAATTCAATTTGGAAGTCAAGTACCTACCATATTAGGATTTTTTTTTTTCAAATTAATATGCAAGGATTAAAAATGAACGCGCAATTGGGGGATATAAGAATTAATTGGTGGATATGAATTACTTCCCCAACCCATGGTGTGTGCTAAGGGGTGACTTTTGGGGGAGAAAATACTAAAACACCCTTCCCTCAAAATAAAAATCAAAAAACTTAAAATCAAAAAACTTAATCATATTCCCCATTTCCATCCCCATTTCTTATTAATCTTTTTAGGGTTAAAACTTTGAAACCCAAATGTTCCCCATTCTCTTTCAAATTCTAAATTTCCTCATTTCCTTTCAAATTCTCTTCTCCTTCTCTGCCGGAAGTGATGAAGAACATGTCGGAAATGATAAAGAACATGCCGGAAATGATGAAGACCACGCCGGAAGTGATGAAGACCATGCCGAAAGTGATGAAGAACATGTCGGAAATGATGAAGGTCACGCTAGGAAGTGATGAAGACCATCTTAGGAATTGATGTAATTCAATGCCGGAACCAAATTCCGTCATGCTCGATATAAATCTATCAATGCCGGTAGTCAAGTGAAAAAAATAAAAGTTTTTCTGAATACTTTTCATCATGTGCCGGCATAGACATTTAGGATGAAGACCACGCCGGAAGTGAGTTCGGCATGGTTATTTAGGATGAAGACCATAGGAAGTCTTTCAAGAACATGTCGGAAATGATGAAGACCACGCCGGAAGTGATGAAATTCAATGCCGGAACTAAATGCCGGTATGCTCTATATAAATCTATCAATGCCAGAAAAAATAGGTTTTGAAGATCAAAACCTGAAAAATTTTGTGGCAAACAATTTATGAAAATTTCAAACAAATGCCGGCATGGTTTTTGGTTGAATACCATGCCGGCACCAAGCTTTTTCAGCTGCAACAATGGTGGATTCAAAGAAAAAAAATCAAATTTTCAACCTCTTAGCAGCAATTCTCTCATCACAATCATCTTCCATTTTCATAAAAAAATTTCCACTCAAAAACCATTTTCCCTCCTACTCTCAACTAACCCACACAAATTCAAATAAAAATAAATACACACTAATTTATCCCCCAAATACTTAACATTTTACTAATTAAAATTAATCAATAATCCTGATTAGTGGGGGCTAGATTAGGAATTAAAAAAATAATTACATAGGGGGTCACCCAGAATTGCTATTGGGACACCGTTTTTGTCCTGTATCTACATCCCCCAATTAATTCCCATATCCCCCAATTAATTGTTCTTAAAAATCCCACATATTTCACCCATATTTTCTCCGAAAATAAAAGGTAAAAATAAATAAATTCCGGCATATTTTTCATATATTTTCTCCACCTATTTAAAGTATTGGTCCCGCCAAACTAAATAAAAAATGCGTACCCACGGAGTGGGGCGAAGCCCCGCGCACGCTAAATAAATACATCGCCACGGGACGACGCGATGCCCGCACACCAAGTTAAAAATCTCCACGGGGCATGCCCCGCGCATACCAAGTAAAAAATACATCATCACGGGATGGGATGAAGACCCGGACACACTAAGTAAAAATAGAAAAAAAAAAAATACCCGGTGCGTAGAACTGGCACAAATCTAGTACAATGTATAACAATGTGCTCAAATTTTAAAGTGTGGTGAAGTGGCATAAATGTGCTGGCAGCCTGGCGCGGCACAGTCAGCAACAAGCCAAAAAAAAAACAATGTAATAGACGGCATTGCCCCAATTTATATCTTCCCTTAAACTAAAACTATAGGGTATTCGAATCTTGATTTTATCACTGTCTTCCGTCTTCGGGAATTTTTATGTCTGCTTGATGATGAGTTTGTCATCCGATGACAAAGTACTGCGACAAAGGGTTTCTATCAACAACCTTCATGGTGACTGTCTGAATCTTATATTTAAGCGCCTCGAAACTAAAAAGGATAGTGATTCCTTTGGTTTAACTTGTCGTCAATGGCTTCGTATTCAGAACGACAATTATGAATCATTATGGAATGCCCGTCATGACCTGCATTATTTATTACCAAAGTTTAGTCGCGAAAGCTTGCCTAGTGTTCTTAGTAAGTTGTTGATTCGATTCCAAAACATCAAGTCTTTGTCTCTGATGTGGCTCCCGGAGATAACAGATTATTTTAGTTTAGAGTCACAATTCTCTGAATCAAAAATTCAAAAGTTGAGCTTAGATCAATGTCATAGGTATTCGGATGCCGAATTGTCGTCAATGTTTTCTTTGTTCCCTCGTTTGACATTTATAAGTTTGAAATTTTCTCAAATTGCTGATAAAGGCTTAGAAGTCCTGGCAAAATCTTGTTCATCCTTGGAGACAATTAACCTCTCTAGGTGTTGCTCGGTTACTGATTCAGGAATAAGTTTTCTCTTACAGAACTGCCTCCAACTGCGTTCACTATATATTTACTCCTGCAGCAGCATATCGGGTGTTGGCTTTCTCGGGTGTCCAAAGACCTTAAGCCATGTTAGCGTAGGCGGGTGCAAACTTAAACCAGAGGGGATTGAAGCAATCGTTAGTGGTGGTGGGATTGAAGTTCTAGGTCTCTCAACACCCTATAATAAGCAAACGGGTATTAATACTGAAGCAGTTGTGAAGATTTCAAAAAGCTGTCCATTATTAAAAGAATTGGACCTAGAAGATTGTGAGGTAGAGTTCGAAGGATGGGAAGCTATTGCTCAGAATTGCACAAACTTGGAACTCCTTAACGTGTGTGGGTGCAGAAAGTTATGTGATCTTGGGTTGCAAACTTTGTCTAACGGGTGTAACAAGCTTTCCAGATTATACGTAGATGTAGACCATGTCAATAATTGGAGTAGATCTGCAATTGATCTTTTCCGGAGCAGAAAACCCAATGTGATGCAGCTCAGGTTGTTATTTTGAATGAAGTGCTGTCTAACTGCGCGCATGAAACCTATAAGTTTGTGGTGCTGAACACAATATATATTCATTTCCTCTTTAGTCATTGGTGTGGTTTTCATGTTTCTGTCTTTTCTTTTAAAATCCTCCACTGAGAACTTTGTGAGATTCTGTCTTGATGAGGTCATTTTGAAATAAAATTTTCATTGTTTAGTTCGTGTGTTATCGAAAGACTCTCGTCTGCAATCTAAGTTTGATATTATTTAACAGTCTGTAGTAACATAGGTGTGAGCAAGCAGAATTTACTTGTATGCGCTCTACATGACAATAATGTGAGCAAGCAAAGATATTCCAGAGACAATCCCTTTAGCTTAAACTAGGTCATGAAATCCTTTTAGGTATTTAAACGTCTCCATTTAGGTATTTAAACGTCTAATAAGAATCCTTTTTTTCCCTAACCTGGAGGAGCCGCAGAAGGTACAATATAGCACGGGACATTGTTTCATTAGATGCCCAAATAAGCCACAATGGTAGCATAATCTAGGGAGTTTCTCATATCTAAATTTTGCCCATCTTTCTTTCTTTGGCCGCTAGTATTACCTTCATCTCCTTTGGTAGGGGTTTAGTGATGTCTATCTTCACACGAATCTGGCGTATTTTCCCCACTTTGCTACATCTTCTTGTTGGGTCTTGGGGAGTACCAAATTTCTTGACCATATCGGTTATTTTCTTCTTCTTTAGCATCTTTGATGGGGAGGCGTGTATCGGATCAAAACCAAACATACTTGAATTCATACTCATACGGCGGGAGGTCTCCATCACATCTTTCCATTACTAGTAATTCATTGTTTAAGGCCCAAGGCGTGCCGATTATAGCTTCTAAATCGCATAAATTTTCAAACTTAACTTTGTAAATATTGTTCCCAGATACGAAATAGCGAGCTCACGAATTTCTCCAAGCTTTAGTGAGCATCTCTTTGAGCATGAAAAAAGCATATCCTCTTCCTGTGACTAGTTTGAAGGCGATACAATCGGTAGGATATCATCATTAGTTTCTTCGTCTTCGTACTCTAGATTTGTGTTGTTTCCTAATAGACTAGACATCTGTTAATGATCTCATCATATTCTGGATGATGAGCCATAGTAGTGAGATGTTGAAAGTACAGTATTAAATAAGTTGAAGGACGATAGAGACACCACAAGAAGTGTGACGGAGATTAGATAGAAAAAGGAGGTGTTTAGAGTTGTACAATATACCTACTCTACCTGTACAATATACCTACTCTACCTGATTCTAACAAGTTTCTCTTGATTTTATCTAGTCTCACTATTGCTTACCGATTTAAACTTTGCAGGTTAAAAAGATAGAATTTTCTGTTTGCTTTTGTATAGGGGGAAGATGAGTTTGTCATCCGATGAAAAGTACTGCAACAAAGGGTTGGGTAAGATCTTAATTTCAAATGCATTACAGGCACGCCGAATGAATAAAACTGCTGATGACCGCCCCTGTAAAATTCGTAGAACTTTAACTTCTATCACAAATCTCCCTAGTGACTGTCTAAGTTTTGTATTTAAGTGCCTAACGACTAAAGATGATCGTAATTCATTTGGTTTAACTTGTCGTCAATGGTTTCATATTCAGAACAATAATCATGAATCCTTATGGTGTTGCGGTACCATTACCTATTTCTAGTAGTTTCCTTAGTCGGCTTCTCTTATTTTGGCATAGTACAGTTTCCCTGTTTAAGTTAAACTACTTTTACTTATTTTGCAAGTATTGCTAGCTATATATATTGCTCTCGAGTCCTGTAAAAGGTTCATAGAGATTAATATACAAACTATTCTTCAACTTCTTCTTCTATTTCTTCTCTTAAATCTCTCTTCAACTCTTATTGAGCCTATTTTTCCGTGTTTAATCCTCACTAAAAGGATATATCTGGTTACTTAACGAGTTTTGTCCATTGTTTGGGTCTAGAACCCTAATATCTGGTACAAAGCCGGTTCAATTCTATACCTAGTTTTTACCCAAATTTTTTTTACCATGACGTACACAGATGATCTAGCTCACCTACAACAGAGTATTGATGGAATTACAACCAAACTTGGTATACTGGTTGAGACTATCACCAAAGATCGTGAATTGGATGAAGCTGCGGTTAAGAAACTATGTGCAGAGCAAAAATCAGCTCGAGAAGATGATAGGGCTAACCGTAAGATTGATCTTGCTGAACATGAAAAATATCTTACCACTGGATTAACTAAAGCTTTTCGTGATGCCGTTCAAAAACTCATTCCTCATCTGAAATCAACAGACGATATTCCTCACAACAATCCTACTACACATAATACTGGTGGTGGAATTCTTGATACCCCTCCTCGCAATCCACCAGTTCACCTCAAGTTTGCTCCTTTTGATGGTGATGACGTTGATGGTTGGTTATTTCAAGCTGAGCAATATTTTACTTGGCATAATATTGCTAACAACATGAAGGTCTCATTGGTTGCTGCTCATCTTAAAGGAGATGCTAATGCATGGTTTCGTTGGAAGCGAACTACAGTCGTCAACCTACAATGGCCACAATTTTTCTCTCTGGTGCGTGAACGATTCTCTCCTGAGAAGTTTATTGATGCTAAAATGGCTATTAGCACAATTCAGCAAAAAGGTACTGTTAAAGAGCATATTCCTGCATTTGAACGTCTTTTGAACTTTGTTGATTTTCCAGAATCACACTTGATTAATCTGTTCATCCATTCCTTAAAACCTGAGATTGGTTCTATGGTGAAGTTATTTGAACCCACAAACTTGGCTTCAGCCTTTAAGAAGGCACTTAATCAGGAAGAAGTTTTGTTGGTATCCCCCAAAGTTTTTCCTAAGACCAACCAGTTCAGATCACCTATAGCTCCTACCAATCCTCAGATCAAGAGAAATCCTTTACCAGCTGGTGTTAAACGGCTTACTTGGGAAGAACAAAAAGAAAAGAAGGAAAAGGGTCTTTGCTTTAATTGTGACAAATTTTATTAGCCTGGTCATATATGTGAGAAACCTAGACTATTACTATTGGAAGTTCCTACGGATTCAGAGAACACTGATACAGCTTATGATGAGACAAGCCAAGATACTGATGCAGATCTCATTCTAACTCAAACTATCCTTTCAGAGGATTCGGGACCACAAATTTCTTTGAACTCGTTAGTAGGTTCTTCCTTTCCTAAGACAATGCGCATTCAAGGGTATACAAAATCTCAACCTCTTTATATCTTGAGTGATTCTGGCTCTACGCATAATTTTTTGCATCCACGATGGGCTAAACATTGTGGCTATTTAGTGAACTCGGTAGAGGGTATTTTACAAGTCACAGTGGGTGATGGAACTCAACTGCAGTCTAAGGGGTGTTGTCGGAATGTACCTCTCAAGCTCCAAAATTATTCATTCACACCAGATTTCCATCTCCTGGAAATTAATGGTTATGATGTTGTTTTAGGAGTATAGTGGCTACGTACATTAGGTCCAGTTAGCTGGGATTTCTCAAAATTAACGATGCAGTTCAAAGTTAATGACACAGACGTCTTTTTAAAAGGAAATAATTGCTCTTCAGTCATGTTGATGGATTTTGTGCCCATGCAAAATTTAATTTGTCGGGAAAGTTATGCTATCCTTCTCCAATTATTTGCAATTAATACTTCCTTTCAGGATTCAACAAAAACTTCACCAGCTACTTCACCAGCCTTACAGGAACTTCTTTGCAAGTTTGCTGATATTTTTACAACTCCAACTTCCTCACCTCCAACAAGAGAACAAGATCATCGTATTCCATTAATTTCAGGCGCTACTCTAGTTAATGTAAGGCCTTATCGATATCCGTACTTCCAAAAAGCTGAAATTTTGTGTCTGAATTGCAACAATCTGGCTTTATCAGATCCAGTTCGATCCCTTATTCTTCCCAGTATTGATGGTCATAAAGAAGGATGGCTCCTGGCGTATGTGTGTGGATTATCGCGCTTTGAACAAACTGACTGTCAAAGATCGTTTTCCAATTCCGGTGGTCGATTAGCTACTAGATGAATTGCATGGTGCTACCATCTTTACCAAGCTTGATTTGCGTTCTGGTTATTACCAGATTCTAGTGCACACTGATGACATCTCAAAAACAGCTTTCTGTACTCATGATGGCCACAATGAGTTTCTGGTTATGCCGTTTTGGCTCTCAAATGCACCATCTACTTTTCAATGGCTAATGAACACCATCTTTCGAGCATATTTACGAAAGTTCGTGTTAGTATTTTTTGACGACATCTTGATTTACAGTAAGAATTTGTCTGAACATTTAACCCATTTATCTTTGGTATTTGAACTTCTTCGCACTCACAAGCTTTTTGTAAAGGAGCTAAATGCACGTTTGGACAGCCGACAGTGGGATATTTGGGACATGTTATTTCTACTAATGGAGTTTCAGTTGAAAAAGAGAAGATTGAGTGTATCTTTTCTTGGCCTTTGCCTAAAACAATCAAAGAGCTACGTGGATTTTTGGGTTTGGCTGGTTACTATCGAAAATTTGTCAAGAATTTTGGCAAACTTAGTGCCCCGTTAACTCAATTGTTGAAGAAAGATGCTTTCGTCTGGAGTGACGATGCTACTACTGCTTTCAAACTACTTCAACAAGCTTTAACCACAACTCCATTCTTGATCTTGCCAGATTTTTCGAAGGAATTTTTCATTGAATGCGATGCTTCAGGCAGCGGCATTGGTGCTGTATTATTACAGTCTGGGAGACTGTTGATTTTCACAGCAAACCTTTGGCTAATAAACATCTTAATTTATCTATTTATGATAAGGAGATGTTAGCCATTGTGTCAGCAGTACACAAATGGAGAGCTTATTTGTTAGGCAGACACTTCAAAATTTATACCGATCATAGAAGTCTAAAGTACTTTTTGGATTAGAAGTTGTCTTCTATGGAGCAGCAAAAATGGGTTTCTAAGCTTCTGGGTTACGACTATGAGATTATATTTCGTCCTGGAAAGGATAATGCTGCAGCAGATGCATTATCCAGGAATTGCAGCTCCAATTTCATCTTATCTACACCAGTCTTTTCGGGATTACAAGAGATAATTCAGGAATGCCATGATGATGCAGAAATGAGTGATCTCATTCGTCAGCTAACAAATACACCAGATTTCAAACCCAACTTTTCTTATACTGCAGGGGTTCTCCGTTATAAAGGCCGCATTGTCGTGGTTTCCACTTCTCCGTGGTGTGTTAAGTTATTGGAAGAATTTCATTCACATCCTATTGGTGGCCATTCGGGTTATTTAGGTACCTACAAGCGTGTCCAACAGAGTTTTTATTGGAAAGGTTTGAAGAAGTCAGTTCAGGACTTTATTTCTCTCTGTGATGTCTGTCAGAGGAACAAAACGGAATCCATTGCTCCACCAGGACTTTTGAGTCCCTTACCCATACCTTCTGATGTGTGGATTGACATCAGCATGGATTTTATTGATGGTTTTCCATCATCCAACAAGAAGAATTCAATTCTGGTTGTGATTGATCGGTTATCTAAATATGCTCACTTTATATCTCTAACTCATCCGTATTCAGCTAGTTCAATTGCAGAGATTTTTGTACGTGAAATTGTTCGTTTACACGGTATGCCACGGAGTATCGTTAGTGACAGAGATCCTATCTTCTTAAGCATGTTTTGGAAAGCCTATTTTTCACTTCAGAACACTAAGTTATGTTGCAGTTCATCATATCATCCACAATCTGATGGACAGACTGAGGTAACTAATCGAACCTTAGAATGTTATTTGCGGTGTTTTGCCGGTATGAAACCAAAGGATTAGACGAAATGGCTTCCATGGGCTGAATGGTTGTACAATACAAGTTACCATTCCGCCATTCGAATGAGTCCTTATCAGGCACTCTATAGTCGTCCTCCTCCTTCCATTACAGCTTACCTTCCTGGTTCATCTTCAGTCCATGATGTTGACTTGAACTTGAAGGCTCGTGACCACACACTCCAGCTACTGAAGTCTAATTTACATGGTACTCAAGACCGTATGAAGAAATATGCTGATACTCAACGCACAGAAAGATCGTTTACAATAGATGATTGGGTATTCCTTCGACTACAACCTTATGGACAAAGGACAGTGGCACAACAGTCTTTTTCTAAGTTATCTCCCAAGTTTTATGGACCCTTCTGCATCATAAAAAAGATAGGTATTGTGGCTTATCGATTGGAATTACCTATAACTAGTCGCATCCACCCGGTATTCCACGTTTCTCAGCTTAAACTTAAGCTTGGTTCCACAACCTATGTCCAGCAGACTTTACCTGACATTATTGACTATGACAAGTGGGAACCTGATATCATTCTTGAAAGACAAATGTATAAGAAAGGCAATAGAGCAGCAACAAAATGGTTGATAAAATGGAAAAATCATCCACCAGAGGATGCCACTTGGGAAGATGCGCATGAATTTCTAGCAAAATTTTCAGACTTTGCAGCTTGAGGACAAGCTGATTTTCGTGAGCGGTGGGATGTTGCGGTACCATTACCTATTTCTAGTAGTTCCCTTAGTTGGATTCTCTTATTTTAGCATAGTACAGTTTCCCTGTTTAAGTTAAACTACTTTTACTTATTTTGCAAGTATTGATAGCTATATATATTGCTCTCGAGTCCTGTAAAAGGTTCATAGAGATTAATATACAAACTATTCTTCAACTTCTTCTTCTATTTCTTCTCTTAAATCTCTCTTCAACTCTTCTTGAGCCTATTTTTCTGTGTTTAATCCTCACTAAAAGGATATATCTGGTTACTTAACGAGTTTTGTCCATTGTTTGGGTCTAGAACCCTAATATATGGTCACAAGATCGCATCCAAGTATTAGTCCTGAAATCTTTCATATAGTTCTCTATAAGTTGCTGACTCGATTCCAACACCTCAAATATTTTTCTTGTAGGGGAAAAATATCGCGCAACATATCAAGTGTGCGTCATTTTTACAAGGTTGTGCGTTAATATCAACATCAAGAGCGTGAAGCAATAGTAGCACGAGCGTGAGGCAATAGTAGCACGGGAATAAGACAATATTAGCTGTCATCCACTATGTAAACACCTGTATAAAGAGAAAGGTAGGAGAGAGAAAAGGGAGAGACATTTTGTAAACTAGAGGAGAGATGTATTGTTATTTTCATCTTCTCCTTCATCCTCCATCACCTCCATCACCTAAAACTAGATCTAGAGCTCTACCAAAAATCGATTAATGGAGATTCTAAATGTAATACCAATGTAACCTCAACAATCATTGTGAAGAACCATGGATGTAGATCACATTGATCGAACCATGTAAAAAAATCCTTGTGTCCATTTATAATTTTAGCACTTTAATCTTCATTTTCATGTTCAACAAGTTTAGATCTATAGAATTATTAGGGGTGTTAGTTGTGGGATTTCCTGCAACTACATTTTGGCGCTAGAAACAGAGAGAGAGTAAAGGATTTTATCCTACCTATAACAAATCTTACCATATCTACAAGATTCAGAGGAAAAAAACCAAAGTTTAAGTGGAAGATTTTGATGTTCAGGAGAAAGTGCAATAGGCAAATCGTTGAAGGAAATGAAGGAAGGCGAAGATAAGGATAAGAGGCAAGGCGCTGCGGCTTCTATCGCAAACGAGTTCTAGCACATATGGTTCAAGGTGGATAGCACAAGCAATAGGTCACGGGTTCGATTCCTTATTAGAGCGGTATTCTTCGCGTAGAGAACAAGCAATAGGTCACGGGTTCGATTCCTTATTAGAGCGGTATTCTTCGCATGTGCGTTCGTGGTCGCGCGTTCGAATCTTGCCTCCCGCTTCTTTTTTACCGCATATATATGCTCTGCAAGAGAGAATATAATAGCATTACTTATGTGTTGTTTCTTATGCTCACAAACAAGAGGCATTACATATGGTTAAGGGCGAAGTTAATAAGTTCATTATCATGCGTTCAAATCCCCAACACACGCGTATTATTTCGCACAAAAGAGAGCCTGGAAAGTTGGTCGGTGCGGTACAATGCAAATAGCAGGCCGCGGGATCAATTCTTGCCTCTCGCATATGTTTTTGCTATACATTTCTGACTTGTAAGGGCGTGCGGCATTTGCTTCTTTGCTGTGTGGCATTTATACATTTCAAGAATGCCACATTATCTTGTTCAAGGGTGACAGCTTCGCACAAGCAAACCATATACTTCATGCAATGTATTTCTCGCGCGAGATTGACAACAACAATTGACAACAACAACAAATCACATGAAAGCTAAGTACCACTTCCCTTGAACATTTTACTTACATCAAATAAAAAGTTTTTGATTTGATTTACCAACGCGATACAATCGCACAATTACAAAGATTTCACAATTTATTAAAATTTTTCTTGAATATTTTCTTTTCTTCAAATGATATGGTATTTAACATGGAGAGTAGTAGGTGGCAAAATAAGACCTCACAATAGGCTAGTAAGACCTTTACAAAGGCTGCATAAGACCTCATTAGGATCATTTTCATGGAAGATATTTATCAAATGAGACGAAACAAGTCATACAAAGGAAATCAAGACAAAAAAAAAACGATTTGAACTTGCACATAAATGAAATTTTTTGACAAAAGAAATGTTGAATACTAATCTAAATTCTTATTTGCATTACAGCACAACATGGGCAGAGAACATGGAGTAATATTTTCGCATGATTAGTTTGCAATACTTCTTATTCGCGTTCAAGGACGGACACTTCCATAATCTAGTGGAAAACAAAAGTTCCGCGACCGTCAGGACAAGTCATATATTCGAGTTATACGACCATTTTCAACCGTCTCTGTTGGGGTCTCTGATAAAGCGTCCCTGTTTGGTACAACTTTTAACCTGGTTCTCAAAATAGCAATGGATTTTAGGAGTAACGAGTGGACCCTTAGTAGTGGGTCTCGGATTTAAATTATAATATAAAAAAATATATAAATTTAGATTTCTTTGAAATGCCCGAATGGCTAAATCTGAGATAATCTGACTGCATCAAGGTCAAGTCAGGTCAAATGAAACTCAAGTCAAAGTCAAGGTCAATGCAAAGTCAAGTCAAATAGAACTCAAACAAAG
Source organism: Papaver armeniacum (assembly GCA_023531295.1). Classification (NCBI taxonomy): domain Eukaryota; kingdom Viridiplantae; phylum Streptophyta; class Magnoliopsida; order Ranunculales; family Papaveraceae; genus Papaver; species Papaver armeniacum. The sequence goes on from JAJJWW010003672.1 coordinate 596,248, forward strand.
TCAAGTCAAAGTCAAATGAAACACAAACTAAAAGTCAAGTCAAGTCAAATGAAACCCAAACTAAAATTCAAATTCAAACTCAAACTTGAGAATTCCACATTCATACATTCATTTTATCCATTGGGTTTAAAATTACACAAAAAAGATGAAATTCTGGTTCAAGATAATACATGTCCAAGCTAGCTAGATGCTAAAGTTTTCATAAGATAGCCATCGAAGGCTTTCTACAAATTGAGATTTGGCGAGAATAAGCTAAAAACAACATGTTAAACAACAAAACGATAAGCTCCTCCGATGACGATGAACTTAGCCCATACTTCATAAATGATATCAAGTAGAACATCCATGTGCTGTCTCCATGTTTCACATACGACAAAGAACGTTGTTCCTGCAAACCAAATCAACAACAACACAATGACTTCGTTCAGTTCATAATACACGGTAGAACAAAATAAGTTACTAGAGTATACTTCATATTCTTTCTTTAACATAAGTTACAAATCACCACCACCACCATCTCTATTACCAGCCCCTGTACTACTACAAATCACCACCACCACCACCATATTTAGTATACCCGTTCTAGATACAACGAATCACTAGCATCAGCATCAAGACATGCATTATTGGCCACAAATTGTGGGAAAGTTATCGCACAACCATGACTACAATAGGATAATCTTGCAACAAAACAAGAGCTTCAGGGAAATTGAAGGTAGATACAAAGAAATGGATTGAAAATAAGAGGAACATAAGAGGTGCAGATTATAGTACAAGATTCGACATGGATTAAACACTTGTGACATGAAAACTTTGTAGTTCACTACTCTGTGTTTCAGTTGTTCACTAGTTAAACCTTTTCCTTACATGCTCAGTATAAGAAACAAACACTAAAAACAATCAGTCAACCAACACCATTAACTACCATTCAAAATACATTCTCTATAACATAATCAACTAATTGTTAAGCTTAACACCAGCTCAAATATAAGGTTTGTGACCATATTATAATGAACAAGAACAAGCAAAATAATGTCCATGTAGGAAGTTCACAACTCAGACTAAACTACTTCAAGAGTAATAGTTAAGGTGGGAAACATAATGGGCATCTTGTACTCACAAACAAAAACAATTTTATATCCATACTAGCCCTGTAACAGTTGGAATTGAAATATAATCAAAATACATATGCAAATATGTCCATACTAGCCAATGTCATGGTAGTCAGATGCAATCCAGCGTTATCAAACAAAAAGTTGTTACCTTGAGCAATTCTATAGCAACTAGTACAACTGAAGCAGTGTCATCTCCATTTTCTCGATCTTGAAGCTCAGCCAACTCTACAAGTACATATAGCACACAAAGGAGAGTGTTAAAATAAAAAACATAAACAAACCCAAAAACTAAAGAATTAACAGTTAGAATATGCTTATTATTTTGGTATAAAATCCAGTCTTACCCGCTCTACAATATTATGGGGATCAGTAGCCTGTTCATGTCTTGCTATCAGTCTAAGGAAGAAGGCAGGTGGTTGTGGAGCAAATGCATCAGTGGTGGATGTTTGACGTGCATGTAAACACTGGTCATAAACATTATAAGTAGGCTCATTTATTATTATCAAACTTTATATTTCACAAATCAATAATAGGTTATATGCTTTCACTCACAAGCATCATATCATCATAAGATCTTAGTTTCAAACTCAGATGGGGGTATAAGTAAAATAAAGTAATATCAGCTCTTTAGTTGCGGGTCATAAGGTTTTAATATATTCACCATGTACTTGTATTGCAGCTATCCTTGTATTCTCATTGATGCTAAAAAACACTAACCTGATCAATTGTCTCAACACCCTTATCTTTTGCGATTTTCCTCCTTGCAGTAAACGTCTTGATGGTCTGGAAATAGCCATTTAAAAAATAGACAAACTAATTTCAAACTCACAAACAAATAAAAAAAAAGAACATATTTCTGGAAACTCTTAAAGATTATAAACAAGAGCACAGAGCCGTGAAACTATAACATAGCACACACTAGAGAAACTCTTAAGAGATTATAAAAAGGAGCATAGAGCAACGAAACTTACGCATAGCACACACTAGAGATATTCCAACCATGCCTCCTCTAACTATAGCAATGTCATGCTGGTCGAAGTTAATTTTTACCCCACACTTAAGATGGTGCTCATATACATTTGAAGCAAGCTAATTAGTTCCACGCAGTAAGAAAACAAAGTTGGTAAATAAGAGAAGAAGAGTTAAATCACCACTAATCATATACCTCATCATATTCCATAAATATGGCGGATGAAACTTGCAAAGGGTGAATCCAGACTAACCAACTGACTACGATAAGCATCACACAACAAGGAAGTATCTTTGCAGACCGCAACATATGCAGTAAGATATCCAAGACTCGTGTTTGCTTCCAAACTTATCAAGTCTAGATCAAGTATTGAATGACCTCCAACCACCCATGAGGGATTACCACTTTAGAGCTTGGCTTGGGTTTGTTGGTGATGTGCTTTGAAACTGAAGACATTTCCTACTCTAACCAAATTCTCTAACCACAAAAGATCTCTCTAACCTGTTGTTGATGGTGGTTTTTAGACAAGGGGTAAAATCGTAAAACCCCATGACCTAGTGTTACCAGCAACACATTTAAGAGCATTTAACTCAGGTGTAAATAATTAATAGGGGTATTTTTTCAAAATACCAGATTAGGGTTTTCAACACAAAACCCTAATTCCAAAACCAAGCCGCATACTGCGCACCATGGCAACAATGCCAAATCAAGCCGCATGCGCGCACCATGGCAACAATGCCAAATCAAGCCGCATGCTGCGCGCCATGGCAACAATGCCAAACCAAGCCGCATCTTTTGCGCGCCATGGCAACAATGCCAAACCAAGAAGATCTGCGCACCATGGCAACAATGCCAAACCAAGCGCACCCCGCACCATGGCAACAATGCCAAACCAAGCCGCACTGTGCACCATGGAAATAATGCCAAACCAAGCCATCATTGCGCAGACCGCGGCAACAATGCCAAACCAAGCCGCATCTGCGCACCATGGCAACAATGCCAAACCAAGCCGCACCACTGCGTACCATGGCAACAATGCCAAACCAAGCGCACCGCGCACCATGGCAACAATGCCAAACCAAGCCATATCTGCGACCATGGCAACAATGCCAAACCAAGCCGCATCTTTGCGCATCATGGCAACAATGCCAAACCAAGCGCATCACTGCGACCGCGACAACAATGCCAAACCAAGCCGCATATTGCGCACCATGGCAACAATGCCAAACCAAGCCGCACCCCTGCGCACCATGGCAACAATGCCAAACCAAGCCGCACCTGCGCACCATGGCAACAATGCCAAACCAAGCGCATACTTCGTGACCGCGCAACAATGCCAAACCAAGCCGCATGTTGCGCATCATGGCAACAATGCCAAACCAAGCCGCACCCTGCGCACCATGGCAACAATGCCAAATCTCCAAGCCGCTATGCCTTTGGCCCACGCCAAATATAGCGCCCTAGGTTTGCAAGACTTGCAACTAGGTCAACATGGCCGCACGTGCCATTGGCACATGCCAATACGTGTCGCAAGCCATATTTCCAAGCCACTATGCCTTTGGCCCACGCCAAATATAGCGTCCTAGGTTTGCAAGACTTGCAACTAGGTCAACATGGCCGCACGTGCCATTGGCACATGCCAATAATGTCGCAAGCCATATTTCCAAA